>LR738715.1:225626106-225649535 GCA_902687465.1 Secale cereale | reverse complement strand
ACAGGCGAAGAGGAATAACATCCGGGAAAGTATTCCCGGTGTTTCGCGTTTTCGGGCAGATGAAACGAAGGGGGAATGTTGCATGTTCGGTATGATAGAGATGTGTGGCGGACGAACGGACCGCGTATTTGGATTCGTCTCGTCGTTCCGAGCAACTTTCATATATAAATTATTTTCATCCGAGTTACGGTTTAAAAGATATGATTTTCTAAAGTTTTTATTAATTTCTGGAATTTAATTAATTAATTTAATAGAACATTATCCAGAATAGTGTCTGCTGATGTCATCATGACAGCAGCATGACATCAGCGGTCAAAAGGATTGTTGACTGGTCAAACAGGGCAGTGGGGCCCTTCTGTCATTGACCTATCTAGTTAACATATTTAAATTAACTAGACTAGTTCATTAGGCTAATTAAGCCAGGTTAATTAATTATCTAATTAATTAATTAAGTAATTAATTAACTAATTAATTATTTATTTTTATTCTTATTCTTTTAAAAAAAATCTTTCATCTTTTTTTTTAACTTTCTGGGGGCTGGGCCCCCCAAGTCAGTGGCCTAGAGGGCCAAACGGGGCGAGCAGAGCGTTTCGGGCGTGGGTGCCCGTCGGGGCGGACCAAGCCACGGCCACAGCGGGGCGCATGGCGGGGCGTCGGCAGCGCCCAACGTGGCGAGCCGCGGCCCCGGCGGTGGCGGGCCTAGCGCCGGCGGAGGACGACGCCGGAGGAGGGGGCGGCTCCGGCGCGCGGGGGGGAGAGACGGCCAGCCGGGGCGCGGCCAGCGAACCAGCACCGCCGCGCGGAGGCCGAGCCCGCCCAGCTGCGGGGCGCCGGAGACCCTGGAGCCGGCGAGGGCGGCTGAGGGGGCGGGCGCGCGGCCTGGCTCGCGAGGCGCGACGGCGGACGGGCCAGCGGGCGCCTCGCACGCTGGACGGCGGCGTGCGGCCGCGAAGCGGAGGGAGCGCGGGGCGGCTGCGGGGCGCGGCCGGCGAACGGCGGCAGCAGCGCGTGCAGCAGGCACGCGGCGGCACGGGGCATGCGGGGCGGCGTCTACAGAGGGGATCGAGAGGGGGGAAGAGCAGGGAACGGAGGGGGCCTCACAGCGGAAGGGGGGGTCATGGTGGAGCCGAGGACGGCCGGAGCTGTGCATCTGGTGACGGACGACGGTGTACATGAGGAAGACCACGGCGATGGCGGCGAACGGGGCCTCCTAGCTCGACCCCTTTGTCGAGGGGGAAGAAGACGACCACGATGGAGCCCCTGGATGTATTCTCAGGCGCCGGGGAGGTCGTCGGCCGCGACGACGGTGATGGCCATGGCGGTGGTGGCTCGGCCTAGCGGGGGCGGGGAGGCCGATGGCAACGCGAGGAAGGGAGGGGAAAGGAGCTAGGGTTCCGGGGGCGTCGGGCGAAGACCTTATAGGCGGGGGCAGGGGGCGGATGGCCACCACGCACGGCCATCGCCGGCGGATGGCCGCCACGGCACCGTGCCTCCTGTAGCGCGGGGTGGGAGGCAAGTGGGGAGGTTGGCCTGGGCTGTTTTGCTAGATGGGCCAAGGGGCCCAGTAGATTAGGTTTCTAAACCTTTTACTAGTATTTTTCCATTTACTTATCTGTTTATTTACTTAGCTACTATTTTGTACTTTCTTCTTACATCAAAATACTTTTGTAAAATGTAAAACCTAGCCATATAATTACTATGCGTTATTTTGCACTGTCACAAAAAGTTTGGGTTCGAAATAATTTATTAAGTTTGAGTTTATACTTAAATGGGATAAAAAGGTGTTGTTGGTCCACTGTTTTAATATCCAGGGGCAATTTTATACTTTTCAAAAGAAAGTTAAACCTTTTCATGACAATTTGTTAGTGAATATTTGCAACCTACCGAACATTTTTGTTTTACCATTCCAGAAATAATAATTTGACTTTATTTTAAATTTGAATTTGAACCGGGTTTGGATCAAGTGAGGTTTAGCAAATTAACTCCGATGACCTGGCACCATTGGGAGAGGATTACTGTAGCTTAATTATCCGGGCGTCACAGGCTTCGAGCCAGGCATTTTGCAGCGGCGGTCGGCTCGATGGATCCCTCGGGATCTGGAAGAAATTGGAGGATCTGAAGTAGAAAAAGAAAAAAAAGAGGGGAGAGAGGAGGAAGAAGAAGGGGATGCCCAAATAGACTAGGGGGGGTCTATATGTAGCAGTTTTTAGGGTTAGGAGGAGTTTTAGGGGCGCTAGGAGCCCTCCGATCGCGATCCGACGGATCCGATCGCGGGGATAGTTTTAAAAGGCCTAGACGGAGATAAAAGAAAGCAGTAGGGGGTGTTTTCGGAACACGAAGCGAAGGCACTTCGGACCCACACGGACAACGGATGGAAAAGCCAACGGAGTCCAAACAAGACGAGATTTGAGAGGCGGGTTGCACACAACAAAACAACAACACACACAACAACCTCGCGGCACACCGGTAATGTAAAACGCCCGAACAACAAAGTAGGCCTACGGGACGTCACGGACACGTGAGGGAGCTCCGGAACGCGAAACGGACAACGGGAAGAAACACGACGAACCGGATGCAACCCACAACACAAATGCAATGCGATGCATATGTCTACATGATATGAATGAATGCCACACACTCACACAACAAAACGACGAAAGCCCGAAAGACAAAGAACCCGAAATGGAAATAGATGAAGCCGGAGATATATTATATACCCAAAAGGGAAAGTATTACATCCGGGGCATTACACACCTAGTACGAACCCATGCCCATGACCGAGGGCGCGCCTATCGATAGATTTAACTAATACACTCTGCAGAGGTAGTGCACTGTACCCACACCACGGAACTCATGGCCTCGTTCTCCCATTCGTGTGGACCAACTGCGTTCCGACAAAACTGATCTACTGTCATGACACACTCCCGGCCACTCCGACTCACTCCCCACTGGGATAGTCCTGGGTGGCCCCGTGTCTACCAAAGACACCAACGGCCACCGTCGTGGAAAAAAAATTCCCAAACGGGGAAAAAGCGCTTAATATCCAACTACAGGCACACAAGGTTATGTCCGACTACCTGATCAGGGTAGTGCGTGTCCATAACCTTCCCTGGTTGGAGGCACCGGCGAGAGGTATGACAATAGCATCGCATATGGCCTTTCCATAAAGGCAAATTTGGTTGCACTGGGGAAAGCCCGGTTCGGTGGCACCTGACCAACTTAATGACGGATTTTATCTTAAACAAATTTAAGGGTGATACAGATACTCCAATATCAATTATCAACTAATAATCCAAGCCATTGCAATATCCAACAAATTATCCAAAACTTAATAACATCATAATAAAATACTCTAAGGATAGCATAACATCTCTATCATGAAGAATCCAAGAACGATAACACTACTATGCAAATATCAAGAACTAACTATCCAGCTATGATTCACATGCAAGCATCATCTCCATCATTATTCCCCAAAACATAAAGTCAACTAGCATCATGATGAACATAATATTAGCCACTAATAATCCAAAGGCAACATGACATCCCAAAACAATACTCCGAAAATAATAACAGGTACTAGCATGAAAATAGCCACTAAGAATCCAAAGGCAGCATGACATCCAAAGCAAATACTCCAAAAGTAATAGCAGATACTAGCATAAAAATAGCCTCTAAGAATCCAAAGGCAACAAGTCATCCACATAATCATGAAAATATAAATCCAAGAACTCCAAGCAACATCATGGCAATAACAAGATCCAAATACAACTCCGAGAAATGCCATGAACAAGATCATACATAGCTATGCAATATTATAAATAAGTTCAAAATAAAGAACCATGTCACTGCATTGCAATCATGCAAGTGGAGGGTGTGGCTTGCCTGGGGTGGAAGAAATCACCGGGGCAAAGTGCGAGAAACTCGCGGAAAGGATCGCCAGAAAACATTCTCTCCCAGAGGGGCTGTTTAACGGCAAGGGAAAAATGGTCATTTTCAGAATGTTAAAACATAGTGAAAATGATGCCAACAGAATGGGGTCGATGAGACAAAGAGATGGGCTTTGGATTCACCTCATTTGGAGTTGTGGGTAAAAAGTTATGCATGTTTTTCTGCTAGGGACCTATCTATAAATAAAACCATCGCAAACAGGCCCTGGACAGAGAAACAGAACGTGCACCCGAGAAAATATGCTTTCTCTAAAGTGAAAACGCATTCTGGGCTGAAGTGGAAGAAGAATGCGCTTGCGGGAAAGGAAGACGTATTCTGTGGAATACGCCTCCACTTATCCACGCTGGCAAGCGCGGGGCCGTGGCTGGCTCACTGACGTGCGGGTCCCATAGGGGGCCCGTCACTTATCCAGTTGACTGGGCGGGGTCCACGCCTGGGAGGCCGACGGGTGGGGTCGGGGCGATGCTGGGCCCACCTGGCAGGTCCTTCTTCTTCCCCTGCGCTCGCCCGCGATGCAGAGGCGAGGCCGCCGGCGTCGGGCGGCGATTGCCGACGCCACAGAGGGCCTCCCGCGATGCTCCGCCTACCAACGAGCTCGGGGCGAGGAGGCGCTCCTGCCTGAGCCATTCACGCACGCCGAGGTGCACCAGAGAGAGCAGTTGTGGCCCGGGTGGACGGGGCTTACTGGCTCCAGCGAACTCGTGGCCAGAGGCCACCGGAGAAGGAGGGAAGTGGTGGAGAGGCTTTAGGGGAGCGGTGGAGTGCTCTGGCAATGAAAGAATGACGAGGGGCGACTTGGTTGCCGCCAATTTAGGCGTGGCCGAGGCGGCGGCCATGGCGACGGGGGGAGGGCAGGGGAGCTCCAGAGCTCGGGGAAGGAGCTGGGGAGGTGTGGTGGAGCGAGAGGAGGAGCTTGGTGAAGCGAGACGCGCTCGGGGGGCTTATATAGCCAAGGGAGGGGGAGCTGCGCTGGCATCGCCGCGGAGGAGTGTCCGGCGCCGCGGACTTGGAGGCAGGTGACAAAGGGGCACAGTGGAGGAGCCCACGAGGCCAAACAGGGCTATGTGCCACTGTTGTGTTCGGCGGCGGGCGCCGGCAAGCGTCGGTGCCCGTCGGTGGAGGAAGAAGACGGAGGGGGAGAGGGTTCCAGGAGGTCTGCGACGGTGAGGTGAGTCCAATGGACAGACTCACGCGCGCGAAGACGACGAGAGGCGCGCAGCCGAGGCAGAAGCGGTGCTCTAGACGCGGCCACTGTGCACAGAGCGCGCGCACAGGCATGCCAGTGTCGTTCTCACCGCATGCACTGGCTGGTAGTGGTGAAAACAGGCTAGGAATTGATGTCTAGTGGTAAGTATTTGCGTGGTAAAACTCAGCTGTGGTGGTTGAATGGTGAAAAGATCTATGGTTAAATAGTAAAGACCCTCTGAATTTTACTGCAGTAAACTTTGAGGAGAATTACTGATCAACAGGAAGAAGCTTGGAAGAAAAGGGTTTGTCTGCGGGTTCTAGGTAAGGAAGAACATACATTCTGGTAAGTTTGAGAGGATTAAGACCAAGATAAATCATAGTTGCTTTGCAACTGCCAATTCTGGTCCAGAAATGAGATTAGAATGTTGCACTCAAATGGTGAGTCTACTTGAGCTCAAATTTGGCAAGGCTTAGGGATTTGGTCATAGTAAGATGCTGTAGGAATTTCATACCAATTGGATTTACCAAAATGGTACTTCCTTCACCAGCATCCTTTCTGTCCAGATACTTAGGAAAAATCCTGAGGGAAAAAGGCTACACAAGATGTGCCAAAAATAGGTAGAGGTAGGTTATATGAGTTGGAGAAGGTCTTGGAATATTTTCATCCATAGTGGAGCAAGACACAATATACTTGCTTCACAAACTGAAAATTTGGATAGAAACAAATATTTGAAGGTGTGCTAACATGGTTCATTTGATGGAGTTTAATTTTGGAGGAGTGGAATAAAATGATCCCAAGAAGAGGCGTGCAAAATTTCAACTCATTTGGATGCTCCTAGCTTGTACTTCCTTCACAGTGGCTTCTGTTTGACAGAAACTTTGAAAATTCACTCAGGAAGATTGGCTAGGCAAATATAGTTGAATTTTGGCATGTGGCAATTATTTGGACATACAAAGATACCCAACAAGTTTGGGGTCATTTGGGAAAAGATAATTAGCACTTGCTTCACAAAGTGCCATTTAGGGCAGAATAGGAAAAGGAATATTTGAGAAATATTTTTGAACATGGAAATGAAAGTTTTTGCCATATTTGATGAAGATATGACCCAAACAATTTATTAAAATTTATTTGGGAATTTTTGGAGTGACAGAAATATAGGTTGCTTCACAACCTAGGGCAGACAGGGTTATTCCTTTAATAGAAAAAGGAATATTCCCTAGAAAAAGGAATTAGGGTTTGGTCAGGCAATGGAGTGACATGATCTTGGCAAGGTTTTGATAAGGATGAGCCACTTGGGTGGTAAAAAGAGGATGATTTCCCAGGTGACAATGCCACAGAATCACTCCAAAAGGAAAAACAGAGCAAAAACGAATAAATCAAAAAGAAAAAGAAAAGGGCCAAAAACCAGGCTGTCACACACCTCCATCTAGCTGCCCAATTCTTTTGTTCCTCCTCATCACAAACAGTTAATTGAGCTGAACTATATGCCCTGCATCGCACACACAACTGAAATCTGAACCGTGTTTGAAGCATCCGTCTTTGCAAACGATTTACACATTTTTGATGGTTTTCATACACCACCGTTTGCGATGATTGCATCGCACACAGTTTCTCGAAGTGTCTCCGATCGTAGTGTTGCATTAGCAGCATCCTGCATTAGTGATTCATTAAAAAGGTGATCTTTCGTTTTGGATATCCTCATAGTATCATCACTGATAATGGCACTAATCTATCTAAGGGTGCTGTGAAAGAATTCTGTCAACATGAGCATATTCGTCTCGATGTTTCATCTGTGGCTCACCCCCAGTCCAATGGTCAAGCTGAAAGGGATAATCAGGAAATCTTAAGAAGCATCAAGCCCCGGCTTATGGTCCCTTTGTAGAGGACCCCGGGTTGTTGGGTTGACGAGTTTCCCTTTGTGATTTGGAGTATCAATACTACTCCCAACAGATCTACGGGTTACACACCTTTCTTCATGGTTTATGGACCAGAGGCGGTTCTTCCCAGCGACATACGTCACGACTCGCCTCGTGTGGCGGCTTATGTTGAAGCTATTAACGAACAAGCACGTCAGGATGACCTTGATCTCTTGGATGAAGAGCGTGACCATGTGGTGGCTCGTTCGGCGATTTATCAGCAAGATGTACGTTGTTATCATAGTTGTCGGGTTAAAACTCGTACCTTTCAAGAAGGTGACTTGGTGCTCCATCTCATCCAGGATCAACTGATATGCACAAGTTATCCCCACCTTGGGAAGGACCTTTTGTGCTCAGCAAAAATCTGAATAATGGATCATACTACCTCATCGATGTTCGAGACCACAAGGACTCACGCACGTCGGAGGAGGAGACCCGTCGGCCGTGGAATATTGCTCGTCTTCGGCCTTATTACACCTGAGCCACCGGCTCTTGTGTTGTACATACTTCCATCACTGTATATATTATGATTAGTATAATAAAGACGGCATCCCTGATAATTCGGGGCCTCTGTTGTTTCATTTCTGAGTATGTGAGTATTTATTGTCAATTCATAAGATCACTTGGGGGCTTCCTGCTCATTGGGCATAGCTGTGATTACCCTCTTGATCTGGCTTGCACGCCTTGTCACAAATAACATGGGGGCTTCTTGCTCACTGAGCATAGCTATGACCACCCTTTGATCCGGCTTATACGCTGGGCTGCAAGAACTGCGGGATTTTTGCCCAAGTCGAATGATTACCAAAGAGAACTTGCTATAATGTGTAGTTCAAACATAGGTAACCTGCCTTGATGGCTTATTAAAGGTCACTTGGGGGCTTCCTGTTCAATGAACATAGCCATATTTACCCTTTTGATCGGCTTGGACGCTAGGTGTATTCACCAAAAATCCGAGTTATCCTGCCTTTGTATGTCTGCCACTCCAACTAGGTAATCCTAGAATGACCCACCATACTCTTGACAGTCTATCTTATAAAGACCCTGAGCTTGTCAAAGTTAAAATGGAGATTGGTCATGTGAGGTCCGGCTTACAGGTTTGAATAAAGGATTGACTCAGTGGATGTGCAGCCCTTTGAACAACACTTGATATTGAGGTTTGGCAGCCTACTAAATCCTTGTTTTTATTGTTTGTGGTTTTAATTGAACATTTTTGGATTCATGTTTTTGTGCCATATTAAAATATGATTTTAAAAGATTTATTCCATGTAGCCTTCATTTTTATGGCTCATATTGGAGCATATCCAGAGTTTTGATAACACGGTGTGGTTTTGGACGATAAGTCGCTAGTATGATGTGATTGTGCACTTGGAGTTTTGCGCTCTAAGGCTTTTGGGCTGTTACCCTTTGTTGCATATGGTATGATAAGCCGACAACATGAACAACTTTCATAGGTATGATTTTTGTTTATTATTTGAATATGCGAGGTTTCGATAACCCGCCCTGGTTATGGACTATAAAGTCACCAGCAATTTTTTTATGGAACATTATGACCCGTCCTAGGGTAAACCGCCAGGGCACATGTTATCCATTGGTGTGCAGGCGATATGGTAATATTACCTGTATGATTGATTGATAATATCATTAGCATAAGCAGCTGATCTTCAACATCAGATTGGCAATTCAAAATGTTATGCAAATAAGCATGCACGATGGCATGGCAGATCATTGTTTTCAACTAGCCTATTACAAGGCATTATGTGGCCCAAAAGAATAAGTGTTCTGACACACAACATCCAATGATGCGGATGATAAATCGGCCCTTTCTTCAGTTGTCTTGGCCTTGGCGTGCTGAAGATTCCGGGTTATCTTGCACCGGTTCTTCCACCTCTTCTTCACCCGTTGGCTGGAAGTCAGAGGTGGCCCAATTGATCCTAGTCAAAGCTTTGAAAATGTCCTCTTAGTCTATAAGTGTTGATGGGTCAATGTCAGGAGCAAAAGTGTGCTTACGTGTTGGCGGGATAAGATCTACGGCCTCATGAACCGGTGGTTTCACTTTTGCATTTTCATCATCATAAACCGGATTATACTTGGAGAGATCAGTCTCCTCAGCCAGTTTGCTGGCCAATGGATGCATCTCCCTCAATATCTGAGTAAATTCATTGGCGATAAAGGGAGACTCGTCTTCTTTAAAGCTCGGGCAGCCGGTGGCTAGTTCTTCCGGGTCAAGTTCAGCTTGCCACGCCTTTGCCATGCTCAAAGCGGTGATAGCGCCGGCTCTGCCGGCTGATCGTTTTAATTCCTCCAACCTTTGTGGCAGCACATATAGCTTCTCCAACACTTCCTTGATGAGGGAAGGTGGTTGCTTTTTATGCAAGGCAGCAGAAACAGCCCGTTGAGCGCTAGTATACAGCTGCTCCCCAAGGGTGTATACAGCTTTAAGCCTTATGCGCATATCATCACCCAACTTGGAGCTTTTTGAACCTGCATTAGACAGTATATTCATGAACCGGCCAATGGTTGTGAAACACTGATGATACAAGTGGAAGTATTATGTTACTTACCGAAGATGGCAGTGTCATGATTTTGATTTGCTATTTTAAGCTAGACAACTTGTCAGTCACCGGTTTAAGAGCAGCTTCAGCATCTTCCGCTCTCTTTAATAGAGCCGCCTTCTCAGTATCCTAGCCGTCTCTTTCAGTGCTAAAATCCTTTTTAGCTTCTCAATATTTTCCAAAGCGATTTTAAATTGTGATTTGGCCTTGGAAATCTCAGATTGCTGAGTCTGGAGGTTCTGCCGCAGATATACCACTTGGGATTCTTTCAGGTTTAGTTCAGCATGTGAGATAAAAAGATTACGCAGCAATATGTGGCCCTGATGATCATCTTATTTGAAGTCGCAAGCACAATACAAGTATTATACTTGGCACTTGGGGCTAATGTACATTGCTCTTTTGAAGACAACTCTTAAATGACCCGCCTACAGTTGTGTCAACTACAGATGGCTCATGGGGGCTACACATTTGGATTTTATTCAGGTTATGGTGAAGTCCCGGCTTAGCTTGGCAGTTTAAGCCGGCCCTTGGGGGCTACATATGCGAAGTTGAAAACTATATTTGAAGTCCCGGCTTAGCTTTGCAGTTTAAGCCAGCCCTTGGGAGGCTACATATGCGAAGTTGAAAGCTATATTTGAAGTCCCGGCTTAGCTTTGCAGCTTAAGCCAGCCCTTGGGGGCTACTCATTTTGATTATGCAACTACAATATGCCATGATCTGAATGATCAAGGAGGCTATATAAAGTCCACATCATATTCAATTCTATCATATCCAGTAGACTTGGCGGCTGGTATAAATATGGAGAAGATTACATGGCTTACCTCAAATCGCTCCTTCATGAGGTTGACCAGGTCAGCCTCAAAGTCACGGCTGGTGTGAAGGCAGTTTTAATAACCAGAATGAATCTCCTGAGCATTGAACTGGGCATAACTTTCCAAGTCCAGTTTCCACTTGCCTTTATCAGCAGCTGGAATTTTTTCTTTAGCGGTGTGCTTGGATAAGATGGTGGAGTTGCGTGGAGCTGTATAAGCCGTCCCAGTAATCATTACATCTTTGGTTTCTTGAGCCGGCTGAGCGGGAATGGGCGGCTTAGCATTGTTCGGGTCAACATCCATGGAGTCCACAATGTCATGGTGCTCCTCTGGTGGCGGATCATCTATTGCTGCTTCAGAAGTTGGATGCAAAGACTCAGACACAATCTATTTCTCCAGATCAGCAACCTTGGGATCTTCAGCCGGTTTGTTCACATTTAGCTTCTTACTGGGTTTGGCCATAGCCCTCAAAACAAAACATATGATGAGATTGGTACACCAATTGAGTAAGATATTAAAACAAACATGCTTAAGTATCCTCACCCAGGAACAGTCTTGAACAAAGGAACCTGAGTCCCAGTGGAATCACCAGATGAAGAGTGTGAGGTTCCCTGATAGTTTGAGTCAAAAGGGGTTAGAGGTTGTCGAGTGAGACCTACCTTTGAAAAAGCTAAGCCGGAAATTTGTGAAATCTATGCTTGGCGCTTGCAACGAGGCGGCGTATTACGCAAGCCGGAGGAGAGAACCCCACTGCCACTATTCCGGGTTGTGCGGTGAGCTTCATGCTGCTGCTTCTTCAAAATAAAGTTGGGATCCAAGTAAGCTAAAGGGTGAGAAAACCTTAATTTTTGGCACACTTGACGAACTTTCTGTCCTGGCAAAGGTTTTGAGCCAGAGGAAAGGACAATTACCTCTTCACCGTCTGCATGACTGGCCTCTGCATCATCTTAATAATGATTTGTGTCTGTAAGATGAATAAAAAGGGAGCCAAGGAAGTCAAGGTCTACCTCCGACTCATCATCATTCAAAGTAAATAGCTCTGAAGTTGTCTTCTTCTTAGAAGATTTTTTAAGAGATTTAGTCTTGGCCCTGCTCTTTTTGGTCGGCTTGTCTTGAAATCTTTTATTCCAGAAGGAGGAGTCAGCCTGCATAAATCAAGTAATAATGAAAAGGCAGATTAACAAATGATGACTTAATGAAGGTTGTTTGAAAATACTTACAACTAGCGGCTTATTGAGAGTACAAAAAGGGCTCACGCCTGTTTTACTTCAAGTTTTCAAGGTCTCATTCAATAGTGTCTTGGTCATATTGTTGATGTCATCATTAGTTAGTTCTATTTGGCAATGGCATAGGGGATCCTTAACATTACCAGTATATTCACACATTAAGCTGGATCGGAGGCTTAAGGTCAAGATTCTACACGCGACTCATCACCGGACTAAATCGACTCCTTTCAGCCCATTGGCCATTAAGGCCCTGATCTTTGAAAAGATAGGCATGTATTTAGCCCGTTCAACGATGCTGATCCATTCTGGCAGAGGATGTCTGTTGCTAAGCCGGTTTTCATGATAACCCGACAGAGGATTTTTGCTTTCTGGAGATCTGTCTTTGCAATAAAACCAAGTTTGATTTGAGTCTTTGGGGTGACTGGGGAGTGTGACGCCAGGAAAGTTGGCTTCTTTGCGCCTCTGAATAGAAATGCCCTCTAATTCTAGGCTGGGCCCATCGGTGAACTCAGTTTGCCGGTTTAAGTTGTACAATTCCCTAAATAGTTCTACAGTGCGTTCCTGATGAAGGTACACCACGCAGAACACTTGAAAGTTGCAAATGTTTGAAACAGAATTGGACCCAATATCTTGAGGGTGGAGCTTGAAAAAGTGCAGGACATAGCGGAAGAATTTTGAGCCGGGAGGAGTAAAATCTCGGAGCAAATGGTCAGTAAAGACAATTACTTCGCCTTATTTGGGCTTAGGTGGAATTTCTGTGCCTGGGACCCGCCAGTGGATATCATCTTTTTTGGCTAAGACACCTGTCTAGACATCCTCATTCAATATTTCCTCGGTAACCCGGGAAACGACCCAATTGGAAGAGGTGTCGGTCTTGGCCTTATACATTTTTGACTACAAAGGAAACGAATTGCCGGTTTAAGATTGTGTTGTTAAGATGGATACTGATCAATACTAGAAAAAAATTGATATGATTAAACCGGAGGACAGTATCGGGTCATACGGATTGTGAGTAAACCCTGGCGGTTTAATAAGGGGACTAATGCTATGTGGCGGGTTACGGTTATCCTATAAGCCGCCCGATTGATTGCCGTACAACAGATTAGAAAGTAAATTTTACTAAGTGAAGGACAAACAGGTTCTGCATACTGGTGCTGCAATTTTAGATCTACAACAATTCAGAAAGTGTAAATAAATTATAAACTTATGAAGGTTGCAACATAAGTGTTCATGTGTTCAGATGAAATCTTCGACAGTGGGGATGATTTTCGTTATTGAAATAAATACTGAAACTGCTACCGCATATCTTTGGTGATTGAGTTCAGATCTAACTATGCGATCTAAAGGAACTGGAGGAAGAACAGCGAAGAACACCGACGAACAACAAAACCCTAATGTAGATCTATTATGAAGAAGAAGTACTTACAGATGCTGATCAACAGTGGAGGTGTGCCATAGAGTTCTTGTCCGTTCAGGTTGATGCAGCGACCGAAGTTGGGGTCGCTGGAGGAAGACAGCGGCGGCGGAGCTCGAGTTGCTGGAGCGTTGCAAGGAAGAGGATGAAGACGAGGGGGCAGAGTAGAAAAATAAAAAGAACGACCCCTATCCCTATTTTTAAGGCAATGGATAAATGGCATGCGCGGGAATCGAGGAGGCTGAAAAAATGATTGTGGCCATAGGGGTGCCTCGATTTTCGGAGAGCCCATTAAAAAAGATCTATTGAGATGTGATGAGCTTTGTGTGAAGTTAATGCGAGATGACGACATGATGGGTTAACACAATTCTGGTATGTGACGTCATGACGGGTTACAATGAAATGGTAAAGAACTGTCGATGGAAGATTATGTTAATAAAGTGTTGAAGATTGATGTGAACAAGTTCAAATCAACCTAGGGCCTAATGTTGGAGATATAACTATCGGGTATGACCTGCCCTGGGGGGCGGGTCATGCCACTGGCAGCTAAAGATGAGAAGGGCCGAGAAGGCGTGAAGGTGGCGGTTCATAAAGCAAGCTTATTGAAGGCCCAAGACCCATGGACGATTTGCGGCCCATGGGTGTGAACCGCCATATGTTTAACTTGTATTGTAAGGCAAGTTTAGTTGGTTACCGAGCCAGGTACGTGGTGTATGAGCCGGCCGAGACTCTGTAAGCCGCCGGGCATCAGCCTGTATATAAAGGGGTGACCCGGCGGTGGGTTAACTAAAAAAAGAAACAATAGCTCGAGAACTAGGTCAAGCGTATTCGCTCCCTGGTTGTTGAGTCTCGAGCAATACAACCCTAGCTGGATTAGGCTTTTACCTCATTGAGAGGGGCCAAACCAGGATAAAAAATTCTTCGTGTCTCTTGTCCCGTTTAACCCCTTTAAGCAAACCTAGTTGTGATGGCTCCACACTAAAGTCTTATTCCTAGGGCATCTGCCGTGGCAATTCCATGACAGTCACCCTAGGAACCCATCATCTATTTGCTACTCCCCAATGCATTCCCCTAGGCCAAATCATGGTGAAGTGTCATGTAGTCGACGTTCAAGTAACACCACTAGAGGAAACACAACATACATCTCATCAAAATATCGAACGAATACCAAATTCACATGATTACTTGTAACAAGACTTCTCCCATGTCCCCAGGAGCGAACGTAACTACTCACAAATCATGTTCATGTTCATGACCAGAGGGGTATTGAATATCATTAAGGATCTGAACATATGATCTTGCACCAAATAAACCAACTAGCATCAACTACAAGGTGTAATCAACACTACTAGCAACCCACAGGTACCAATCTGAGGTTTTGAGACAAAGATAGAATACACGAGATGAAATAGGGTTTGAGAGGAGATGGTGATGGTGAAGATGTTGATGAATATTGACCCTCCCTCATGAGAGGGCCGTTGGTGATGACGATAGCTTCGATTTCCCCCTCGTGGAGGGATGTTTCCTATGCAGAATAGCTCCACCGGAGCCCTAGATTGCTTCTGCCCAGGTTCCGCCTCGAGATGGCGGCGCTTCATCCCGAAAGCTTCCTTATGATTTTTTCTAGGTCAAAACCCCTTATATACCAGAAGATGGGCATCAAATGATGGCCAAGGGGCCCACAAGCTAGGGAGGCACGCCCTGGGGGTAGGGTATGCCCCCCAGGCTTGTGGCCACCTGGTGGGTCCCCTTCTGTTATTTCTTCGCCCAATATTTTTTAAATATTCCAGAACAATTCTCCATAGAGTTTTGGGACATATGGAGTTGTGCAGAATAGGTATCTCAGATTTTCTCCTTTCCGGTCCAGAATTCCAGCTGCCGGCATTCTGCCTCGTCACGTAAATCTTGTAAAATAAGAGAGAAAAGGTATGAGTATTGTACCATAATGTGAAATAACAGCCCATAATGCAATAAATATCAACATAAAACATGATGGAAAATGGACGTATCATTGTTCATCAGGGAAGCTATCATCAATAGGTAGTGGGTCATCAAGAATATTCTCTAGCCTAGACAAATTATCAGCTACGTGGTTCTCAGCTCTTTTCCTATCCATGATATGCAAGTCAAATTCTTGCAACAAAATAATGCACCTATTAAGTCTAGGTTTAACATCTTTCTTCTCCATAATATATTTAATAGTAGCATGATCGGTGTGAATGATTACTTTGGAATCAACAATGTAAGACCTGAATTTATCACAAGCAAACACAACTGCTAAAAATTATTTCTTAGTAGTAGCATAATTTATCTGGGCACCGTCTAGAGTTTTACTTGCATAATGGATAACATTTAATTTATTATCAACACTTTGTCGTAGAACAGCCCCAACATCATGGTCACTAGTATCACACATAATTTCGAAAGGCAAGTTCCAATGAGGTGGTTGAACAATAGGTGTGGTGGTTAAGGCTTTCTTAAATGTTTCAAAAGCTTCTACACAATCATCATCAAAAATAAAAGGAACATTTTTCTGTAATAAATTGGTATGACGCCTAGAAATTTTAGAGAAGTCTTTAATAAACCTCCTATAGAAACCAGCATGACCAAGGAAACTACAAATACTTTTAATATCTTTAGGACATGGCATTTTCTCAATTGTATCAACTTTATCTTTATCCACCTCAATACCTCATTCAGAAATTTTATACCCCAAGACAATACCTTCATTCACCATAAAGTGGCACTTCTCTCAATTCAATTCAAAACAAGATTAGTTTGCTCACATCTTTGCAAACCTCGATCAAGGTTGCTTAAGATATCATCAAAAGAAGTTCCATAAATGGAGAAATCATCCATGAAAACTTCAAAAATCTTTTCACAAAAGTCAGAGAATATAGCGGTCATACATCTTTGAAAGGTAGCAGGTGCATTACATAAACCAAAAGGCATACGTCTATAAGCATAGGTTTCAAAAGGGCAAGTAAATATGGTTTTCTCTTGATTAGGTTGTGAAACAATTATTTGAGAGAAACCAGAATATCCATCAAGTGTGTGTGCTTGGAAAATCTTTCTAGCATTTGGTCAATCAAAGATAAAGGATAATGATCTTTCCTAGTTGCTTTATTTAATTTTATAAAATCAATCATCATCCTATAGCCAGTCATAGTTCTTTGTGGGATAAGTTCATTTTTATCATTGGGAACATAAGTAATACCTCCTTTCTTGGGAACACAATGGACATGACTTACCTATCTGTCGGTGTTCTAGGACCGAGGGTACCCAGACCCATCTACCTGTGGCCCAAGGCATGGCCCACCAATAGCCCGGCGTGGCCTAATGACAAGGTTTTGTGCACAAGACCCTCGCGAGGGCCCCTTCCCTCGTGAGGCAAACAACATCGAGACCTCCTCGGGAGTAGCCTCCCGAGGCTGCCTCCGGAGGAGCGGACATATCAATGTAGCCCCCGGCCTCATGAGGCCCCCGGTGACATGAGCCATGACCACCAAGGCCAGGCGGGCGCCCATGGGCGTAGGTGAGGACAATTTCCCCTTTGATGCAAAGGAGGCAAGGACGTACACGGCTTCCTGAGGAATCCTCCAGAGGTTTCCATTCCAGTGAAACTAGACCAAGACCACGAGCTCGGCAGGATGGAGGTCATCACCGAGCCCACCTGCGCGTCATCGGCCAGAATCTTTGCAGGCGAAGACCACCTTTACTCAGGATAAGATGTACTGTTGTCCCCCTTCGAATTTGACCGTTGTGGCAACCCATCATGCCTTGTGCTCCCGGGGAAGAGGACCATGGCCAGTAAAAATATAGGCTAGACCCCAGTAAGGGGGGGATCGGAGATGGGATCCTAATCCCTCCCAAGGCATCACACTTGTAGTAGTTCATCCTCATCCTCCTCGTGAGGCAATCCAACCACCAAAGAAGGAGTAGGGTATTACACCACAAGGTGGCCCAAACCTGGGTAAACCGTCGTTTCCATTCCCACCATTGCGCTCTAGCTCGTCCACGGCGAACCATCGCCATGGCGAGGCGTTGATTGGATGAGAGGGAGAGCATGAGTTCTTCTTGCACGCCCCTGTGTTCGAACCTTCTTGGGACCGCGGATCCCCAACTCCGACACCATCTACTATCAGCTATAGGATAAATTATACCTGCTTCCCGAAGCTTCAATATTTCATTTCTTACCACTTCCTTTCATTTTGGGATTTAATCGTCGCTGATGATCAACAACAGGTTTAGCATCTGGTTCCATATTAATCTTGTGCTGACAGAGAGTGGGACTAATGCCTTTAAGGCCATCAAGAGTATATACAATAGTAGCATGGTGCTTCCTCGGAGTTTTTAATAATCTCTTGTCATCATGCTCTATAAGGTTAGCAGTGTAATGACAGGATATATCTTCTTTTCATCAAGATAAGCATATTTCAAAGGGTCAGGTAATTGCTTTAATTCAAACACAGGGTCACACTTAGGTGGAGGAGGACCTCCTAAGTTTTAGACAGGCAAGTTGTGCTTGAGAATAGGTTGTTGTTCGAAGAACATCTTATCTATTTCATTTCTTTCATGCATATGCATATCATTTTCATGGTCTAGCAAGTATTATTCTAACGGATCAGTCGGTGGAATGGCAATAGAAGCAAGACCAATTATTTCATCTTTACTAGGCAATTCTTTATTATGAGGTTGCCTACGAAACTTAGAGAAATTAAACTCATGAGACACATCAACAAAACTAACACTAACGGTTTCTTTCTCGTAGTTTATTTTAGCAACTTTTTCTTTCTCGAAATATATTATGGGAAAAAGTCATCTTGTGGAGAACCTAGAACTAGGAAATAAGTAGGGTATTTTATCTTCCCACACAAGACTTGTACATCTCTAATAATCCCAAGTGGTGTGATGGTGTCTCTATTTGCAAGTTTAATAGTATCATAAATATCTTCTATTTCAGCTGGTGCAATCTCATGCATCATTTCTTGATATAAGGTAAAAGGCATAGCACTCATGCTAGCCCCATATCACATAGAGCATGATAGCAATGATCTCATATTTTGACTGAGACGACATGCATGCCAACAACAGGTATATTCTTATCTTTGGTATCGGGTTTGGCAATTCTAGTAGCTTCATCACAGAAATAAATAACATGCCCATCAAGATTATCAACCAAGAGATCTTCAACCATATCAATACCAGGTTGTACTTTAATTTTCTTAGAAGGTCAAGGTGCTCTAATATTACTTTTTCTAATCACAATTGAGACTTTAGCATGTTCCTTTATCGTAACAGGGAAAGGCGGTTTTTCAATATAAGCAGTAGGCACAACTGGGTCAACATTGTAAATGATAGTTTCTTCTTTAACTCTAACTGGTTCCACAACCTTTTCTTTTATAGGTGGGTGCTATTTAAACCACTTCTCCTTAGGGAGATCAACACGAGTAGCAAATGACTCACAAAATGGGGCTCCTATCTCAGAGTCCAATCCATATTTAGTGTTAAAAATCATTGAAAGCATCGGTATCAATAAAAGATTTAATACAACCAAACTCAAGTTTTATACCTGACTCCTTACCTTCGTTGAGTTTCTAATCTTCCGAGTTGCATTTAATTGTGTGCTATGCCATAATACCAAATGGGGGTGTATAAAACCGTCGAAAAAGGTGCAAAACATTTGTGATGGAGGACGCATCAAACACGGTTCAGATTTTGGTTGCGTGTGTGATGGTGGGCATACGGTTCAATTCAATTGAGTGTTTGCGATGAGGAGAAACAATAGAAACGGGCTGCCAGATGAAGGTGTGTGCGATGTAGAGCATACGGTTCAGCCGGATGAACTGTTTGTGATTAGGCAACACAAAAGAAACGGTCAGGCAGATCAATGTGTGTGCGATATACGGCATGCGGTTCACTCGGATGAACTGTTTGTGTTGAGACAAGAGAACAGAAACGGTTCAATATAAAAAGATGTGTGTGATACGCGGCTAACAGGTCTATACTCAAAAATGTGCGCTAAGACCGATAATAACACAAACGGTTGCTGCTAATATGACGTGTGTGTGTGTTGTGTGATGGGATTGCATGCATACAGAACAACATATACGGTAGTTTGGGACACCTAGGTGCCCAGGCACCTTGTCTAGATGCCGTTAGATTGAATGTTGCCTTTGCTTTTGAGATGGGCAGATTGATTATCGGGTTTCACCCGTTAACAAATTAGTTTAGATTTTCCTTGCATACCTCCCACGGTTATAATGTACTTTCCATAATTAGGTGGCATGTGCATACCCACGTATGTCATTGAAGTACATTCCAAAATATCATGCATGCATACCTCGGTTGGAAGGTGTACGTTGAGTACCTGCCAATTCCTTTTTGCATGGCGATGCTGAAATGGAAAGTGTAATTAAGAGATAATCAATTAGTATCATTGTTTCGGGAAACATAATTGATGTCCTTATTTAATTCACATTCTACCGGATGACCAGATTCATGCATGTTAATAGGGGAGAGAAGCAAGATTTAATGTACGTAGGTATTAGTACATGACTATTGTACATACGAGTATCTAATACATGACTTGTAAAATATCTTAAGTACGTTTATGTACTCAAAATATATTGGGTATATATTTGATACCCGTATTAGATACCTCACGTTGTCAGGTATATACATAGCAATATTTTATTTTAGGTACATGCGTCGACTGAGTATCTACAATATTTTCCAAGGAATTTTCGCGCAGCCGGTTATATAAGTAAGTATGCAGACACAATAGGTATATTTTCACTTGACGTATATTATTGGATGTACAACATTTTCCTACATTTTTTCACATAGACGGTATGTACGTCAACCGTGTATGTACAATATTTTCCTACCTTTTTTCACATAGCCGTTATATATGTCCATCGGGTGTGTACAATATTTTACTACCTTTATCTACATAGCTGGGTATATACTCGAGAAAAAAAAGGTATTAGTCCCTTGGATATAATAAGTAGATGCTGGCTATATCATTTCTAATTATGCCACACTGTCTAATACAAGCTAACTTGTTTTTTTGCTACATCATTTTTTTGACGCGTGCCAATTAGTTGTTTTACGTATATTCTATTTATTTTAAGTCACCTAGGTATATACCTAGATTTCGGATTACTACTTGTTTTATAAGGTAGCTGCATATAAACTTCAGGCCCAGAATAGTACGTAGGCCATACATCATGTCATTTGGGTATATAATACCTAAAAATCTAATGGCGAAAAAACAATGTTACAATAAGAAGTATAAAAGGTCAAGTTAGTGTACTGAAGGCATGTTACGCCGTATGGTTGACTAGATAGTATAGTGCGTACATATATGAAAATAATATTATAGGAATATAATTGAAAAGAAATTCATTAATAGGAGGGAAGAACATGCAAACTCTCTTTTGGAAAGCAATCTGACCGTGTTATGCGCACCATGCATTAGCGGGTATAGCTCACACTAATGGGTTAGAGAAAGCTAGGTGCCCAGGCACCTAGGTGCCCTAGTTAATTTATATATATATATATATATAAATATAAATATATATATATATATATATATATATATAGTGATACTATTTATCACCCAAGGTGCGGAATAGGTTATTCTTCACCCGAGGTAATCTTACGACCACTTCATATGTAAATTACATATGGAATTCAAATAGTTACATTCGTACTGAGTCAGTACGTAAAATTTGGCGCAAGAAAATAAAAATATAGGTCATAAGACAAGAAAAGTTGTAATTTATGTATATTTTACACTATATTTTTCAGTTTGTAATTTTACGTAATGTAAAATATTTTTTATGGCGATTATATATTTTCTTACGGTCTCTTTTCACGTTGGAAATAAGACAAAACTTACGGAATGTAAAATTACGGTGCATTGATGGTAAAAGAGAGGGGGTGAAGAATAACTATTCCTCACCCTGGGTGACGAATAGTCAATCCCTATATATATATATATATATATATATATATATATATATATATATATATATATATATATATATATATATATATATATATATATATATATATATAGAATAATATTCTCATAACATTTTTGAACTGCACGCACAACGCGAGGGCACTGCACAGATACTGCAACACAGAGACCAGTGAGCTTCATGTTTGAAAAAACTGTACGTGTTGTTTTTTCGGTACCTTTTTTGCTTTAGTTTTTAACCATTTATCGGAATTATGCGTGTAATATACCTTTGAAAAGCTATGGAGTAGACGCAACTTCGCCATATTGAACACTTTTCGAGATTCCGCACGGTTTAAGAGCAGTTTTGAAAACGGTGCGACCGACGAATAATGACAGCGAGCGTTTTTTGCGTTTTGTTATAAACCGCTCGTCGGAATGAAGCATATGATACACCGTTGGAAAGATATCATCGGCGCGCATCTCTTTCATATCTATTATTTTTTCTAATTCGCTACGGTTTAAGAGCAGTTTTCATTTTAACAAATCGCGGAATTATGTTTTTTCAAAAAAAAAATCAATTTTTGGTATTGTTTTAGCTTCTGTTTTTTAACCGTTTGTCGAAACGAGGCGTGTGATACGCCGTTGGAAAGCTACGAACGAGGCGCAACTTTCATATGTTGAAATATTTTTTAGATTCTTTACGGTTTTTAGTTAATTTTGAAAATCGTGCGGCTGACTATGAAGGGGCAGCGGCCGTTTTTCGTGAAATTTTTACAAAATGTTGGTCGAAATGATCCAAATGATACACCGTTGGAAATATATCGTCGAGATGCTACTTTTTCATGTAGAACACTACCTCTAATTCATTACGGTTTAAGAGCAGTTTTGAAATTATAAAAACGCACACACTCTGTTTTTCCGCGACACAAATATCAACGCGTGTACTGTATCAGATAGAAGAACGCACTTCTTGAGACTGAAAACCGCACTGCATCAAACGGTCAATCGAACTGCATGATTTCTTTTATTTATATGTAACTTTTTTTCGGACGAGTAAGTGGACCGGACTTCACGCCGAGTGTAAGTGAAAAGCAAAAGTATGGAGAAGTGAACCGCATTACTTTTTTTGTGTCGTTTGGTAACAATTTTTCTTTTGCACTTACAAGATGAACAACATCAAACGTCCGACCGCACCGCTTCAAATGGTCAAGTGAACAACATTGTTTTTTTGTTGTTTCTCTATCATTTTTCATTGAACACGTCTTTGCACTGCATTTCTTTCTTTCTTTATTCTGTTTGGAGTTTTGGGTTTCCACATTGGCGAGTTGTATACGTGTGAAGAAGCGAACCACATGGTCAAGGGAAATGAGCCGCAACACAATTCGAAATGAACTTCCTTTGTTATATTATAGATGTGGTTCGCTTCTTCACAAAATGCTTCAAATGAACATGGATTTTCTCTTCTTTTTCTTAATGAGCGCACTGCAAATGATACATACATACATCCTTCTGTTGTTTTACACATCCACGGATACATACATACACACACAAGATCAGAACTAGCACCTACCAGAGCTGCAATTGAGGATCAACCGAACTTCATTTTGGGGACTACCTGAGCTGCACTAGATCAGAAACCTTGCACCGAAACTGCACCTGCAAAAGTAGCCAAACGTGAAATTGGGGCACCAGCACGGAACTGCACCAGCACCTGCAAAATACATCGTCACCAGAGCACGTCGGAGGAGCTCAGGATCCGTCGCCCGCCATGCACTGCATTCCCACACACGAGCGAAACACACGCGCATGCTGCTCGAGCTGCATGGTGGTACCCCACTGAAGTGAATGCCCGCACTGCCATCCAGCCCCTGCTCCTCCTTCCGCTATTTTGCTTGCCCCTCCTATGCTCCCCGTGCGGTGGTGGCGCCGTACGCACATCCCGTGTGGTGGCGCACGCTTGACGGCTATTTGGGCAAGTGGAGGACGACGCAAGAAGGAGGCCATGGGAATAGTGTCGGCCGCCATGGCCGTAGTTGCTAGGAGCTCGGATCCGGTCGCCAGGCCTCGCCGCTGATGATAGAGAGCGGCCGAGCAGCACCGCAATGGGCGGAGTTGTCAGGGGGGAGCGATGGGAGGCACGCGAGGCGCCCTACGGATCCGGCAGACAGAAACCAGTGGCAGCCCGATCCGGCGGCGATTGAGGCTGGGGACGGCCCGAGCCGGCGGCGATTGAGGCTGGGGACGGCCCGATCCGGCGGCGAGGGATGCCGAGGCGGGGCGATTTGAGGCCGCGCCGATGGCTGGTGGATCCGGCAGTTGAGGCCGCGCCGGGGATGGTGGCAGCCGGATCCGGTGGTGGTCAGGGCGGGCGGCGGGGGTGAGGGCCGGGCGGGGCGA
>LR738715.1:225570486-225625664 GCA_902687465.1 Secale cereale | reverse complement strand
TATAGGAAAATGGTTGTGTACTCCTGCTCCTCATATACCACATAGATGAATCTTTCATACCTCATTATTATTTTTAATATACATCATTAATAATTACTAGATACCCCAAAATGAATTTCATGAAAAAAATCATGTGAGTCTACATATTTTTGAAGGTTTACATATATACTGATTTGTTCGTACGTGAAAAAAAGTATATTGCAAAAAGTACGTCACAAATGATATTTTTTCAACCAAACTCGTATTGGGGTATCTAAAAATACTTAACGAAGTATATTGAGAATAATAAAGGGGTATAATCCATGCGTACAAAAGGTATATTGACGATGGGAGTACATACTCCCATGAGTACAGAAAATTAGTCCTATACACACACACACACACACACACCCACACACCCACCCCCCCACACACACACACACACTTATAAGGACATGGTTGCATAACCAAATTAAACATCCACTTATATAGGTGGCTACTATACAACCATGGCATTTGCACACACCAAAGTAAACTATTACATGCATAATTACATAGGTGGCTATTACACACATGACTTTTCCAATCACCAATAAAGTAAACTATATATTACATGCATGATCAACTAGCATAAACGATCATCTGATCATCATCTACTTCTTGGGACGCTTGCTCTACTTTTGGCTCGATCCGGGCTCGTCGATTTGGGTAACAACGCACTTCCTCATGTCAACGATCTGCCTGTGCATCTCGTAGCATGTGTACACGCTCTTGGCCGCGAACCAGAGGTGAGGTTCATCCAGTTGCCGCATCCAGGCCCTATGCTAGGATACGGGACTTGTTCTCTTGGCATCCTGCTTCATCTTTTCGTAGTAGGGGTCGATGATGGTCGAGGCGAATTCAACCAGGGAGTCCTTCTTCGTGCTATCCCAGGCCCTGTAGTGCTCACGGATTTTGACAAGGTTCTGGCAGGCCAAGCCCGTAACCCTGAGCGCTTTTACATCATTGGTGGTTTCCAGCGTGGCAAACTTTGGTGTTGTTGACAAACTTGTTGAAACAGTCGCAAGGCTCTATGGTCATGCAGTAGTGGTAGATGAGGACATGATGGCACACGCACAACTGGGCGACGTCAACCTTCTGATCTATGTCGGGACGATCGACGATGTACTAGAGGTCGATGCCGACCACCTTATACTTGTCTCCAGCAAGCAACTGCTGAACGGTGTTGATGTAGTCGTCCACCACGGCCGGGTCAATGGTGTACACCACCGAGAGATCTGTCTCCCTCGGGTGGGTCTCCACTTTATGCTCGCCGAACTCCATCGGAGCGCCGCTAGATATCCCCTCTCTCTGTGTCATCGTGGGTGTGCTTGTTGTGTTGTGGGGCGCGATCAAAAGGTTGAAGAGACTAAGGTTATAATGGCCGCGGGAATTAAAGGGGAAGCCGTACGGCCAGGAATATCGGCAGGCCCTGATGGCAGTTATAATTTGCAGCGCGTAACTCCATCGTGCCGCTGTCGGCGTACTGGGAACCAGGGTACCCAGATTTGCATGTCTGCGGGCCGCGACGCGCTCCTTCAAGCGGCCTGGTACAGCCCAGCTGATCGACCAGTTGCTCAAGACCCTCACGAGGGGCGAGGCCTCGCGAGGAGAACGACGTCAAGACCTCCTCGGGAGCGGCTTCAGCAAGGCGTTCCGGAGGGGTGGAGAATCCAAGGCCAAGCCTGCCTCAGGAGGAGGCAGTGATGTCAGTAGTGACGCACCACGCCAGCGGGTGCCAGCGTCCGTCAGCGGCACAGTTGCCATTTCGGTGCAAAGTAGACAGCGCAGCTGTTGGTTCCCAAGGAGCGGGGCAAAGGTTTCTCTTTGGTGCAACAAGACCGAAGACCGCAAGGACGATAAGGAGGATGTCACCGTCAAGCCCATTACCGTGTCACCGCCTGATCCTTTTGCAGGCGAAGACTGCTTTTGTCAGGGTAGGAACATCCTTGTGTTCCCACTCAAAAATGGCCATTGTGGAATCCCTTCACGCCTAAACATTTTGGGGGAAGAGGAACGTGGCCGCCTATATAAGTAGCTAGAATCTCCACTGCAAGGGAAGAGGATCGACTCACACACTTGACCACGGCACAAGGAGCAAGAACACTAGCCTCCTGACCCTCCTGAGCTCGCCTCCTGAGCTCAGGAACCCTTGTACCAGTTCATATTCTAGCTCCCCCAGAGGCAATCCACCAAAGCAGGAAGTAGGGTCGTACACCACACGGTGGCCCGAACCTGGATAAACTCTTGTGTGTTCGTTCGTTGTTTGCTTGAATCTTTCCACCGAGACGAGAGCGAGGCGCTAGGTAGATGTGAGTGGGAGAGATCTTCATTCACGCCCATGTGTTTGAACTTAACAGGTTTTACGGAGCCCCGAATCCGACATTTGGCGCGCCAGGTAGGGGGCGTGTTGAAATCTCGCCTCTCCGACGACCTCATCGCGTTCTCGTCACCGACCCTGCTCCACAGCCATGGTGGACACACGACAAGCTCACGCCGCTCGCCGCGCTGCGAACGTCGCTCAGACGGCGCCCGCGGGCAATGGTGCACCGCTCCGCCCCAACTCGCCGGTCGCCAACGCCGCCACCAACCCGGCTGTCCACGAGCAGCAGGACTCCTCGCTGGCGTTGTCCGTGCGGTGGGACGGCCTCACGGCAACACCTTCACCCTTGCCGGCCGCAGCGTCGTCCTCGCTGGTCCGCCGCGGGCCGGTCTACCAGCAACCTGCGCTACTGATGGCGCGGGAGCTCTTCCGCTACCGCCCGGCAGATGATCTCTACGACGAGTGGCTCCACCGCACCACCGAGCTCGTCAACGCCGCTAGGGAAGCACCTACACCAATGCACTCCTCGCGTCCTCCGTCGCCCCCGGCGGCGAACGAGGCCGTGGTGTCCCGGCTCCGCCTCCCCTTCACCCCGCTGGCTAGGAGGGCCGGCGCGAGGCCCCTCGACGTGAACAACCCCGCAGAGCCCACGCCCGCGACGAGGAGAGTTGCCAGGTGATCCGCACCCACATGCAGGGGCTCGTGGGCCCCCTGGCTCACAACGCCCAGACCGTGCGCCACAGGAGGTGGTGGCATCAGCACCTCAAGAACCAGTGTCACAGGTGCAGGGGCGCCTGTGATCATGAGCGTGCGCGGGTGTGGCGCCCTAGCTCTTGAGCTACGGCGCCTCGTTTGGCCCGACAAGTTCAAGTCGGACCTGCCTCCGCGCTACGACGGCACCACCGACCCCACGGAGTTCCTCCAACTCTACGAGCTGAGCATCGAGGTGTCCAACGGCACTGAGCAGGTCATGGCGAACTGGTTCCCCATGGCTTTGAAGGACGGCGCACGCTCCTGGCTCCTGAACCTCCCGGTGGGATCCATCTCCTCCTGGGGAGAGCTTCGCGAGCGCTTCGTCGCTAACTTCCAAGGCACCCGCGACCGAGCCTCGGCAGCTGCTGACCTGCGTCGCGTGAGGCAGCAGCCGGGAGAAACCTTGCAAAAGTACATCCAATGCTTCAACACCATGCGCCTCCATATCCCCTAGGGTCTCGGATGAGGCCATCATCTCCGCGTTCTCCAATGGCGTCCGCGAAGTCGGGATGAGGGAAGAGCTCGCCATCCACGAAGACCTGTGCACAGCCCTCGAGATGTTCAAGCTCGCGGCAAAGTGCGCCAGGGCGGAGGAAGGCTGCCTCTCCCTTCAGGAGCTGCCTGAGGTGGAGGCAGACAACAAGAAAACCAAGGCCAAGGAGTCGAAGCCCAAGGGACCCGCCGTGCTGGCTGCTGAGCCAGAAGTGAAGCGTGGCTGCGGCTATGATGACCTCCCCAGGGACAACCGACCGTACTGCGTCTTCCACAACGTCCACAGCCACAACACTAATGACTGTCGGGAGCTCAGGGCGATGCACGACAGGCGCGTCGGGCAGTGCCCTAAGCGCGACAACCGCAGCTACGGCCATGGAGGAGGCCAAGGAGGGGGACGTTGGGACGGCAGGAACTCGCGCCAAGGGTGGCATGAGCAACCTCGGGAAGACCACTAGCAGGAGCAGCCTCGTGACACCCCCTGGCGCGTCCAGCCTCGTGAGGGTCGCCCTCAGGGCCATGGAGGCCTGCCTCCGCTGCCACCACCGCCTAGGAGGAACAACGACGACCGCCAGGGAGACGGGGAATGGGGCTTCCAGGAGCCGCGTGCAGTCGCGTGCATTCTGGGAGGAGCCCATGCCCCGGCTTCTCACCGCATCTTCAAGCAGTTCGCCCATGAGGTGAACGCGGCGCTTCCCAGGCCTGACGCCGCGTGCACTCAGGTGGACCAAACAAGTCATCGCTTTTGACCCCAAAGACCAGCTCAAGTGCACTGTGGCCCTAGGCGCACTCCCAATGCTCTGCACCCCGACCATCAGCAACGTCCTCGTGACCAAGACCCTCATTGACGGTAGAGCAGGGCTCAACGTCCGCTCCATCCAGACCTTCGAGACACTCCAGGTTCCCTATGATCAGCTCCACCCCACCAAGCCATTCTACGGAGTCACGGATGGCTCCACGCTACCAATGGGGCAAGTCCGCCTCCCCGTCACCTTTGGTGACCCCGACAACTACCAGACAGAGCTCATCGACATCGACGTCGCCAACATCCACCTCTCGTACAACGCCATCCTGAGGTATCCTGCCCTTGCCAAGTTCATGGCAGTGACCCATCACAGCTACAACGTCCTCAAGATGCCCAGGAGCGGCGGAGTCATCACGATCGCCTCCGATGAGAAGGAAGCAGTGTGTTCCTTGGAGCGTGCCTACCAGACCGCGGCGGTTGAATACCCCGATGAGGATGAAGCCGTCCTCGGCCTGCAGACCGCCCCCAAGAAGAAGAAGAACCTACCCGTCGACGGACCTCAGGACGCGGGGGCTCCCGACGACCTGGCCTCAGGACTCGCGCCTGCTGACGAGGCGCCTTCCACCCTTGCATAGGGAGGCGCGCTCGACGCCCCTCTCGTGATGGGCTCGGGGGCTCTCCTCTGGAGTGTCCCTAAGCTGGCCCATGCCCCGAGGGAGGTGTTCGAGCACCACCTGCAAGCGTACCTTGATGCGCATTTTTGTGAGTCCAGCGCGAGCCATCCAGCGCTGGGGGCTCAGGACTTCATCGACCAAGTTACAGAGGAACTTCAGTACGCCAGACTCATCCACGGTGGGCGTAACCGCATGATCCCAAGTCCACCTGCTCACAGCCCAAGCGACTGCTTCCACGTCTGCGTCGACATCGCGGGTCTCAACCGAGCCGCTTCTCAGGAGCCCTTCTGGCCGACGGCGGTCGGCCGGAGGAGGGCCCTCCCCTGCAGCTGCGTCTGCACGCTCTTCGACTTCCGCAACGTAGCTGCCACGTTCCAGCATCTTGCTCAGCAGGCCTTGGGGGCTCAGGAGGCTCAGTGGCAGGCAGTCCGAACGGAGCGGGAGCCGGACCCGCGCGACCACTGAGAGCCTTAGGAGCCCCTGGGCCTCAGGAGCCCGACGATCCTCGGGAGCGACCCGCACAGCTCACGTCTTCAGGATGGGGTGCTGGACCCAAGAACTCAAGATGTACCTACAACACGATGCCCTACCGGAAAAAGAAGAAGACGCAGAACGCGTGGTCCGACAGGCCTCAGCCTACTGCATCCAAGACGGTGAACTCTACAGGAGGCGCCCCAACGACGTCTCACTAAGGTGCATTTCCATTAAAGCAAGGGAACGAGCTGCTAGCTGATATCCACGGTGGGGACTGTGGTCATCACTCATCGTCCCGCACTCTCGTGGGCAAGGCCTTCCGCAGCGGCTTCTATTGGCCCACGACGCTCAATGACGCCACAGAGCTCGTGCGAGCCTGCGAGGCGTGCCAGTTTCACGCCAAGCAGATCCACCAGCCGGCACAAGGCCTCCAGATGATTCCGCTCTCCTGGCCCTTCGCATTCTGGGGGTTGGACATCCTAGGTCCTTTCCCTCGGGCCGCAAGGGGCTACCGCTTCCTGTACGTCGCCATCGACAAATTCACCAAGTGGGCGGAAGTGGAGCCTGTTCGCGCAATCCCAGCCGGGTCAGCTGTCAAGTTCATCCAGGGCCTCGTGAGGCGATTCGGGGTCCCCAACCGCATCATCACGGATAACGGTTCCCAGTTCACAAGCAATCTCTTCAGGTCATATTGTGCTAACCTTGGAACACATATCTGCTCCGCTTCGGTGGCCCACCCCAGGAGCAACGGCCAGGCCGAGCATGCCAACGCGGAAGTCTTGCGTGGTCTCAAGATGCGCAGCTTCAAGAAGAAGCTTGAGGCTTGCGGCAGGGGCTGGATCGACGAACTCCAGTCCGTGCTGTGGTCAATCTGAACCACTGCCACCAAACCTATGGGGAGACTCCCTTCTTTCTCGTTTATGGGGCGGAGGCGGTCCTCCCTCACGAGGTCAAGCATCGCTCCCCACGGGTCTTGGCCATCGATGAGGAATGCCAGGACACCGCCTGGCGGATGGACCTCGTGCTCGGCGAGGAGGGTGTGGGGACCCCGACTCATAAGTCGAGATCACCGAATGCACGTGTACAGTGATCCCAGAGATCAATGCTCACTGAACACACAGAAGCTGAATAACAAGAGTCTTACATCCATACATACCGTATTACACAAATAGGACCATTAAGGTCAAGCCTTGAGTATATCATCGCAGCGAAAATCTTCAATAACAACTTGGACCCATGCCATCTGGCTTAACCCTACACGCATTCTGACTGGGAAGCATCCTAGCTCGCATGCTCGTCACCAAGAAATCTTCATCATATCCTGTTCACTCATGCCTGGCCAATAAAATAACAAGTGGCAAGCCAATGAGTACTTTGAATGTACTCGCAAGCAACCCAAGTGTGATGACAGAATAATTATGCAAGGCTCTACTGCTAGATTGGCAGTTTTGCGGAAAGCTAGTTTTTCATATGCAAGTATGATCAACATATAACATGGACATGCATGTGTCTGCAACAAGTATCAGGAGGTCACAGACATCATTATCGAAAAAGAGTTGTAATCAACTCATGCTCAAGCTCATTGTGACTTTCTCACAATCACATCAACAGATCCACCATACCGTGTTGTTTTCCAGAATCTCATGGACATAGTCTAAGTAGAACCACCCAACTGTCATTGACCGCGGACACGGCTATTCGAATAGTTTGACACTTGATACGTCTCAAACGTATCTACTTTTCCAAACACTTTTGATATTGTTTTGGCCTCATTCTTGCATGATTTGGACTAAACTAACCCGGACTGACGCTGTTTTCAGCAGAGCTGCCTGTATGGTTTATTTGTGTGCAGGAAAACGGATTTTTAGGTATCTCAGAAAAATCCACGAAAAATCACAGAAAATCCACGCACCCGAAGGAACCAGGAGCCAGAAGTGGGGCCAGAGGGGGGCAAGGGGGTGCCCAGGCGCCCTGTGGGCGCGCCCCCCCCCCATGGGCCGCGCCGGGGGGCCGCCTGGGTGGGGCCCACACCCCCTGGTGCCCTACTTCGCCTCGTATTTTTACTCCCGACGCAGAAACCCTAGATCAGAAGTTCTTTCGTAGTTTTCCATCGCGGAGCCGCCGCCACCCTCTATTCTTCCTCGGGAGGGCTAATCTGGAGGCTGAATTGGCCTCCGGAGAGGGGAGATCGTCGCCATCGTCATCATCATCACCACTCCATCATCCCTCCATGACTTCCCCCTTCATGTGTGAGTAATTCCCCTGCTGTAGGCGAAGGGGATGGTAGGGATTGGATGAGTTAGATCATGTAATAGTTTATCAGATCGTTGGGGGCATGTTGCCTATCATCTACTATGGTGTTTATCATCTTTGCTTCAACTTGTTATTCTTAATGCTTGACACTTAGGGCCCGAGTGCCATGATTTCAGATCTGAACCATATGTGTTTGTATGAATATATTTGTGTTCGTGATCCTATCTATGAGTTGTTTGCACCTGTTACGGTTCGGAACCGGCGATCCCAAAAGTGACAGCTTGGGACACCAAAGGGGATGGTCCGTAGTTTGAGGATTACATGTATCCATTGAGTTCATTGCTTTGTTCCGGTGCTTTTTGACAGGAGCACCTTAATATCCGTAAGTTCCTTTTGGCCCTGTTCGTAGCGGGATGGTAGGACAAAAGATGTTGTGCAAGTTCTTATTGCAAGCACGTACAACTACCTACGGGATACATGCCTAATGTTTGATATTTGCCTAGATGATCATTACTTTTCTGTGTGCCGTGCCCCAAGTTAGAATCTATCTCATCCATGCAGCGCCCAACCATGCATCTCCCTAGTCTACAGTGTTTTAAACCTTGCTTGTTACTAGTCGCTACTTTTGCTATTTACTTTGCTATCTACTGTTGCTATTTACTTTTTGCTGTTACTTTTACTATCACTACCATCACTATCATATCACTGTTACCACTTATCTTTTGTTGCAAGTAAGTATATTTGAGGTGCGGTTGAATTGACAACTCAACTGTTAAAGCTTATAAATACTCTTTGGCTCCCCGTGTGTCGAATCAATAAATTGGGTTATTCTTACCCGCGAAGACTATCTCGATCCCTTACGGTTGAGGGTTATCAAGTACCATTTTCTGACGCCGTTGCCGGGGAGCATAGCAATATTTACAAGTCTACTTGAGGTATCTTACCTGCTGCACTTTATCCACAATGGGTAAGAAAGGAGACCCCAAGGTTTCGATCTTACTATCCACTACAAGAAGAGGTACTGCTCTGAGCACTAGTGCTACACTTGATTCACCTTCCGTTATGAGTAAGTTTGCCTCACCACCACCACATGATGCTCCTACTGAATCTGTTACTATGTCTGATACTCTTGATGATGCTTCTACTACTTTTGATGATATTAGTTCGCTTGGTTATGCTCTTGAGAAACAAATTGCTGCTGCAAAAAAATCAGGAATTGAACTCCCTGTTACTCGCTACCCTATTGGTGAAACTTATGATTATCCTGATTTGAGTAAACTCAAGGAGAGTCTCCTGATACGTCCAAAACATATCTATAATTTCTGCTTGCTCCATGCCACTTTTGGGTGATATTGCTATGATATTCATACACTTCCATACACTTTTGATCATATTTGGACTAACTTACTAATCCAGTGCACCCTAGTGCCAGTTTCTGTTTTCGGCTGTTTTTGTATTTCAGGTTTTCACGTTTCGAGAACTGCCCAGAAAAATCCAGAAAAATTATATAAAAAATCAGCGAACCGGAAACAACACTGCGTCCGAAGGGCAACCTGGGGGGGCCACAGGGGCTCCAAGCGCCCTGTGGGCGCCCCCCCTGGGTCGCGCCGGGGGGGCGCCTCGGCCCCCCGAGAGTCCCCCGGTGCCCTACTTTGGCAGATATTTAAAGGGTTCCCCGTAACCCTTGAAACGGGACTTCTTTTCGCGATCCCATCTCTGTTCCGCCGCCGTCGCCGCTTCCAAGATCGGGAGCACCAGGAGAACTCTTCCCGGCACCCTGCCGGAGGGGAGGATCACCACCGGGAGCTTCCACACCACCATGGACGCCTCCCGGATGACTCGTGAGTAGTCTCCCTTGGACCATGAGTCCATGACCAGTAGCTATGTGATGTTCTCCTCCCGTTCTTATGCTTCACTAATTAGTCCTCGTGAGCTGCCCTACATGATTGAGGCACCTATATAATCCTTATGTTGTTGCTATGTTGAGTTTACTGGGATCCGATGGATTATGAGATTATGTTCAGATTGATCTTTAGTAATATATTTGATTCACCTCTTTTATATTTTAGTTCATAAGTAATTCTTGCATGTTCTCCGTTGTTATTTATTGCTTTGGCCGAGTAGTACGTAGTGACTCCAAGAGGGAACGTTATGCTCGATTGTGGGTTCATGCCCCTCGATGACTAGCTTGAGTGATAGAAACAAGAGTCTAGGGGATGTGCTGTTGCCACAAGGGGGAAAACAACGGTGCTTGTGCCCGCGGGTGCAAGGATTGTTTACTTTACGCAAAGTTCTTTTAATGCAGTTGTCTGTTGCATTGAGTTTACACTATGGGTGGGACTCGCAACTTAATACCAGCGAGATGTTCTGGATAGATATCTCAAGGTGGATGATTAGTAGTAGATGCAGATGGATTTCGGTCTACTTACTTTGGCGTACCGCCCATGCTTTGAACCTCAACCTTTCTTGCAATGTAGTCAGCATTGGTTTGCGTTCGTGGTCCTGTCAATTGCCCAGCTGTAATTCGTTACCTCACATAGCTGTTTTATCTTCTTTTGGGAGAGAGACATCACTAGTGAACATCATGTGACTCCGGTCCATATTACCATCATTGATCACATACACTATTTACTTTTCCGCTATTTTATTTACTATTGAAAACACTATCTATCACTACTATCATATTGCTTTTAACCCTTTGTGAACTACAAGGCCGGAGAGATTGACAACCTCTCTATAGTCGTTGGGAGCAAAGTTATTTGTATCTTTGTGCAGGTCCACGTTGATTGCTAATTGCGCTGTTAGCAGTTGACACCTACCTGTTGAACCTAGGAGTCTCTGGGGATTCGATCCATGGCATCTTTGCTAAGGGAAAACACTTCTACTTACTGCATCTTACACCTTCCACTTGGGTAACCAACGAGGGGTTCGAGGCCCATCAAGGAGTATTTTCTGGCGCCGTTGCCGGGGACTCCACTCTTCAGGATAGGGGAGTTGCATGCTATCTTTTACCTTTGCTTTTTAGTCTTGTTAGTTTACCTTTCATTATTTGCTTTAGTATCTTTTATCAAAAATCACAAAAAATTATTTGCCTTTTTATTAGTAGTCCTTTCTGTTTAGCCCAACATGTTAGGATTTGGTGCTTTGAGGGAGTCAGAAGTTTTAGATTTCCATCAAAGGGATGGAGAAAATATGAAGATGGCATGGGACAGAATTTCTGATGCACATAGGAGAATTATGCCTTGGGTACCTATAAAAATTGTGCTTAGAAATTTTTACCATGGTCTTTTTAAATGGTGTAAACACTCCCTTGACATTATAGCTGAGGGAGATTTCTTAGAATGTGATGAAGCTAGAGCTCTTGAGATTATACATGGTCTATCTAGTTACTTTGTTTATGATCATAACTTTGATACTATCATAGATAGACTCGCTACTATTGAGAAAAGAATGGATGCTCTAGACTTCACGAAGGTAGAGAAACCCAAACCCAATAAGAGAGATATTTTGGAAATAGATAATGACTGGGAACCTCTTGTTAGGATTAGCATCTCTAATCAAGACTTCCTTGCTTATTGTGATATTGGATCTATGGTTTCTACTATGCCAAAAATTGTTCATGATTCTTTAAAATTTAACATGGATAGATTACCATCTTATCATGAACACACTAATGGAGATATTTCTGAAATCCAGGGAAAAATAAAAGACGTGCCAGTTAAATTCCTTAAGGGGATTGCAATGATTGATTTCTTCATCATGGAGCCAAACCAAGGAAATATAGCGCTTGGAAGGGACTTCCTCCGAGCAGTTAAAGACTTCATTGATATAGGTAAGGGACAAATCCGCTTACGCGGGAAGGCAAAAGGTGTGTACCCCTTTCCTAGAAGGAACAAGAATGAACTTGTTGAGGAATCATTTGAACCAATTTATAACTCCGATTATTATGATGATTATTGATTCCTCTATGCATTATGCCTAGCTTAAAGGCATAAAAGAAAGCGCTTTTGGGAGGCAGCCCACATGAATAAAATTTTTGCTTTTGTTGTGTCTTGATGTTGTTTACTGCTGTAGCATCATCATTGTATCTTTACTTTTCATATTTGTGCCAAGTATAGCCTCTGATTGCTAGAAAGTTCAAAAGTTGTGAGGTGCTGTCCAGGAAACAGATTATGTCCTTGGATAGAAAAATTCGTATAAAATCACCAGATCATCTTTTTGGTCTGAATTTTTTCGACAGCGTTCTCTATATAATTGTCTTTCGTGCGTCAGTTCTGAGTTTTTTGATTTGAGTTGCATAAGTACCCCGAACAGGTTAATTAATGCCTGCTGTTCTGTTTTTCACAGATTCTGTCCTGTTTTGCCTTACCTTCACTTTGCAAATTGAGAACTTGCTTTTTCTTTGCAAAAACCTTTTGGCAATCTTGAGAAACAGTAGAAGTTCAAGAATATCCTTATTTCCAGCAAGGTATAATTATTTTATTAAGGGTACTAACCTCGCTAATCAGATTATGATGAGTTGTGTATGAAGGGAGTTTTCAAGTGTGCGAGGGAAGATGATAAAAAGATTCAGGAGTGTCAAGCGCTCAAGCTTGGGGATGCCCCCGTGCACCCCCAAGAAATATTCAAGGAGACTCAAGCGTCTAAGCTTGGGGATGCCCCCCGTGCATCCCCTTCTCCATCAACATTATCAGTTCATCTTTCGTTCCACTATATTTTAATCACTTCATGTGTTATGTGCTATGCTTGGAGCGTCTTGCTTTTAGTTTTCTTTTTAGTTTTTCATAAGGAGTCGGAACCCAGCAATCCATTATGTGGAAGAGAAACACGCTCCACCTCTACCTAGAACATTACATAGAATTTTCATGTCTATCTATGTTGTGTGTGTACTTTATCTTTTAATAGCTACTATCGTGCTCTGCTCTTAGTATTCATGCTTATCTTTTCAAGAGCTTTTGTTTAGTTGGTTGCTTGAACTCTCCTTAATTACCATGATCACCTTATTAAGAGAGTTTGCTTCCGTTGCATGGGTTAATGTGTCTATGATAAAGATGCTACTTTCATGATGGTACTTAGTAGTTCAGGTTTTCTTTTGGTTAATCTCGAATAGCTGGGGGGTTCCCAATGTGTCATTGGAGTACCAACTTGGTTTGTTTGCCTATGATGTGGTATGGTTTAGTAATATCTTCCTTTGAGAATTTATTTTGATTGACTTGGCGTATGCTCACGCATATTCAAGACTGTAAAGAAAGTCTATCAAGCCTTGATGATCTTTTATTTCTAAGTAGCGATATAACTACCATGCCTGATTCAATATTGCTTTGTCGCTCTGCATGATTATGACTGTCATTGCTCTCTTAGTTGGTCGCTCCCAGTCTTTTGCTAACCTACACCTGCACTAAAGCAAATTAACCATGCAATACATAGCTCATGGGAAAGTAGCCTAAAAACTATTGTGGTAAAGAATATGTTGCTTATGTATCTTATTTCTTATGAGTTGCTTGCTGAGCGGTAACCATGTTTCTGGGGACGCCATCAACTGTCACACTTTTGTTGAATATCATGTGAGTTGCTATGCATGTTCGTCTTGTCTGAAGTAAGGGTGATTTACCGTGGGTTGAATTAATATGCATATTGTTAGAGAAGAACATTGGGCCGCCAACCAAAGCCATGCATCATGGTGGAAGTTTTAGCTTGGACCTTAATCCTCAATCTCTCATGAGAACATGCTTATGCATTTAAGAGGAGTCCATCATCTATTTTCTATGTTGTCCCGGTATGGATGTCCTCAAGTTGAGATCTATCAAAAACGAGAAATCAAATGCGATCTATCTCCTTGGACCTTTGTATAGGTGGCATAGAGGTACCCCTTTGTGACACTTGGTTAAAACATATGCAATGCAATGATAACCCATGGGAATCCGAGCTAATTAGGACAAGGAGCGAGCACTATTAGTATTCGATGCATGAGGCTTGCAACTTATAGGATATTTTATGCATGACACATATGAAGTACTACTACCGTTGACACAATTGCTTCCATGTTTCAAAATAAAAAGCTCTAGCACTTCAAGCACCAACTACTGAGAGCATGATTGTCATTCTGAGTGTAATGTGCATTGTTCCAAAGTAGCATTGTCTTTTGCATGATTGTGATATCGTTTATTTTGAAATGATTGTATCTAGTCATCACTTAAACCTTGAAGGTGCCCTTGCATTTACGTTTTGCATCACTAAAGGGGGCAAGCTAGATATCACATGATCATATTTGCACATCATGTTCATTGCAAATCTTTTTGATGTTTCAGTTTCATGTTGTAAAACTTTCACTCATTTGTGATTTTCTCTTGAGACAACTTAATTACTTTAGAATCATTGTCTCAGTAAGCTTTTGTCATATGACTATGAGAAAGTCCTATATGATTAATAGCATGTCACCACAGAAATTATTCTTGTTATCATTTACCTACTCGAGGACGAGCAGTAATTAAGCTTGGGGATGTTGATACGTCCAAAACGTATCTATAATTTCTGCTTGCTCCATGCCACTTTTGGGTGATATTGCTATGATATTCATACACTTCCATACACTTTTGATCATATTTGGACTAACTTACTAATCCAGTGCACCCCAGTGCGAGTTTCTGTTTTCGGCTGTTTTTGTATTTCAGGTTTTCACGTTTCGAGAACTGCCCAGAAAAATCCAGAAAAATCATATAAAAAATCAGCGAACCGGAAATAACACTGCGTCCGAAGGGCAACCTGGGGGGGCCACAGGGGCTCCAGGCGCCCTGTGGGCGCGCCCCCCCTGGGCTGCGCCGGGGGGGGGGGCACCTCGGCCCCCCGAGAGTCCCCCGGTGCCCTACTTTGGCAGATATTTAAAGGGTTCCCCGTAACCCTTGAAACAGGACTTCTTTTCGCGATCCCATCTCTGTTCCGCCGCCGCCGCCGCTTCCAAGATCGGGAGCACCAGGAGAACTCTTCCCGACACCCTGCCGGAGGGGAGGATCACCACCGGGAGCTTCTCCACCACCATGGACGCCTCCCGGATGACTCGTGAGTAGTCTCCCTTGGACCATGAGTCCATGACCAGTAGCTATGTGATGTTCTCCTCCCGTTCTTGTGCTTCACTAATTAGTCCTCGTTAGCTGCCCTACATGATCGATGCACCTATGTAATCCTTATGCTGTTGCTATGTTGAGTTTGCTGGGATCCGATGGATTATGAGATTATGTTCAGATTGATCTTGAGTAATATATTTGATTCACCTCTTTTATATTTTAGTTCATAAGTAATTCTTGCATGTTCTCCGTTGTTATTTATTGCTTTGGCCGAGTAGTAAGTAGTGACTCCAAGAGGGAACGTTATGCTCGATTGTGGGTTCATGCCCCTCGATGACTAACTTGAGTGACAGAAACATGAGTCTAGGGGATGTGTTGTTGCCACAAGGGGGAAAACAACGGTGCTTGTGCCCGCGGGTGCAAGGATTGTTTACTTTACGCAAAGTTCTTTTAATGCAGTTGTCTGTTGCATTGAGTTTACACTATGGGTGGGACTCGCAACTTAATACCAGCGAGATGATCTGGATAGATATCTCAAGGTGGATGATTAGTAGTAGATGCAGATGGATTTCGGTCTACTTACTTTGGCGTACCGCCCATGCTTTGAACCTCAACCTTTCTTGCAATGTAGTCAGCATTGGTTTGCGTTCGTGGTCCTGTCAATTGCCCAGCTGTAATTTGTTACCTCACATAGCTGTTTTATCGTCTTTTGGGAGAGAGACATCACTAATGAACATCATGTGACTCCGGTCCATATTACCATCATTGATCACATACACTATTTACTTTTCCGCTATTTTATTTACTATTGCAAAACACTATCTATCACTACTACATATTGCTTTTAACCCTTTGTGAACTACAAGGCCGGAGAGATTGACAACCTCTCTGTAGTCGTTGGGAGCAAAGTTATTTGTATCTGTGTGCAGGTCCACGTTGATTGCTAATTGCGCTGTTAGCAGTTGACACCTACCTGTTGAACCTAGGAGTCTCTGGGGATTCGATCCATGGCATCTTTGCTAAGGGAAAACACTTCTACTTACTGCATCTTACACCTTCCACTTGGGTAACCAACGAGGGGTTCGAGGCCCATCAAGGAGTATTTTCTGGCGCCGTTGCCGGGGACTCCACTCTTCAGGATAGGGGAGTTGCATGCTATCTTTTACCTTTGCTTTTTAGTCTTGTTAGTTTACCTTTCATTATTTGCTTTAGTATCTTTTATCAAAAATCACAAAAAATTATTTGCCTTTTTATTAGTAGTCCTTTCTGTTTAGCCCAACATGTTAGGATTTGGTGCTTTGAGGGAGTCAGAAGTTTTAGATTTCCATCAAAGGGATGGAGAAAATATGAAGAAGGCATGGGACAGAATTTCTGATGCACATAGGAGAATTATGCCTTGGATACCTATAAAAATTGTGCTTAGAAATTTTTACCATGGTCTTTTTAAATGGTGTAAACACTCCCTTGACATTATAGCTGAGGGAGATTTCTTAGAATGTGATGAAGCTAGAGCTCTTGAGATTATACATGGTCTATCTAGTTACTTTGTTTATGATCATAACTTTGATACTATCATAGATAGACTCGCTACTATTGAGAAAAGAATGGATGCTCTAGACTTCACGAAGGTAGAGAAACCCAAACCCAATAAGAGAGATATTTTGGAAATAGATAATGACTGGGAACCTCTTGTTAGGATTAGCATCTCTAATCAAGACTTCCTTGCTTATTGTGATATTGGATCTATGGTTTCTACTATGCCAAAAATTGTTCATGATTCTTTAAAATTTAACATGGATAGATTACCATCTTATCATGAACACACTAATGGAGATATTTCTGAAATCCAGGGAAAAATAAAAGACGTGCCAGTTAAATTCCTTAAGGGGATTGCAATGATTGATTTCTTCATCATGGAGCCAAACCAAGGAAATATAGCGCTTGGAAGGGACTTCCTCCGAGCAGTTAAAGGCTTCATTGATATAGGTAAGGGACAAATCCGCTTACGCGGGAAGGCAAAAGGTGTGTACCCCTTTCCTAGAAGGAACAAGAATGAACTTGTTGAGGAATCATTTGAACCAATTTATAACTCCGATTATTATGATGATTATTGATTCCTCTATGCATTATGCCTAGCTTAAAGGCATAAAAGAAAGCGCTTTTGGGAGGCAGCCCACATGAATAAAAATTTTGCTTTTGTTGTGTCTTGATGTTGTTTACTGCTGTAGCATCATCATTGTATCTTTACTTTTCATATTTGTGCCAAGTATAGCCTCTGATTGCTAGAAAGTTCAAAAGTTGTGAGGTGCTGTCCAGGAAACAGATTATGTCCTTGGATAGAAAAATTCGTATAAAATCACCAGATCATCTTTTTGGTCTGAATTTTTTCTACAGCGTTCTCTATATAATTGTCTTTCGTGCGTCAGTTCTGAGTTTTTTGATTTGAGTTGCATAAGTACCCCGAACAGGTTAATTAATGCCTGCTGTTCTGTTTTTCACAGATTCTGTCCTGTTTTGCCTTACCTTCACTTTGCAAATTGAGAACTTGCTTTTTCTTTGCAAAAACCTTTTGGCAATCTTGAGAAACAGTAGAACTTCAAGAATATCCTTATTTCCAGCAAGGTATAATTATTTTATTAAGGGTACTAACCTCGCTAATCAGATTATGATGAGTTGTGTATGAAGGGAGTTTTCAAGTGTGCGAGGGAAGATGATAAAAAGATTCAGGAGTGTCAAGCGCTCAAGCTTGGGGATGCCCCCGTGCACCCCCAAGAAATATTCAAGGAGACTCAAGCGTCTAAGCTTGGGGATGCCCCCCGTGCATCCCCTTCTCCATCAACATTATCAGTTCATCTTTCGTTCCACTATATTTTAATCACTTCATGTGTTATGTGCTATGCTTGGAGCGTCTTGCTTTTAGTTTTCTTTTTAGTTTTTCATAAGGAGTCGGAACCCAGCAATCCTTTATGTGGAAGAGAAACACGCTCCACCTCTACCTAGAACAATACATAGAATTTTCATGTCTATCTATGTTGTGTGTGTTCTTTATCTTTTAATAGCTACTATCGTGCTCTGCTCTTAGTATTCATGCTTATCTTTTCAAGAGCTTTTGTTTAGTTGGTTGCTTGAACTCTCCTTAATTACCATGCTCACCTTATTAAGAGAGTTTGCTTCCGTTGCATGGGTTAATGTGTCTATGATATAGATGCTACTTTCATGATGGTGCTTAGTAGTTCAGGTTTTCTTTTGGTTAATCTCGAATAGCTGGGGGGTTCCCAATGTGTCATTGGAGTACCAACTTGGTTTGTTTGCCTATGATGTGGTATGGTTTAGTAATATCTTCCTTTGAGAATTTATTTTGATTGACTTGGCGTATGCTCACGCATATTCAAGACTGTAAAGAAAGTCTGTCAAGCCTTGATGATCTTTTATTTCTAAGTAGCGATATAACTACCATGCCTGATTCAATATTGCTTTGTCGCTCTGCATGATTATGACTGTCATTGCTCTCTTAGTTGGTCGCTCCCAGTCTTTTGCTAACCTACACCTGCACTAAAGCAAATTAACCATGCAATACATAGCTCATGGGAAAGTAGCCTAAAAACTATTGTGGTAAAGAATATGTTGCTTATGTATCTTATTTCTTATGAGTTGCTTGCTGAGCGGTAACCATGTTTCTGGGGACGCCATCAACTGTCACACTTTTGTTGAATATCATGTGAGTTGCTATGCATGTTCGTCTTGTCTGAAGTAAGGGTGATTTACCGTGGGTTGAATTAATATGCATATTGTTAGAGAAGAACATTGGGCCGCCAACCAAAGCCATGCATCATGGTGGAAGTTTTAGCTTGGACCTTAATCCTCAATCTCTCATGAGAACATGCTTATGCATTTAAGAGGAGTCCATCATCTATTTTCTATGTTGTCCCGGTATGGATGTCCTCAAGTTGAGATCTATCAAAAACGAGAAATCAAATGCGATCTATCTCCTTGGACCTTTGTATAGGTGGCATAGAGGTACCCCTTTGTGACACTTGGTTAAAACATATGCAATGCAATGATAACCCATGGGAATCCGAGCTAATTAGGACAAGGAGTGAGCACTATTAGTATTCGATGCATGAGGCTTGCAACTTATAGGATATTTTATGCATGACACATATGAAGTACTACTACCGTTGACACAATTGCTTCCATGTTTCAAAATAAAAAGCTCTAGCACTTCAAGCACCAACTACTGAGAGCATGATTGTCATTCTGAGTGTAATGTGCATTGTTCCAAAGTAGCATTGTCTTTTGCATGATTGTGATATCGTTTATTCTGAAATGATTGTATCTAGTCATCACTTAAACCTTGAAGGTGCCCTTGCATTTACGTTTTGCATCACTAAAGGGGGCAAGCTAGATATCACTTGATCATATTTGCACATCATGTTCATTGCAAATCTTTTTGATGTTTCAGTTTCATGTTGTAAAACTTTCACTCATTTGTGATTTTCTCTTGAGACAACTTAATTACTTTAGAATCATTGTCTCAGTAAGCTTTTGTCATATGACTATGAGAAAGTCCTATATGATTAATAGCATGTCACCACAGAAATTATTCTTGTTATCATTTACCTACTCGAGGACGAGCAGTAATTAAGCTTGGGGATGTTGATACGTCCAAAACGTATCTATAATTTCTGCTTGCTCCATGCCACTTTTGGGTGATATTGCTATGATATTCATACACTTCCATACACTTTTGATCATATTTGGACTAACTTACTAATCCAGTGCACCCCAGTGCGAGTTTCTGTTTTCGGCTGTTTTTGTATTTCAGGTTTTCACGTTTCGAGAACTGCCCAGAAAAATCCAGAAAAATTATATAAAAAATCAGCGAACCGGAAATAACACTGCGTCCGAAGGGCAACCTGGGGGGGCCACAGGGGCTCCAGGCGCCCTGTGGGCGCGCCCCCCCTGGGCTGCGCCGGGGGGGGGGGCGCCTCGGCCCCCCGAGAGTCCCCCGGTGCCCTACTTTGGCAGATATTTAAAGGGTTCCCCGTAACCCTTGAAACAGGACTTCTTTTCGCGATCCCATCTCTGTTCCGCCGCCGCCGCCGCTTCCAAGATCGGGAGCACCAGGAGAACTCTTCCCGGCACCCTGCCGGAGGGGAGGATCACCACCGGGAGCTTCTCCACCACCATGGACGCCTCCCGGATGACTCGTGAGTAGTCTCCCTTGGACCATGAGTCCATGACCAGTAGCTATGTGATGTTCTCCTCCCATTCTTGTGCTTCACTAATTAGTCCTCGTTAGCTGCCCTACATGATCGATGCACCTATGTAATCCTTATGCTGTTGCTATGTTGAGTTTGCTGGGATCCGATGGATTATGAGATTATGTTCAGATTGATCTTGAGTAATATATTTGATTCACCTCTTTTATATTTTAGTTCATAAGTAATTCTTGCATGTTCTCCGTTGTTATTTATTGCTTTGGCCGAGTAGTAAGTAGTGACTCCAAGAGGGAACGTTATGCTCGATTGTGGGTTCATGCCCCTCGATGACTAGCTTGAGTGATAGAAACATGAGTCTAGGGGATGTGCTGTTGCCACAAGGGGGGAAACAACGGTGCTTGTGCCCGCGGGTGCAAGGATTGTTTACTTTACGCAAAGTTCTTTTAATGCAGTTGTCTGTTGCATTGAGTTTACACTATGGGTGGGACTCGCAACTTAATACCAGCGAGATGATCTGGATAGATATCTCAAGGTGGATGATTAGTAGTAGATGCAGATGGATTTCGGTCTACTTACTTTGGCGTACCTTCCATGCTTTGAACCTCAACCTTTCTTGCAATGTAGTCAGCATTGGTTTGTGTTCGTGGTCCTGTCAATTGCCCAGCTGTAATTTGTTACCTCACATAGCTGTTTTATCGTCTTTTGGGAGAGAGACATCACTAATGAACATCATGTGACTCCGGTCCATATTACCATCATTGATCACATACACTATTTACTTTTCCGCTATTTTATTTACTATTGCAAAACACTATCTATCACTACTATCATATTGCTTTTAACCCTTTGTGAACTACAAGGCCGGAGAGATTGACAACCTCTCTGTACTCGTTGGGAGCAAAGTTATTTGTATCTATGTGCAGGTCCACGTTGATTGCTAATTGCGCCGTTAGCAGTTGACACCTACCTGTTGAACCTAGGAGTCTCTGGGGATTCGATCCTTGGCATCTTTGCTAAGGGAAAACACTTCTACTTACCGCATCTTACACCTTCCACTTGGGGTAACCAACGAGGGGTTCGAGGCCCATCATCTCCTTGATGATGATTACTATATACTAGATGAAGATTTATGCAGGGAACTGACAGAGTTTTCCGGCTCTGACCCTGAAGCTATTAAGAAACTATTTGAAAAACACTCTTTGAAGAACAAAACCGTTCCTAATCCTGAATTTGCTACATCTCCTATATGCATTGATGATCCTGATTTTGATTTCTCTGTTGATCTTTCACTTATACCTATGGTTGAAGCTGACCCCTTTTATGGCAGAGAAAATGATGATGCTATTGCACACCTAACTAAACTTGGTGAGCTAGGTGGCCTATTTACCACAGATGAAAAGATACGATACTTTTATGTGACCAAGCTTCTTCCTTTCTCGTTGAAGGAATGTGCCAAAGCATGGTATGATTCACTCCCATACGGTTCCATTAAGAGTCCTCAAGACTTAGCTCACTCTTTTGTTGATAAGTACTTTCCTGCTCACATGCAACATGCTGCTCTACAAAGAATTTATAACTTTAAACAGTTGCAGGATGAGTCCCTCCCTAAAGCTTGGGGGAGGTACTGCGGTCTGATTCGGGCTTGACTAGGACATGAAATCCCTAAGAATGAATTAATCGATATATTCTATGCTGGTCTAACTGATGAATCCAGGTCCTATTTGGACAGTTGTGCTGGTTGTGTTTTCAGGAAAAGAACTCCGGACGATGCGGAAGATTTGATGGGCAGGATTGCCAAAAACCATGAAGATTGGTCCGTCCCTGAACCACCTCCACCAACAAAGAAGAGGGGCATGTTTGTTCTGAGCCCCGAAGATATGCGAGAAGCAAAGAAGTCTATTAAAGAGAAAGGTATTAAAGCTGAAGACGTGAAGAATCTACCCCCTATTGAGAAGCTGTGTGAGCCTACCACTCATCATCCTATGGTAGAGGTACACTCTCTTTTAGATTTCAACGCAAGTGACATCCCTCATGGTAAGCCTCCTAATCAATGTTTAGATGAGTTTGATAATTTTATTATGAAACAGAATCATTTTAATGAGAGGATAGAAAGTCAGTTGCATGATAATTCCCTTGCTATCAAAAGACTGCTTGATGTTTTAGATAGAACAGTTAATGATGTTCAATGTCTTGTGAAGCATTTTCATATGGTTCAAACTCAGCTTGATCAAATTTCTACTGTGCAAAGAGATTTGCTTGCTAACAATGCCAAACAAGATAATTTGCAGGCTTTCGGGATTAAGACCCGAGGAGGAACTAGCACTCAAGATCCTCTCTATCCAGAGGGACATCCGAAGAGAATCGAGCAGGATTCTCAAATACAGGAAGAAGAAATTGTTGTCTCTCCAAAGAAGAAGAAGAAACATAAAGAGAATGACAAAGAGCATGTCCATTATTCTTGGTAGACCTTTTCTTAACACCACAGGTGCTATTATTGATTGCAATAAAGGGAAGGTTACTTTCCATGTGAATGATAAAGAACACACGGTATATTTTCCAAAGAAGACCGACAGGAGGCATGCCCTCAACTCTATAGAGAATATCGAGACCGTGAAAATTGGAGAATGGGACTGTCCACTACATGTGCCTCACAAATACAAAACTATCATGGTGGGGACAATGTCCATCAAAGTAAAGGTTCAGTGATTACTTCGTAAGCGGTGAGACTTTTTGCTCTATATATCGCTTGTTTGTTGGTAAGACTTGATCAACCTTACTAGTGAACATGTTTTATATGGATGAAAAGTTGAGCTTGTTATGTTTTCATTTGTTTTTAGTTTTGTCCTACTTGCTGTACCAAGTATTTAGGTTTTTGAAGCTTCACAATACTGCTAACTGCTTCAAGTTTTCAGAGAGTTTTGCAGCTTTTTGAACTTCGAAAAAATTTCAACAGTGAAGTTTTCAGAAAAATTCCAGAAAAATTATAATAAAAATTTCCACGTTGGGAGAGACCCAGAAAGTCCTGGGGCCAGCCAGGAGGGGCCACCAGTGGCCCAGGCGGCCAGCTGGCGCGGCCCAGCCCCTGGCCCCGCCCATAGGGAGCCTGGGGCCCACGGGGACCCCCCTCCAGGTATGTCTTCTTCCTTCCTCTCCCTCTTTCTCCAAAAACGCGAGTTCTGTTGTTGTTCTTGTGTTCTTGCTGTTCTTGGAGGCGATTCTTCGATCTCTCTCTACAGCCCATCATTTGAGCTGAAATTTTGAGCAAATACTACCTGGTATGTGACTCCTCCACCCCTCCAATTAGATTTTTGATTGGTGGCTTCATTTGTGAGTATTTAGTAGTTCTTGGTGCTGTAGAGATGAGCTTGCATGCATGTGTAGAAAGTTATTTTTCAATTTTTGATGCAAGTTTATGCCTTGGGCAAGTGAGTTGAGTAGTTTGCCTTAGCTCACTTTGTTTTAATCCTCGTTTTTGTAAATTGTAAAAAAATTCAGAAATGAGTTTGTTAGGAAGGGCAAAAGGATGGCTTGAGAAGAGGAGGCCCGCACACTCCGATCGAGTTACTAGAGCCGCAGCTTCACCATCGACTGCTAGGGTGAGCTATAATGAAGATCATGTGCCCCTGGAGTTGTTGGAAGACACAAGTCCAGCACGTGCGATGACATTTCCATGTGATGAATTCATGGAAGCTGCGGGGATCAAGGATGAGTTTTATAATCTTTGTGCTAATGCAGGTTTGACACGGCTGGTCACGAGCCGTGTTACTCAGTATCAAAAACTCACCTCCAGTTTCATTAATAGTTTTAGATATAATCCTGATTCAGGTGCTATTAAGTTTAAAATTTATAATGATCTTATCACCATGACTTTGGGGAATTTTTGTGAAATAATAGGTGTGCCGAATGTTGGGCGGACGGCAAGGATGGCCACTCAGCCCTCCGAGCTGAAAACCGTCATCAACTCCCTCTGCAGCATGGGTACGAGGGATATTCATCGGTCGAAGATCTCCAGCATCTTATTTCCTCACCGCAGGTATTTTGCATATTATATTGCTAAAGGGGTGTTAGCTCGTGACAACACGAGCAACATTTCTGCTCCGGATATTGCTATCCTGGCAGCAGCCCTCTCAAGGAGGTCTGATTATAATCTGGGTACCTTAATTGCTCGACGCCTTGCTATGAACGGTAACAAGGGGGACTTATATGGTGGCGTTTATGCCACACTTATCTTAGAGCATCTTGGAGGCACCCCACACCCTGATGATACTCCTTTTACTTATTTAAGCTTTGATCTTGCAGCTATGAAAAGGCATAAGTTTGTTACCATGGGTTCTAAGCTTGATAATCTTATTTATATCTTGCATTTCGGAAATGCCGCGGAACGCGAGATCCGTCTACCTGCACCTCTTTTGTTTGATTTTTCTCACAGGAACGGATGGTCCTTTGATGTTGTTCAGTTCGATGAGTTCATGGTCCAGCATCAGTTTCATAACCCCATGGAGGGGGTTGTGCCCGACGAGGAGGGGCACGGTGAGATACCACATTTTCAGGAAGAGACTGCCACCGAGTTTGGTGAAGGGTCTTCCTCTGTTTGGCGTTCGGAACCTTCCTCGTGGGAGACTCCGAGGAGTTCGGTGTACGCGCCAGCATCTTTCTACGACCCTTGGACTCACCACCATACCCCCGGAGCAGGAGGCTCCTGGGGGCAGTAGCTGCTACCAACTTAGGCCAAAAGCCTAGGCTTGGGGGAGTACGTGCCCCTCTCACTTTTCCATTGTATTATCCTTTTTATTCGCTTTGATCTTTTCGAAGTTTTTGCCCGTTCTTCTTTATTTCTCTCTTTGCAAAAACAACAAAAAGATTTTCTCTTTCTTTTGCTTTTATTCAACCTTTGAAAAAAATCCAAAAAGATTTCCTTTTCTCTTTAGTTTGCTTTGTTTTCAGAGATCAGCTCGAGTCCGTGATGGCATTTGATTATATTTCCTACGTTCGATCGTGCAAGTGACAAGCAGTAATGACGAAGATCGACTGAAGGGAAGCAACAAGGAAGACCGGTATGAACTCTTTTTGTTTCTACTTTTGTACATATGCATGTACTTATGATCTAGAGACCAGCTTGTAGCGACATAGTGCTATGTTTACAATGCTCTTCCAGTGGTTCATGCTTTCCTTGTGGCTAGTCTTGAATAACTAGAGTATATAATGTGTTATTGAAATGATCTACATGCATTGCACTGTTCATAGTCTGGTATACTAAGGTGGTATTTCCCTTTAGAGAATTTTTGGATTGACTTGGCACATGCTTACACATGTTTAAGACTAAAAAGTCTACTCTGCCTTGATGATCTTTGAGTTTTAGAATAGTTATATCACTTTCATGCCCGATTCAATGTTGCTTTGTCGCTCTGCATGATTATGACCGTTATTGCTCTCTACTTGGTCGCTTCCCAGTCTTTTGCTAAACCTCCACCTGTACTAAGTGGACTGACTGCTTGTGCATCCAAAATCCTTAAAACCAGTTATGCCATATGAGCCCACTATACCTTCCTATACATGGTATTTACCTGCCATTCCTAACGAAGACTTTCGTGTATCATCTCGAAACTAATCAAAAGCATTTCTCTTTTGTGCCTATGTTTTAGCTCATGAGGAAGTAGTAGTTAATTCATGATCTTTTTAAGTTGGACAAGTTTCACCCCTGGATTGCATGTATAATGTGCAAACCCCTAATATGAAAAGGAACTGGCATTGAGTGCGCCCAGCTCAAAAAGATAATATAACAAACAAACCCTCCTTCACGCTTTGTTCATGAGAAATCAGAAAACTTTGGCAGTGATAAACAAAGGAGATTAAGAGGATGTGATCGTCCTCATGCGGGAGCCGTTCCTCGAGACTTGTCCACTCAAAAAGTGATTGAGTTATCTGCTAGCATTCGTTGATGAAATATGCACTTCTCAAAACATGTTTAATTCTGTTTTTAAAACCAAGAGCTCTGGTACATGTTTAGTTCTTGTTTCCGACCACGGGTTTTCAACCTTGCCAACAAAAGCCACGGTTCGAGAGTCTCACCTTATTTCTTCAAAGCACCAACTAGGAGAGCATAATTGTCATTCTGAGTGTAATGTGCATTGTCCCAAAGTATTACATTGTCTTCTGCATACTTGTGATATGATTTATTCTGAAATTCTTAGTTCTAGTCTCCTTTAAAACTCTGGAGGAGTTTCTGCATTTATGTTTTGCTTCACTCATGGAGGCTAGCGAGATACCACCCTAGTATGCTCATGCTATGTGCAATGTAATCTTGTCTTAATTTCCAGTAATATATTATTTACTTTTAAGTATGTGTGACTAGTCACTTGAAAGAAGGATTGCTCCTTGCATTGTCCTCATAGTATTGTTTCAATACTTGCTAAACTCTTTTCGTAGTACATGCTTATATACATCTAATGAAGCAAAAGAGTTTGTCAAAGTTTTCTTTGTCGCGTCCAGTTCGTTGAACTGAATTGCTTGAGGACAAGCAATATGCTAAGCTTGGGGGAGTTGATACGTCTCAAACGTATCTACTTTTCCAAACACTTTTGATATTGTTTTGGCCTCATTCTTGCATGATTTGGACTAAACTAACCCGGACTGACGCTGTTTTCAGCAGAGCTGCCTGTATGGTTTATTTGTGTGCAGGAAAACGGATTTTTAGGTATCTCAGAAAAATTCACGAAAAATCACAGAAAATCCACGCACCCGAAGGAACCAGGAGCCAGAGGTGGGGCCAGGGGGTGCCCAGGCGCCCTGTGGGCGCCCCCCCTGGGCCGCGCCGGGGGGCCGCCTGGGTGGGGCCCACACCCCCTGGTGCCCAACTTCGCCTCGTATTTTTACTCCCGACGCAGAAACCCCAGATCAGAAGTTCTTTCGCAGTTTTCCGTCGTGGAGCCGCCGCCACCCTCTGTTCTTCCTCGGGAGGGCTAATCTGGAGGCTGAATTGGCCTCCGGAGAGGGGAGATCGTCGCCATCGTCATCATCATCACCACTCCATCATCCCTCCATGACTTCCCCCTTCATGTGTGAGTAATTCTCCTGCTGTAGGCGAAGGGGATGGTAGGGATTGGATGAGTTAGATCATGTAATAGTTTATCAGATCGTTGGGGGCATGTTGCCTATCATCTACTATGGTGTTTATCATCTTTGCTTCAACTTGTTATTCTTAATGCTTGACACTTAGGGCCCGAGTGCCATGATTTCAGATCTGAACCATATGTGTTTGTATGAATATATTTGTGTTCGTGATCCTATCTATGAGTTGTTTGCACCTGTTACGGTTCGGAACCGGCGATCCCAAAAGTGACAGCTTGGGACACCAAAGGGGATGGTCCGTAGTTTGAGGATTACATGTATCCATTGAGTTCATTGCTTTGTTCCGGTGCTTTTTGACAGGAGCACCTTAATATCCATAAGTTCCTTTTGGCCCCGTTCGTAGCGGGATGGTAGGAAAAAAGATGTTGTGCAAGTTCTTATTGCAAGCACGTACAACTACCTACGGGATACATGCCTAATGTTTGATATTTGCCTAGATGATCATTACTTTTCTGTGTGCCGTGCCCCAAGTTAGAATCTATCTCATCCATGCAGCGCCCAACCATCCATCTCCCTAGCCTACAGTGTTTTAAACCTTTCTTGTTACTAGTCGCTACTTTTGCTATTTACTTTGCTATCTACTGTTGCTATTTACTTTTTGCTGTTACTTTTACTATCACTACCATCACTATCATATCACTGTTACCACTTATCTTTTGTTGCAAGTAAGTATATTTCAGGTGCGGTTGAATTGACAACTCAACTGTTAAAGCTTATAAATACTCTTTGGCTCCCCGTGTGTCGAATCAATAAATTGGGTTATTCTTACCCGCGAAGACTATCTCGATCCCTTACGATTGAGGGTTATCGACACTCTGCAGAGGTTGCACACTTTACCCACAAGATCCAGGGAACTTCCGTGTCATCCACGACCCGCGGTACCTCATGTACCCGGGGTAAGCACCCGATCACTATCTTTCCCTAGACGACACTAACATAGAGTCCACTCGATTGGTAACATCCCCGTGCCAAACATTTCACATCTTAAAGATTGTGGAGCCTTGCTCCCATATTCATCACATACCACTGACACGGGGTACCAACGGTGTGTTCGGTGCCCTGTGAAAACAGTCATGGCCGCCTATCCAAGCATGACCCCGTCCCGAGATGACCTCATGTCACCCCCGTCACTAGTAATGCGGGCACCATGCTAGTATCGACCTAGGTAATCAATAATTCCATTTCCCATATAAGGGTAGAGTGGTTGCGCATGTTTGGTTGGGACGGTAGTCACACATAAATCTAATCCATCTCTGTCAACAACACTCTCATCAAGCCTCGGTACACTACTTCTTCACCAAGTAGTGCCCTAGTTTCTCACCATCTCTGTCAGGGATATTATTAGCAGGTGTAAACCGGCTAGAGTAAACCGGATTGTGATGATATAGTTGTATAATTGTAAACCTCAGTAGAGGTTACGGCCCATGAAGGCTTAGGGCCCATGTGTAGAGTTACGGTTTATAAACCGTCTTATCATGTAACTTGAGAGACAAGGAAGAAAGAGCAGAAACCGAGGCGGGCACAAATATGAGCCGGCCTCGGGACTCTGTAAACCGGACCGGGCGTTGCCTCTATATAAAGGGACGACCCGGCGACGGTTCAAGGACAAGCAACAACCCGTCGAGACGCAGGCAAGCAATCAGCTCCCTGTTCATCGACGCCCAAGCAATACCAAACCAAACTAGACATAGGCTTTTACCTTCATCGAAGGGGCCGAACTAGTATAAACCCTCTGTGTCCTTTGTGTGCTTTTAACCCCTTCAAGCTAACCCGTGCGATGGTTCCTCAACTAAGTCCGGTAAACCGGACATCTGCCGTGCTAATTCCACGACAATTGGCGCCCACCATGGGGCCTCCGCACGATGGTTTCGAGTTCTTGAAGGGCAGCTTTGAAGGACTCAAGGGCTACGCGGTCGGCCGGATGACCAAGAGTCGCCGCGGCCGGATCTACATCGACGACGCAGGCTGGGGACCGGAGGCCGATTCAATCGAATACGGGTACCGGGTTCCCTTCGGCGGCATCCACGTCTTCATCGGCAAGATTGGTGAATCAGGGCCTGAGCTGGACGTCTTCCCCAACATTGTCGAGCCGGCTCAGCGTGCGAGATCGGCCCGGATTCAGCCTGCCATGAAGGCGTCTTCGTCGGAGCAATTCACGGAGTCCAAGCCAAGGACGGATCGGATTTGGGTGGCGAGACAGTTGTCTATTCCGACGATGAATCATCATCCGGAGAAACAGAATCCTTGTATCTGTTGCGGGACGGCCGATCTGAGGGTGTGTCCGACGGAGATAGTATTCCGGACCCCTTTGATCTGCCAGACTGGGTGGCTGTCTTTATGGCCGGATCACAATCTACGCCACAGTCCACGGTGAACGGGGCGATCACAGCAGAAGCTGGTATAGGGGGGAGTGGCCAGGCCCTCTCGCCCTCTGATGCTCTATCCACCTTGGTCGAGGAGTTCACAACCCGGGCAGTAGCAGTGGTGGCTCCAGCAGACAAGGCGCAACATGATGCAGAACTCCTTCAACTAAGGGGCTGGATCGAGCAAGCAAGAGAGGATCTGAAGGCAGAGAAAGCTATGATAGCAACAAGGCAAGCATAGCTGGATTCTCAGGCTTTCCAGCTGAGGATGGAACAGGCTTCTACGCAGGGAGTAAGGAATCGAAGGTACCAGTCTCGTCTACCGCCGGTCTATGAGGCGATGAATCTCTTCAGGACGCCAGGAGCGGGAGCTATCAATGATCCGGAGGTAAACCGGAGGGCTGCCCCCGTGAGGGGCGAGCCGGTTCAACAGCCTACTGCGGAGCAAGATCGCCGGATTATGTCCACACCTCACATCCCCACTCCTCCGGGTCATTACTCAAACCCTTTGGATAACATTGTTGCTGCCGCTTCACGCCTGGTCGCTTTACCCATTGAGGGGACATCCCCCGTGGCTATGGAGGCACGCAGGGTCAAGGATCTGCTTAACACGGCGCTGACACGGCAACAAGCATATTCGTATAGCAGGGAGAGGCTTCATTCAACACCCCGCCACAGCAGGAGTTATACTAGGCATTGGGAGGAACCGGAGGTGTCCAGTAGTGAACGGAGGCGACACCGTCACAGACAGGATAATCCGGCGGGCGCAGAGGCGCAAGCTCAGGAGGCAGCAAACCGGGTTAGATCTGCGGCCCACGAGGAGGTCCGCCAAACGACGCCGGTTCACACAACCACAGCAGAAACAGGAGTCACGACGAGTTCCTTTGGGGTGCAGTGTCTTGTCCCCGCTCTATGGAGCGTGAAGTTACCCAAGGATTTCAAGGGTCCACGTAAAGTGCCTAATTACACAGCAGATTTGGCTCCGGAGGCTTGGGTTGAGAGTTACGAGATGGCCATGGAGATGTTGGACGTGGATGAAGCGGCTTGCGCGAAGTACTTTACCATGATGCTTGAGGGTACAGCCCGGACCTGGTTAAAGGGCTTACCACCTAATTCCATCGGATCATGGGGAGAGTTACGCCACCAGTTTATCAAAAATTTCAAGGACACGTGCAAGCAACCGATGTCAGTGGTGGACCTAGCGGCATGTATACATGGAGAGTAGGAGCCCACGAGTGCATGGGTCCGGCGAGTGTCAGAAATCTTGCACTCTTCGAACGGTATCAATCCCAGTACGGCGATAGTGACACTGGAAAACAATTGCCGGTTCGAGTCTCTGAAGTTGAAACTGGGACGGCTCAAACAGGATTGTAATGACATGGGAACTCTCATGAATGCTTTGGTAAAGTACGGGGACTCCGACAACACCAAATACCCAGAAGCGGATTGAGATAAAACTGGAATTGTAAATAAACCCGGTAAACCGGCGCAGGCTAATCCGGTGGGAACAAGCTTCTTAGGCAAGCGAAAGGCAGAGGGTGGTTCTGACTTCATGGCCAACACCCAAGTCCAAGGGAGTTTTCAACGCAACAAGGGTCAACCGCCCCCACAAACCGGCGGGGGGTTCGTTAGTTGGGAGCAAGAGTTGAATGAGCCTTTCCCGAAACACGGATCAAAGGAACATCCAGCTAAACATACCATTGGAGAATGCAAGGCCATGATGGAGGCCATGAACCGGGTCAGATCTAGCAACAGGCCACCAGGTGGCGGATCAGGCCCCGGGTTTTACGGTCCAGGTCATCAGGGGAACGGCTCCGGATCAGGATATCGTGGCAACAACAATAACCAAGGCAACCATCAGTATGGCCAGGGCGGTTACAATAACCAAGGCAACCAACAGTATGGTCAGGGCGGTTACAATAACCAAAACAACCAACAGCAAGGCCGGGGTAATAACAACAATTAAGGCAATCAGCAGCGTCAACAGCAACAGCAATCAGGATATCAGAGTAATCCAAAGGAGCTGAGTAGTGGATAGTATCATGTATTCACTACGAGCCTGTGCAAACGGGATCAAAAAGTCTTAAAGCGGGCGGTCCACGCGGTTGAACCGGCAACACCACAATTCCTGCGTTGGTCGGAGCAACCTATTGTGTGGAGCAGGGAGGATCACCCGCCGCGAGTTGATAATCCGGGCCAATTGGCCTTAGTGGTAGCACCACAGGTGGGTGGCTACAAATTCACCAAGGTTCTTATGGACGGCGGCAGCAGCATCAATATATTGTACTATGAGACCTTCCGTCGCATGGGGCTGACAGATAAGAAGCTAAGATAGTCAAACACGGTGTTTCATGGAGTAGTACCAGGTAAATCAGCTTACCCAGTTGGGAAAATTGACCTAGAGGTTACCTTTCGAGATGAACAGGATTCCAGGTCGGAGATGATAACCTTTGAAGTTGTCAAGATCCGGAGCCCATATCATGCTCTGTTTGGAAGACCGGTTTACGCCAAGTTCATGGCTAGGCCGTGCTATGTTTATCTACAACTCAAGATGTCGGGTCACAAAGGAACCATCACGGTTCATGGAAGTCGCAAGATTGCATTGGAGTGCAAAGAAGGGGACGCTGCTTATGCGGAGGCAGTATGTGCTACGAAGGAGTTGAAGTTTTACAAAGACAATGTTGATCCGGCGTATATGTCCCTGTTGAAGAAGCCAACTACAGAGCATGATCCGGCGTTGAAATTCAAGTCTGCAGAGGAAACCAAGCAAGTTGATTTTGTGCCAGGAGATTCATCCAAGCAGTTCACTATCAGTGCTAACCTTGATCCTAAATAGGAAATCGCGCTCATCGAGTTCATCCGTGAGAATTGGGATATCTTTGCGTGGAAACCTTCTGACATGCCAGGTATACCGAGGGAACTCGCCGAGCACAGTCTTAACATTGATTCGAAGTTTAAACCAGTCAAGCAATATCTGCGCCGCTTCAACGAAGAAAGGCGCAAGGCTATAGGAGAAGAAGTGGCCAGACTTTTGGCCGCAGGATTCATAGTTGAAGTTTTTCATCCGGAGTGGTTGGCTGATCCGGTGCTGGTGTTAAAGAAAAATGGAAAGTGGAGGATGTGTGTGGATTACACAGACCTAAACAAAGCTTGTCCAACCGATCCTTTTGCTCTCCCCCGTATTGATCAGATCGTTGATGCTACGGCAGGATGTGAGCGGCTAAGTTTTTTGGAGACATATTCAGGGTATCATCAGATCAAGATGGCAGTTAAGGACCAGGAGAAGACAGCCTTCATAACTCCTTTTGGTGCTTTTTGCTATGTGTCTATGCCTTTTGGGCTCAAGAGTGCCTAAGCAACTTACCAGCGTTGCGTACAGAATTGTCTTAAGGGGCAGATAGGGAGAAATGTTCATGCTTATGTGGATGATATTGTGGTGAAATCAAGGAAGGAGGAGACGCTGATAGAGGACCTCAAGGAGACCTTTGACAACCTTCGAGCCTATAAAATGATGCTTAATCCGGAAAAGTGTGCTTTCGGTGTTCCGGCGGGCAAACTCCTTGGGTTCTTAGTGTCAAACAGAGGAATAGAAGCCAATCCAGAGAAGATCAAGGCAATCACGTCCTTAACTAAACCGGCTTGTATCAATGATGTTCAGCGTATCGCTGGCCGGATCACAGCGTTGAGCTGGTTCATCAGCCGTCTGGGAGAGAAGGCGATTCCGCTTTATCAGATGCTGAAGAAGACGGACCGGTTTATATGGAGTGATGAGGCGAACGCTGTGTTTGAGGATTTGAAGCGGCAACTGGCAGAGCCGCCGGTCCTTGCTGCCCCCATTGATAATGAGCCATTGTTGTTATACGTTGCCGCCAATGCACGAGCAGTTAGTGTGGCAATCGTGGTTGAGCGCAAGGAAGCAGGAAAGGAATATCCGGTTCAACGTCCAGTCTATTATGTCAGTGAAGTTCTCATTGAATCCAAACAAAGGTACCCGCATTGGCAGAAGCTGGTATATGGCGTGTTCATGGCGAACCGGAAGTTGAAGCATTATTTCCAAGGCCACCCAATAACTGTTGTCAGTTTAGCTCCATTGGGGGATATAATCCAGAACAGGGAAGCTACTGGCAGAGTGGCGAAGTGGGCCATTGAACTTAGCCCACACGGATTGAAGTATGTGCCACGCACCGCTATCAAATCCCAAGCATTGGTGGATTTCATCAATGATTGGACAAAACTGCAAGCGCCGGAGGAGAAGCCGGATCTTACATACTGGACGATTCATTTTGACGGTTCAAGGCAGTTAGAAGGCTCGGGGGCTGGAGTTTTTTTAACTTTCCCGCGAGGTGACAAGTTTTGTTATGTCCTCCGTTTACTGTTTTCTTGTACTAACAATGCAGCAGAGTATGAAGCATTGCTTCATGGCCTACGGATGGCTAAGGAGATGAACTTGAGCCGGGTCAAGTGTTTTGGCGATTCAGATTTGGTGGCATAGCAAGTATCCGGCAAATGGGATTCTAAAGACCCTCTCATGGCAGCTTACAGACGAGAAGTTGAAGCAGTCGCGGGATATTTCAAAGGATATCAAGTGGATCACATAGACCGGAGAAGGAATGAAGCGGCTGATGCTCTAAGCCGGCTGGGTTCTCAACGTAAACCGGTACCACCGAATACTTTTTTGGATGAGCTGCACAGTCCATCAGTTCAGGTACCATCGGAGGAAGATCTGGCCGTTCCTGATCCGGAGGCACAGCTAGTTGCAACACTTCATGTTGTTCCGGATTGGACGCTCCCATACTTGGCATATCTAAGCCGTGGGGTGTTGCCGGACGACGAGATCGAAGCAAGACAGATAATCCAGCACTCCAAGTCCATGACAATTGCAAATGGAGAACTTTACCATCGCAGCGTTTCTGGAGCGTTTCAGCGGTGTGTTTCATCTGAGTAAGGTTGTGATATCCTTCGTGAGATCCATGAAGGAGATTGTGGTCATCATGCCGGTTCAAAATCCTAGGTGGGTAAAGCTTTTCGACATGGGTTCTATTGGCTGACAGCCCATGCTGATGCAGCGGATCTAGTTCGGAGGTGCGATGCTTGTCAGAAATTTTCACGACATGCTCTTGTTCCGGCACACGAGCTCCGGATGATACCGATTACTTGGCCGTTTGCGACTTGGGGGCTTGATATGGTTGGGCCCTTCAAACGATCCCAAGATCAAAAAACTCATCTGCTGGTGGCTGTGGATAAGTTTACAAAATGGATTGAGGCAGAGCCTGTGAGCAAGTGTGATGCGGCAACAGCAGTTAAATTCATCAAAAAGGTAATTTTCCGGTTTGGCTTTCCACACAACATCATCACAGACAATGGCACCAATTTATCTAAAGGAGAGATGGAAGAGTTTTGTCAACGGGAGCATATTTGCCTAGATGTGTCTTCTGTAGCTCACCCACAATCCAATGGTCAAGCTGAAAGGGCTAATCAGGAGATTTTGCGAGGTATCAAGCCCCAGCTTATGACTCCCTTGCAAAGAACACCAGGGTGCTGGGTTGAGGAGTTACCTTCTGTCCTCTGGAGCATCAATACAACGCCCAACCGGTCCACAGGTTATACACCTTTCTTCATGGTGTATGGTGCTGAAGCGGTCCTTCCAAGTGATATCCGTCATGATTCGCCACGGGTGACGGCTTATGTTGAAGCGGCCAATGAGCAGGCAAGACAGGACAGTTTGGCCCGGCTGGATGAAGAGCGTGACATAGCAGCAGCATGGTCCGTGATTTATCAACAGGACTTGCGCAAATATCACAGCCGCCGGATCAAAACCAGGACGTTCCAGGAGGGAGATTTGGTACTCCGGCTCATCCAAGACCAAACAGACATGCACAAATTATCCCCGCCTTGGGAAGGGCCCTTTGTGGTCAGCAAGAATCTACACAACGGTTCATATTACCTGGTGGACGTTCAAGAACACAAGGACTCACGGACATCAGAAGAAGAGACAAAGAGGCCGTGGAACATCGCTCTCCTGCGGCCCTACTATACTTGAGCCATGAGCTCTGCTGTATCCTACGTATATATTATGATTAGTGAATAAACCGGCGCCCTCGATAAACCGGGGGGTCAGCTCTTTTTTCCAATATAAGTGTCCTATGGTGATATCCATCTACAGTTTATATCATTTTCATTCAGAAAATAAGATGCTTTGATCAGTCTATCTGGCTATGCAGGACAATTTTATAAGGGACCAAATAAGGTTTGCCGCACAGTGCAACTCCCATATAGGTACCCTGCTTCTACATTCACTAATGGGCTTCCTGTTCAAACATAGGTCGTATTCGAACCAAAGAGGACATAGCCATTCCTATTCAAACATAGGTCGTATTGGAACCAAAGAGAACATAGCAAAGGCCACTAGGGGGCTACGGATCGTATTCGAATCCTAGCTTAGCCCCTATGGTCCGGTTTATATGATCGTATTCGAATCATAAGCTCCTTGGATCGTATTCGAATCCATTGCTTAGCTAAAATTTCACGATCCCAAGGGGGCTACGGATCGTATCCGAATCCTAGCTTAGCCCCTTGCGGTCCGGTTTATATGATCGTATTCGAATCATAAGCTCCTTGGATCGTATTCAAATCCATTGCTTGGCTAACATTTCACGATCCCAAGGGGGCTACGGATCGTATTCGAATCCTAGCTTAGCCCCTTGCGGTCCTGTTTATATGATCGTATTCGAATCATAAGCTCGATTTGGAGCCTGGCAGCTCGCAAAAAGCCTCGACTACATGATTTTATTTGCAAACCTGTGTTTTTTGTATTTCTGTTCTCATGTGCTTCTATGGTTCTTTGATCCGGAGTGGGACAACTTCAAGGTTGACCACATATCTTCAAAAGTCTGGACACAGAGCTCCAGCATTATTTAAACCGGTGGTTCTTATAAACCCGGAATAATTGGGTACGCCCCAACGGAGCCAAGAGCTTCCTCGGAAATAACAATGTTCGCCGGATTAAGAATATCAAGCATACTTAATCACAGGTATTAAGTTATTTCTGGTATAAACAGACACTTGTTTGATATATTTTGTGAGCAATTTAATCGGTCCGACGATAAACCGCTAGGACATCTTTTAAGTGTTATCTATGCAGAAACAGATAGTACGAAAGATAAACCATATCAAACAAGATTCAAATTGGCAAATGTCAAAGCAAAGTTGGGGCATCCGGATCAAGACGGACAATATTTTAAGCTATCCTATTACAAGGCACAGCAGGCCTGAACGGATTAAAGTTTTTCGGCAAAATAATACTGTAGCTACAAAGATAAACTGTGTGGCCTATGCTTCGTCCTGCTGCGACGGCTGAGGATCAACCTGTTCCGGAGCTTCTTCGTCTTCTTGAAGCGGCTGAAAGTCAGGGACGCACCAATCGATTTTTGTTAAAGCACGGAAGTACATCTCTTCCGTAATAAGATCAGACGGATCAACATCTGGGGCGAAAGTGTGGGGGCGCACTGGTGGGATTAGATTTACGGTATCATAAACCGGCCGATCCACCCGCTCATTCTGTAAATCGTACGCCGGATGATACCTGGTCAAATCTGATTCAACGGCAAGTTTGCTGGCAAGAGGACGCATCTCCTTCGTCAAAGCATGAAGGTCTTTACCAGTGAAGGCTGATCCATCTTGTTTGGTGCTGGGATACCCGTTCAGAGCTTCTTCCAGATCGAAGTCTGGAATCAACGCTTTGGCTCTGGTGAGCGCTACAAGAGAACCGGCTCGGGCAGCAGACTTCTTCACTTCCTCCAAGCGTGCTGGTAAGATAGAAAGATTTTCCAGAGTGCCTTGGATAGTGGTGGGGGCCGGTTTATTGAAAGACATTGCACTTATAATCCTCTGAGCGCCGGAATACAGCTGCTCAACCAGAGTATAAGAGGCCTTGAGTTTCTTCCGGAGATCATCCCCAAGATGGGTGACGCGCCGTCCTGCATATGGTTATCACAATTAAACCGGAACGGATTAAAGGTTGCAGAAATGAAAGCATGTGCAGGTTAAGTATTTACCGATGACGGCAGAAGTCATAAGTTCTATTTGCCACTTTAAACCGGTCAACTCTTCTGTCACCGGATTAAGAGCTTCCTCAGCGTCCTTTGCTCTCTTTTCAAGAGCATTTTTCTGCACTTCCCAGGTTGCCCGTTCCGATTCAAAATATTTCTTCAATTGTTCAGCAGTGGTTAAACTCAGCGCCAGATCTTTTTTGGCCTTGGCAGCAGCAGATTCAGTTTTAGCAAGTCTATTCCGGAGTTCAATTATTTCTTCGGCCCTCCGGTTCAAATCAGCATACAAGGGAAATCAAGTGGAATAAGGGACAAAATTCAGACAAGTCTCAAGCACATAACCAAGTTATCCACTTGACACTTGGGGGCTAATAGGCAATTGAAGTATCAAAGAGTGCCAATTAAAGACAAGTCTCAAGCACACAAACAAGTTGTCTACTTGACACTTGGGGGCTAATGGGTAGTTGAAACATCGAAAGAAAGATTCAGACAAGTCCCAGGCACATAAACCGAGTTATGTCCCTGGCACTTGGGGGCTAATGTAAGATTATTTGCTCACAGTTGGAAGTACCGGTTCACCTTTTAACATAGCTAAACCGGAACTTGGGGGCTACCATGATATAGACAGAAATACAACAAAGGCAAAAGCAAAAGACAAATAAGATACCTCATATTTGTCCTTCATCATGTTGACCAAGCCCGCTTCATAGTCCCGACTAGTATGAAGCCAGTTCAAATACCCGGAATAAAGCTCTTGGGCACTCAGCTCGGCGTAACTAGACAAGTCTGTACTCCATTTGCCCTTCTCTTGCTGGAGTTTCTCCGCTTTAGCAGTATGCTTGGCTAAAACAATGGGCTCAGCAGGAGTGGTATAACCTGTACCGGTTATTTGAATATCCGGGGAAGAAGCAGCAGCCGATTGTGGAGTGGCAGTATGAACCGGACTAGCGGGAGCCGGGCTAGTCCGAGGAGGGTTGGCCCGGGCAGGACTCCCCGGTTCATGGACATCTTCAGTATTGGGATTCTCAGGAGTAGTGGCATAATTATGATCCATGGGAGCGGGATCTTCAAGCTGAACTGTAGGCTCATTTTCCGGAGGGATGACTGTATCCGGATCAGCCACCGGATCATCAGTGGCAGTCTCAGCAGCCGTTTTGCTGGCCTGTGCCCTTTTGCTAGGCTTGGGCTTGCTGAAAGGAATTGGAAAAGAAATCAGAGTCACAAAAGAAAATACAAAAGTAAACCGGATGAGGTAAAGGACTTACCCAGGGACGGTCTTCAGAGTTGGGACCTGTGTGGCGGTTGATTCGCCAGAAGATGATAAAGGAGTCTCCTGATAATTAGGATCAGACGGTTTAAGTGGTTTGCGTATAAGTACGGCCTTGGGATGAAGAAGGGTTGGAGAAAGTAAAACCTCAGAGCGGCGACTCTGAGCCGGAGTAAGAGATATTCCGGAAGATTCGACTACAAGGCCACTATGGCGTGTAGCCCGGCGAGCTTCATGTTGCTGTTTCTCCAAAATAAAATTGGGGTCCAGTTGAGCATAAGGATGAGAAAACTGATATTTCCGGACTACCCGACGAATTTTTGGTGGAGGTGGTTCTGAATCTGAAGAAAGAGTGATTACCTCAGTTTCTACCGCTTTATCCCCTTCAGCCAAATTCTGTGAAAAGACACCGTTAACACAAGTCTGGATAAAAGTGAACAAATCATATCCGGATTAACTCATACCTCAGAATCCAGATCGTCTTCTTCAGCATGTGAACCGGAGCCAGCAGTCGCCTTTCTCTTCTTAACAACGAAGGTTTTCCGGCGCGACTGTTTGCCTGATTTATCCTGAGGTTTCCTTTTACAGAAAGGATCGTCGGCCTGTGCAAAAGATGAGAGATAAATGGAAGATAATTTAAATAAACGGATTAGAAACAAACAGAAGAGATTAAGGCTTATCGCAGGCAGTTTGTTCTTCTTATAGTATGGAGCCAATCCGGTTTGGCTACATTCTTCCAAGGAGATGTTGAGCATTTTCTTGGCAGATTCAATAACTTCCGTTTCAGAAAGTGTTACATCAGAAAACTGTTGAGGATCATCCGGCTTTCCGGAATATTTACACATCAAACTGGAGCGCCAGCTCAGAGGGAGGATACTCCAGGCAAGCCAGCAACGCATAAAATCAACTCCATTCAATCCGTTGGCCATAAAGGCTTTGAGTTTGGCGAGTTGAGAGGCAAACCGGGGCCGTTCTGAGGAGCTAAGTCGTTGCGGCAGAGGGTGATCTTCAGGAAGACGATGTTCGCGATAACCCGGCAGTGGGCTCTCTCCTTCAGGTGAAGTGTCATGGCAATAGAACCAAGACTTGTTCCAATCCTTGGGGTGTGTATGGAGAGCGGCGTGAGGAAAGACCACATCTCTTCTCTTTTGAATGCTAACCCCACCCAGTTCTTGATGAGGTCCGCCAGTAAACTCAGTTCGCCGGTTCAAATGGAAAAAATCCCGGAACAAGTCGACTGATGGCTCCTCTTGAAGATACACCTCGGAGAAAACTTGGAAATTGCAGATGTTTGATATGGAGTTTGGACCTATGTCCTGAGGGTGAAGTTGAAAAGCAGCAACCACGTCCTGTAAGAACTTTGAACCGGGAGGACTGAAGCCTCGGGCCATGTGGTCAAAGAAGACAATAACTTCTCCTTCTTTGGGAGTAGGGGGGCATTCATTTCCTGGGGCACGCCTTTTCAGAACTGCTTGAGGGCCCAGAGTACCAACTGCAGCAGCATTAACTAAGTCTTCTTCCGTAATGATGGAAGGAACCCAGTCGCAAGAAACGAATTTCTTGGCAGACATATTAGCAGAAGGAAAGTGCTGGAAAGGTGAAGTATAAAAACCGGATTATTCAAGTACAGAGGCGTAAACCGGATCACATATGCAAAATCACAACGACGGTTTAGACAAGGGACTAATGGCGTGGACAACCCGGAAGCAAGCAGGAAACGAGCTGCTACCGGTTTATAACAACAAAAAATAAATAGGCTAAACCGTCGGGTTCATGATTGATACGTTGCAGAAGCAGTGCATGATTGACTAAACCGGCGAATATCTTATAGATCTATGAGGATGAAGAAACAGTTTTCTACAAAGAGGCTACGGTAAAACAGATCTAAGCGGTAAGAAAAAGCGGAAATTTATGCAAGCCTATGACAGAAGAACTGCGGGGGTCTTATACAGTGCGGATGAATCTAAGGATTGAATCTAATGCCAAGTCTAAGCATAAGGCAGCGGAGCGGAAGCAAGTTTCGAAGATAAATCTAAAGAGGAATCTACTACGAGCATGACGTATAGGACGAACAGCCGAAGCTTCGAGGTCTCATGGCAGAATCAATGGTGAAACCCTAAAAGCTACAGATCTACAGCAAAGGAAAAGGGATACCTGAAGCAGAAGGAAACGACAGGCGGCGAGTTATCTGGTCGCGTTCAGGTTGATGCAGCGGCCGTACTTGCTGCCGACGGCGAGCTTGACGGACGACGGCGGAAGCTCGGGTGCGGAGACGAAGGAAGAAGAAGCAGAAGGGGAAAGAGATGGGTCTCAGCGGTATTTATAGGCCGAGGAGAGATGAAACGGTAAGCACGGGATTTGAGGAAGAAAGAGATTGGATAAAGATTCCCTGTCGCCTCGATTCTCGGGATGGCCTTCAAAGCAAAGATAATAAACAGTTGTGTGCGATAAATGTAGAAGTGATGTCACGGTCGAATCAAACGATTTTCAATGATGACGTCACAGCCGGTTTACAAAAACTAAGAAGATACAAGAAAGAAGATTATGCAAGACTGAGAAGACTGATATGAACAAGTTCAAATCATTCTGGGGCCTAATGTCAGGGATATTATTAGCAGGTGTAAACCGGCTAGAGTAAATCGGATTGTGATGATATAGTTGTATAATTGTAAAGCTCAGTAGAAGTTACGGCCCATGAAGGCTTAGGGCCCATGTGTAGAGTTACGGTTTATAAACCGTCTTATCATGTAACTTGAGAGACAAGGAAGAAAGAGCAGAAACCGAGGCGGACACAAATATGAGCCGGCCTCGGGACTCTGTAAACCGGACCAAGCGTTGCCTCTATATAAAGGGACGACCCGGCGACGGTTCAAGGACAAGCAACAACCCGTCGAGACGCAGGCAAGCAATTAGCTCCCTGTTCATCGACGCCCAAGCAATACCAAACCAAACTAGACGTAGGCTTTTACCTTCATCGAAGGGGCCGAACTAGTATAAACCCTCTGTGTCCTTTGTGTGCTTTTAACCCCTTCAAGCTAACCCGTGCGATGGTTCCTCAACTAAGTTCGGTAACCGGACATCTGCCGTGCTAATTCCACGACAATCTCCCAGGGGCATTAATGGCACCCACTGGGTCATTTCCAAGTATGTCAAACCAAACTTGTTTCACTCAATGCATAATCTTGACCCATTTTGCGTAGCCAACTACTATAGCATACATCTATCTACTCCCACCCACATAACCCTCATAGGAAAGTAGGGTCATGTTTGATGCAAGTTCAATAGCAAAGTAACAAAGGTACCAACCAATGTGGTCACCTCTTCTACATGATTCCGATGCATTGATAATAAAGTGCTATGAGACATGCATAAAAAGGTTTCTCGAACATGGTCAAGGGCTGCTTGCCTTATCTTTCCGAGTCTTCAAACCTTCTGGTCCATCTCCGAGTACTCCATTTATTTTGTCAACTAACGATGGAAACAATCATAATAAGCAACACAACAAGGCAAAAATAAAAGTGCTCTAAAAATAGGAGTTGGACTTTTCTAGGATACCTCTGGTTTCATTGGAGTATGATCAATGGATGGTTGGCACATTTCAATATGATGGGATCAAGGAGTTTATGGATTTGAAAGAAGTGTACAGAAATATATTCTTGAATGATGAGCAAAGGCACCCATTAACAAGTCATGATTTTAGAAGCATCTAGGAGTTGGTTTCACTGGATTTGGAATTCAAATGAATTTCATAGGATTTTGCAAAGTTGATAAATATGAAGAAATGGCTCATTATTTGGTGGGGTATAGAAAGTATTAATAAAAATGTTCCAAAACTAAGTTTGGTTATGACAAGCACCTAGGAATTTGAACCACTGCATTTGGATCAAATTTGAGCCCTCTGTGATCTTCCAAAGTTCATCAGAGAAAATGAATAATGTCATTTGATAATATTTGTGAAGGAAAAGTTTCTGGGAAAATGTGCATGTTGCACCAACAGGTAGATCAGGATTTTATGAACTACTAGAAATTTGAATCATCAAATTTGGGGTTGAAATGAATTTTCTTTGGATTTTACAATGTCTTTGGAAAAAGAAAAAGGAAAAGGTTATACCACTTATTCTCCACACTGGGCGAGGGATAGCTGATGGGCCGGCCCGGTGGCGGAGCAGCGCGGGCGCACGGGCGACGTGGAAGACGTACTTCACGAATACGCCTTCACGTAGAGGAGGCGGCCCCGAGTTGGACCCGTGTCCATTTGAAGAAAAGGGGGCCCACCAGTCAGCTGCCGATATCGCGTCACTGGGCGCTTACAGGCGGGGCTAGAGCAGGAGGCAGGTCCCGCCCACAGGTGCATCTCCCTCCTCCCGCCCAACACAGAGGAGGAGGAAGAGGAGATGCCGGCGTCGGTCACCGGCGCTACCGGCCACCATAGGAGGTGCCAGAGGCACGGGCGTGCTCGGGGGACGGTTTCACACCCGTTACCCCCATCATTGTGTCCAGGGGAGGGCGGAGGCGAGTGGGGCAATGGCCACGGTGGATGGTGCTCAGGCGAGACTCGGGCAGGGCAGGGCAAGCACGGGGAGGAAGTCCTAGTGCATAGGGGATACTCCTTGGGGCCATGGGGGGTTCCTCTGGAACGTTTAGTGGGAGCAGGGGAGAAATGGAGGCTCGGGTTGGTCCGAGGGCACGGCGGTGGCAACCCAGCCATGGAGGGATAGGAGAGCACGAGGGGGAGAGGGATGATGTCTGCGTGGTGCACGGGAGAGAGAAGGATCCAGAAGAGGCAAGGGAGTGCTCAGGGGGAGGCTCTATATAGGGAGGCGTCGGTGCACCATGGGCGAGGTCCAGGCCGCGCTCGGGCGAGCTCACGGAGGGATAAGGGGGGCAAGGGAGGAGGTGCCCGACAGCGAGGCGTGTCGTGGACGTCGAGGCGACCTCGATGGACACGCTCGCTCTGCCCAAGGCCGCCTGGATGCCCCGGGAGGGCCGAGCTATAGTGCCTCGGCGCACTGTAGCGCGCTCCAGAGCGTGTCTTTGGCCGGCATGGTCATGCCCCTTGCTTCCTGGACGTGTCCCCCAATGTCCAACAGTGCTAGGGAGTAGTAAACAATGCCCAGACGGTTTGGGATGCCCTGGAGGGCCACTGGAGTGAGGAGGGAGGTGAGAGAGGAGGAGAAAGCTGCTGTCCAGAAGTGTAAAAATGGGGTTTTCACCCCTCAATCATTGAGCTGTGGACATGGGGAAGTTACTGGAGGTAGAAGATGATCAGGTTTACCTGTGGTAAGAATTTGAGGTAAAGGGGAATAGTAAAAGGGGTCAAAACAATCGTTTTGGTAAATTGGCAGAAGGTGTTTGATCATGTTTTGGGCAAGCAAATGATCTCCACTGGCTATGACACTTAACAGGATTAAATGTCACATACATTTAGGCCCTTCCACCAAATTTGAGCTCATTTGGGCAAAGTTGCCATTGTAACTTTGGTGAACCCTAGAAATCAACAGAAATGGTTTCACCATGTTTGAGTTAAGCTAATCATCTCCCCTTGATGCACCACTTGGTTTAGCATCATCATTTGGGGTTATGATCATGCCCACAAAATTTGAAGCCCCAGGTAAAAAGTTGGTAATGTAAAGTTGTTCAAATTTGAATTTGAACAGAAATGGTTTTGGGGCACTTAGATCAAGTTATGCTTCTCCAAAACTTGTGCAATCTCGCATAGATGCATAATTACATCATTTTAGCATGTGCACCAAGTTTGAGAGAATTTGGAAAAGTTTGGCAATGTAAAGTTGCTCAAACTTCAAAATGGACAGAAATGGTTTTGAGGGGATTAGATGATGTTTCCTTGATCTTCAAGGCATGAGGCTTTGCAAGATCATCAAATATGTCACACTTGACATGATAGAATTTCCCTGGAATTTTTAGAGAATATTTCCTTTGTAAATATTTCAAAAGCTTGAAATATCCAGAAAGGGTTTCTGAGGGATTTGTCCAATATTTTGAACATGACCATGTGTTGAAACTCTTATATATGGACAATATATGTCCTATGAGTTTCCCTGAATTTTGGCAAATATTTTTGAAATAATTCAATAAGTTTTCCCTATTTAAGACCATTCTGGCCTTAAGAAAAAGCTTTTAAATAAAATATAAAAATAACTTTTAAAATTATAATTTTGTGGTTTCTGGGAGTCCTATACCTAATAGGATTCAAATATACTTTTTGAAAGATTTTTCACACCCTAAATAAGGTACTTGTAGTGCAAACCTCAATTCAGGGGGTTTTGGAAAACTAATTTTAGAAAATACTATTTGGCCAAAATATTTTTATAAGAAAATACTATACTGGTCTATACACATGGCATGATCATTGGGAAAAGGTTTTGGATCATGGAGATGAAGTATAAGAGTTGGAGGATTTATTTGATTTTTAGAGCACTAGCAAACAGCACACAGACAATCAATCAAGCAAAGCCAAAAACACTCAAAAGTTTTTGTAAATCCACATTTTTAGCATGATTATTAGCTTAAGCAAATGTGGCATGAAAAACAGGGTGTGACAGACCTACCCCCCTTACAAGAATCTCGTCCCCGAGATTCCCAGACTAGGCGTGGAAAGGAATACGGAGTCTTGGATACGGGGTAGTCTTCACTTCTTCTTGTTGGTTCTGCTTCCGGGCGGTGCTCCATGGAATCTTGAAGTACTTGGTGGTGTGGCTTCTTGCTAGTTGCCCTCTTTGATGCAGGTTACTGAGGGGTCTCTTGTATAGGTTAGGTTGGGTTAGTTGTCAAAGGATCGGTGATCGATGTCCTTGCGGGGACCAGGCTAGTTAGGAAGTAAGAAGTACTTCCAGAGTGGTGACCCGTGGAATATTTGGTGCACGGTGGGTATCTCAGGTGGTAAGTCTAGCTGGTAGCCGTCTACTATTTGACTTGCAGTGGTCTTGAAGAAGGTCGATAGATCTTGGTATGAGCGTCCCTTCGACACGGAAATGCGCGGTCCCTTCGAGAGGAGTGGTTTGCAGATACGCCCGGTCTTGGACGCAGGAGTTTATTTCTTGACAACGATGGTTGGTGTAGTTCTTCCTTCTTGACAGGGTGGTCTTCAAATGTCTTCTATCCAGCTGTCCGCCTCTTCTTTTGTCTTCGGGCAGACAAGTAGGCCATCAAATAATGATGTTACTCAACTTGTCCAATTACTCCATGAGGTCTATGGGGTACGCAAGGTAGGCTGGGGTATTGGTGGTGGTCTCCGTTGAGTATTGGCAGGGATCTTCCCGAATCAGAGTCAAGGCTGTGGTCAGGATCTGACCATGTTGTGGCTCGGTGGGGCTTAAGGGTTTCAAGGGTTCTAGTGAGTGAGTGAACGTTTATTATCTTATACTTAAGCACGGTTTCTGAGATGCCAATAGCTCTATCTAGTACTCGAACGGAAAAGCATCCTCTCGCATAGACCAACTTCAATCACCACTCATACCATACATGTCCTCATGACTCCCAAGAGGAGGTCTGACCAAAATTGTACTTGTCTACGATCCCCAAATTCATATGCGTGTTTACCCCTAAAATCCATGGGCAGATCATACATGCTGCTAAGCTTAAATTAAACTCCACAATCCAAGCACTCAACCTATTCTTGCAAGGTTCAAGATAACGCATCTCTATTCTAAGGAAACACGTCATATGCCACTCCAAGATTTTGTTTCCTTCCTATAGATCAACTCCAATTGCCCGGTAATTTCCATCAATCACCACATAATCCAACAATTCTACAAATCTGATGTCTACGGTGTTCCGCAAGATCTCAAGTCCCTATAATACCCAAATACTGGGAAGGTCTATGCATTATGATAGTAAGTCCACCAAATTCCCATCATCCGGGTCAAGTAAACTCCAAGGTCATGATTATATAGATCCCTAGATAACCACGATAAATAATCCAATCTCCTAGTTTATTGTCCACTGAGAAGCATGGTATAATGATCAGGATCATCGGTCTAAATCCAATTTACTCCGAACCATGCAGACATATCTAGCATCTATACCCAACCAGAATCACCTACGTACATCCAAATCTCATGTCCAACGAGTACTCCCACATGCTTCCCCAAGGTCATGATCCCACCAACATAAAATCTCACAATCCACCAAGGTCTCAGATAATTCCTCGAAGTCACTGATATAAAGTCACCAAGTCATTTGTCTTATATCCTCAAATGGGTCTATCTATGGCATCGTCAGTTCTTGTGCTATATTAGGATGAAAATGTGCTCACTCACTGTGTCCACTAGTTCCATTACGAACCCAGGGTTGTGCATGGTTATAAAGGCTTAACTGGTTCTCTCGCAATACTATGGGTTAGGCACATGGTTAAGGATTCGTGCTGGAGTGCCTTGTGAAGTCTCAAAGGGTCTAGGAATGGGTTACTAGTCTGGAGGGTCAAACATAATTCTACGGGGTTGCACTTGGTCGTGGGGGTCGTGGCAGGAGTCTTCAGTGCCAGTTGGTTGCCGAGGTAGAATCCTTGGTGCATCTTGTCTTGTGGGTCTTCAGTTGGGGAGAGAGAAGAGAGGGAAAAAGTGGCGTAGAGGAGGGAAATGCCTAAAGGGGGGGGGGTTCTATAGTGCAGGTGCAAACAAACAGGTGCAAAAAGGCCGAAACAAAGAAACAAGGCAAGGAAGATGATATAGCCATGCACTTGTTGCCTAGGGCAAAAGTGCGACTTATTTCAAAACACAAGCAAATAAAAGCAAACAACACACAATCATGGTTCTATTCAAACCATCACACGGACTCGACTGCGCATAGGGGGGGTACACGACTCATCCTACCCTAGGGGTTCTCGGACTCAGCAGTCGTGACTTGTGCCTCGTGCAGTCTTCTGAGTTTTCCTTAGGTGTTGCTATGTCCCTTGTAGTTGTTTGACGTACGATCCGGGTTGAGCCTGAAGAATCTTCAACAACTTCTCGCCTGACGAGGTGATGCGGTGAAAGTGTCTCCTTGTAGCTGGCGTTGACTTGGTCTTCTCTTGTCTCTTTAATCATGACGATCCCTTGAGCCTTCGGGAACGCCGAGGGTACCAGGTAGGCAATCCGTACGCAATGACAATAACAAGGCATAACAGAGGTTCAACATGTCGGTCTCGTTGGTGACAACATCGACACCAAGAGCGGGGGGCGAAGAGAACCGTTTTCCTACACACTATAGTGAGGCGGACCAAATGGCGAGGTTCTCATCCACCGGTGGTTGCCGATACAACAACGGTAGTGACAGGATTACTCTATTAGCGATGTATATCATGATTTTGGACAACTCATGCCATGGTCATCGTAGGCTAGAGTTGCACCATCTTGGGGCAGTGTCATGGATGTCACCATCTTCTGGGTCTTCATGTCTTCATTCCTCGAGGATATTTCTTTTGTTGGCATCGTCTTGTTGTGGTGTCACCAATCTTGCGTTCATAAGAGGTGGATGAGTGTTTGGCAAGGTGCATTCCACGAGGATTACAGAAAATCCAGTGGTCAGGGGCATAAGGGTTCTAGCGACCAAAGTTTTGAAGGGGAAGAGATCAAGTATAGCCTAGTTTTCGAAAAAACTGAGAAGGGAAGAGAAGTATAGATAGTTTTGAAATCTAGTAATAGTTCTGAAAATAGTTTTACCCTAACTAACGACCATGCTAACTAAGGCTTCCTACAGTCAGGATAGCTCTGATACCAGCTCTGTGGGGACCCCGACTCATAAGTCGAGATCACCGAATGCACGTGTACAGTGATCCCAGAGATCAATGCTCACTGAACACACAGAAGCTGAATAACAAGAGTCTTACATCCATACATACCGTATTACACAAATAGGACCATTAAGGTCAAGCCTTGAGTATATCATCGCAGCGGAAATCTTCAATAACAACTTGGACCCATGCCATCTGCCTTAACCCTACAGGCATTCTGACTGGGAAGCATCCTAGCTCGCATACTCGTCACCAAGAAATCTTCATCATATCATGTTCACTCATGCCTGGCCAATAAAATAACCAGTGGCAAGCCAATGAGTACTTTGAATGTACTCGCAAGCAACCCAAGTGTGATGACACAATAATTATGCAAGGCTCTACTGCTAGATTGGCAGTTTTGCGGAAAGCTAGTTTTTCATATGCAAGTATGATCAACATATAACATGGACATGCATGTGTCTGCAACAAGTATCAGCAGGTCACAAACATCATTATCGAGAAAGAGTTGTAATCAACTCATGCTCAAGCTCATTGTGACTTTCTCACAATCACATCAACAGATCCACCATACCGTGTTGTTTTCCAGAATCTCATGGACATAGTCTAAGTAGCACCACTCAACTGTCCTTGACCGCGGACACGGCTATTCGAATAGTTTGACACTCTGCAGAGGTTGCACACTTTACCCACAAGATCCGGGGAACTTCCGTGTCATCCACGACCCGCGGTACCTCATGTACCCGAGGTAAGCACCCGATCACTATCTTTCCCTAGACGACACTAACATAGAGTCCACTCGATTGGTAACAGCCCCGTGCCAAACATTTCACATTTTAAAGATTGTGGAGCCTTGCTCCCATATTCATCACATACCACTGACACGGGGTACCAACGGTGTGTTCAGTGCCCTGTGAAAATAGTCATGGCCGCCTATCCAAGCACGACCCGTCCCGAGAGTGACCTCATGTCACCCCCGTCACTAGTAATGCGGGCACCATGCTAGTATCGACCTAGGTAATCAATAATGCCCTTTCCCATATAAGGGTAGAGTGGTTGCACAAGTTTGGTTGGGACGGTAGTCACCCATAAATCTAATCCATCTCTGTCAACAACACTCTCATCAAGCCTCGGTACACTACTTCTTCACCAAGTAGTGCCCTAGTTTCTCATCATCTCCCAGGGGCATTAATGGCACCCACTGGGTCATTTGCAAGTATGTCAAACCACACTTGTTTCACTCAATGCATAACCCTGACCCATTTTGCGTAGCCAACTACTATAGCATACATCTATCTACTCCCACCCACATAACCCTCATAGGAAGGTAGGGTCATGTTTGATGCAAGTTCAATAGCAAAGTAACAAAGGTACCAACCAAGGTGGTCACCTCTTCTACATGATTCCGATGCATTGATAATAAAGTGCTATGAGACATGCATAAAAAGGTTTCTAGAACATGGTCAAGGGCTGCTTGCCTTATCCTTCCGAGTCTTCAAACCTTCTGGTCCATCTCCGAGTACTCCATTTATTTCGTCAACTAACGATGGAAACAATCATAATGAGCAACACAACAAGGCAAAAATAAAAGTGCTCTAAAAATAGGAGTTGGACTTTTCTAGGATACCTCTGGTCATATGAAAAATGACCAAGGTGGTTTCATTGGAGTATGATCAATGGATGGTTTGGCACATTTCAATATAATGGGATCAAGGAGTTTATGGATTTGAAAGAAGTGTACAGAAATATATTCTTGAATGATGAGCAAAGGCACCCATTAACAAGTCATGAGTGTAGAAGCATCTAGGAGTTGGTTTCACTGGATTAGGAATTCAAATGAATTTCCTAGGATTTTGCAAAGTTGATAAATATGAAGAAATGGCTCATTATTTTGTGGGGTACAGAAAGTATTAATAAAAATGTTCCAAAACTAAGTTTGGTTATGACAAGCACCTAGGAATTTGAACCACTGCATTTGGATCAAATTTGAGCCCTATGTGATCTTCCAAAGTTCAACACAGAAAATGAATAATGTAATTTGATAATATTTGTGAAGGAAAAGTTTCTGGGAAAATGTGCATGTTGCACCAACAGGTAGATCGGGATTTTATGAACTACTAGAAATTTGAATCATCAAATTTGGGGTAGAAATGAATTTTCTTTGGATTTTACAATGTCTCTAGAAAAAGAAAAAGGAAAAGGTTATACCACTTATTCTCCACACTGGGCGAGGGATAGCTGATGGGCCGGCCCGGTGGCTAAGCAGCGCGGGCGCACGGGCGACGTGGAAGACGTACTTCACGAATAGGCCTTCACGTAGAGGAGGCGGCCCCGAGTTGGACCCGTGTCCATTTGAAGAAAAGGGGGCCCACCAGTCAGCCGCCGATACCGCGTCACTGGGCGCTTACAGGCAGGGCTAGAGCAGGAGGCGGGGCCCGCCCGCAGGTGCATCTCCCTCCTCCCGCCCAACACAGAGGAGGAGGAAGAGGAGATGCCGGCGTCGGTCACCGGCGCTACCGGCCACCATAGGAGGCGCCAGAGGCACGGGCGTGCTCGGGGGACCGTTTCACACCCGTTACCCCCATCAGTGTGTCCAGGGGAGGGCGGAGGCGAGTGGGGCAATGGCCACGGCGGATGGTGCTCGGGCGAGACTCGGGCAGGGCAGGGCAAGCACGGGGAGGAAGTCCTAGTGCGTAGGGGATACTCCTTGGGGCCATGGGGGGGTCCTCTGGAGCGTTTAGTGGGAGCAGGGGAGAAATGGAGGCTCGGGTTGGTCCGAGGGCACGGCGGTGGCAACCCAGCCATGGAGGGACAGGAGAGCACAAGGGGGAGAGGGATGATGTCTGCGAGGTGCACGGGAGAGAGAAGGATCCAGAAGAGGCAAGGGAGTGCTCAGGGGAAGGCTCTATATAGGGAGGCGTCGGTGCACCATGGGCGAGGTCCAGGCCGCGCTCGGGCGAGCTCATGGAGGGATAAGGGGGGCAAGGGAGGAGGGGCCCGACAGCGAGGCGTGTCATGGACGTCGAGGCGACCTCGATGGACACGCTCGCTCTGCCCAAGGCCGCCTGGATGCCTCGGGAGGGCCGAGCTACAGTGCCTCGGCGCACTATAGCGCGCTCCAGAGCGTGTCTTTGGCCGGCATGGTCATGCCCCTTGCTTCCTGGCCGTGTCCCCCAATGTCCAACAGTGCTAGGGAGTAGTAAACAATGCCCAGACAGCCTGCGATGCCCTGGAGGGCCACTAGAGTGAGGAGGGAGGTGAGAGAGGAGGAGAAAGCTGCTGTCCAGAAGTGTAAAAATGGGGTTTTCACCCCTCAATCATTGAGCTGTGGACATGGGGAAGTTACTGGAGGTAGAAGATGATCAGGTTTACCTGTGGTAAGAATTTGATGTAAAGGGGAATAGTAAAAGGGGTCAAAACAATGGTTTTGGTAAATTGGCAGAAGGTGTTTGATCATGTTTTGGGCAAGCAAATGATCTCCACTGGCTATGACACTTAACAGGATTAAATGTCACATACATTTAGGCCCTTCCACCAAATTTGAGCTCATTTGGGCAAAGTTGCCATTGTAACTTTGGTGAACCCTAGAAATCAACAGAAATGGTTTCACCATGTTTGAGTTAAGCTAATCATCTCCCCTAGATGCACCACTTGGTGTAGCATCATCATTTTGGGTTATGATCATGCCCACAAAGTTTGAAGCCCCAGGTAAAAAGTTGGTAATGTAAAGTTATTCAAATTTGAATTTGAACAGAAATGGTTTTGGGGCACTTAGATCAAGTTATGATTCTCCAAAACTTGTGCCATTTGGCATAGATGCATAATTACATCATTTTAGCATGTGCACCAAGTTTGAGAGAATTTGGAAAAGTTTGGCAATGTAAAGTTGCTCAAACTTCAAAATGGACAGAAATGGTTTTGAGGGGATTAGATGATGTTTCCTTGATCTTCAAGGCATTAGGCTTTGCAAGATCATCAAATATGTCACACTTGACATGATAGAATTTCCCTGGAATTTTTAGAGAATATTTCCTTTGTAAATATTTCAAAAGCTTGAAATATCCAGAAAGGTTTCTTGAGGGATTTGTCCAATATTTTGAACATGACCATGTGTTGAAACTCTTATATATGGGCAATATATGTCCTATGAGTTTCCCTGAATTTTGGCAAATATTTTTGAAATAATGAAATAATTTTTCCCTATTTAAGACCATTCTGGCCTTAAGAAAAAGCTTTTAAATAAAATATAAAAATAACTTTTAAAATTATAGTTTTGTGGTTTCTGGGAGTCCTATACCTAATAGGATTCAAATATACTTTTTGAAAGATTTTTCACACCCTAAATAAGGTACTTATAGTGCAAACCTCAATTCAGGGGTTTTTGGAAAACTAATTTTAGAAAATACTATTTGGCCAAAATATTTTTATAAGAAAATATTATACTGGTCTATACACATGGCATGATCATTGGGAAAAGGTTTTGGATCATGGAGATGAAGTATAAGAGTTGGAGGATTTATTTAATTTTTAGAGCACTAGCAAACAGCACACAGAAAATCAATCAAGCAAAGCCAAAAACACTCAAAAGTTTTTGTAAATCCACATTTTTAGCATGATTATTAGCTTAAGAAAATGTGGCATGAAAAACAGGGTGTGAAGAGGGCCGCCGTCGGGCTGCCCTCAGGGCGGCACGTTGCCAGCAGGTGCTGCGGTGGTACCACTGCCGCAGCGTCCGCACAAGAACACTGGAAGTTGGTGACTTGGTCGTGAGGCGGGTCCTCTCCCGTGAGGGGCTGCACAAGCTCTCGCCCATGTGGGAGGGCCCGTTCAGAATCGCCCGTGTCTCTAGGCCTGGTGTTGTGCGCCTGGAGACGCATGATGGGATACCTATCCAGAATTCCTGGAACATCGAACACCTCAGGAGGTTCTATCCATAATCAAGGCTCCATGCCCGTGAACGTCTCCGCCCGTGACACTCTCACGTAATAATGAGTTGGGACTATACACGCCTCGGAGTCTCCTGTGCGTTGCCTACGGGCCCGCAGACGGGGCTCCCACCCAGGCCCCAGTGGCAGTCCTTAGCTACGCGCTGGGAAGAAGACGTAGTGTAGGGGTCAGACGCGACCTTTTTTCCTTTTTTGCTTGGTGTTTGGCTGTCAACCTTTTCCACTTCCTTGGCTATCAGCCCTTCCTCTACCCCATGCTATGAAGTTCTCGTGTTTCTCGCGCTTCTTGCGTTTCGATGAGAGTTTTTGTGTTTGGATCTTCCTCACCGGCTTTAGGTTCAGCTATGCCACTCGCGCTCCTTCACGCGCCTCGCGCGTGGGGGCTGGGGCACGGTCGGTCACCGGCCCTCGGCCGCCGTTGCCCCGTGACCTCGCCTGCCCAAGCCTGCTCAGGCTCTGGCGCCGGGCTGCTCAACATGCGCAAGCTATCTACTGAGCAGCTCAGGCTCTTGTGCTCTAATCCGCGCTCAGCACACTCAGCAGATCTCAGCGATCGACCCCCGCTCGGGGGCTGTGCGAGCCCATCGGACCCGGCCACCTCCTCACGACCCGAAAGGGCTCATGACGCCAGAATCAGGAGGACTCCACCTCAGGACGGCAGGACGCATAAAAGCTAAGTGACTTCATTTGAGCAACAAAAGCATGACGGCGAGTTCTCGCTTCTTACATACACACAACCCATTACACGCCTCCTCAAGGCAACTTGAAACTTTGATGCATAAAAGACATGAAGGAAAAGAAATGAGAAGAAGCAGAAGCCGCCCCCGCTCAGTCGGAATCCTCCGGCTCCTCCGGCTTCACCGAGACACGGCGGCGCGGTGATCCCCTCCCCACGCCGTACCGAGCTCGGCGGCGTGGTGGTTCGTCGCGGCCGCCACTGCTAGAGGAGCTGCTGCTGCCACAGAGGTGGGCCTCGCGGCGCCCCCAAGGACTGAGGCCGTCTCCGGAGGAGGGACCGCTCCTCTGGACGTCCTCTCCCTCCTCGTCGTCAGCCTCGGGACAATACCCAAGGCGCCTCCCTTCCTCTGAGAAGACTCTGATGAACAGCGTGGAGACGCCATCGTACCTGAAGTGGAGCGCACACCTCCCCTGCAGCCGGCGCGCGCGGGCAAACGACTGCCAGCCACACTCCAAGAACACATCGCCCGAGGGAGCCACCTCGACCTCCACCCAGGATGCGCCGCTTTAGAATCCATCGGCCTGCAGCCACATGCCTCCAAGGCCTCCGGCCGGGAGCACGTCGCCAAATGAGCGGGGAAGCCCGAGCCACGGGCCACCAGGCTTCTTTGCTCACACCATGAACTCCGACGAGACATCGAATGAATGGAACTGTGGGCGCGGAGGGCGCGCGACCAGCAGGCGCCTTTGCGCGCCCCTCTTCCTCCACGACCGCGACCACCTTCGACATGGGAGGACGCCCCGTGCCATCCACCTGCGGCCACGGCAGAGCTCAAAGGGCCGCGCCCGCCTCCCCAAGAAGACGCTGCGGGCGCAGCGGCATGCTTGCGGGGACGACCGCGACCCCTCTTCGGCGGTAGTGGGACTGGATTCTTCGGGGTCTTCCCCTTCTCCGCGACGGATGGCTTCCTCGGCGGCGCCATGAAGGTCTTGCGACGGGGGG
>LR738715.1:225465368-225570402 GCA_902687465.1 Secale cereale | reverse complement strand
GAAGGACAAGTAAGGAGAAGACGGTGTTGGCTCGAGAATGGCCTGGGGGCTTCCCCCTAGCCCCATTTATAGGGCGGAGGAGCCCAACCGCCAGCCAATGGTGTCGCAGCCATTACTCCCTCGTCACCCGCGCCAAGGAGTTGTCAAGTCGCACGATCACCAAGGCTGCGTGGGAAGCGGAGCCGCCACGTCCCATCCAGCAATCGCGCGCCGGCCTGGCCCGCAGCCTTTTAGGGCACTCGATGCTTCGTCCTCGACTAAGGATTCGCCACGAAGCCAACTCCGCGCGCGCCTTGGGCCCGGGGGCTACTGTCGGCGTACTGGGAACCAGGGTACCCAGACTTGCCTGTCTGCGGGCCGCGACGCGCTCCTTCAAGTGGCCTGGTACGGCCCAGCTGATCGACCAGCTGCTCAAGACCCTCGCGAGGGGCCAGGCGTCGCGAGGAAAACGACGTCAAGACCTCCTCGGGAACGGCTTCGGCAAGGCGTTGCGGAGGGGTGGAGAATCCAAGGCCAAGCCTGCCTGAGGAGGAGGCAGTGATGTCAGCAGTGACGCATCACGCCAGCGGGTGCCAGCATCCGCCAGCGGCACAGTTGCCATTTCGGTGCAAAGGAGACAGCGCAGCCGTTGGTTCCCAAGGAGCGGGGCAAAGGTTTCCTCTTTGGTGCAACAAGACCGAAGACCTCAAGGACGATAAGGAGGATGTCACCGTCGAGCCCACCACTGTGTCACCGCCTGATCCTTTTGCAGGCGAAGACTGCTTTTGTCAGGGTAGGAACGTCCTTATGTTCCCGCTCAAAAATGGCCGTTGTGGAATCCCTTCCCGCCTAAACATTTCGGGGGAAGAGGACCATGCCGCCTATATAAGTAGCTAGAACCTCCACTACAAGGGAAGAGGATCAACTCACACACTTGACCACGGCACAAGGAGCAAGAACAGTAGCCTCCTGACCCTCCTGAGCTCAGGAACCCTTGTACCAGTTCATATTCTAGCTCGCCCGGAGCCAATCCACCAAAGCGGGAAGTAGGGTCTTACACCACACGGTGGCCCGAACCTGGATAAACTCTTGTGTGTTTGTTCGTTGTTTGCTTGAATATTTCCACCGAGACGAGAGCGAGGCGCTAGGTAGACGTGAGTGGGAGAGATCTTCGTTCACGCCCTTGTGTTCGAACTTAACGGGTTTTGCGGAGCCCTGAATCCGACAGCCGCATGTAACTGCATCGCGTGGCAACGTGCATGGCGCAACCGCATGCATATGGGGCCCCCGACGTGATCGTGCGCAGGCGCAACCGCTGGTAGAGCGCGCGCGGAGGGAGGCGAGCAGAGCGCTCCACGGTCGCCTCAACGGGGAGCAACCATATATATATGCATATAGCAGTTGAACATGCAAGGAAGAGTTGTCCACAAGCCGACCGCACCGACGGACCCGAACAGAGCGCGCATACGGACGGGAGCAGAGCGCGCCGCGGCGTTTAACAGCGAGCACAGCGCACTGCGTCACCTAACTGCGAGCAGAGCTTGTCGAGGGACGCGAGCAGAGGCTGGCACAGCGGCTAACTGCATTGTCGCACCGCGCGCGGCACAACCGCATGCACACGAACGTGTGTGATCATGCGCGGGCCCCAAACACTGGTAGTACAACTTATAAATTGCAGATGGAGTACTACTTACAGTGATGCATATAATTAAGCAAAGGGATTGCACATGTGTGTATTGACTAGAACGAGAATGCAATAGCACAATAAGAATTAAGGCCACGATGATGTGATCCCAGTGGTGGTTACAAGAGGCAAGAAGATAGATGCATCCATCAACGTACGACCTCCTCCTCCTCAACGCAGTGCGTCGGGCCACCGACTGGCGGCTAAGGAGCGGCGACTTTTGTGCCGATGTCAAGGTGCTTCTCAGCAAAGCCATCCAAGGCTTCCAGCCGGTTGAAGAAAGCCAACATCGTAGCATCCTCACTGGCCTTATAGATACCCATGTACACGATTTGCTCATACTCATGGATGTGTGGGTCAATGAATTCTTGCAGGGCAAGGAGCCTCGCGGCGAGCGCGATCTCCAGGTGGACATTCTTTGTGGCATCGGCGGGCAGTCGTAGGGCCACCGGTGCTTGAAAGAGGTTCCGACCATGGAGGCCGATTAGGGTGGCAGGCAATGAGGAGCCCGGGCGCACGGGCTGGAGGATTACGGTGATGTCATCCGCGAGCTTATTGACGATGTTGAACTAGTTGGTGGTGGTAACGGCCATCTGGTCCAACTGAGAGTCGTAGCTAGCGGCGGCGGCCATCCACCAACCGGTCACCAACACCGTCTGGAGACGACCCACGGTGTCATGCCTCAGGCCGGCATCATGGACCACATGGCACAGCCGCTGGCCGCTCGCGCGCATCGCCACCATGGGTCTGGAGTGAGCACTTTTGCGCTTTGTGTAGGTGCTTAGGCAAATGCTTAGGTGCATACGATGTGATAGATGCATTGGAATGGAGGGGCGCCTTTATATGAGTGCAAATTGCCTTGCATTCACATCGTGCTGCATATTTTCCCGGTCCCCCTCCCATTACTTCCCTCATGCATTCACAATGTTAACTGAAGGAGGATGCATCATTGGTCATTCAACTTTTCAGGATTCCCTACCCTCTCCCTCGTCTGCATTAAAGCTGTATCGGGAACTGCGCTGCCCGCTGCACACCCGGCTGAACATCCCTCCTCGCCTCCATCCATGCTTAATTACTGAATTTTAATTGCAAAAATTAGATACTGCTAGTGATTTTTAGCTTCATATTTTGACAAATCACAGTGTTACAAGGATTGACAAATCTTACCAAATTGTTTGTACGTGGTTGCACACGGGTCATCCAAAACAACCGTTTGCATTGAAGGGATGCACGAATCATGCGCTACTCTCACTTTGCATACGGGTGTCCTATCCAAAGTGTTTGTGACCAAGAGCTGCAGAAATCCTGCTCGGCACATTTTCTCTTGGCTTCCTGGGGAAGCAGTCGGTTTGCATACGGGTGTTCTAACTAAAATGTTTGCGATGAGTGTTTAATATTTAAAAACCGAATTAAACTACGGCTTGGGCGCCATTAATGGAGAGGATGCGAGAAAGGCGGGCAGCCATGGAAGTCAAAGGGCTCGCTTCCCGGGGAGCCTGTGCAGTGTACAACTCGCACGCTTCCCGGTGAGCCTGTGCATTCAAGGACAGCTTGCACGCCTCTCGGTTAGCCTGCGAACCAGACAGCGCTCGCACGCCTCCCGTTTAGTCAAGGTCAAGCAGTTGTCCGCACGGCACCTCCTATAGCCATTAAAGGGAAGACACGTGGCATCACGTGAATGGTTAACAGAACACACACGGTTTGATTTATACAAACATTTGAGATATTAAAGTGGCAGTTGTTTTTTTAAAATGCCTTAGTTGGCTGTCATTATTCGAGTTTGCCTTCTCTCAAAATGGACACAAAAAATACCACAACATGCCAGGTGCCATTCCATGATAAAATTCCAAGTTTCATGAATTTCAGACGACTTTTGGATTTACTAGAATTGAAAAATAAAGTACTCAATATATTGTCGGCAATCAACGGTGCCCTGGTGTTTGAAATTCATTCTCATTTCTTGCATGTGACCTAAGCATGCACCCAAGGTCATGGATTTGATTTTCAACCAATCTATATGCACTGGAGCATGTGCATGTAGTTCAAATTTGAATTATGCACATAAATGCATTGAAAACTAAGTTAATGCATAAAAATGTCCAAACGAATCCCAAAAAATCACAAAAATTGACACAACACTCCTGTTGTTCTATGTTGACGGGAGAAAAAAATTGAAAGCAATAAGAGGTAATGGATATCGTTTCGTCCCCAAAGGTGGGACGTTCCATACCAAAACCATCATGCTTGTTGTGAGAAGCTCTAGTTTGTGAGAAGCATATACCCAAACCTGCTCCAAATGGGACAAAACTTTTACCACGGCATGTTGATGCCTCTCCATGATAGCATGCCAAGTTTCATGAATTTCAAACGAGTTTTGGATTTACTAGAAATTAAAAACCAGGCATCTCAATGTTTTGCCACAATCAACGGTGCCCTGGTGTTTGAAATTCATTTCCATTTCTTGTATGGGACCTAAGCATGCACTCAAGGACACAGATTTGATTTTCAACCAATTTATATGCACTGGAGCATGTGCATGTAGTTCAAATTTGAATTATGCACATAAATGCATTGAAAACTAAGTTAATGCATAAAATGTCCAAACGAACCCCGAAAAATCACAAAAATTGACACAACACTCCTGTTGTTCTATGTTGACATGAGAACAAATTTGAAAGCAATAAGAGGCAATCGGTATCGTTTTGTCCCCAAAGGTGGGACGTTCCCTACCAAAACCATCATGCTTGTTGTGAGAACCTTTTGTTTGTGAGAAGCATATACCCAAACCTGCCCCAAATGGGACAATTTTTTTACCACGGCATGTTAATGCCTCTCCATGATAGCATGCCAAGTTTCATGAATTTCAAACGAGTTTTGGATTTACTAGAATTTAAAAACCAGGCATCTCTATGTTTTCCACAATCAACGGTGCACTGGTGTTTGAAATTCATTCCCATTTCTTGTATGGGACCTAAGCATGCACCCAAGGACACATATTTGATTGTTCAACCAGTTTATATGCACTGGAGCATGTGCATGTAGTTCAAATTTGAATTATGCACATAAATGCATTGGAAACTCAGTTAATGCATAAAAATGTCCAAACGAACCCGAAAAATCAAAAAAATTGACACAACACTGCTGTTGTTCTATGTTGACACGAGATGTTTTTTGGAAGCAATAAGAGGCAATGGATATCGTTTCGTCCCCAAAGGTGGGACATTCCCTACCAAAACCAACATGATTGTTGTGAGAAGCTCTGGTTTGTGAGAAGCACATACCCAAACCTGCCCCAAATGGGACAAACAATTTATCACGGCACTGATGCCGCTCCATGATAGAATGCCAAGTTTCATGATTTTCATACGAGTTTTGGATTTATTCAAATTTAAAAATAAAGTATCTCAATGTTTTGGCGGCAATCAACGGTGCCCTGGTGTTTGAAATTCATTCTCATTTCTTGCATGGGACCTAAGCATGCACCCAAGGACACGGATTTGATTTTTCAACCAATTTATATGCACTTGAGCATGTGTATGTAGTTCAAATTGGAATTATGCATATAAATGCATTGAAAACTCAGTTAATGCATAAAAATGTCCAAACGAACCCCGAAAAATCACAAAAATTGACACAAAACTCCTGTTGTTCTATGTTGAAATGAGAAAAAAATTGGAAGCTATAAGAGGCAATGGATATCGTTTCATCCCCAAAGGTGGGACGCTCCTTGCCGAAACCACCATGCTTGTTGTGAGAAGCTCGGGTTTGTGAGAAGCATATACCCAAACCTGCCCCAAATGGGACAAAAAATTTACCACGGCATGTTGATGCCGCTCCATGATAGCATGCCAAGTTCCATGAATTTCAGACGAGTTTTGGATTTACTAAAATTTAAAAACTAGGTATCTCACTGTTTGCGGCCGAGTGACGGTGGCAGGGTGTTTGCCATTCATTCCCATTTCTTGCATGGGACCTAAGCAGGTAACCAAGGACATGGATTTGAATTTTCAACTAATTTATATGCATTAGAGCATGTGCATGTAGTTCAAATTTGAATTATGTAGATGAATGCATAGAAAACTCAGTTAATGTATACAAATGTCCAAGCGAACCGCGAAAAATCCCAAAAATTGACACAACACTCCTGTTGTTCTAGGTTGACACTAGGAAAAATTTTGAAATCGAGAAGAGGCAACGAATATCATTTTGTCCAGAAAGGATAAATCTTCCCTACCGACACCATCACACTTGGTATGAGAAGCTCTAGTTTATGAGATGCTTATACCCAAATCTGCCCCAAATGGGAAATAACTTTTACCACGGCATGTTGATGCCGCTCCATGATAGCATGCCAAGTTTCATGAATTTTAGACGAATTTTGGATTTACTAGAATTACAAAAGCAAGTACGTCGACGTTTGCCGGAGAGCCGCGGTGTCGTGGTGTTCGAATTTCATCCCCATTTCTTGCATGGGAGATATGCATAAACCCATGGACACATATATGATTTTACAACCCATGTTGGTGCACCAGAGCATGTGCATGTAGTTTAATTTTGAATAGTTCACCTGAAATGGCTAGAAAACCAATTTAATGTATAAAATGTTCAAACGAACCCTGAATAATTCCAATTCTTTTACGACACATATATAGTTGCATGTTCACTCCAGATAAAAGATCTAGCCATTCAAACACCGTCCATTGTTGCTGTGACCCCATTATGTAATTCAAATCAAGATGAAAAATCAAGTAGATCGCACACAGTTTATTATCACCAACCGTGTGAGATGCAGCACAAAATATCCTGGAGCACCATTGGTGTATAGTACGCCTATGGCTTACGCGAGAAGGTGCGTCGGCTACAGTCCATAGCCGGCGACTCAAGCACACCAGCTCGCTCCCTAAATTTCATTTCATTATTCAATCGTCGCCGGTGAAAGATGGGCACATGGACTCGCTTCGTGAGGCCAACTTTGGTGGCTCACTCTGGTGAGAGCGCGGCCGCAGCTGCCATGCGTGTGCTAACGAGGTGCATGAGTGCAGCCGCAATCTGCGACCGGGTGGCAAAGGTAGCCCAAATGGTCGTTGTTGCTTCTCAGGTGGCGGCAGCAACATCTGCCTCGGGGATAGCAACTAGCGAGAGCGGCATAGCAGCTGTGCGTTCCGCAGCGGCGGCCTTAGCACTGATGGGGGCCGCCCACGCCCAGCTCCTGGCAGTCACCGCACAAATCGAATGAAGCTTCTCCGACAACGATCGGCAACCCTTGGGCGAAGAGCTGGCAAGCGCAGAGAGCGTTCGAGTAGCCGCCCGTTCCTCCGCCGCATACCTTGTGACGGCAGAGCCCATCCAAGCCCACATCGTGTTCGCCCATGCCCAGCTCGTGGCGGCCTTTTCCAAAGAGATGGCAGACATGGATGGCGAGATGCTTGCCGAGTATGGTGTGATGGATGCCATTAGCCCCTTCCCCAGGAGACCGTCGGGCGCGAGCTGCACATGGAGGCGGCAGCGGAGATCGACGAGCACCTGCTGTAGTAGTACTCTTTGTTTTGTTTAATTAAGAGCGCCGGTCTTTAATTTGTTAGAGTAATGTTTAGGTCTGCTAGCTTTGTTTAATTGCTGAACTTGCTCGATTAAGAAGTGTGGGTGTGCTGTAGTCTCCTTTGTGTACCCAAATTATGCAATGACCTGGATGACAACTATAACCATTGAAATTTGAACCAAAACTTTTGATGTTCAAACTCACCACACACGGGTGAAGCTATCTTAATCATTTGTGATGTTCACATATCGTACACGGTTCTGAATAAGGGACCGTGTCTGATGACACTTTGCGCGCCAGTTTTTTGGCTGAAGCGATTCCAAATTTTCGGCTTTCGTGGAAATATCTACCTCCCCGCCCCCTCGCCCTTACCAAAAGCCACATTTCCCCTCTTTCTGCCTTCCTTTCCAAGTTGAAACCTTCACTCCTTGCTTGCAGCACCGCCTCCTCGTCGGCGACCCTCCTTCACGTTGCTCGGCCTCGTCTATCCAGGCAGGTAATCCACACCCGACGCCCATCCTCCTCCTCCTTCCACATCCCACATGCCTCGACCGACGGCGCGAGCGTGACACCTTCCACCCAAATCACCAACCCCTCCACCAAATAAGTGCCGCCCTAAGCCATGGTGCACACAATATAGCCAGGATCTCAAGGAGCATTTGGCAGCGGAGAAGCAAATTGCGCCCGCACAGGCGGTTGAGGTCGTGATGACTGCCATTCGTGTCGACCCCCAGATCTTGGAGGAGCACCTTGCCATTTGCTAGCTACGCCGGTTAAGCATGCTCGGTTTACCCGTTACATGTGCTGCTGCCTTTCCTTCACAAATTCTAGTGAATTGTGCTATCTAATTTTACCATGCAATCTGTTACTCTAGTGTATATGTTCTATATGTCGTGCAGTGTGGTGCTCACTTATTAACTATTTTGTTAATTAGTTGTCGTCTTCAGTTAACTGCTTGGTTCAATTCTGCAAATGTGATGTTCAATTCTTGAGGCTACAATTTTGTATTGTCTTCCATGTGAGAAATAAATCGAATTTATCTTTACAAAATACACGAGAAACGAATACAATTGCTATATTTCCAAGGTGTCAAGCATGCTTGGTTTCGTTATACATTGTGCAATGAGGTGCTCAGTTAACGTCTGGTTCATTCGTGTTGTGGTGTTTAGTTAATGGTTTGGTTCAATTATGCAATGCGATGTTCAATAGTTGTGGGTGCATTCTGTTATTGTATACCATGTGAGGAATACATTGAATTTGGCTGTAGTAAATACATGACAAACAAATACAATTGCTACAATTGGTTGTAGTTAACTGTTTGGTTAACTGTCTGATCTTCTATTAGGAGTATGTTATATTGTGCAATGTGGTGCTTAGTTAATGTTTGGCTCATTTGTTGTGGTGTTTGGTTGAATTCTGCAATGCGATGTCCAATTGTCGTGGGTAGAATTTTGTATTGTTGTGCATGTGAGGAATGAATCGAATTTGGCTGCACTTAATACATGAGAAACATATACAAGTGCTATATTTCCTAGTTCTTAATTATGCTTGGTTTGGATAAATGGGTTCTCCGTGTGACTTGAATTAATATGATATATCTACAATGTGCTTATTTTTCATCAACATATTTTACTGATAGCATGCGAACGCTTACTTAACCTGATGACTGACTACCTTATATGTGTTGCAGGGAAACAATGGGAAGCACTGATGTTTACAATCGAGGTTAGCACGTGCATGGTCCGTTCTCTAATAGCACATTATTGTGCAATTGCAGGAACCATTCTAATATTTTGGTTTTTAACAGTTTGATCTTGCACATGTAGGTCATGCTGTCAGAGATTTTGACCCACTGTTCGACCCTTTTTGCATATGGGGAAATGAGTTGTCCATGAATATCAATCAAATCAAGAAACTCAGAAAGATTGTTAGGATAAAGAAATTAGCGACAAAAAACAACAAGATGTTTGTCTGCACAATGAAGAAGCATCAGTTCACTACAAGATGGTACTAACTATTATACCTTGCCTTTTTTTATTCCTTTGCCCCATTTCCAATATAGAGAAGATATTTATGCACATCCTTGTTTTCCGACCTTTCCAAAGCAGTTCACTGATGATTACCTCTCAAACCATCTCTATGGTCAGGAGGCGAGGAAGGTTTTCATACAACATCCACGGTTCAATATTGAAGTGTTCCTGAAGAGGACGAAGGATGGACGGTCAATCATCCACAGGCACTGGCCTAAAGTTGCAAAGACCTTCAACATGAATGAAGGCTCAATATTCGCCTTCCACTTCAGCAATTTTCCATATGAGATGCATCTGTCTATATACCGTCTATGATGCTAATTTCGAAAGGTTCTACATGTTGCATGTGGAACTTGGTGCTGGTGCAGTTGTGTAATGGGGTAGCTGAGTGCTGAAGCTATATCATCTTGTACTCTCATGTAATTCAATTATGAAATTCTGCTTCCTTAATATGGAAATGAAATATATTGTGTGCTTAATATGAATGTCAATTAGATTAATAAATGGATTATTAATAATAGGGCAATTAGCCCGCTAATTGGGTCTTGATATTACAAACGGTTATTGAAAAAATACCGTGGGCGATGACCTCAGGAAACGCACACAGTTTCTAGGAATAAACCATGTTGGATCAATGAACAATCACACACAACTTTATCTTGAAAACTGTTTGCATTAGGCCACCTTGCGCAAACGTTTACCACAAATAACTGTGTGTGATGGACAGCCTTTGCCACATAGTTTCTTCTATGGACTGTTTGTGATACATTCAATAACGCAAACGATTTAACGAGAAAAAATGTGTGTGATGTACCTATGAACGGAAACGTTTTCTTTGGAGCAACTATGTGGGATGTACATACGAACATAAATGTTTAGCGGGGACTGGCTGTGTGGGATGTACTTGCGACCGAAAACAATTTTGTCGTATAATTGTATTTTTAGCTCTAATGTACGTATTTTCGTATTTGAGCGCTCGCCGGTCGCACACGACCTCATTTTGCCGAGCGTGTGTGCCAGGAGGGTCCCCGAAGTTTTTCTCGGTCATGTGGGAAGGACCCCCCTATCGCCCACACTCACTTGTTGACGGTTCCAAATGTCGTCGAAGAAAGGGGTTAAAACCTGTTTGTTTAGGACCGACGTGTACTAGTGACTCAATTGCATGGGATACATAAGGTGGCAAAGCGGGATAAAGAAAGGGACGCATTATCAAATGTCGATGGTGCAGAACTCGGCTAAGTTTAAGAAGAGCCGGTTGCTACTTGTGATCTGCGTTTGTATTTCCCCGAAGAGGAGAGGATGATGCAGTACAGTACAAATAAGTATTTCCCTCAGTTAAGAAACCAAGGTTTTCAATCCAGTAGGAGAACCAAGGAACACTATGTAAAAATCACCTACACACAAACAACAAATCCTCGCAGCCCAACGCTACAAGGAGTTGTCGATCCCTCGAAGGTTACGTGCAAGATTAAATTGTATGGTATTTGATAAACAGATAGATTGATAGATGCAAACAAAATAAAAATAAATAAATAGCAACAAGGTATTTATTTTTTATTTTTGATATAATGGATCTGAAAATAATATGATAGAAATAGACCTGGTGGTTGGGAGGTTGGTAGGAGTTAAACATCGCACGCCCCCGACCTTCACGCAAAGACTAACACTCAAAATACAAAGTGCCCCAATTTGGTTACATAGTTAGGAGACCATACGTGCATACTATGGGAATAACAAACCTTAACACAATAATTTCTTTAACCTCACAAACTACCACTAGCATGACTCTAATATTACCATCTTAACATCTGAAAACAATCACAAGTACTCAAACTTCACATAGTATTCAATGCTCTCTATATAAAAGTTTTTATTATATCTCCTTTGGATGCCTATCATATTAGGACTAAATTCATAACCCAAGAAAATTACCATGCTGTTTAAAAAACTCTCAAAATAATATAAGTGAAGCATGAGAGTTCATCAGTTTCTATAAAATAAAACCACCGCCATGCTCTAAAAAGATGTAAGTGAAGCACTAGAGAAACTGACAAACTACTCCAAAAAGATATAAGTGAAGATCAATGAGTAGACAAATAATTAACTAGCTATGAGAAGACCCTCTCTCATTTAAGAATTTCAGATCTAATGTACTTTACTCAAATAGCAATCAAATCCTAACAAAAGAAAATGACGCTCCAAACAAAACACATATCATGTGGTGAATAAAAATATAGCCTCAAGTAAAGTTACCAATAGATGAAGCCGGAAGAGGGGATGCCTTCCCGGGGCATCCCCAAGCTTAGGCTCTTGGTTGTCCTTTAATATTACCTTGGGGTTCCTTGGGAATCCCCAAGCTTAGACTCTTGCCACTCCTTATTCCATAGTCCATCAAATTCTTACCCAAAACTTGAAACTTCACAACACAAAACTTAACGGAACTCCGTGAGATGCGTTAGTACAATAAATCAAAACATTCACTTTGGTACTGCCAAGACAAGATTCATAATTGTTGTCACACAATACCTATTGTACCTTATCATTTCCACTATTTATATCACTTAATATAAGCTACGGAAACATTAAAACAAGCAAACTATGCATTAGAAACAGAATCTGACAAAAACAGAACAGTTTGTAATGATCTGGCCAACCACCATACGTACGGAACTCTAAAAATTCTGAAAACTTAGGACAATGTAGTCAATTTGTATACCAATCATGGGTAAAAATTTCAGCTAATGATCACGTTCCGCTGATTTATTGATTTTTTTGCACTGGAGGCAAAACTTTCTGTTTTTGCACAGAATCAAGTCAACTATCAACCAGACTATCCCAAAGTCTTTACTTGGCACTTTATTGAAACAAAAGCTATAAAACATGATTACTACTGTAGCTTAATCATGTGAACACACAAAAATATTAGGTAAAAGTATTGGGTTGTCTCCCGACAAGTGCTTTGCTTTAACGCCTTTTTAGCTAGGCATACAGATTTCAATGATGCTCACATAAAGATACGAATTGAAATATAAAAGGGAGCATCATGAATCATATTGCAAGAACATTTAAGTCTAACCAACTTCCTATGCATAATGATTTTTTGAGCAAACAAATTATGGGAGCAAGAATCAACTAGCATAGGAACGCAAAACAAGCATGACTTCGAAACTTTCAACACATAGAGAGTAAACTTGATATTATTGCAATACTTAAAATCATATGTTCATCTCTCATAATAATTTGCAGTACATCATGAATGAATTCAACAATATAACTATCACATAAAGCACTCTTTTCATGATCCACAAGCATAGAAATTTTACTACTCCCAACATAAGCAAATTTATTCTCATGAATAGTAGTGGGAGAATCATATGAAACTTGAATAGTATAAATTATTTCCATATTAAAACAGTAATGTTCACTAAAGGATATTCAAAACAATGATAATAATTATCACTACTTCTTATAACATGAGTATCATCATAATAATCGTCGTAAGTAGCAACTTTGCTCTCATCAGAGTCAATTGAAACCTCTTCCGAAATAGTGGAATGATTACTAAATAAAGTCATGACCTCTCCAAATCCACTTTTATAAATAGTGCAATCATCATAAATAGGAGGCATGCTATCATCATAATAAATTTGCACATCAAAACTTGGGGACTGAAAATATTATCTTCATTAAACATAGCATCCCCAAGCTTGTGGCTTTGCATATCATTAGCATCATGGATTGTCAAAGAATTCATACTAACAACATTGCAATCATTCTCATCATTCAAAGATTTTATGCCAAACATTTTATGAACTTATTCTTCTAACACTTGAGCAGAATTTTCCTTTCCATCATTTTCACGGAAGACATTAAAAATATGAAGCATATGAGGCAACCTTAATTCCATTATTTTGTAGTTTTCTTTTATAAACTAAACTAGTGATAAAATAAGAAACTAAAAGATTCAATTGCAAGATCTAAAGATATACCTTCAAGCACTCACCTCCCCGGCAACAGCGCCAGAAAAGTGCTTGATGTCTACTACACAACCTTCTTCTTGTAGACTCGTGTTGGGCCTTCAAGCGCAAAGTTTTATAGGACAGTAGCATTTTTCCCTCAAGTGGATGACCTAAGGTTTATCAATCTATGGGAGGCATAGGATGAAGATGGTCTCTCTCAAACAACCCTGCAACCAAATAACAAATAGTCTCTTGTGTCCCCAACACACCTAATACTATGGTATGTATATGTGCACTAGTTCGGCGAAGAAATGGTGATACAAGTGTAATATGGATGGTAGATAAAGGTTTTTGTAATCTGAAAATATAAAAACAGCAAGGTAACTAATGATAAAAGTGAGCACAAACGGTATTGCAATGCGTTGAAACAAGGCCTAGGGTTCATACTTTCACTAGAGCAAGTTCTCTCACCAATGATAACATAATTAGATCATATAACAATCCCTCAACATGCAACAAAGGGTCACTCCAAAGTCACCAATAGAGCAGAACAAACGAAGAGATTATTGTAGGGTACAAAACCACCTCAAAGTTATTCTTTCTGATCCATCTATTGGGCTATTCCTATAAGTGTCACAAACAGCCCTAAAGTTCATACTAAAATAACACCTTAAGACACACATCAACCAAAACCCTAATGTCACCTAGATACTCCATTGTCACCACAAGTATCCGCGGGTTTGATTATACGATATGCATCACACAGTCTCAGATTCATCTATTCAAACCAACACAAAGAACTTCAAAGAGTGCCCCAAAATTTCTACCGGAGAGTCAAGACGAAAACGTGTGCCAACCACTATGCATAAGTACACAAGGTCACTGAACCCGCAAGTTGATCACCAAAACATACATCAAGTGGATCACATGAATATCCCATTGTCACCACAGATAAGCACATGCAAGACATACATCAAGTGTTCTCAAATACTTAAAGACTCAATCCGATAAGATAACTTCAAAGGGAAAACTCAATCCATTACAAGAAGGTAGCGGGGGAGAAACATCATAAGATCCAACTATAATAGCAAAGCTCGTGGTACATCAAGATCATGCCAAATCAAGAACATGAGAGAGAGAGAGAGAGAGATCAAACACATAGCTACTTGTACATACCCTCAGCCCCGAGGGTGAACTACTCCCTCCTCGACATGGAGACCGCCGGGATGATGAAGATGGCCACCGGTGATGGTTTCCCCATCCGCCAGGGTCTGGAACGGGCTCCCGATTGGTTTTTCATGGCTACAGAGGCTTGCAGCGGTGGAACTCCCGATCCAGGTTTATTTTCGGGGGTTTCACTAGTTATAGGAATTTTTTGCATCGGAGACAAGTCAGGGGGACCCACGAGGAGATAACAAGGTAGGGGCGTGCCCTTGGGGGACACGCCCCCCACCCTTGTGGTGGCCTCGTGGATCTTCTGGTCCATCTCCGGCACTCTGTGGGCTTCTTTTGGTCCATAAAAAATCATCATTAATTTTCAGGTCAATTGGACTCCGTTTGATATTCCTTTTCTGCGAAACTCAAAAACAAGGAAAAAATCAGAAACTAGCACTGGGCTCTAGGTTAATATGTTAGTCCCCAAACTCATATGAAATAGCATGTAAATGCATAAAAACATCCAAGAAAGATAATATAATAGCATGGAACAATCAAAAATTATAGATACGTTGGAGACGTATCAATGAGCCAGGAGTTTGACGATCATATGAAGAGCCATGGAATAGTTCCACAACTCACTCCTCCGGATACACCACAAAGAAATGGTTTGTCGGAACGGAGGAATCAGAATCGGTTAGATAGTGATGAATCAGTCGGATTTACCCTTGTAATATTGGGGATACAATCTGGACACTTCATCCTTCACACTTAACAAGGTACCGTCAGAGTCTGTAGATAAAACACCATATGAGATATGGATTGCGAAGAGTCGCAGTTTGTCTTTTCTAAACATCGGGGTCTGTGAAGCATGTGCCAAGTGACTCCAGTTAGACAAGCTCACACCAAAGTCGGACAAAGTACATATTTGTGGGATATCCAAAGGAAACCTTGGAATATTACCTCTACAACCATGAAAAAGGCAAAGTGTTTGTCGCTCGACATGGATTTTTCCTTGAGAAAGTGTTTCTTAGTTGAAAGACAAGTGGGATGGTAGTTCGACTCGAAGAAATTCAAGAGCCACATGAGGACAACTCGTTAGGTGATTCCACCACACTAGATTTAGTCAAGCAACCTATAGTGGAGTTGGTGCAGGCGCCACGAAGGTCATAAAGTTGCGCAATATGCGTGACTGTGATGTGTTCTTATTGGAACATGACAAGCCGGCTACGTATGTGAAAGGGATGGTGATCCCGTATTCCGAGTTTTGGCTTGAGGCCATGATATCCAAATTAAAGTCCATGGAGTATTATCAAGTTTGGAATTTCGTTGATCTGCAAGATGGCATTCAAACCATTGAATGCAAATGGATATTTAAGAAGAAAATTGATATGGATGGAAATTTTCAAATCTATAAGGCTCAACTTATCGCTAAAGGTTATCAACAAGTTCAAGGAGTTGACTACGATGAGACTTACTCACCAGTAGCGACGCCTAAATCAATTTAGATCATTCTAGCTATTGTTGCATATTTTGATTATGAGATATGGCAAATAGATGTCAAAATGGCTTTCCTCAATGAAAATTTAGTCGAGGATGTGTATATGACACAACTCATGGGTTTTATTGATCCAAAGAATGCTAGTAAGGTATGCAAGCTTTAGAGGTCCATTTATGGATTGAGGCAAAGATCTCAGAGTTGGAACATGCATTCTAATGAAATGGTCAAAGAGTTTGGCTTGATCAAGAACGACTATGATGATTGGGCATACAATAAATCAGTGGGTGCTCAGTCATATTTATAATCTTGTATGTGGAAGCATTTTGTTCATGCTAGCTTAGTCAAAGAGTTTGGTTTGATGAAAGAAGTGACTTTCTCTAAGTTCATGTGCATTTGATGCAAGTTGCCGCCATGAATTCGAGAAAGTTGTTTTTTGCTTCATTTGGAATCGTCCCAAGTCAGTCATGCACGTGCGAAGTATTCTGTAGTTTGGAGACTTGCAACCTTCACTCTATATGTATCCCTAGCACACCACACCACCGACTGACTTGTTTGAGAAAAAGGAGTATGTCCTAAGGTTAATCCTTTATACTTCCATGTGCGCAGATTCTTATATCCTCGACAATGGTTCCCAAATAGAACTAGGTAATGTTTCGCTGTAAGATTCCTATGTGGTCCTAATTGTCTTGCACGACATGTTCACATGTATCTTACAAGCCAAATCATGTTTTGGACCTTGCTATCCAATTTCATTTCCCGAGAATCTCGCACCGTCATCTCGTCAATTTGTGTTGAAAATTTTACTTTTTGAGACATGGTGAGTCTGAAGCATCTTGTCACCAACCTGATATGAATCCCAGGAAGATAGGATGGTTGGGGCATTTCAAAGATTTGGTCTTAGTTTCTCCGTAATCCCGGTAAGTCAATGTAGTGGTCATTTTGCTGAGTCAAGATATCATCCACTCCCCATGAGAATTGGACTTATTCGGAAAGTTGCTCCCTATGGATTTTGTGTTCCGGAAGTCCAACCTTTACTTGATATTCTAGATACCAAAAGAGTACCTATAATTGGGTTACGCTAGTACATCAAGGAGAACATTAGAAGTGGAGTGTTAAATGTCTCTCGGTCGACCATCTAGATTTTGTTACATTGGCACCATCTAGGTAGAATCTGAGAGAGTGTTGTCTTCCTTTGCATCTGCATCCTCCACCATTATTCATTGTGGTAGTACGAAGAGTTTCCAAGATCTTTGCATAGATGTTGGTAAAACCTTGATGAATATGGAAATGCTCAAGTTCTTGAAAGCACACTCTGTCACTAGGTTATATCATCGGTATCAATTGGAATGTGCCTTCCATTTGTCGAGTTGTCCTATAACTCTAGTTTCCTTTCCAAATTGATTATGTCATTTCTTTGAGTCGGTCGTGAGTCGCTCGATCTTTGTGAAGATTGGATTTTATACAGTTTCCTTCTCTTACTTCGTTATAGTTGACTGAAGATCTCGAAAGCAAGGATGTCAAGGTCAACATGATGCAATGAATCAACGTCCTTGAGAAATGCAATTAAGGACAGTATAACCGCACCTAATCCCTGCCCTCACAGTGATTTGGGTTTTCGGCCGTCCGTTTTATTGATCTGTGAGTTTCTGGCCGTCGGATTTCATCTAAAAAACAATTTGTTCCGCATCTATCTAATGCTGGCCCATCTGTCCTGTGGTCCGCTGCTCTGGAAGCCGAAGCGAAGTGCTCTGGTACACTGGGCCGTCGGTTAGCCCATTCCAGCGCTTTGCCAAAGGAGCGACCATGTCCAACTCGCTGGGCTGCCGTTTCCGTCACGCCCGTCCCCGTACTGTATCCCACCACTGGTCCTCATCCCCACCCCCGGCGGCGCTCTAGATGGATATCAGCGGCAGGTATTCCTATGGTGGCCGCGCCCAATAGGATCCATGGCAGCGCAGGTATGCTCCCCGTCCTCCTTCTCTTATTTTTTCTCCTCCGTGTACGACCCTTATCCGCAGCGTCCCACGGACCTCCTCTACGGCGGGATCCATGACGGCGCCCAGCGGGATCACCACTGACGTGGCCACCATGGCCTAGCCCCATCCACCGTTGGTCCCCCTTCCTCCCAGCCTAGCCCTTCTCCCCCTTCCTATTTTCTATAGAACAAAAGGGATGTTGATGTGTGACTGATCCACGCCATCTACTGTAGAACAAAAGGGATTGTGTGATCACAATTTTGTATGAAGAAATGCCCATTACTTCTAATCACTTGTAAGCTTTGTTTAATTTTGATCTATTCCTCTGTCTTGTGAGTTTATTAGTGATGGAGTTGGGTGTTGATTTACCTCATGCCAGCACACCGGGCAAACGACTCTGTTTCTTGATGATGCTTCTATATTACAAGCAACTGAGGACATCTGTAATATCTTGATCTTCTCTGTGCAGAACAAAATCCAAGATTGGAGGTTGTTTCTCACATGTTGAGTAGGCATGTCAGGTAAGAATGATACTCCCTCCGTCCCAAAATTCTTGTCTTAGATTTGTCTAAATATGGATGTATATAGTCATGTTTTAGTGTTAGATACATCTGTATCTAGACAAATGTTAGAGAAGAATTTTGGGACGGAGGGAGTAACATGCAGCATTGTAAATCCACACAGACAGTAGTACTGTTCCGATGCTATCAATTTTAACTTGTTTTCCAATTGCAGTGACATGCTTCTTGGGCAGATCCATGTATGGTCGTTGCTCTCAGATGGAGAGAAATTTGACCTCTGCGTTGTTCATTATCAATGAAACCAGACCAACACTTAGATTTGTAGTTTTGAGTGTAAACCCATGGATTTGTCGTTGTCAATGTCTCTATGATGTTACTTAATTAACTATATCGCCTTGACATTATCAATTCCTCAACAGGACTACATGGATGATGCAAACCAACGTGCTCACAGTAGGTACTGACTTTTTTATGGGATGTGTCTGTTGAATATGTAAGTAAAAGATTTCAAACATCTAATATGGTGTACCTATTTTAATGTAAATCTAATGGTGCCTAGATAGTTTGTATTTAATAATTAGTTTTTCTAAGATAGATTAGTTTGACTACACGCTTCCTGAGGTATCTTCTATTTTGGAATAATCATAGAAGATTATTTCTTTGGACGCATATGTTGCGCATAGAATTGAAATCTTCTTATGTTCCAGTTGAGATTATTGACTGAAACTTAAGGAATATTCAAGTAATTGTGCACTAGAAGTTATTTTTATTTCTATATTCTCTTCATGAACACAACCATAACCAATGCAGGACCACCATGCCCAAGTGCAGCATGCAGGTATGGCTGAGCTCCTTTTAGCATGTCTCCTCACCCTTGCAGGATATTGAGGCAGACGATATCAGCTTCAGTTGGATAAAGTATGGTCAGAAGGATATTCGTGGCTCCAAGTACCCAAGGTTAGTGGTGCTTGTACGGTTTCACTGGAATCACCATGAAAGCTCTTTCTTTTGTGCTCTACGGTGTACAATGGAGCTGGCCCAAGCTCTCTCAAGGGTTACTAATGATGCAACCATGGAAATATGCAGGGAGGCTGGTCCGCTCTCTTAGGCTAACAATGGGAGGCTGCCCGCTTTCTGAGGCTAACACCTATAATAATTGATTAGGCTTCACAAGACTGAAATCAAAGGCCATTTTTTCCTTGAGAATTATGGCATATTTTTGTTTATCTCTAACTGGCAACCAACATAGGATGTCCAAACCGAGCACATAGAGAAGTCAGAGGATACATGTGAGGATGGGATCATGCAGGTATAGGACATGGGCTCGGTCGACGATGGCTTCAGCTAGAGGAACTACAGCCAGAGACCAATTCTTGGGGAGAAAGCATAGTTTAAGAGATACATCAAAAAGTGTTGGTGCAAGCATGCATAATGTATGTCTGTACTGAATAGATTTAAAAGGGTGCATGTAAATCGAACAATGTTTTTGTTGCGGGCTCACATAATGCATAAACCCAAGCTTTTAGAAGGAAAAGATCCCATGTGTTGCATCTTCTACAAATATCATGTATTTATGTTAGTTATATTACATTGTCCGGTGATAAAGTTTAGAATGACTGTTAGGTGGCATTGGTCAATGTTGGCAGTTGGTGATTTTAATATTTTCTCTTTGTAATCAGTATGTAATGTTTTAACTTTTTCCTCCGGTGATCGCTTTTTAGGGCCCTCAAACTCCCCCTATGGTCTCTGTTGCCGCTAAGCCATCCTTTTTGGGAGCTTCACATCCTTCCTTTTTTTTGCAGGGAATTCTGAGCTTTATTCAATTAAACACATTCGCTGGGCAGTCAACCAATGATGAGGAAGCTGGGAGTTTCCGTAAGCCAACTTTTAGTCACAGTCACATCCTTCCACAAGGTTCCCTGGACCTGGTGTGAAAAATTGTATCAACTATTTTCTTAAACCAGAGTGTCCGGTTCTGTCTAATTTCAAACAAGTATTTGATTTGATAAAGATGAAAGTATTTAGAAGCCTAGATGAATTCTTTATTCATGTGTGTTAAAATTAGATTGCACTGATTCCACGACCAGGAAAGAATGGAACAAATCACTTAGCAAAAAGTAATACTAGCAATAATAACATAAAAATACTTTCTATGTATTTACATTGTTCCTAATATATAGTGTCAAAATGGACGGGCACGGCAACGCGCGCCTTCAACGATCTAGTGGATCATGAAGACTGTGTTAGTTCCATGTCTCCTCTGTCTTCTTACCTCACGTCTTGAATCTCGGGATGAGATTCTTGTTTAGTGGGGGTGAGTTGCACAGCCCTAGAATAATGTTTGTAAATAGTGGCATTACATCCATGGATCATGTCTAAATTTATTTGAAATATGAATTGGGGGTGATCAGTCCCTAGCACCAAAATAACCGAACTAGGTTCAACTTAAAAATATTTTCAATGAACCAATGTGCCCTTAAGAAAAGTTCATGATTTTTGGTTAAGGCGGAAATCTCTGCCAAAATGATGAATATATTTCTAAGACATTATGGATTTTTGAATAATTCATATTGTATTTGGGTTGGAGAAAATAAATCCCATAAATATTTTAATTGCTCCAATAATTCTGAAACATTTTGTGGAGCTCCGGGATAAACCATATTCCATCCACAAAAGTTTCCAAAAGATGAAAAAAATTATTTGGTTAGTAAACCAAATTCAAAACATAAGCAAAAATAGAAAACAGAAAACATATATGCAAAAGAGAGAGTAAGAGAGAACCTACATGCCCTGCCCACCACTGTAGTACCCAGCCAAGCAGGGGCAGAGGCGTCTTCTACCTCCTACCAGTAGGAGCATCTACGTGCTTGCACACGCGCGCCCGGCGAGGCCAGCTCCTCCCTGCCTGATCACCCTCCTCGAGCACATCCGAAGCGCCAGAGAGATGCCCTCCACTTCCTTTGCTTTTTCCCTCTCTCCCTGCCTCGCCCCTCGCCTCCCTCTCTCGTTCCTCCCCATTGCCGAGCTAGCCATGAGTGCACCATGACCATTTCTGTAGCCATCACTGTCCCCGCGCCCCCTTTCCTATTGGGAATCTCCACCAAGCCGGACGATGCCGGACGGTCCATAGCATCACCAACATCATCATCTTCGTCCTTGGCACCGATGGGCGCCATCGGCCAATTCGCGAGGTCCAGAGCTTCCCAGACCGTTTCGTCTGCACCATTCGCCTCGACGTGAGCCTCTAACCACCACCACCATTTTTATCCTTGTCTTTTCCCGTGTTCTAGGTGTCATCCCCGCAAAACCGAGCTCCAGCCGCCGCCATGGCCGACGAGCTTGACGCTATCGAGCTCCTCTGCTCAAAAGCGTTGCACCACTGTGTTCCTGATGTGTCGTAGGTGCTTTCTCGCCTATTCTTTTGCTCGGAAACGTGCCCCGGCGCCATTGCTTGCAGCCACCATAGCACTACCACTGCATAGCTCATCGCTGGTCTTATTTCGGCCACCCCTATGACATGTTGTTTAGGTCTTTGGATGCGGGCAACCAAGAGCTCCTCCCTGGTGGCCTCAGCGCGACCAACAATGGCATCTAGCGCCACCCGACGAGCCGCCGCCGCCGCGCCTGTGTGTCGCTAGCATTAAGTCGCCGACGTGGCACCGCATTAGGGCCTAACCACACTGCTGATTAACCCCCCCCCACACACACAGACGCTGACAGCGAGCCCACGACGGGTCAAATCTGAGTTAACGCGGGGTTAAAGTCGAATTTATCACTGTCTCAATGACATGCGGGTCCCACACGTCAGGTTTGACCGTGGCTGACCATGTTGACCTGCTGACGTCACCCTGACGCAGAGGTGACGCAGTAATGCATTTTCTGGTTTTAGTGTTTTCCAAAATAGCCAGGGAATTCCATAAAATGTAACAAACTTCTAAAATTCGTAAAAAATCAACAGTAGCTCAGAATGAAATAATCTATATATTAGAAATTATCTGAAAAATAGGAAGACTTTGTTTATGGCATTTCCATGCATGTTTGAACAACTTACATCTACTGCATATGAAAATTCAAATAAATTGCATTTTAAATGTCTTATGTGGAGTTTTAGTTTGAACCATGGGCTCAAGCCAACTTCATTTAAATTGTTGCTAGCTGCATTAGCTCAAATCACATCATGTTGCCATGTCATGATCATGCATCATATTGTTGCAATGCATTGATTGTCTTCTCTCTTGTTTGCCGATGTTTGTTCCTCTCAGTAGACGTTGTTGTGACGATGTGATCGATGACACTGATGAAGACACAATACTATCTTCAGAAGTGCCAGGGAAGAAAACCACCTTGATCACTCCGATATAATCCCACTCTCTCGCTCATGCTCTCTTTTACTGCATTAGGACAAGAATGATTCAACTGTTACATGTTGCCGTAGTTGAACCCCATTCCTTTGCATGACCTGTCTTTGCCATAGTAAAAAGTTAAAACCCACTTGCATGAGTCAGAGTTGTTTCAGCCATGATGTGCCTACTCATTCATGCTTGCTTGTTATGCCTGCTATGCTTAGAGTTGTGTCAGGTCTGATTCATCTAGGATGGATTGGGATGGTGATTAACATGTCCAGTTGTTGAGAGCTAAGTGTGTGAACACGATTTGGTAAAGGTGGCGATGAGAGGACATGTAGGAGTACATGGTGGGTTGTCTCATTAAAACCGTTCTCAGGAACTGCGTTTTGTGTTTGTGATCCAAGACAGTTACTACCACACATTGGAATGCTTAAGTGCCCCTCTCGACTTATTAATCGCCTCGATCTCTGTCCAAGAGTTGCAGCTAGTTTCTGGTGTTTTTAGGTTGTGTTAGTAGTCTACCTAGTGGCACCCCATACAGGTGGGCTTGGGAGAAACTAGGCACCATGGCACGGTGTACCAAGTGGCATCCAGATGGTGGGCTTGGGAACCCTGCTCACATGATTTGGGGCCGTAGTGGAAACCTCGGCCTGACTTCCTTGCGGATGGAACTCAAATAGGCGATAAACCTGGACTAGAGACTTGTGGGGTTAGTCAGGTCATGGCCGACACCCTCGCTGGGCTTTAGCTTGAAGGTTGCCAAGTACATGTCGTGTAAACAATGATAAGTGGTGAGAGCGTGTGTGAAGAAGTACATCCCTGCAGGGTAATATGATCTATTTGAATAGGCGCGTCGTCAGAGATGGACTACTTGGAAATCTTATATGGTTCATAGATAACTAGAAGTGGATACTCTGAAATGCACAAGATAAATCTGAGTGCTATGGATGGCCTTCTCGTAGGGAGACGGGAGAGGATCCATAGTGGCATATTGATATGGCGAATATGTGGACTCGTGCGCCCTCAACGAGATTACTCGTAGTCGTAGTACAGGATAGCCATCGAGTCAAAGCTGGCTTGCTGCAGTTAAACTCCATCACCCCCTTGGCTGATACTGATGCATACGTAGTTAGTTCTGATGTAGTCTTGTTGGGTACATTTGTACTCACGTTTGCTTAATTTATCTTTTTGCAGAGAGACTTCGGTCTCACCTTAGATTTTTGCGATGAGTTCAACGTTGACCGATTAGCTTGGGAACCCCAGATAGGGGTATGGTTCCTTTGGAGGGTCTTGTAGATAGTCATGCTTTCTAGCCTTCTTTCTTTTCAGTTGTCTGTACAGAGAAGCTTCCGCATATGCTTGTTTCTTGTACGACTCTGTATGTTGGGTCATGAGACCCATGATTGTAATATCATGTAATGTATGGCTCTTCGGAGCCTTTCAAATAAGGGTTTTTTACATCTATGTCCCTGGTTCCTTAGATGTCCTCATTCATCCCCGCACTCTTAATTTTGCTCACTATTCCCCACTCCGTTGTGTGAAAATCTCACAAATGGGCAAACTGGATGTTGCCGTCGTCGGCGTTCTGGGAACCAGGGTACCCAGACTTGCTGCATGCGGCCAACGGCATGGCCCCTTCACCGCCTGGTACGGCCCATCTTCAACATCAACACACAAGACCCTTGCGAGGGGCCAAGCCTCGTGCGGCGGACGGCGCCAAGGCCTCCAGAGGCTGGCTCCTGAGGAGCGGAGATTTCTATGCAAGCCCCCACCTCCTGAGGTTCAGATGACGCAAGCCATGACGAGCAAGGTCAGGTGGGCTCCAGCGGGCGTAGTCGAGCAGGTTTCCTCTTTGGTACTAAAGAGGCAAGCGCAGGCACGGAGTCCCGAGGAATCAGCCAAAGGTTTCCATTTCCATGCTACAAGACCGAGATTGCCAGGACGACATGACGAAGGTCATCACCGAGCCCACCATGGCGTCATGACCAGAAGCCTTGCAGGAGAAGACCACCTTTCGTCAGGATAAGATGTACTAGCTGTCTCCCTTCGAATTTGGCCGTTGTGGGATACCTTCCCGCCTTCATTTTGGGGGAAGAGGACCAAGGCCAAAATAAATATAGCATAGCCACCACCATAGAAAGGGAGACCATTCAGACCACCCTCACCGCCACACAAGCAAGAACACACCTCCTGAGGTTGTTGCACCACCATACTAGTTCATCCCCAGGCCTCTTTGAGGCTAATCCACCACAAAGCAGGACTAGGGTATTACATCACAAGGTGGCCTGAACCTGGGTAAACTTCCTTGTCCATTTCCTTCCCGTTCATCGAGCTAAGCCATGAGATCGACGAGTAGGCAGACAGGGGAAGCTGAGTTCTTCACACACACCCAAGAGTTCAAATCTATCTAGGGTCTATGGAGCCCTAAATCCGACATTTGGCGCACCAGGTAGGGGTGCATCGAAGCTTCTCTTCCACCGGTCGACTCGCCGACGCTCCACCGCCCTCATGGCTGACACTCTTCGGGCTCACGCTGAGCCCTGGCCCGCTCGGCCTGCCTGGGCAGCGCCTTTCGCCTAGGAGGACCTCCACTCCGTGCTCCTCGCGGCCCGCGCGGCGCCCGGTGTCATCGGCCACGGGCGGCGTGGGCCTCCACCAACCGTTTTCGTACTTCGTAGCAACCGCGCCACCATGCGATCTTCGAGCTACACCGCGGCGACGGTGCTACACAGCCGCCGGGAGCAGGCGAACATGCGAGCCACGCTCATTGTGGCGTGAGAGATGATGTGATGCATGCTGGCTGAAGGCGGCCACAACGCCCTGCTGGAACGGCTTGCTGAGTTGCTTGATGTCGCATGAAGGGGTACTGCACCTTTCTGCACCTTGCCCATGTTGCGAGCGCTGCCGGGGGCGCGTGCCGGCCTCCGCAGCACCCGCGCACCTTTCCTCGAGGGGCCCGGAGGACCTCGCGGTGCCGGCCTGGCCCGCCACGCCGCTCGCCCTGCCCAGGAAGCAGTGCCTCCGGGCGTGGCGAGCCCGGATGGCCTCTCTTGGGGCCGCGCCGAGACGCTACCCTATGTTCGTCATGACGTGGCACCGGGTCTGGCAAACAACGATGCTGGATGGCCAGGCAACGACATAGGATGGCGGCTTCAGACACCCCTGCGCCTCCAATGGTGGACCTGCTGTACATGCCAAGCAGCCCCCACTCGTTTCCTCCGCCAGCTTGGGCGTCGAGGCCAAAGGAGCCCGAGGCCATCCGCGAGCCGCCCTGGGGCTTCACCGAGGCCTTAAAAAACAACAGCCATCGGGTACAGCCAATATCCCAGGGGCATGATGATGCTAACCATGGACTGCATGTCAACCAAGCCGCGGCAACAGCCGTGGAACTGAGGAGGATGGCCCCGATGCAGGCGGACGCAATGCACTCGGGGCTGCGCGGGGGAAGCCCGGCGCCAGGGCCTCCGCCGCGCCGTATGGAGCATGGCGCCTCCACGACGGCGGCGCACGCCGCTCGGAGGTAGGTCCCCCACCGGGGAAAGCGCCGGCGAGCCCTTCCCCCCGGTAGAGGGCCTGCGGTCGCAGGGGCACCGCCATCGTCCCCCTTGCCCCTTGGTCTCGTCCAGGTTTCCGGATGCCCCAACGGAGGCCGGGGGAGGCGCAGGGCGGGGCCTTGTCTAGGCACCAAGGACGCCCATGAAGATCTCCGCTTGTGACACTCTCATGTAATAATGAGTTGGGGCTGTACACGTCCCGGAGTCTCCTGAGTGCCGCCCTCGAGCCTCACGGGGGGCCCGACCCACGTCCAAGTGGAAGCACCATGCTCCGCGCTGGCCATTGACACTGTCCCCCAATGACTATGCCCACGCCCAGTGGAAGCACTTAGCTCCGCGTTGGTGAGAAGACTAGCTAGGTGCCGGACGCGGTTGTTTGTATTGTAAAACAACAACATTATCATAGCTTGTTTGCAAGCTTATTTCACTCACCACAAGGCATATCATGGCAAGTAATAAATACTAGCAGCAAGTAGACATGAAAATGAAGCAAAGTCATGTTGACAAGATGCTCATATAGCACATGCATGAATTCACGCAAAAATAACAAAAGGCCAAGTTATAGCAGTTTTCAACAGTTAACAACAACATGCACTTTTGCAATAGAGATAACTACGTCGATATGCTTCCTAACATGAATACAAAGTACAACATCATGTAGAGCATGAAGAGCAGAACATTTTTACATATTATACACTCCAATGACATCCACAAAGTTATGACATATTATTCGAACATGCACAAAGTTATGACATCCACAAAGTGCACATATGATGTTGGATTATGGGGTTGGCTAACCTAGTGGGCTATAGGCCTAGGTCAATGGTGGATCGGTCTGGCGCGGAGCAGAGGCTACTGGGCTGTGGGTGGTTGGGCTCACGCGAGGCGGTGAGCAGGCGGCTGCATGCCTGGCCGTCCTCCCGTGCTCCTACACGAACAGGGGGCATGGCGCGGCAGCATGACATTCTGGAGAGGCATGGACAACAGGGGCGCCGGATCCGGTCAGGAACTGGTCGACGGTCGACCGGCGTTGGATCCGGCCAACGGCAGCGGTGGACGGGGATCGAGGCGGCGGGAAGCTCCATGGCGGCGGCGGTGCCCTATCAGGGAGAGAAAAGGGTGAGAGGGCGAGGAGGGAGATGGACAGAAAAGAGAGGGGCAGTGAGGCCTGGCCTGGTGGTAGGGAGGCGGCGCGCTCTGATGCGGCTTCCGGTGGCCAACGGGGTTCAGCTGAAGGGGAACGTAGCATGCAATTTCGAAAAAATTCCTACAATCACGCACGATCTATCTAGGAGATGCATAGCAACGAGATGGGAGGAGTGTGTCTACGTACCCTCGTAGACCAAAAGCGGAATCGTTAGATTAAAGCGGTCGATGTAGTCGAACGTTCATGATTCAACCGATCAAGCACCGAACGTATGGCACCTCCGAGTTTAGTACACGTTCATCTTGATGACGTCCCTCAAGCTCTTGACCTAGTAGAGGGTGGAGGGAGAGTTCCGGCAGCACGACATCATGTTGAAAATGATGGTGAAGTAGATCGCGCAGGGCTTCGCCTAAGCACTACGACAATACGACCTGAGGTGTAAACTCTGGAGGGGAGCACCGCACATGGCTAAGAAAAATAACGTGTGTGTTCTAGGGTGCCCCCTTCCCACGTATATAAAGGAGGAAGGAAGAGGAAGTCGGCCGGCCCCTAGGGTGCGCCAAGGAGAGGAGTCCTACTAGGACTCCTAGTCCTAGTAGGATTCCATCTCAAGGAAGGGGGGGAAAGGAAGGAGAGGGAGAGGGAGAGGGAAAGGGGGACTCCGCCCCTCCTCCTAGTCCAATTCGGACTGCCATGGGGGGTGCGCGGCCACCCCTTGAGGCCCTCCTCTCTCTCCACGAAGGCCCATGTAGGCCCATTAGTTCCCTGGGGTTTCCGATAACCCTCCAGCACTCCGATATTTGCCCGGTACCACTCGGAACTGATCAGGTGTCCGAATAACATCGTCCAATATATCATTCTTTATGTCTCGACTATTCAGGACTCCTCGTCATGTCTGGGATCTCATCCGGGACTCCGAACAATCTTTGGTCACCAAAAACCCATAACTCATTAAAAAATCGCCATCGAACATTAAGCATGCGGACCCTACCGGTTCGAGAACTATGTAGACATGACCGAGAAACTTCTCCGGTCAATAACTAATAGCGGAACCTGGATGCTCATATTGGTTCTTACATATTCTACGAAGATCTTTATCGGTCAAACTTTAATGACAACATATTATTCCCTTTGTCATCGGTATGTTACTTGCCCGAGAATACGATTGTCGGTATCTTCATACCTAGTTCGAGTTCGTTACCGGCAAGTCTCTTTACTTGTTCCGTAATACATCATCCCTGTGACTAACTCATTAGTCATTTGCTTGCAAGGCTTCTTATGATGTGTATTACCGAGTGGTCCCAGAGGTAGACACTCGGAGTGACAAATCCTATTCTCGATCCATGCAAACTCAAAAAACCCTTTCAGAGATACCTGTAGAGCATCTTTATAATCACCCTGTTACGTTGTGCTGTTTGATAGCACACAAGGCATTCCTCTGTTATCCGGGAATTACATACTCTCACAGTCGTAGGAATATGTATTTGACATGAAGAAAGCAATAGCAGTAAAACAGAACGATCATTATGCTAAGCTAACGGATGAGTCATGTCCATCACATAATTCTCCTAATGATGTGATCCCGTTCATCAAATGACAACACATGTCTATGCTTAGGAAACTTAACCATGTTTGATTAACGAGCTAGTCTAGTAGAGGCTTACTAGGGACACGGTGTTTTGTCTATGTATCCGCTCATGTATCAAGTATCCGGTTAATACAATTATAGCATGAATAATAAAAATTTATCATGATATAAGGAAATATTAAATAAAAACTTTATTATTGCCTCTAGGGCATATTTCCTTCATCGGCGAGGTGGTAGCGGGTCGTGGCTCCGGTGAGGGCGAGCTGCAGCGGGAGGTCGGGGCGAGTAGGAGGATGCGAGGCCCTTGCACGGGTGGCGGGGCAGCGGCCGCAGAGGCGCGCGGGCTGCGGTGGCAGGGTTCAGGCCCCGAGCGGGCTCCGGATGGGCTCCACGGGTCGCGCGGGTAGGGAGGCTGGAAGCGCGCGCGTGTCAGCGTGGGATTGGTCGGGACGGCGGTGTGGGTGGCGGCGCATCCATTGAGACGCTGCCAAGTGGCGCGGAGCAGATTGCCAGCGACGGAGAACGAGAAAGGGAAGGGAGGTGGCGGCACCGGGTTCGAGGAAGGAGGGCTAGGGGGCTAGGTTTCCAATTTAGGGAGTGGGTATATATCTATAGCAAGTGGGGGCTAGGGACTAGGGTTTTAGTCTGATTTTGGACCATTTGATCATGATCGGACGGTTCGAAACGGAGGGATATTGTTCGTGGGCTAAATGGGATGTGTAGAGGGGTGTGAGCTGAGAAGAGAGGTGAGGGAGAGGCAGCCCGACACGGTTTCCGGATACCGAAAACATTCGACGAATACACAAGCAACGGTGCCGCTACGTACAACGGTTGGGCTATCAGACGGACTCCGAATGCAACGAAATTTGGCAGGCGGTCTACCTACAACATAACAAGACCGCATGCCAACTTTCACCCCATTCCGAGAACATTTTTATGCCACTTATGAAATAATATTTTGGAGGTGACGCAGGCGCGTGCGAGTGTGTCTGGGCTCAGAACGGACAATGGAGAGAATTAGGAGATCGGACAACTATGAATGGATGCAAGTTTTGAAAAGCATGAAGATAAAATGCACATGATGACATGGCAATGTGCAACATGCAAGTGAATGACATGGCAACGACGGTGAACTCATGCTTCAATTATACTATTTTGAGAGATGAAACTTTAAAGAAACTTGTGCTCTTGTTCTTCACTTAAATTTGTTTGAGAGCTTGTTATTTGCAATGGCAATATGCTTTAGAAGAAATTGGTCCCAGAGTGATAAATATCCAGAGAAGATATGATAAGACTTTCATGAATATCATTGGACATTAAACTTGATTCCTTGGAATGGTTTTGCGATATGATGATAGTGATATGTGAGTTATGTTAGTGAGTAATTATGCTTTAGTAAGAATATTGGTGTTAAGGGTTGTGATCCCCTACGCAAGCACGTCAAGTCCATATTTATGCAATGAAATCACATCCTACTTGTGTTGCATTATTTGGTGTTAGTTATGTTTATTGTTCTTTTATGATGGTTTTCGTTCCTTGGTTGGTCGCTTGTCAATCTATCTGTTGGCCTTCACTAGTACTAAGTGGGAATGCTGCTTGTGCATCCAATCCTAAAACCCAAGTTGTGCTAAATGAGTCCACCATACCTACCTATATGTAGTATTTCCATGCCATCCTAAGCAAATTTGTATGTGCCAACTCTAATTTTCAAAATAAACTTCTCTTTTTTGTGCCCGTACCGCTCATGAAGCGGCGAGGTGTGGCTGATATTTTCCAAGCTAAGTAGGTTATTCTCAAGATGAGTGTTTATTCACTTGTCATTGCACGAGAGTGTGATGGTAATAGGGATGCCCAGTCCCGAAATGCAAAAAATACTACAAATAAATTACTTGGTATGTGTTGGTGTGGAAGGCACATTTGAATTCGGATAGCCATGGATTGTGAAAGAATGATGGAAAGGAAATAAACTTTATTTTTATGTTTGGGAACTGCCTATGATTTATTTAGCATGGAAGTTATTGGGAACTCTCAGTCATTTTCATTGACGAGAAAAGCATGCCACACAAAATAATTTTATCTCTCAATTTAAGCTTAATATCTGGCACCTCTACAAATCCCTACTTCCCTCTATGAAGGGCCTATCTATTTACTTTTATGCAATTTTTATTTTTCGGAGAATCTCATCTTCTCTTATAAAGCACCAACTACGAAACACTATTATCACACTTGAGCATTGGATGTAGCTAATATTTGTATGTGTTGCATGAATGGATCACTGATTGAGCATAATGGGATAACTTTCTTAAGCTTTGATATTTTGAATGAAATGGTTGCTTGTTGACATTGCTTGAGTATTAAAGTCTCCATGTCAAATTATAGACTATTATCATATAAAAGTCCATATGTCCATGCTACAAAGAAAAGAATATGATGCACTTGCTAGGTAGCATTCCACATCAAAAATTCCGTTTTTATCATTTACCTACTCGAGGACGAGCATGAATTAAGCTTGGGGATGTTGATACGTCTCCAACATATATATATAAATTTTTATTGTTGCATGCTGTTATATTATCATTATTGGATGTTTTACAATCATTTTATATCACTTTTATATCATTTTTCGGACTAACCTATTGACATAGTGCCCAGTGCCAGTTGTTGTTTTCTGCCTATTTTTTACTTCGCAGAATATCAATATCAAACGGATCCAAATAAAATGAAAATTTGGGAGAAATTTTATAAACCAGAAGACCTCCAGAGAGCCAAAGAAGTGCACGAGGGGAGGTCCGTGGGGCACACGAGACACCTGGGTGTGCCAGAAGGCCCAGGGCCGCATAGGTGGACCATGGGGCCCACGGGTGTCCTTTCCACCACCTCTCAGCTCTATAAATTGTTCCAGCTGCCACAAGTTCCAAAACCATGAGATCCAATCTAGAGCCATTTTCCGGCATTCCGCCGGAGAGGAACACGATCATGGAGGGGTTCATCATTTCCATTGGTGCCTCTCCAATGCTGCGTGAGTAGTTTACCGTAGGCCTACGGGTCTGTATGTAGTTGCTAGATGGCTTCTTCTCTCTTTTTGATCTTCAATACAATGTTCTCTTCGGAGATCTATATGATGTAATTCTTTTGCGGTGTGTTTACTGGGGTCCGATGAATTATGAGTTTATGATCAGATCTATTTGCAATTATATCCATGCATATTTATTATAGCCTCGTATTTCTTCTTCGATATTTCGGTTTTGTTTGACCAACTTGATTGATTTATCTTGCAATGGGAAGAGGTGCTTTGTGATGGGTTCGATCTTGAGGTGCTCAATCTTAGTGACAGAAGGAGACAAGGCACGCATGTATCGTTGCCATTAAGGATAAAACGACGGGGGTCTATTCCTACATGTATAGATCTTGTCTACATCAAGTCATCGTTCTTGAGGCATTACTCCATTTCTTTTTGGAACTTAATACACTAGATGCATGCTGGATAGCGATCGATGTGTAGAGTAATAGTAGTAGATGCAGGTAGGAGTTCGTCTACTAATCTTGGACGTGATGCATATATACATGATCATTCTCTTGGATGTCGTCATAACTTTTCGCATTTCTATCAATTACCCAACAGTAATTTGTTTACCCATCGTGTGTTATTTTCTCGAGAGAAGCCACTAGTGAAACCTACGGGCCCCGGGTCTATTTATCATTATATATTTGCAGATATATATTGCTATTCGTGTTTTCCACTATTTGCTTCTTTTATTTTTAGATCTATATTATCAAAAACCCAAAAATACATTGATGCATTTTATTTGCTTTTATCTTATTTGCATATATCAGTCTATCTATTTATCATACTACCATACCCAATGAGGGATTGACAACCCCTCTACGCGTTAGGTTGCGACGATTTGTTGATTGTGTGCAGGTGCCGCTTACATAATTTGCTTGGTTCTCCTATTCGATTGATACCTTGGTTTCATAACTGAGGGAAATACTTACTGCTGTTGTGGCGCATCATCCCCTCATCTTCGGGGAATTTTCTAACGCGGTTCACAAGTAGCACTGGTCAAGTTTTCTATGCCAACAAAATGCAAGCTTGACATTGATCCCAATGTTAAAGCGGTGGATCAAAACGTATATTGCTCCATGAATAGATCCTTGCTTTACCTTTGTGCATCTAGACCGGATATTATGTTGAGTGTGGGAATGTGTGCAAGGCTTCAATCCGCACCTAAGGAAAGTCACCATGTGGCGGTGAAGCGAATCTTTTGATATTTAGGTCATACCCCAAACTTTGGCCTATGGTACCCCAAAGGAGCAAGCTTTGATCCCGTGGGTTATTCGGACTCGGATTGGGCGGGAGATGTTGCGCATAGGAAGTCAACTTATGGAGGGTGGCAATTCTTTGGTCATTCTTTGGTGAGTTGGTATTCAAAGAAGCAAAATTGTGTGTCTCTCTCATCCACCGAGGCCTAGTATGTAGCCGCCGTAAGTTGTTGTGCACAATTGCTATAGATGAGGCAAACTTTAAAGGATTACTATGTCACTTGTGACAAAGTGCCTCTTCTATGTGACAATGAAAGTGTAATCAAGATTTCCTGCAACCCGGTGCAACAGAGCAAGATGAAGCACATTGAGATTCGTCATCATTTCATCCGAGATCCTATAAAGAATGGGGAGATTGAGATTATGTATGTCAACACTCAAGATCAACTAGCGGGTGTCTTCACGAAGCCTTTAGATGAAGCAAGATTTTGCAAGTTAAGGAATGAGCTAAATATCATTGATTCAAGCAACGTGGCCTGAATCTAGGCACTCCCCGCCGCATTCATCATATTATCTTATTTTAGATATAGGCATGGACATATGGGAGTGTTGTTCTTTCAATGAACACTTCCTCCCCCCATAATGAATAAATTGATCAAGTCTTTTACATTAACCATTTTTATGGTACTTGTGCTTCAAAGATGAGTTTTGGTCATGGACCCAAGGTTAAAATCTTCACGGTGCCATAGCAATTGACTCAAATATAGGTGGCTTCGGCCACCGCCCTTCCCTTGGTAAGGGACTAGTTCATTTGTTCTTCCTTGTTTCTATCTAGTCGCTTTGGACTTTGTTTGTGCTTTGAGGAACTCCAAGTGTACTTCTCTTTTTGTCTCTAGCTTTGAATTTGGTCTGTCTCTTACCTTTTGATGGTGTTTCATGTCTAAAACCCAAGCCTTCTCATCTTCATCCTCTCTAAAATTGCATAAGCCACCCTCATGTCTACTACACAACCTTCTTCCTGTAGACTCGTGTTGGGCCTCCAAGCGCAGAGCTTTGTAGGACATCAGCAATTTTCCCTCAAGTGGATGACCTAAGGTTTATCAATCCGTGGGAGGCGTAGGATGAAGATAGTCTCTCTCAAACAACCCTGCAACCAAATAACAAAGAGTCTCTCGTGTCCCCAACACACCCAATACAATGGTAAATTTTGTAGGTGCGCTAGCTCGGCGAAAATATGGTGATACGAGTGTAATATGGATGGTAGATATAGGTTTTTGTAATCTGAAAAGATAAAAACAGTCAGGTAACTAATAATGAAAGTGAGCACAAACGGTATTGCAATGCATAGAAACAAGGCCTAGGGTTCATACTTTCACTAGTACAAGTTCTCTCAACAATGATAACATAATTGGATCATATAACAATCCCTCAACATGCAACAAAGAGTCACTACAAAGTCACTAATAGTGGAGAACAAATGAAGAGATTATTGTAGGGTATGAAACCACCTCAAAGTTATTCTTTCTAATCAATCTATTGGGCTATTCATATAAGTGTCACAAACAGCCCTAGAGTTCGTACTAAAATAACACCTTAAGACACACATCAACCAAAACCCTAATGTCACCTAGATACTCCAATGTCACCACAAATATCCGCATGTTTGATTATACGATGTGCATCACACAATCTCAGATTCATCTATTCAAACCAACACAAAGAACTTCAAAGAATACCCCAAAGTTTCTACCGGAGAGTCAAGACGAAAACGTGTGCCAACCCCTATGCATAAGTTCACAACGTCATAGAACCCGCAAGTTGATCACCAAAACATACATCAAGTGGATCACGTGAATATCACATTGTCACCATAGATAAGCACATGCAAGACATACATCAAGTGTTCTCAAATCCTTAAAGACTCAATCCGCAATCCGATAAGATAACTTCATAGGGAAAACTCAATCCATTACATGAAGGTAGAGGGGGAGAAACTTCATAAGATCCAACTATAATAGCAAAGCTCGCGGTACATCAAGATCGTGCCAAATCAAGAACACGCGAGAGAGAGAGAGAGAGAGAGAGAGAGAGAGAGAGAGATCAAATACATAGTTACTGGTACATACCCTTAGCCCCGAGGGTTAACTACTCCCTTCTCATCACGGAGACCGCCGAGATGATGAAGATGGCCACCGGTGATGATTTCCCCATCCGGTAGGGTGCCGGAACAGGGTCCCGATTGGTTTTTGGTCCCTACGGAGGCTTGCGGTGGCGGAACTCCTGATCTAGGTTTGTTTTCGAAGGTTTCACTATTTAGAGGATTTTTTGCGTCAGGGATAAGTCAGGGGGACCCACGAGGCAGCCACAAGGTAGGGGGTGCGGAGGTTGTCAGAATCGTGATTTTGAATCGGATCGGAGCCCTGATGGTAGGATCGCAAATCGTGGAATCTTCACTATCAGGATCGTAGAAACGCAGATTCTATGAAGTAAAGTCGTAGAATCAGAGGGGTTAGTTTGGATCGTAAAGTCGTAGAATCATACAACAGAATCGCGATTCTGACAACCCGTGCGCCCCCCACCCTTATGGAGGCCTCGTGGCTCTTCTGGTCCACCTCCGGTGCTACGTGGGCTTCTTTTGCTCCATAAAAATTCACTGAAAAGTTTCGTTCCATTTGGACTCTGTTTCATATTCCTTTTCTGCGAAACTCCAAAACATGGAAAAAACTGAAACTGGCACTGGGCTCTAGGTTAATAGGTTAGTCCCAAAAATCATATAAAATAGCATATAAATGCATATAAAACATCCAAGATAGATAATATAATAGCATGGAACAATCAAAAGTTATAGACATGTCGGAGACGTATCAAGCATCCCCAAGCTTAATTATGGCTCATCCTCGAGTAGGTAAATGATAAAAACAGAATTTTTGATGTGGAATGCTACCTAACATATTTATCAATGTAATTCTTCTTTATTGTGGCATGAATGTTCAGATCCATAAGACTGAAAATAAAAGTTTATCAATATCAAAACAGTAATACTTCAAGCATACTAAAAGTAATCTACGAAGCTTCAAAAATAACAAGGCTAAAGATCATTATCCCTACAAATCATATAGTCCTTATGCTACCTTTTCTTTACACAAAATACCCCTCATGCCCATTGATACGTCCAAAACGTATCTATAATTTCTGCTTGCTCCATGCCTCTTTTGGGTGATATTGCTATAATATTTATACACTTCCATACACTTTTGATCATATTTGGACTAACCTATTAACTCAGTGCACCCCAGTGCCAGTTTCTGTTTTCTGCTGTTTTTGTATTTTAGGTTTTCCCATCACGTAAACTGCCAGAAAAATCCCGGAAAAATTATATAAAAAATCAGCGTTCCGGAAGCTTCCACACGGCCGAAGTAGGGCCGGAGGGGGGCCAACAGGGCTCCAGGCGCCCTAGTGGCGCGGCCCCCCTCCTGGCCGCGCCGGGGGGCGCCTGGGCCCCCCAGGCCTCCGCTGATGCCCCCCTTTGGCATATATATAACACGCGTCCCGAAACCCTCGAGAAGGGAACCCTTTTTCGCGATCTCATCTCTGTTCCGCCGCCGCCGCGCTTCCAAGATCAAGAGCACCAGGAGAACTATCCCCGGCACCCTGCCAGAGGGGAGGATCACCACCGGGAGCCTCTCCACCACCATGGACGCCTCCCGGATGAGTTGTGAGTAGTCTCCCTTGGACCATGGGTCCATGACCAGTAGCTATGTGATGTTCTCCTCCCCTTCTTGTGCTTCACTAATTAGACCTCGTGAGCTGCCCTACATGATCGAGGCACATATGTAATCCTTATGCTGTTGCTATGATGAGTTTGCTGGTATCCGATGGATTGTGGGATTATGTTCAGACTGTGTTTGAGTAATATATTTGATTTACCTCTTTTATATTTATGTTCGTAAGTAATTCTTGCATGTTCTCCGTTGCTACTTATTGCTTTGGCCAAGTAGTAGGTAGTGACTCCAAGAGGGAACGTTATGCTTGATTGTGGGTTCATGCCCCTCGATGACTAGCTTGAGTGACAGAAACATGAGTCTAGGGGATGTGCTGTTGCCACAAGGGGGAAAACAACGGTGCTTGTGCCCGCGGGTGCAAGGATTGTTTACTTTACGCAAAGTTCTTTTAATGCAGTTGTCTGTTGCTTTGAGTTTACACTATGGGTGGGACTCGCAACTTAATACCAGCGAGATGTTCTGGATAGATATCTCAAGGTGGATGATTAGTAGTAGATGCATATGGATTTCGGTCTACTTGCCTTGGCGTACCACCCATGCTTTGAACCTCTACCTTTCTTGCAACATAGTTAGCATTGGTTTGCGCACATAATTCTGTCAATTGCCCAGCTGTAATTCGTTTACCTCACATACCTGTTTTATCGTCTTTTGGGAGAGAGACATCACTAGTGAACATCATGGGACCCCGGTCCATATTACCATCACTGATCACATCCGCTATTTACTTTCCGCTTTAACTTACTATTTGCAGTAATACCTATCACTATTATCACTTGCGTTTGATCCTTTGTAAACGACAAGGCCGGAGGGATTGACAACCTCTCTGTACTCGTTGGGAGCAAAGTTATTTGTATCTGTGTGCTAGTCCATGTTGATTGCTAATATCTGGCGCCGTTAGCAGTTGACACCTTCTTGTTGAAACTGGGAGTCTCAGGGGAAATCGATCCTTGGTATCTTTGCCAAGGGAAAACTTCCGCTACACTGCATCTCAAACCTTCCACTTGGGGTAACCAACGAGGGGCGAGAAGCCATCAGGCAAAGTTTTCTGGCGCCGTTGCCGGGGACTCCACTCTTCAAGATAGGGGAGTTGCACGCTATCTTTTACCTTTGCTTTTTAGTCTTGTTAGTTTACCTTTCAGTTTTGCTTTAGTATCTTTTATGAAAATCACAAAAATAGTTATCTTGATTGCTTGCTGCTATGGGTTCCACCGAGAACACCAAGTTGTGTGACTTCACTAGTCATAACAACGATGACTTTATCTGCACACCTATCACTACACCTGCCACTTCAGCACCTTCTTATGAAATTAAACCTGCTTTACTGAATCTAGTCATGAAAGATCAATTCTCCGGTGCTGGAGATGATGCTGCTTTACACTTGAACAACTTTGTTGAACTTTGTGATATGCAAAAGTACCAAGAAATAGATGGTAATATTGTTAAGCTTAAGCTTTTTCCTTTCTCCTTGAGAGGAGGAGCTAAAATTTGGTTTCAATCTTTGCCTAGAAATAGCATAGATTCATGGGACAAGTGCGAAGATGCTTTTATTGGACAATACTATCCACCTGCTAAAATTATCCAACTAAGAAGTAACATAATGAATTTTAAACAATTGGATAATGAACACGTTGCCCAAGCTTGGGAACGTATGAAATCTCTTGTCAAGAACTGCCCTACTCATGGTTTGACTACTTGGATGGTTATCCAAAAAAATTATGTAGGCTTGAACTTTACCTCGCGGAACTTGTTAGATTCGGCCGCGGGAGGAACCTTTATGTCAACTACACTTGGTGTTGCCACGAAGCTTCTCGATGAGATGATGACCAATTATTCCCAATGGCACACCGAACGCGCTCCAACAAGTAGGAAGGTAAACTCTGTCGAGGAGATTTCCTCCCTAAATGAAAAAGTTGACTTGATCATGTCTCTACTTTCGAAGCAATCTTCTGTTGATCCTCGTGATGTTCCTTTAAATTCTTTGATTGCTCAAGAACAAGTAGATGTGAACTTTATCTCTAGAAACAATTTCAACAACAATGCTTATAGGAGTAATTTTGGTAGCAATCCTAGACCGTTCCCCTCTAATTCTTATGGGAACAACAATGCTTATCCTAGCACCAAGAACTCCACTACTGAACTAGAGATTATGCTTAAAGATTTCATCACTACCCAAAAAGCCTTTAATAAGGGTGTAGAAGAGAAACTAAACAAACTAGATGATCTCTCTTCGAAGGTAGACAATTTAGCCCATGAGGTAGAATTGCTTAAAATTAGAACTTCTCCTCTTGAGGAGAGGAAGGTCACTCCTATGAATGCTATTCAAGTGCAAATTAATGAAAACATTAGGATGTTGGCTAAACTTAAAGAGAGATGGGCTAGAGAAAGGGAGGAAGAAGATAGAATTAAGAACCTTCCTACCCACCACACTGTTGCTACTATCCAAGTTGTTGAGGATATCCAAACTCTTAGCACCCAATGCACTCCTGGTCCCAATGGACCTATTAATGGTGATGCTATAACCATAGAAACTACCAAACAAGTGAACCTAAAGGACACCACTACCACTTTACTTGATAGTAGTGACCTCGATTTTGATAATTGCACTCTTACCAAAGTTATTGATTTCTTTCACAAGATGTCTAGAGATCCCCGCACTAGCACGCTTAATCTTGCCTTCACCGAGCATATCACTAATGCTCTCATCAAAGCTAGGGAGGAGAAACTTAGAGTAGAAGCCTCCATACCTAGAAAGCTAGAAGATGGTTGGGATCCTATGATTAAAATTAAGTTGAATAACTTCTCTTGTTATGCTTTATGTGATGTTGGAGCTAGTACCTCCATTATGCCCAAAAGAATATATGATATGCTTAAATTCAAACCTTTTGATTCTTGTTCTTTTGGTGTTCGTCTCGTTGATTCTTCCATAAAGAAACCTTTGGGGAGGATCGACGATGTTCTTATCATTGTCAATGACAATTATGTTCATGTTGATTTTACTATTATGGACATTGAATGTGAACCTTCTTGTCCAATTATTTTGGGACGTCCTTTCCTTCGCACCGTTGGTGCTATCATTGACATGAAAGAGGGGAATATAAAATTCCAATTTCCTCTCAAGAAAGGGATGGAACACTTCCCTAGGAAGAAGATTAAGTTACCTTTTGAGTCCGTTATACGGGCTAGCTATTCTTTTACTCTTGATAAAACTTGATCTCTATGCATTATGCCTAGCTTAAAGGCATAAAAGAAAGCGCTTTTTGGAGGCATCCCACATGAATAAAATTTTACTTTGCTTTTGTTGTGTCTTGATGTTGTTACTACAGTAGCATCATCATTGTATCTTTACTTTTCAATTTTGTGCCAAGTGTAGCCTCTGATTGCAACAAAGTACAAAAGTTGTGACGTGCTGTCCAGGAAACAGATTCTGTCCCTGGATAGAAAAATTCGTATAAAATCACCAGATCATCTTTTTGGTCTGAAATTTTTCGACAGCGTGCTCTATACAATTGTCTTTCGGGCGTCTGTTCCGAGTTTTTTTATTAGAGTTGCAGAAGTGCCCCGAAAAAATCATTTATTACCTGATGTTCTGTTTTTCACAGATTCTGTCCTGTTTTGCCTTTCCTTCATTTTGCAAACCTTGAGCTTGCTTTTTATTTGCAAAAACCTTTTGGCAATCTTGAGAAACAGTAGACTTTCAAGAATATCCTTATTTCCAGCAAGGAACAATTATTTTATTATGGGTACTAACCTCGCTAATCAGATTATGATTAGTTATGTATGAAGGGAGTTTTCAAGTGTGCGAGGGAAGATGATAAAAAGATTCAGGAGTGTCAAACGCTCAAGCTTGGGGATGCCCCCGTGCACCCCCAAGAAATATTCAAGAAGACTCAAGCGTCTAAGCTTGGGGATGCCCCCGTGAATCCCCTTCTCCATCAACATTATCAGTTCGTCTTTCGTTCCACTATATTTTTATCACTTCATGTGTTATGTGCTATGCTTGGAGCGTCTTGCTTTTAGTTTCCTTTTTAGTTTTATTTAGCTTTTCATAACGAGTCGGAACTCAGCTTTCTTTGTGTGGGAGAGAAACACGCTCCACTTCTACCTAGAACACAACATAGAATTTTCATGTTTATCTTTGCTGTGTATGTTCTTGGTCTTTCAATAGCTACTATCATGTTCAGTTCTTAGTATTCATGCTTATATTTTTAAAGAGCTTTTGTTTAGTTGGTTGCTTGAACTCTCTTTAGTTATCATGCTTATCTTATTAAGAGAGTTTGCTTCTGTTGCATTGGTCGATATGTCTATGATAAAAATGCTACGTGCATAATGGTGCTTAGTAGTTCATGTTTTCTTATGGTTAGTCTCGAATAGCTGGGGGGTTTCCAATGTGTTATTGGAGTACCAACATGATTTGTTTGCCTATGATGTGGTATGGTTTAGTAATATCTTCCTTCAAGAATTTATTTTGATTGACTTGGCGTATGCTCACACATATTTAAGATTGTAAAGAAAGTCTATCAAGCCTTGATGATCTTTTATTTCTGAGTAGCGATATAACTTCCATGCATGATTCAATGTTGCTTTGTCGCTCTGCATGATTATGACCGTCATTTCTCTTTTAGTTGGTCACTCCCAGTCTTTTGCTAACCTCCGCCTGTACTAAGCGGACTGACTGCTTGTGCATCCAAAATCCTTTAAACCAGTTATGCCATATGAGTCCACCATACCTTCCTATACATGGTATTTACCTGCCATTCCTAACGGAGACTTTCATGTACCATCTCGAAATTATTCAAAAAAAAGCATTTCTATTTTGTGCCTCTGTTTAAGTTCATGAGGAAGTAGTAGTTAATTCATGATCTTTTTAAGTTGGACAAGCTTCACCCCGGGATTGCATGTCTAATGTGCAAACCCATAATACGAGAAGGAACTGGCATATAGTGTGCCCGGCTCAAAAATAATATAACAAACAAACCCTCCTTCACGCTTTGTTCATGAGAAATCAGAAAACTTTGGCAGTGATAAACAAAGGAGATTAAGAGGATGTGATCGTCCTCATTCGGGAGCCGTTCCTCGAAACTTGTTCATCTCAAGAAGTGATTGAGTTATCTGCTAGCATTCGTTGACGAAACATGCATATCCAAAACAATAATTATTACTTCTGTTTTTAAAACCAAGAGCTCTGGTACATGTTTTGTCTTTGTTTCCGACCACGGGTTTTCAACCTTGCCAACAAAAGCCACGGTTCGAGAGTCTCCACCTTCTTTTAAAGCACCAACTTTTAAGAGCATGATTGTCATTCTGAGTGTAATGTGCATTGTCCCAAAGTAGCATTGTCTTTTGCATGATTATGATATCGTTTATTCTGAAATTATTGTATCTAATCATCACTTAAACCTTGGAGGTGCCCCTGCATTTATGTTTTGCTTCACTAAAGGGGGCAAGCGAGATATCACTTTATCATATTTGCACACCATGCTCATTACAAATCTATTTGATGTTTCAGTATCATATTGTAAAACTTTCAGTTCTTTGTGATTCTCTCATGAGGCAACTTAATTACTACAGATTCATTGTCTCAGTAAGCTTTTGTCATATGACTATGAAAAGTCCTATATGGTTAATAGCATGTCACCACAGAAATTATTCTTGTTATCATTTACCTACTCGAGGACGAGCAGGAATTAAGCTTGGGGATGTTGATACGTCCAAAATGTATCTATAATTTCTGCTTGCTCCATGCCTCTTTTGGGTGATATTGCTATGATATTTATTATCTTCCATACACTTTTGATCATATTTGGACTAACCTATTAACTCATTGCACCCCAGTGCCAGTTTCTGTTTTCTGCTGTTTTTGTATTTCAGGTTTTCCCATCACGTAAACTGCCAGAAAAATCCCGGAAAAATTATATAAAAAATCAGCGTTCCGGAAGCTTCCACACGGCCGAAGTAGGGCCGGAGGGGGGCCACTAGGGCTCCAGGCGCCCTGGTGGCGCGGCCCCCCTCCTGGCCGCGTCGGGGGGGGGCGCCTGGGCCCCCCAGGCCTCCGCTGATGCCCCCTTTGGCATATATTTAACACGCGTCCCGAAATCCTCGAGACGGGAACCCTTTTTCGCGATCTCATCTCTGTTCTGCCGCCGCCGCGCTTCCAAGATCGGGAGCACCAGGAGAACTCTTCCCGGCACCCTGCCGGAGGGGAGGATCACCACCGGGAGCCTCTCCACCACCATGGACGCCTCCCGGATGAGTTGTGAGTAGTCTCCGTTGGACCATGGGTCCATGACCAGTAGCTATGTGATGTTCTCCTCCCCTTCTTGTGCTTCACTAATTAGACCTCGTGAGCTGCCCTACATGATCGAGGCAGATATGTAATCCTTATGTTGTTGCTATGATGAGTTTGCTGGGATCCGATGGATTGTGAGATTATGTTCAGATTGTGTTTGAGTAATATATTTGATTTACCTCTTTTATATTTATGTTCGTAAGTAATTCTTGCATGTTCTCCGTTGCTATTTATTGCTTTGGCCAAGTAGTAGGTAGTGACTCCAAGAGGGAACGTTATGCTTGATTGTGGGTTCATGCCCCTCGATGACTAGCTTGAGTGACAGAAACATGAGTCTAGGGGATGTGCTGTTGCCACAAGGGGGAAAACAATGGTGTTTGTGCCCGCGGGTGCAAGGATTGTTTACTTTACGCAAAGTTCTTTTAATGCAGTTGTCTGTTGCTTTGAGTTTACACTATGGGTGGGACTCGCAACTTAATACCAGCGAGATGTTCTGGATAGATATCTCAAGGTGGATGATTAGTAGTAGATGCAGATGGATTTCGGTCTACTTGCCTTGGCGTACCGCCCATGCTTTGAACCTCTACCTTTCTTGCAACATAGTTAGCATTGGTTTGCGCACATAATTCTTTCAATTGCCCAGCTGTAATTCGTTTACCTCACATAGCTGTTTTATCGTCTTTTGGGAGAGAGACATCACTAGTGAACATCATGGGACCCCGGTCCATATTACCATCACTGATCACATCCGCTATTTACTTTCCGCTTTAACTTACTATTTGTAGCAATACCTATCACTATTATCACTTGCGTTTGATCCTTTGTAAACGACAAGGCCGGAGGGATTGACAACCTCTCTGTACTCGTTGGGAGCAAAGTTATTTGTATCTGTGTGCAGGTCCACGTTGATTGCTAATATCTGGCGCCGTTAGCAGTTGACACTTTCTTGTTGGAACTGGGAGTCTCAGGGGAAATCGATCCTTGGTATCTTTGCCAAGGGAAAACTTCCGCTACACTGCACCCATCCAGGAATCAGCCAAGTAATTGCTTTCATACTCTACTTTTTCAAGCCTTTTTTCAACTCTTCACGCAATATATGAGCGTGAGCCATCGATGTAGCACTATGGGTGGAGTGGAAGGTGGTGATAGGCAAAATGTGGGAGAAAGTCTCACATCAACTAGGAAAATCAATGGATTATGGGGATGTCCATCAATCGATATCAATGTGAGTGAGTATGGATTGCCATGTAATGGAAGCACTAGAGCTACAACTGTATGAAAGCTCAAAAAGACAACCTAGGACATTTGAGGAACCCCGTCGTTGGAATATACAAGCGAAGTTCTATAACGTAAAATTCCCACTAGTAATATATGAAAGTGACAACTGTCGGATTATGGGTTCCGGCAAACCCTTGAGGATCGAACACTGGGGTGCGCACAAAGATCCATCATTTCCGCCCTAGTTCGCTCTCGCATCGATTCCTAGGCCTAGCTCGTCGAACTCGAAGAACAAGGGACACAATGATTTATACTGGTTCGAGCCACTGTTGTGGTGTAATACCCTAATACAGTGTGGTGTGGTGGATTGCCTTGTAGGCTGAGGATGAACAAGTACACGGGGAGAACAGCCTCCTGAGGAGGGGTATTCTTGTGCTCGGTGAGCTAGTGGGTGTAAGGGTGGTCTGGATCTGATCTCTCCCCCTTTCTATGGTGGTGGCTAGTCCTATTTATAGAGGCCTGGGTCCTCCTCCCGAATATTGAGCGGGAAGGAATCCCACAACGGCCAAGTTTGAAGGGGGACATCTAGTACAAGCTATCCTGACAAAAGGTGGTCTTCGCCTACCAAAGGCTCTGGCGGTGATGCCGTCGTTGGCTCCGTGGTGACCTTTGCCATGCCGTCCTACTAGTCTTGGTCTCGTTGCATCGATATGGAAACCTTTGCCTAACGCCTCGGGACTACTCGCCTGCGCTTGCCCCTTTAGCACTAAAGAGGAACCTGGCTTCCTACGCCTGCTGGTGCCCGCCTAGCCTTGGTCGTCATGGCTCACGTCACGCGAACCTCACGAGGTGTCCCTTGCCTTGATATCTCCGCTCCTCGGGAGAAAGCCTAGCAAGGCCACTCCAGGGGAGGTCCTGCGCCGTCCGCCTCGCGAGGCTTGGCCCCTCGTGAGGGTCTTGAGTGGTTTGTTGATGAAGATGGGCCATACCAGGCCGTTGGACAAGCCGCACTCTGGGCCGCATGTAGGCAAGTCTGGGTACCCCCGTTCCCAGAACGCCGATAGTAGCCCCCAGCCCAAGCTGTGCTCGGACATGGCTTTGCGGCGAAGCCAAGGGTCAAGTGCGGAGCGCCGCGGGCCCTAAAAGCCTGCGACCTTGATTGACGCGTGGCGACTGACGGGGCGTGGGCGTCTCCACTTCCCCATGTCGCCTCGGCAACTGCATGATTTGACGAGTCCCTGCATGCACAAAGACCATCATCATCTGCGATTATGGAGGCCAGTGGTTGGCCTCCTCCTGGCTATAAATGAGGCGACGGGCGGAGCCCCCGTTGCCCATCTCTTCCCGTATTCCGCCTGCTTCTTCTTCTTCCTCCTTGCTCCTTGCTTCATAGTGACACCCATGGCGCCGACGAGGAGGTTCTCACTCGCAGAGAAAGGGAACACCCGCCAGGAGGGGCCCGGCTCACCACCGCCTAAGAGGGGACAAGGCTGCCCTCGCAAGCATGTCGCAACCCCCGCCGCGGCCCCTCGTGGGCGCGGGCGGACCTCTTCGGGGCTCGGCGCCGTCGTCGTCCTTGGCGGCCGCGGCGGTGCCTCTTCGCGCAATGGGGATCGCCCAGGTCGTGGCTGCCCCGTTGATGAAGGGAGGCACGCCAGGGTCGCCCGGCCTTCCCGGCCGCGCTTCCACTCGGCGGAGGTGCTGCCGGAGTTCGTCGTGTGGTCAGAGAACCTGGCTGGCACCTGGCTTCAGCTCCCGTGTTCCTTCGCCGGCGAACTACCGGCTGCGGGTCCTGGCGGTCTCTGGTTGCAGGCAGATGGTTACTGGAGCAGGGCTTCCTGGGTCGCAGTAGAGGTCTCCGCCGCAGGCGGCGTAACCCTGGCCCGCCGTTGGCAGACGTTCGCCCGCGCGCGTGGCCTGAGCAGGCGGTGCATCCTCCACTTCAAGTACGACGGCGACGCGACCCTCTTTGTGAGGGCATTCGGGGAAGATGGCCGCCGCGCCAGGTGCTGCCCCGAGGACAACAACGTCGGCGAGGTGCCCGGCCTCGGCGATGCCCGTGACGAGGGTGAGGACGAACTCACCCTCGGTGCCAGTCGTGGTTCATCCAGCCACGGCAGCTCCTCCCTTAGCAGCAACTCCAGCAATGGTGGCAACGACCAGCCACCACGTCGTCGTGCCCGCTTCGAGGGCGGTGGCGAGTCATCTCGTTGCCGCGCCTCAGTGAAGCACAAGGGCTCTGGCTGAGCCCGGGAGGCTGATCCTCGTGAGCGGCCGCATCATAGGAGCCGCTTTTTCCTGTCCCTACCTTTCCTTTCCTCCCGCATTACCAAAAACAAGCATGGGGCCCTGCTAGGGCGTGTAATGGACCGTGGTTTTGATGCTGCTTTGCGCTATGTTTACTGTTTCCGGGTAATGTTGCGAGATCCGTGCATTATGCTGGCGTTGGGGGAGAAGACTTATCTTGACACATTGGGGGTAACCCCCACCTCGTGAGGTGCGGCCCTTCGCGGAGCTGCAAAAATTCATTAGGAGATTCTTGCCCTTCGTTGCGCGAGGTCCCAGGCATGGGCTGAACATGTTCAAAGACACTTTGTCGCGGTACCCGTGGGGCACGGACTTAGACAGAGGGATGCGCCGATCACGAGCTCAAACGAGGGCGCATCACAGAGACTAAGGAGGCGCGCGAGGGAGAGCATCGGGCAACTACCGCCCTCCCTAGCGCAAAGCAAAGAATCAAGGGAAGAATCAGAAAGAGGTGGTTCAACCAAGCCATCGAGAAACGCCAGAACTTCAAATTCCATTAAGAGAAAGAAAGAAGGGGCAAGCCAACTGCAGAAAGCAAATGAACAGCCGCGTCCGGCACCTAGTCTAGTCTTCTCACCAGCGCGGAGCTAAGTGCTGCCACTAGGACATGGGAGGGAGACCCCGAGGCCCGAGGACGGCATTCCGGAGACTCCGGGGCGTGTACAGCCCCACTCATTATTACGTGAGAGTGTCACGAGCGGAGACCTTCACAGGCGTGAGCCTTACTTCATATCACTAGACGAGGGCCCCGCCTTGCGCCGCCCCTGAGCACCGTTGGAGCGTCCAGAAACTAGGACGAGGCCAAGGGGCAAGGGGGACGCTAGTGGCGCCCTCGGCGACCACGGGCCCTCTGCCGGGGGGAAGAGCTCGCCAGCGCTTCCCCCGGCAGAGGACCTACCTCCGTACGGTGCCTTGCTCCACGCGGTGTGGGGGAGGCTGTGGCTCCAGGCACTTCACACGCAGCCCCCAGCGTTCTGCCCCGGCCGAGGCAAACCCACCGCCCTTGGGTCTCCGACCACTGTCATGGTCTGGTCCACCTGCAGCCCATTGTTAGTGCACGCCTGCTGCTATGATACCTGCTGCACCCCGTCGTCGTCGCTGAAGGGGTCGGCGGAGCCTCCAGGCGACTCGTGGTAATCTCCTGCTTCAAGCGTCCCGTCGTTCCATCCCGGCTCGAGGAAAGCATTGGGGCCCTCCCCGAACGCGTACTCCAGGTTCACCATGCGGGGCACATAGGCATCGCCAGTTGCCCCACCGAGGACACCACCTGAGTTCTCCGCACCTTGAGCTTCCAGCCGTGACACCTAGTCCTCGCGGCTGCCGGGTTGCACCCCGACGCACCCTCGCAGTAGGCCGCCAACACTTGCTCCTGCCTATGACGAAGTTGCAGCGGTAGGACGGGTGGCGCCAGCGCCCATGCTGGTGCGTTCAAGTCTCCCCATCGCCCAGGGGGTGCGCAAGCTTGTCGGGGCCTCGCGTGCGCCTCAGCCACCACCTGAGGCGTGGGCAAGGAGCAAAAAAGCGGCGCGCCCCTACAGGCGCAATCCAGTAGTTCGGCGATGCATTTTAGCAGCATGTCGCGACCGCCCTCAGCCAGCCTACACCGTAACAGCTCTCGCGCCACAATGAGCGCGGCCCGCATGTTCTCTTACTCCCGTTGGGTGTGCGGTGTTATTATCGCAGAATAGTTTGAAGATTGCGCGGCGGAGCGCGCTCGCCTTGATGCGAGGGTGGAATTGCAGGTCAGCGCCGCCCGTGGCCGGTGGCGTTAGGCGGCGGGCAGGCTACCTGAAGTGCGGAGTTGAGATCTTCTTGAGCGGACGGCACCGCCCACGCGGACCAGGTTGCCCAGCGGTCAGCATGAGCCCGTGATCGTCGGCCATCAGGACAGAGGAGCATTGACGAACCAAACGACGGAAGAGAGGATTCGTCCCAGCCCTGCCTGGCACGCCAAATGTCGGATTATGGGTTCAGGCAAACCCTTGAGGTTCGGACACTGGGGTGCGCACGAAGATCCGTCCTTTCGGCCCTAGTTCGCTCTCGCACCGATTCCTAGGCCTAGCTCGTCGAACCTGAAGAACAAGGGACACAAGGATTTATACTGGTTCGCGCCACCGTTGTGGTGTAATACCCTAATCCAGTGTGGTGTGGTGGATTGCCTTGTAGGCTGAGAATGACCAAGTACACAAGAAGAACAGCCTCCTGAGGAGGAGTGTTCTTGTGCTCGGTGAGCTAGTGGGTGTAAGGGTGGTCTGGATCTGATCTCTCCCCCTTTGTATGGTGGTGGCCAGTCCTATTTATAGAGGCCCGGGTCCTCTTCCCAAATTTTAAGCGGGAAGGAATCCCACAACGGCCAAGTTTGAAGGGGGACAGCTAGTACAAGCTATCCTGACAAAAGGTGGTCTTCGCCTGCCAAAGGCTCTGGCGGTGACGCCGTCGTGGGCTTTGTGGTGACCTTTGCCCTAGTGTCCTGCCGGTCTTGGTCTCGTTGCTTCGATATGGAAACCTTTGCCTGACGCCTCGGGACTCCTCGCCCGCGCTTGCCCCTTTAGCACCAAAGAGGAAACTGGCTTCCTGTGCCCGCTGGCGCCCGCCTGGCCTTGGTTGTCATGGCTCATGTCGTGCGAACCTCACGAGGTGTCCCTTGCCTTGATATCTCCGCTCCGCGGGAGCCAGCCTAGCGAGGCCGCCCCAGGGGAGGTCTTGTGCCGTCCGCCTCACGAATCTTGGCCCCTCGCGAGGTTCTTGAGTAGTTTGCTGATGAAGATGGGCCGTACCAAGCCGTTGGACGAGCCGCGCTCTGGTCCGCAGGCAGGCAAGTCTAGGTACCCCCGTTCCCAAAACGCCGACAACAACATAGGAGACTCTCTATCATGAAGAACATGGTGCTGTGATGAAGCACAAGTGTGGAAAAGGATACTAACATTGTCCCTTCTCTATTTTTCTCTCATTTTTTGGGTGGGCTTTTTGGCTTCTTTTGTTTCTTTGGGCTTCATTGGCCTCTTTTATTTTTGATAACCTCACATGGGACAATGTTCTAATAATGATGATTATCACACTTTTATTTACTTACAACTCGATACTATAACAAAGATATGACTATATATGAATGCCTCCGTCGATGTACCGGGATGTGCAATGACCAAGAGTGACATGTATGAAAAATATGAACGGTGGCTTTGCCACAAATACTATGTCAACTACATGATCATGCAAAGCAATATGACAATGATGATGCGTGTCATGATAAACGGAACGGTGGAGTTACATGGAAATATATCTCGGAATGGATATGGAAATGCCATAATAGGTAGGTATGGTGACTTTTTTGAGGAAGGTATAAGGAGGGTTTATGCACCGGCGAAAAGTAGTGTGGCACTGGAGTGGCTAGTAAGGTGGAAGGGTGAGAGTGCGTATAATCCATGGAATCAACATTAGTCATAAAGAACTCACATACTTATTGCAAAAAATCTACTTAGCCCTCAAAGCAAAACACTATGACGCATTCCCCTATGGGGGAGGTTGGTAGGAGCTAACCCTCACGCGCCCCCGACCTTCCCGCAAAGAGGAAACAATCATGATACAATGCCCGCCAATTTAGTTACATAGGTCATACGTGCATGCTTCGGGAATCACAAACCTTAACACAATTATTTCTTCAACCTCACAAACTACCTCTAGCATGACTCTAATATTACCATCTTAACATCTCAAAACAATTGCAAGGAGCCAAACTTCACATAGTATTCAATGCTCTATATATGAAAGTTTTTATTATATCTCCTTTGGATGCCTATCATATTAGGACTAAATTGATAACCCAAGCAAATTACCATGTTGTTCTTAAGAACTCTCAAAATAATATAAGTGAAGAAACAGAGTTCAACAATTTCTATAAAATAAAACCATAGACGTGCTCTAAAAAGATATAAGTGAAGCATTAGAGCAAAATTGCCTAGCTCAAAAGATATAAGTGAAGCACATAGAGTATTCTAATAAATCACGATTGAGGCGTGTCCCTCTAAAAAGGCGTGTACAGCAAGGATGATTGTGACAAACTAAAAAGCAAAGACTCCTATCATACAAGATGCGCCAAGAAAAATAAATATCATGTAGTGAATAAAAATATAGCCTCAAGTAAAGTTACCGATAGATGAAGATGAAAGAGGGGATGCCTTCTCGGGGCATCCCCAACCTTAGGCTCTTGGCCGTCCTTAAATTTTACCTTGGGGTGCCATGGGAATCCCCAAGCTTAGGCTTTTTCCACTCTTTATTCCATAGTCCATCAAATCCTTACCCAAAACTTCAAAACTTCACAACACAAAACTCAACATAAAATCTTGTGAGCTCCGTTAGTAAAACAAAGCAAATAACCACTCAAGGTACTATTGTGATCCTATTATAATTTTATATTGGTGTTATATCTACTGTATATCAACTTCTCCATGGTTCATAATCCCCGATACTAGCCATAGATGCATCAAAATAAGCAAACAACGCATAGAAAACAGAATCTGTCAAAAACAGAACAGTCTTTAGCAATCTAAAAACTTCGCATATTTCTGTAAGAAAAATTCTAAAAAAATTGGACGACCTGCGGAATTTGTATATAAATTATGTGTAAAAATTTCAGCAAATTATCACGTTTCAGTGATTTATTGAATTTTCTCCACTGGACGCAAAACTTTCTGTTTTTGCATAGAATCAAATCAACTATCATCCACACTATCCCAAAGGCTTTACTTGGCACTTTATTGAAATAAAAGCTATAATACATGATTACTATAGTAGCTTAATCTTGTGGACACACAAGAATAGAAGGTAAAAGCATTGGCTTGTCTCCCAACAAGAGCTTTTCTTTAATGCCTTTTTAGCTAGGCATGAAGATTTCAATGATGCTCACGTAAAGATAGGAATTGAAACATAAAAGAGAGCGTCATGAATCACATTGCAAACATATTTAAGTCTAACCCACTTCCTATGCATAGGAATTTTGTGAGAGAATAATTTATGGGAACAAGAATCAACTAGCATAGGAAGGCAAAACAAGCAATACTTCAAAACTTTCAACACATAGAGAGGAAACTTGATATTATTGCAATACTTAGAAGCATATGTTCCTCTCTCATAATAATTTTCAATAGCATCATGAAGAAATTAAACAATATAACTACCACATAAAGCACTCTTTTCATGATCAACAAGCATAGAAATTTTACTACTCCCAACATAAGCAAATTTATTCTCATGAATAGTAGTGGGAGCATCATCTGAAACTTGAATACTATAAATTGTTTCCACATTAAAAGAGTAATGTTCAGTAAAAGAAGATTCAAAATAATGACAACAATTATCACTACTTCTTATAACATAAGTATCATCACAATACTCATCATAAGTAGCAACTTTGTTCTCCTCATAGTCAATTGAAACCTCTTCCAAAATAGTGGAATCATTACTAAACAGAGTCATGACCTCTCCAAATCCACTTTTGTAAATATTGCAATCATCATAAATAGGAGGCATGCTATAATCATAATAAATTTTCACATCAAAACTTGGGGGATTAAAAAATATCATCTTCACTAAACATAGCATCCCCAAGCTTGAGACAATCATTAATTGCAGCAAATAAATTCTCAAACATGTCATTATCATCAAACATAGCATCCCCAAGCTTGTGACTTTGCATATCACAAGCATAATCACTCTCATCATTAATAATATGAATACCACCAATAGTATAGCAATTATTACCATCATAACTTTCTAAGTAGGTGCCAAATAGATTTTCAAGATTATAACAAGTATTATTACTTTCCCGATCATAATCATCACAATGAGTAATAGGCATAACAATAATAGGAGCAACATCATTTGGGAGTGATACCTTTTTACCTTTGCTTCTCCGTCTTTTCTTTTTATTCTTCACATCATATGTGGGTTTAATCACCCTTTTGGAGCTCCTTATTGATGAGATTGGTTGAATAAAACGCTCCTCCTCATTACCTGATTCATCATAAGAAAAAATAGGAGGATATTGGGAAACCTCTTCCCCTTCATTAGTATTCTCTTCATCTTATATTTGTTTTCTTGTCTTTAAGTAACTGGTAATATAAGGATTCTCAATGCAATTTACCACACAAAACATATAAATTTCCTCTAGATAAAAATCAAGAAATCTCTCAAGGTTATATGCCGGAATATCCTTAGTTATACATTTCATTTCTTCATATCCCACAAACAAACTAAGTTCATTATGGTGTGCAAGGGAAATCAAATCTTCACAATTTTTGGACACGATTTGATCATGAAATAGTTTGCATTCGAGATTTAAATGACCACATTCATTGCAAAGTTCACAAGGATGGCGAGAAAATTAAATCTTTCAGCAGAAACATTCAGCCTCTCTTGCAACCATTTAGTTTCTAAATACTTATGCCTCTTGCAAAATCTATCTTCCTTTTTTGGTATGTATTTGCAAACTATATGCACTCCACAAAAATTGGCATGCTTATAAGAAACATTTTCATCAAGACTAGTGCAATCATCATTAGTACTATGGATATTCAAAGAATTCATACTAAAAACATTGCAATCATGCTCATCATTCAAATATTTAGTGCCAAACATTTTATTGCATTTTTCTTCTAACACTTTGGCACCATTTTCCTTTCCATCATTTTCACGAAAGATATCAAATAGATGAAGCATATGAGGCATCCTCAATTCCATTTTTTGTAGTTTTGTTTTTATAAAACAAACTAGTGATAAAATAGGAAACAAGAAGATTTAATTGCAAGGTCTAAAGATATACCTTCAAGCACTCACCTCCCCGGCAACGATGCCAGAAAAGAGCTTGATGTCTACTACACAACATTCTTCATGTAGACTCGTGTTGGGCCTCCAAGCACAGAGTTTTGGAGGACATCACCAATTTTCCCTAAAGTGGACGACCTAAGGTTTAACAATCCGTGGGAGGTGTAGGATGAAGATGGTCTCTCTCAAACAACCCTGCAACCAAATAACAAAGAGTGTCATGTGATGGTAGATATAGGTTTTTGTAATCTGAAAATATAAAAACAGCATGGTAACTAATAATAAAAGTGAGCACAAACGGTATTGCAATGCTTAGAAAAAATGCCTAGGGTTCATCCTTTCACTAGTGCAAGTTCTCTCAACAATGATAACATAATTGGATCATATAACAATCCCTCAACATGCAATAAAGAGTCACTCCAAAGTCACTAATAGGAGAGAGATTATTGTAGGGTACGAAACCACCTCAAAGTTATTCTTTGTGATCAATCTATTGCGCTATTCCTGTAAGTGTCACAAACAGCCCTTGTGGTGGCCTCGTGGCTCTTCTGGTGCACCTCCGGCGCTCCGTGGGCTTCTTTTGGTCCATAAAAAATCACGGAAAAGTTTCATTCCGTTTGATATTCCTTTTCTGCAGAACTCAAAAACAAGGAACCAGAAACTGGCACTGGGCTCCAGGTTAATAGGTTAGTCCCAAAAATCATATGAAATGGCATATAAATGCATATAAATCATCCAAGATAGATAATATAATAGCATGGAACAATCAAAAATTATAGATACGTTGGAGACGTATCACACCCATTAAAAACCTTGATCTTGCTTGTTGTCGCATGCGCTGTACTACCATGGTGTCTGAGCGGTAATACCACCGAGCACCCCGGTACTACCGCTCGAGCGGTACTACCCGACCTCCTATCATGGAGTAGTACCGGGGTGGCACGACCGCTCCGTGGGGGGGTGAGGGGGTTATGAGTCGGGCAGGGGGAGTTCCAACCCCCCATACCCATTCGTCCCCCACTCCCTCTCCTCTCATAGGCGACGAACAAGCTCCGGGAGGGCACTGTCGGGCCATCAATTTTGTGCCTTCTTCCCCTTTTCCGTCCAGTGGGATCGATCCCCACCTTCTCCTCTTTCCATGGATGCCGGTATTGCCTCCGTTTTCCTCTCCTATGGTTCTATTCTTTGAATCTAGGTTCAAGGGAAATATTTGTGGCATTAGTCGATTTTTTGTCTAATCAAGGCTTGAGTAGGACATAGAAGACTACTAGACTAGGTGGATTGAAGTTTGGTTGAGGGAATTTGAATTTGGCACCCCTGGTAGTACCAGATCTGGCCGCGGTTGTGGTGTGGCCATTGAATTTTGCCTCTGGATGTACTGTCGCTCCTCCGGAGCGTTAGAACCGCTTGTAGGTGGCACTACCGCTGCTGGTGGGTGGTACTACCGCCCGGGGCTGCCAATTTCCACTTCCCTCGTATCAACCTTCAATTGACGGTGCTTATTTTTCACTGACTTATGTAATGATTTACACCTGCTTTCCCTCGCTCTCTATTGTGAATTCCAGGTGATAGCAGTGTTGAGTATCCAGCCCGTCATAAGAATCCAGAGCGTCCAGGGGGTTCCAAGCGCTATCGCACTTCTCAGGATGTCGATGCTACTTCAAGTGCTCAGTCGGTTGATAACCCACAAGTAAAGGAGATTAATTGTAGCCTCTTTTGATAAGTAAGAGAGTTGAACCCAATAAGGAGTTAAAGGTAGAATAAATACTCCCTCAAGTTCTATCGACCACCGATACAACTCTACGCGCACTTATCGTGTGCTTTACCTAGAACAAGTATGAAACTATAAGTACTTTGTAGGTGTAAAGGGATAGGTTCGCAAAATAATAAAGAACACGTAAATTAAAGTTATAGTTGTTTAGATAAAGAAACAATTAAGTTAGATTTAGTAGAGAGATTTTTATCACAAGAAAGTTATTTGCCTCTAGGAAATCGATAACTAGACCGGTAATCATTATTGCGATTTTATATGAAGGAGAGGCATAAGCTAACATACTTTCTCTACTTGGATCATATAAACTTATGGTCGGGACTCTACCAAGCATCCGCAACTACTAAAGATCATTAAGGTAAAACCCAACCATATAATATCAAGTCCTCTTTGCTCCCATACGCAACAACCCACTTACTCGGGTTTGTGTTTTAGTCACTCACGCAACCCACTATAAGCGAATCATGAACATATTGCAACACCCTACAGCGGGGATCCTCACGCTTGAACGAGACAGAGAGAACCATAGGACATCACCAAAATAAAACATACAACTCAAACCAATCACGGCCATCAATCGACCCATAGGAAAAGCGGATCTACTCAAACATCATAGGATAGCCACACATCATTGGATAATAATACCTAGCATTGAGCACCATGTTTAAGTAGAGATTACAGTGGGTAGAAGAGGTGCTACACTGCTGCATAGAGGGGGAGAGACTTGGTGTTGACGGTAGCAAGGTTTTTGGTGTATATTGTTGTCACAATCCTTGCCTCGGCGGCACTCTGGCGCCACCGGAAGAGAGGGGGAGAGAGCCCCCTCCTCCTCCTCCTCCTCCTTCTTCTTATTCTTCTACCTTGACCTCCCCCTAGATGGGAGGAGGGTTTCACCTCTGGTCCATGGCCTACATGGCAGCGAAGGGGTGGTAGCCCCTCCAGTGTTGGATATATCTCTTTGTTTCTCTTCTGTTCTGCGACCCCCGTTTCTGGCCTTTCACCGTTCCTTAAATTCTCGGAGATCCGTAACTCCGATTGGGCTGAAATTTTAACACGGTTTTCTTTCAGATATAAACTTCCATGTGGCCGAATGACACCTCCAACCGACCTACGGGGTGGCCACAAGCTTTCCAGGCGTGTCATGTGTAGAGGGCACTTCCTTGAGCTTGTGGGCCCCTCACGCATCGTGTCGCATTGATTCCACTCCCCAAAAATCACATATATTCCAAAATAACTCTCCATAAATTTTTATCGCGCTTTTACTTCGTTTGATATGGATATTCCACAAAACAAAAAACATGCAACAAATAGGACCTGTCACTGGGCACTGGATCAATATGTTAGTCCAAGAAAATCATATAAATTGTTGCCAAAAGTATGTAAAAGTTGTATAATGGCATGGAATAACAAAAAATTATAGATACAATAGAGACATATCACCGGTGTAGCCAATGTAGAGAACCAAGCAAGTTTCAAGCAAGCAAAAGGAACGAGTCAAGTCCATGACTGAGATTTCTGCTAAGGTGTAGCGACCACAATCTGAATGGACCGAAGTCTCTGTGTTCTGTGTCATCCCTAGATCGGTATGCTGACACACACAGTACTCGAGGATTTATAACAGAGGTAAATCACATGTATTAAGTAACGTAAATACTATTACCTCAATCGATCATAGCGGAAGCAACAAAGGTTGCGGATTCCCATCAACACCAATGGCAAAGTTGAGTGTAGAAATCGTAACCATAACGTATCACTTACTCGTCGTAAGATAATCCTGCAAAATGAGACGTTGCAGCCACAAAGGGTCAGTACATTGAATGTACTGGCAAATTCACACTGTAATGGTAATGATGAACAAAGCCTACAACTACATGCATATTTGGCTGGTGGAGGCTGTAAGGTTAAAGTTTTTGCGTAAAGCCAATTTTTCCCTACTGCAAAGGAACAGGTTTTAATTAACTATCATGGTAGTTGAAACATCGTTGAGAAGATAGACATCCTCTCAACCCCAATTAATAAATCTTCATTAAACCCAACAATATTAATTAAAGTAACATGATGAGATTCACATGATATCCAAGTACTAGATACTCAAGACGTCCGTAACCGGGGACACGGCTAATCATGATTAGTTTGTACACTCTGCAGAGGTTTGTGCACTTTTCCCCACAAGACTCGATCGCCTCCGTTTAATTTCTCGCATTGCATGATGTTTGAGAAATGGATGACCGAGACACAGTCTTTCAGAAGTACTAGCACCTTACAAACGGGTGGACCGTACCAACCTACATCCCCTACATCTGCTAGTCCACCATTGTATGAGTTCGCACAACTTAGTCAACTATGCTAGAGCCCATAATAGCATTGTGGCTGCACACGGAAGTTTCTAGTATGAATAATCTCATGATCCCTTTGAGCCTGGGTGGCGGTCCAAAAGAAAAACAGGCAATCGCTGGAATACCCAGGTGCCTCAATCCACCCAGATCTGTGTTAATGTTGCCACCTTAAGTTGAACCATTAATTAACAAACTCACACCTGTCATGGATACACTCACCCAATCCACGTCTACGAGCATAGCATGGCCTAACAACAAACATAGAAATAACTCCCAAAGGTTTGAATGTAATGTAGGTAATAGGTACTACCTCAATCTACTTCCCATACCCACAAGTTAATTGATCATACTCATGCAATGTGTGAGGGTTTGACTAATGCAATGAAAACTGGGTAACTGGAAAGAATGATCAAAGTGTGAACTTGCCTGCAATGTTGATGAAGATAATTCGCACTCAAAACTCTTGATAGATCTACTCGTCACACTCCGGTCAATCTATCGTAAGCAAGCAATAGTAACCACACATAAGCAATCACTCAGAAATCAGAAAGGACGAATAAAGCACTTCGGAAAACTTCGAAAACAAATGAATGACTCTTGAAACATAAAACAATTCTCAACAGTACCAAAATTTATGTAAATTTGGCCTTATCAGAAAGTTTAGGTCAAGAGCTTCGATTTGCAAAAAGAATCAACTCAAACGGAGTTACGAAACTCAAGTTATGATCAAACGAAGTTTGAATCTAAAACAAGTTGAATTCAAATTTTAAATCTTTCAAAAACATGTTTAAGTTGTATTACTGGAAAGAGGGGATTGTAACGAAGATGTGGGCGTTGGTTTCGTTGGATTTGGACCAATGAGTAAGAAGTTGTGGCCGAAAGAAGATTTGGGCTAATCTATAAATAAAATATTTACAGAGAGGTCCATGGCCGAAACTAAACAGAAAAGAAAAACTTAACGAACGAACGTTCGTTTTCTAGTCCTAACAGGCGAACGTTCACTAGATAGCAAAACCTAGAATAAAACCGATCTAAAAGAAATAAACCAACTAACAGCAAACCGAGGTTTTACCTAGGCGGAAAAACCAATGGATCGGGCGGTTCGCGCGCGGGTCTTCGTTGCGGTTCGGGCAAACCGGGGTGGATCGGGCGCGGCGGCTGGCTCCAGCAGCTCCGGCGAGGCTGGCGGCGGCGGTGCAGCTCCGATGAGCGAGGCGCGGCGTGGGGCGCGCGGGGCGGAGGCGGCAGCTCGGCTGCGTGGCTGCGGGCGGCAGCAGTGGCGAACGCGGGGTGGAGCGGGCGCGGCGGATGGCTCCGGCAGCTCCGGCGAGGCTGGCGGCGGCGGTGCAGCTCCGGTGAGCGAGGCGCGGCGTGGGGCGCACGGGACGGCGGTGGCAGCTCGGCTGCGCGGCTGCGAGCGGCAGCAGCGGCGAACGCGGGGCGGCGGCGGTGGCTAAGGCGAGGAGCGGCGGCAAGCTTGCAGTGGTGGCGGCAGCAAAAGCGACGGCGGCGGCTCTGTGCGATGGCGGCGGCACGAGCGAGAGCGAGGGAGAGAGGAGAGGAACGGGGCGGCGGCGACAGGTTTTATAGGGGGGCGGACCATCTTGGAGGAGGGGGCACGACAGCGTGTCCGGGAGCGGCACGGCATCCATGGCGGCGCTGGCGGTGTCCTACGCGGACACGCGAGGAAGGAGGGCGACGGGGCGAGGCGATCGGCTCGCCCGGCGGTCCAGAGAAGATTATTTCTTTTTTTTTAACATTTTTTTAATAAACATAGAAAATGACTAAAAAACAAAATAAATAAAAAAACTATCCTATAGGCATATAATATATCAAAATTTGCAGAAAAACAAATCCTACAAGATGGACATTTTCCTACTGCCAAATAAAATGCCCACAAATTCTAATAAATCAAAAGGTGCTACTGTTGCAATAAAATCCAATAAAAAGCATTCTTAAAATACCAAAAAGACTTCAAATTCATTTATCTCCAATTTTCCGCTGTAGGGAATCATGTTACCCTATTTTCCATGTAATTTATTTTTGGAGAAAAATAATTTGAATAAAACCCAAATAACTCAATATTTGAAATTGAGTTGCAGAAAATTCAGAAAAAAACCTCCAACTCATATTTCCTATAATTTGAAGAAGTCATTTTATCATCTCTCGGGAAAATCATTGAGTTGCTTAAAGTCTTTGAATTGAAAATATTGCGAGGATGAAATTCAAAATCCTTTCAAGCCCTTTGTCATTTAAAATAAATGGAAGAAGTCATATTATCTTCACTCTAGGGTTTTGTGTTGAAAAGAATTTGAATTCCCTCGGAGATCAAGAAGCAAAGTGAAAGTTTTGGGAAAGTCATTTTATTCCCTCTCATTTAACTTTCAAAAGTTTCGAATTTCACTCAATTTCACTCAGCACAATCAGCAAGCAATCAAATCTATCTATTTATTATAACATTCCAAAATTTAGAATTTTGGGATGTTACAAACCTACCACACTTAAAATGAATCTCGTCCTCGAGATTCGGAGAGGCTAGCAAGAAATAGGTTAGGGTTTGGGGGTCTTCTAGCAAATCCACTGATCGGTAGGGCCTAGTGTGCTACCACACTTAGGAACATGGATACGGTTCCATCAAAACTCAGGTATTCCATCCTTTGGGTTGACGGCGTCGATCTTCTCAAATCTTCAGGGTATTTCCTTCTCTGGCTCTTTCGGTAGTGGCAAAATCTTTGTCCTTAACCCTTGTATCCTTTCATCTTGGTAAGGCTCTTTCGGAGTTTGGTTCTCCTTAGCTGACAGGTCTGGCGCCAATTCTATAAAATATCGATATCTCATGGGGGTCATCAAACAAATTAATTGGGTCCCTGCAGAAAACGGGTCTGGGCTTCATCCTCACCGTATATCCTACGGTTGGCAACAGCATGCCGTGTACAAGGGAAAAACTTCTATACCTTTCTAAGGTTTAAACAAAGTTTTGACATCGTCGTCTCTCTACTATAGGTAAGTCACTCAGATTTACCATCCCGTATAACAGAGGCGAATAATAAGAGTAAGTCGGTATGGTGATCAATCCATCCCGCACCCAAATCATTACCTTGTATATGGTTTAGTGAATCTCGAATTCTAACACTCAGTCATACTCACAAGCATTGCAGAATTTCATCTTGTCGACGAACTGAGTTCGGATAATTCCATTGATTCTGCAAGCCAAACAATCATCTATCGTTTCTTCCCAGCCCTCGGGTTTAGCGTAAACACCAAATACGTTCGTCTGTTGACAAAGTCGTAACTTCTGCCAAGGGTTTTCCTTCAGCAAGAGTGTGCTTGCATTCTTGATAGGTCCTGGGGCCTGTGGGTTATGGCTCATCTCATCACTAGCAACACTTGGTCTCATCCTCGGGTTGCAACTGATCATTCATCCAACTTCATTGGCTCTCTTAAATCCATCCAATTTTTGTTTGGTATCCCTTTTTCTTTGGGTACAAAACTGAGTGTAATTACTCACACTCGTCCTTGGGTAATCCATTTCAAGTCTGACGTATCTAACAACTAGCTAGTGTATTCGGGTAGTGGTGTTGGGTTCTACCACACTTAAAATGAATAACACTAGTTTTCTTCAAAATTTTGATCCATGCATCATGTCTTCACTCATCACCTTTATAGTGCCAACTTATGATATCCAAAATCAATACCATGATACCAACTGTATTTATTCTCAACTCACTCCGATCTACTGCACTTCCATTGCATGCTTCAACTCAACTACTTAGCACCAATCTCTTTCTCCTTGGAACATTCTTTAGCAAAGTGTCCTGCTTCACTACAGCAGAAACATATTACTACTGGCAAGTCTCGTGGTTCCCTTATGATTACGTAGCCTCCTTAGGTCCTCGGCTTAGGCGTCCACTTCAGAACTTGTGTATCCTTTACTCATCCTTGGAGTCACTATTACTCCATACTTCAGCATTACCCCCTCTAAAAATTCAATTGTACTTCTTTCCTTCATACTCTTGGGGTAAGCCTTATATCAAAATAAACTCCAACTATTTGCGCAAACTCTACTCCTTGGAGCAACACTTTCCTTTCTATTGGTCCAGGGTTCACTCAGTAAGGTTCAACTAAACAAGATGCACTGGTTCATCCTTAATCCATATTCTCCTCATATCAAATCTCTTATTATATCCTGAACCATTATTCATCACTCCAATTACACAGGTGCTTCACTACAAATGTTGCCATCCACATAGTGGGCTATGGTCAAACATTCCTCCCATCTTTGTTCCTTTTTCCTAGCAAAGGACGCTTTAGTCCCACCGGAATTGTGCAATGTGATTTTTAAATCCATCAATCTTTTGCTTCATCCTATTGGTCGTGTTCTTTATCTTCATCATCTCTGCATGCATCCTACTCAGGCATTCCTGAGTATAACGAAGTCTTGCTTCGAGTATTTCTCCAATCTGACGTATGGCCTCCATAGCAGCTTCACGAACAGAATCAAAGAATGTTGTTCGCGGTACTCGGGAGATGAAAAAGTATTGACCCATAGTCTTTGGGCAAACTCCTTTCACACGATGGAGGTGTACCTCCACGTACCAAAGTTCAACTCCATTCTCCCTGAAGGGATAACCCCTTGTAAACTGCATCTCCTTCCAGGTGAATATGCTTCATCATGTCCTTCAGGATCTTTGGATAATCCTGATCGCTAGTCAGGGTCATGATTCTTTCCGGGCCTTTGAGAAAAGACTCTTAAAGGGTTGTCATCTGTGGGTATAAGACAGAAGGGTTCTCAGGACAACATACGGACATCCTTGGGTAAAATGGGGTCGTTTGTCCGAGAAGGGTTTGGGGTCAACTGGTCCATGGGTTCTAGGTCTTGGTCTGGGTGAGATAGCAAGAGGGGCACTCACAATCTTCCAACAACTCATAGCATTTCCTTCTTAGCTTCCAATAGTATCAACTTCTATTGCTTCGCAAGTTATTACAATGTCATTCCCATAACTCTCAATCAACACCTCTAAATGAAAGCAAGGTTCCCACTGCTACTACTATATTTCTCACAAACAACACTAACTATCACGAGTCTCCTTCACCTTGGGACAATCTCTGGCAAGGTGCCCTGCTTCATCACACCGAAAACATAATATTTCTGACAAGTCCCGGGGTTTCTTTGTTGGGCACTGGCTAGCGTAATGACCTAACTCCTTGCACCTAAGACAAGTGATGTGACTCCGGTCCTTTTTCACCAAAATTGGGTCCTTCTGGGGGCACATGCTCTTTCTCTTCCTCGACTTCTTCGTTCCTATCAATTCTTCTATCTTTTGTGGATCAAACTCCACCTCTTCTGTCGGGAAGTCTCCCAGATACTCATGGCTTTCCTTCATGCAATGCTGTGAAAAGTGTCCTTCTTTTCCACATGAGTAGCAAGCACGTGAGTAATATCTGTCTAGTCCTTCTCCATCAGGGTCGTCAATATCTTCCTCCATCGTGGATTCCTTTAAAGTTTCCTCGAGGACTTCTTTCATTGCTTCTTTCTTTTGTTGGACAGCTCATTGTACCATGGGGTAAATGTGACACCGTGCAGGGTAGTGGGTAGTCCCTTCACATAAGAAACAAGTAATCTGCCTAGTTGGGCATTCTTCAGCTAGGTGATTTCCTTCACAATTAGGGCATTCATCCTTGTGCTCCTCTTGGGTGTGTCCTATTTCTCCACAAATCCTGCAGGCACAGTGTTTCTTCTTCGGGTTGTCAGGACGCTTGCGGATGAGACGGGATCTTAACAGGGTCTTCTTGAATTCTTCCCAATTTTCTGCTCTGTTACATCCTTGTATGGCTTGATGCATCTCCCACCATGTTGCAGCACTTTTTGTAAAGTACTGGAGAGCGTATTGAACCTCATACTTCCTTGCTACCAAATTTTTCCTGAAGTGATCCTCCATGTTTTGTATCCATAGTTCTGCCTCCGGTTGGGTCATTGGTCCAGAGACTTCAAGTCTATCTTTTGTCATCCTCTATTGGGTCCAAGGATTTTGGGATGAGATTCAAAAGGTGGGGAGAGAGATACTCAACACAAACAATGGTTTTAAAAAGGCGGTTTTTGTTTTGTGGCCGTCAGAAAAACATCAAACAAATGACGGCTCACAATCGTCGCATCTAACGTAAGTACATAACAGGGGTTTGGTCTTCTAAAGGTCATCATCTCCTTCAAAGTCATCAACTCTTCAAATCTTGGGAGTATCCTTTGTTGTAGCTTCAACACTTCCAATGTAGGATGAAATTCTCTTTACTTCGAAGTGATCCAAATGGTAAAGGGTATTGTCTAACAATTTAAGGTCAAAGGGAAGATTTGACAAAGCTCAGAAAAGAAGAGAGATAAGAATCTTTTGAAAAAGATAGTTTTAGAGAAATCCTTTCCTATGGTCTGGCCAGTTTCTAGGGTCACGTCCTACAGTCAACATGTGCTCTGATACAATCTTGTAGCGACCACGATCCGAATGGACCGAAGTCTCTGTGTTCTGTGTCATCCCTGGATCGGTATGCTGACACACACAGTACTCGAGGACTTATAACAGAGGTAAATCACATGTATTAAGTAACGTAAATACTATTACCTCAATCGATCATAGCGGAAGCAACAAAGGTTGTGGATTCCCATCAACACCAATGGCAAAGTTGAGTGTAGAAATCGTAACCCTAACATATCACTTACTCATCGTAAGATAATCCTGCAACATGAGACGTTGCAGCCACAAAGGGTCAGTACATTGAATGTACTGGCAAATTCACACTGTAATGATAATGATGAACAAAGCCTACAACTACATGCATATTTGGCTGGTGGAGGCTGTAAGGTTAAAGTTTTTGCGTAAAGCCAATTTTTCCCTACTGCAAAGGAACAGATTTTAATTAACTATCATGGTAGTTGAAACATCGTTGAGAAGATAGACATCCTCTCAACCCCAATTAATAAATCATCATTAAACCCAACAATATTAATTAAAGTAACATGATGAGATTCACATGATATCCAAGTACTAGATACTCAAGACGTCCGTAACCGGGGACACGACTAATCATGATTAGTTTGTACACTCTGCAGAGGTTTGTGTACTTTTCCCCACAAGACTCGATCGCCTCCGTTTAATTTCTCGCATTGCATGATGTTTGAGAAACGGATGACCGAGACACAATCTTTCAGAAGTACTAGCACCTTACAAACGGGTGGACCGTACCAACCTACATCCCCTACATCTGCTAGTCCACCACTGTAAGAGTTCGCACAACTTAGTCAACTATGCTAGAGCCCATAATAGCATTGTGGTTGCACACGGAAGTTTCTAGTATGAATAATCTCATGATCCCTTTGAGCCTGGGTGGCGGTCCAAAAGAAAAACAGGCAATCGCTGGAATACCCAAGTGCCTCAATCCACCCAGATGTGTGTTAATGTTGCCACCTTAAGTTGAACCATTAATTAACAAACTCACATCTGTCATGGATACACTCACCCAATCCACGTCTACGAGCATAGCATGGCCTAACAACAAACGTAGAAATAACTCCCAAAGGTTTGAATGTAATGTAGGTAATAGGTACTACCTCAATCTACTTCCCAGACCCACAAGTTAATTGATCCTACTCATGCAATGTGTGAGGGTTTGACTAATGCAATGAAAACTGGGTAATTGGAAAGTATGATCAAAGTGTGAAATTGCCTGCAATGTTGATGAAGATGATTCGCACTCAAAACTCTTGGTAGATCTACTCGTCACACTCCGGTCAATCTATCGTAAGCAAGCAATAGTAACCACACATAAGCAATCACTCAGAAATCAGAAAGGACGAATAAAGTGCTTCGGAAAACTTCGAAAACAAATGAATGACTCTTGAAACATAAAACAATTCCCAACAGTACCAAAATTTATGTGAATTTGGCCTTATCAGAAAGTTTAGGTCAAGAGCTTCGATTTGCAAAAAGAATCAACTCAAACGGAGTTACGAAACTCAAGTTATGATCAAACGAAGTTTGAATCTAAAACTAGTTGAATTCAAATTTTAAATCTTTCAAAAACATGTTTAAGTTGTATTACTCGAAAGAGGGGATTGTAACGAAGACGTGGGCGTTGGTTTCGTTAGATTTGGACCAAGAGTAAAAAGTTGTGGCCGGAAGAAGATTTGGGCTAATCTGTAAATAAAATATTTACAGAGAGGTCCCTGGCTGAAACTAAACAGAAAAGAAAAACTTAACGAACGAACGTTTGTTTTCTAGTCCTAACAGGGGAACGTTCACTAGATAGCAAAACCTAGAATAAAACCGATCTAAAAGTAATAAACCAACTAATAGAAAACCGAGGTTTTACCTAGGCGGAAAAACTAGTGGATCGGGTGGTTCGGGCGCGGGTCTTCGTTGCGGTTCAGGCGAACCGGGGTGGATCGAGCGCGGCGGGTGGCTCCGGCAGCTCCGGCAAGGCTGGCGGCGGTGGTGCAGCTCCGGTGAGCGAGGCGCCGCGCAGGGCGCGCGGGGCGGCGGCGGCAGCTCGGCTGCGCGGCTGCGGGCGACAGCAGCGGCGAACGCGGGGTGGATCGGGCGCGGCGGCTGGCTCCGGTAGCTCCGGCGAGGCTGGTGGCGGCGGTGCAGCTCCGGTGAGCGAGGCGCGGCGTGGGGCGCACGGGGCGGCGGCGGGAGCTCGGCTGCGCGGCTGCGGGCGGCAGCAGCGGCGAACGCGGGGCGGCGGCGGCGCCTAAGGCGAGGAGCGGCGGCAAGCTTGCAGCGGCGGTGGCAGCAAGAGCGACGGCGACGGCTCTGTCCGATGGCGGCGGCGCGAGCGAGAGCGAGGGAGAGAGGAGAGGAACGGGGCGGCGGCGACAGGTTTTATAGGGGGGGCGGACCATCTTGGAGGAGGGGGCATGGCAGCGTGTCCGGGGGCGGCACGGCGTCCATGGCGGCACCGGCGGTGTCCTGCTCGGACACGCGAGGAAGGAGGGCGATGGGGCGAGGCGATCGGCTGGGCCGGCTAGCCTGGCCCAGTTGGCTGGGCCGGCGGTCCAGAGAAGATTCTTTCTTTTTTTAAAACATTTTTTTAACAGACATAGAAAATGAATAAAAACAAAATAAAAAAATATCCTATAGGCATATAATCTATCAAAATTTGCAGAAAAACAAATCCTACATGATGGACATTTTCCTACTGCCAAATAAAATGCCCACAAATTCTAATAAATCAAAAGGTGCTACTGTTGCAATAAAATCCAATAAAAATCATTCTTAAAATACCAAAAAGACTTCAAATTCATTTATCTCCAATTTTCCGCTGTAGGGAATCATGTTACCCTATTTTCCATGTAATTTATTTTTGGAGAATAATAATTTGAATAAAACCCAAATAACTCAATATTTGAAATTGAGTTGTAGAAAATTCAGAAAAAACCTCCAACTCATATTTCCTATAATTTGAAGAAGTCATTTTATCTTCTCTCGGGAAAATCATTGAGTTGCTTAAAGTCTCTGAATTGAAAATATTGCGAGGATGAAATTCAAAATCCTTTCAAGCCCTTTGTCATTTAAAATAAATGGAAGAAGTCATATTATCTTCACTCTAGGGTTTTGTGTTGAAAAGAATTTGAATTCCCTCGGAGATCAAGAAGCAAAGTGAAAGTTTTGGGAAAGTCATTTTATTCCCTCTCATTTAACTTTCAAAAGTTTCGAATTTCACTCAGCACAATCAGCAAGCAATCAAATCTATCTATTTATTATAACATTCCAAAATTTAGAATTTTGGGATGTTACATAAGGAGTTATGTTTGTTCCATCAACGTGACCCATATCGCAATGAGCAAGATCCAGCTCTTATCAATCGTCCCTTTTGGACCAAGCAGCAGTGTTCCATCTATTTGGATGTGCTCAAGGGTAATTAGAACATGTTTGTGAATGTTCGATCTATTGACATTTCTCACCTGGAGAAGGACGTTCGTACTTTGCATAGGCTCTTGACCTATGCTATCAGCTGGACATCATCAAGGTTATGGAGTTCAACAAGGATTTTGATGCAGATATCGTGGCTCAGTTCTATGCCACGGTCTACCTTGGGACTAATGAGGAGAGGACTATGATGTGGATGACCAATGGCAAGCTTCTCTCTGTCAAATGGAAGGCATTCATAGAACTCTTGCGCTATGAGGATAAGGGACTTGACAACCTGATTGGTTTCCGCTCTCACAAGGAGTCGGCTGCTACTCACAAGTCTGCTCTATGGCCCTACAGCAGCTTGAAGGTTTCTCCTACAACCAAGAAGAAGTCGCATGAGTTGTGCCCTTTCTTGGACATCATGCATTGCATCTTTAGGCACACTATTTTCCCTCAGATTGGGAACTTGGATCAGGTACATTCTTACCTAGTGGATTTGTTGCTCTTCTGTCAGAGTGAGAAGGAGGCAAACACCACTACAAAAACACTTCTGTGATAATACGTGTTTGTCAAAGTAGTACACATTTTCTGTCATGCATGTACATCCATGACGATTTTATGACAGAATCAAGATAGTCATACATGTGTTGTCGTAGAAGTATTCCATGACAATACCAAAATTATCATCATGGAAGTGTTCACTTCCATGATGATAACTAACGCGTCATGGAAGTGCTTTCGTCAAGGGTAACCGACACGTGGCATCCACCGTAACGGCACGCCATTAACCCTATCGGGTCCAGTTTTGGATCCGATAATCCGTTAACAGCCAGGACCAATGGGGATTTTCCACGTGTAAAATTCTCATTGGCCGAACAAACCACGTGTCAGCTCCACGTGCGGACAGATGTCAACCAACCAATGGACAGGAGACGCCAATGATACGCCGACACGTGGCACGGCCCAACAGGGGCCCATTCAGGTCAAAAGGTCGGCCCGTTTGACTTGGTCAAAGGATAACAGGTCGGCCCATCGAAAGCCTTCTAATGGCCTGCTCGCATATAGGTCATTCAGGCCCGATAACTTACGGCCCATTATGGCCTTTCCTAATTCGACCTACTATGTCGGCGTTCTGGGAACGGGGGTACCCATACTTGCCTGCCTGCGGCCTAGGGCGTGGCTCATCAGGTGGCCTGGTACGGCCCAACATCTTCAGCAACCACTCAAGACCCTCGCGAGGGGCCGAGCCTCGCGAGGCGGACGACGCAAGACATCCCCTGGGCGGCCTCACTAGGCCGGCTCATGAGGATCGAAGATATCAAGGCAAGGGGTACCTTGTGAGATCCTCGCGACGTGAGCGGTGAGGACCAAGGCCAGGCAGGCGCCAGCGGGCGTAGAGTGCCAGTTTCCTCTTTGGTGCTAAAGAAGTAGATGCAAACAAAGAGTCCCGATGTGTCAAGCAAAGGTTTCCATATTGGTGCAACAAGACCAAGACTAGGAGGACGGTAGGGCGAAGGTCATCGCGGAGCCCATGGCGGCGTCGTCACCAGAGCCTTTGGCAGGCGAAGACCACCTTTTGTCAGGATAGCTTGTACTAGTTGTCCCCCTTCAAATTTGGCCATTGTGGGATTCCTTGCCGCTCAATATTTGGGAAGAGGACCCTGGCCACTATAAATAGGACTAGCCACCACCACTGGGCTCATCTGACCGTGAGTTGATCAGATAGAAGGCCACACACCACAAGCTCACTCGAGCACAAGAACCCCTCTCCTCAAGAGGGTGTTCATCCATGTACTAGTTCTTCCTCAGCCTACAAGGCAATCCACCACACCACACTAGATTAGGGTATTACACCACAACGGTGGCCCGAACCAGTATAAACCTTGTGTCCCTTGTTCTTCGGATCTGACGAGCTAGGCCTAGGGATCGACGGGTAGACGAGCTAGGGCGGAAAGAGAGATCTTCGTGCGCACCCTAGAGTTCGAACCTTAAGGGTTTTGCCGGAACCCAAGATCCAACATTTGGCGTGCCAGGTAGGTGTGTGCTGAAACTTCCCTTCCGTCGATCTGCACTCCGTCGTCCCATCAATACCATGGCCGACGCTCGCAGAGTCCGTGCTGAGCGGCGAGCTGCCCTTGCCGCCCGCGTCGCTCAGACTTCTCCTGCTGGCGGACCACCCCACTGATACGTCCATTTTGCATCATGCTTTTATGTTGATATTTATTGCACTATGGGCTGTTATTACACGTTATGTCACAATACTTATGCCTTTTATCTCTTATTTTACAAGGTCTACATGAAGAGGAAGAATGCCGGCAGCTGGAATTCTGGGCTGGAAAAGGAGCAAACATTGGAGACCTATTCTGCACAACTCATAAAGCTCTGAAACTCCACGAAACACCGTTTCAGAAAATATAAAAAATATCTGGCGAAAGAGATCTACCAAGGGGGCCACCACTTGTCCACGAGGGTGGGGGCGCCCCCTGGTCGCGCCCCCTGCCTCGTGGGCCAGCCGGTGACCCCCTGATGCCCATCTTCTCCTATATGAGGTGTTTTGACCTGGAAAAATTCATAATGAGGCTTTCCAGACCAGACGCCACCGTCTCGAGGCGGAACCTTGGCAGAACCAATATAGGGCTCCGCCGAAGCTGTTCTGCTAAGGAAACTTCCCTCCGGGAGGGGGAAATCGTCACCGCCATCATCACCAACAACTCTCCCATCTTGGGGAGGGTTATCTTCATCAACATCTTCACCAGCACCATCTCCTCTCAAACCCTAGTTCGTCTCTTGTATCCAATCTTTGTATCAAAACCTCATATTGTTACCTGTAGGTTGCTAGTAGTGTTGTTACTCCTTGTAGTTGATGCTAGTTGGTTTACTTGGTGGAAGATCATATGTTCAGATCCATTATGCATATTAATACCTCTCTGATCATGAACAATATTATGTCTTGTGAGTAGTTACGTTTGTTCCCGAGGACATGGGAGAAGTCTTGCTATAAGTAGTCATGTGAATTTGGTATTCGTTCGATATTTTGATGAGATGTATGTTGTCTCTTGATGTCTACACACGCTTCTACTCTTGTAGACTATGTTGGGCCTCCAAGCGCAGAGGTTTGTAGGACAGCAGCAATTTCCCTCAAGTGGATGACCTAAGGTTTATCGAACTCAGGGAAGTAGAGGTTGAAGATGGTCTCTCTCAAGCAACCCTGCAATTAAGATACAAGAAGTCTCTTGTGTCCCCAACACACCTAATACAACTAGGAGTTGTATAGGTGCACTAGTTCGGTGAAGAGATGGTAAAATATGGATGATAGGAGTGGCAAAGCAAAGTAATATAAATCTATAATAAAAAGTGCAGCAAGCAAACAAGTGGTAAACGTGAGCACAAATGGTATTGCAATGGTGGAAACAAGGCCTAGGGATCATACTTTCACTAGAGGCAACTCCCAACAACATTAACATAATCGAATCACATGATATTTCCCATAAAACATGCAATGGAGACGCACCCGGAGGTCATTCCTTTGTGGTCAAGAGAGGACGAGAATTATGTAGGGCTACAAAAGCACACCTCAAAGTTCGTAGTTCTCAATCTATGGATTTCCCAATGTCACCGTGGCCATCCAAAGAGAGTCCCACAATCACCACAACATATCTAAAGAATAGTCAAAGACAAGCACCAAGAGACTCTCAATCTTCAATCAACACACAAGAGAGGAAATCACTCATGAAAATATTTTTCTAATCCATGTCCAATAGACCGCTGTCACCTTGGTCTCGGGGATTATACTAGATAAAGACAAGTGAGTACATCAATCCAATACATAGAGGAAGGGGAAATATCATGGGATCACCCTAGATTAACATAGCCTATGATCACAGCGAAGATCACATCATGGGAGAGAGAGATAACCACATAGCTACACGTACGAGCCCTCGGCCTCGAAGAAGACTACTCACACATGGACATGGTGAGGAGGAGGTTGATGATGGTGTTGATGGAGAGGTGCAACCCCGCGAGGAGGAGATGGCCGGCGGCAGCCACGGAGGCGGCGGCGGCGGCCCTTGGGGGCGCGGCGGCGGCGGCGGCCCTCGGGGCGGCGGCGGCCCTAGGGGGCAGCGGCTCCTTGGCCCCCCTTCTTCCTTGTGGATGGTGCTGCAATGGTGCTGGTCCTCCCCTCCAAGACGGCGGCTCGGGAGGAGGAAAATTCGTGGCCCTTGGTGACCTAGGTTTCCTTTATTTATATAGACTCTCGGATTCCCGTCATCAGATTTTGGGCCTCAGTAAAACGGGCTTTACTCGGCCGTCCGGACTCCGATTTGGACGAATTTTATATCCAAAAGCGTCGCCTCGAAATTCCCCACAACTTTCGCAACTAGTCTTTTTCCGTTTGACGTCGTCTTCGGGCCAGAACTTGACCATCTTTAAAAAACGTTCTCAGACAGATTTCAGGAAAGTCAGAGTCCTACTCCAATACGACTCCTTTTGCGTTTTTGTCAATTTCCAAGTAATTCCTACACATTAAAGTGTAAAACAAGAACATTGTGCACTTTTGCAACCATTAGTAGGTTAGTTCAAATATGATCAAAAGTGTATGGAAGTGCATAAATATCATAGCAATATCACACAAAAAGGGCATGGAGCAAGTAGAAATTATAGATACGTTTTGGACGTATCATCTCTCCTCTAGTGGTGTCATGTGAACGTCGACTACATGACACTTCACCATTGCTTGGGCCTAGAGGAAGGCATTGGGAAGTAATAAGTAGATGATGGGTTGCTAGAATGACAGAAGCTTAAACCCTAGTTTATGTGTTGCTTCGTAAGGGGCTGATTTGGATCCACATGTTTCATGCTATGGTTAGGTTTACCTTAATACTTCTTTTGTAGTTGCGGATGCTTGCAATAGAGGTTAATCATAAGTGGGATGCTTGTCCAAGTAAGGGCAGCACCCAAGCACCGGTCCACCCACATACCAAATTATCAAAGTAACGAACGCAAATCATATGAACGTGATGAAAACTAGCTTGAAGATAATTCTCATGTGTCCTCGGGAGCGCTTTCCTTCATATAAGAGTTTGTCCAGGCTTTTCCTTTGCTACAAAAAGGATTGGCCATCTTGCTGCACCTTATTTACTTTTACTATTTGTCGCTTGCTACCAATTACCTTATTACAAAACTATCTGTTACCGATAATTTCAGTGCTTGTAGAAAATACCTTACTGAAAAATGCCTATCATTTCCTTCTGCTCCTCGTTGGGTTCGACAATCTTACTTATCGAAAGGACTACGATAGATCCCCTACACTTGTGGGTCATCAAGAGTCATTTGTGGCGCCATTGACGGGGAGTGAAGCGCCTTTGGTAAGTGGAATTTGGTAAGGAAAAATTTATATAGTGTGCTGAAATTTACTGTTACTTGTTACTATGGCTCATAATCCTTTGAGGGGCTTGTTCGGGGTATCTTCACCCCGAACAGAAGAGCAAAGAGTTGCTCCTCAACCTACTGAACTTACTGAAAATGTTTGCTTTGAAATTCCTCCGGGTATGATAGAGAAACTGCTAGATAATCCCTTTACAGGAGATGGAACACTTCATCCTAATTTGCACCTAATCTATGTGGATGAAGTTTGTGGATTATTTAAGCTTGCAGGTATGCCCGAGGATGTTATCAAGAATAAGGTCTTCCCTTTATCTTTGAAGGGAGATGCATTGACATGGTTTAGGGTATGCGATGATATTGGATCATGGAACTACAATCGATTGAAGTTGAAATTTCATTAGAAGTTCTATCCTATGCATCAGGTTCATTGTGATTGTAATTATATATACAATTTTTGGCCTCGTGAAGGAGAAAGTATCGCTCAAGCTTGGGGGAGGCTTAAGTCAATGTTACATTCATGCCCCAATCATGAGCTCTCAAGAGAAATGATCATTTAAAAAATTTATGCTCGGCTTTCTCTCCATAATCGCTCCATGCTTGATAATTCTTGTACTAGTTCGTTTATGATGAAGATTATTGAATTCAAATGGGATTTATTGGAAAGAATTAAATGCAACTCTGAAGATTGGGATCTCGACGAAGGTAAGGAGTCAGGTATGACCCCTAAGTTTGAGATGTTAAATCTTTTATGGATACCGATATTTTCCGTGAATTTAGCACTAAATATTGACTTGACTCTGAGATAGTAGCTTCTTTCGGTGAATCATTTGCTACTCATGTTGACCTCCCTAAGGAGAAGTGGTTTAAATACCATCCTCCCATTGAAGGGAAAGTAGTTGAACCTTTTAAAGTTGAAGAAAAGACTATCACTTATAATGTTAATCCTATTGTTCCTACTGCTTATATTGAGAAACCACTTTTCCCTGTTAGGATAAAGCATCATGCTAAAGCTTCAACTGTGGTTCGTAAGAGTAATACTAGAACACCTACAGCTTCTGAGCAAATTAAAGTTGAACCTAGTGTTGTTATGGTTAAAAATCTCTTGGTTGAAAATTTAGATGGACATGTTATTTACCTCCAAGAGGAAGCTGCTAGAATAGCCAAACCCGATACTAGGAGTAAACATAGACCTGTTGTAGGCATGCCTGTTATTTCTGTTAAAATAGGAGATCATCGATATCATGTTTTATGTGATGTAGGTGCTAGTGCGAGTGTAATACCTCATTCCTTATATAAAGAAATTATGCACGATATTGCACCCACTGAGTTAGAAGGGATTGATGTTACTATTAAGCTTGCTAATAGAGACACTATTAGCCCAGTTGGGACTGTTAGAGATGTTGAAGTCTTTCCTGGGAAGATTAAATACCCTACCGACTCTCTTGTTCTCAGTTCCCCACAAGATGATTTGTGTCCCATTATATTTGGTAGACCCTTCTTGAACATTGTTAATGCTAAGATAGACTACGAAAAAGATATTGTTACTGTTAGTTTAGGGGATATGTCTCATGATTTTAACTTTGCTAAATTTCGTAGACAACCCCATGATAAACAATTACCTAGTAAGGATGAAATTATTGGTCTTGCTTCTATTGATGTGCCTTCTAATGATCCTTTAGAACAATATCTGCTAGACCATGAAAATGATATGTATATGAATGGGAGAAGGGAAATAGATGAAATATTCTTTAAGCAGGGACCCTTATAGAAAAACAACTTGCCTGTTGAAATTCTAGGGGATCCTCCTCCATCCAAGGGTGATCCAGTGTTTGAACTCAAACCATTACCTGATGCTCTTAAGTATGTTTATCCCGATGAAAAGAAGATATATACTGTTATTATTAGTGCTATCCTTTTAGAGCAGGAAGAAGAAAAAATATTGAAAACTCTGAAGAAGCACCGTGCTACTATTGGATATACTCTGGATGATCTTAAGGGCATTAGTCCCACTTTATGCCAACACAAGATAAAGTTGGAAGAGGACGCGAAACCGGTTATCGATCATCAACAATGGTTAAATCCTAAGATGAAAGAAGTGGTAAGGAAGGAAATACTAAAGCTTCTAGAGGCAGGTATAATCTATCCAGTTGCTGATAGCCAGTGGGTAAGTCATGTCCATTGTGTCCCTAAGAAGGGAGGTATGACTGTTGTTCCTAATGATAAAGATGAATTGATCCCACAAAGAATTGTTACGGGTTATAGGATGGTAATTGATTTCCGCAAATTAAATAAAGATACTAAGAAAGATCATTACCCTTTTGCCTTTTAATCCTTCCGTTCCTTTATCTAAGGTGTATTATTTTTGGCACGGTGACCAAGGCACATAATTATAGATGTGTTACGACCAAATTACCCCTTGGAAAATTCATTGGTTAGTGGCAAGTAAATCAGTTAATCCAAGAAAGTAAGAGATACATGCAATCGACATAGAGATGGTTTCCTTCTATTGCTATAAGGAGAGATACAGACAATCAGGAGAGAGATACTTTCCTTTTTCTGAAGGGTTAACAAGGGAATTATGAGAAATCAGAAGAAATGCACCTTACATTCTGGAATTTTATCAAAAAACAAATACACCTTATATAATGGAACGGAGGGAGTATCGATCAAATGCTAGAAAGGTTATCGAAACATACTCATTTTTTCTTTCTAGATGGTTATTCTGGTTTCTCTCAAATACCTGTGTCAAAAGGGGATCAAGAAAATACCACTTTTACCTATCCTTTCGGTATCTTTGCTTATAGACGTATGCCGTTTGGTTTATGTAATGCACCTGCTACCTTTCAAAGATGAATGATGGCTATATTCTCTTATTTTTGTGAAAAGATTATTGAGCTTTTCATGGATGATTTTTCCGTTTACGGAACTTCTTTTGATGATTGCTTGAGCAACCTTGATCGAGTTTTGCAGAGATGTGAAGACACTAATCTTGTCTTGAATTGGGAGAAGTGCCACTTTCTGGTTAATGAAGGCATTGTCTTGGGACATAAAATTTCTGAAAGAGGTATTGAAGTTGACAAGGCTAAGGTTGATGCTATTGAAAAGATGCCGTGTCCCAAGGACATCAAAGGTATACGAAGTTTCCTCGGTCATGCCGGGTTTTATAGGAGGTTCATTAAGGACTTCTCCAAAATCTCCAGGCCTGTGACTAATCTCTTACAAAAAGATGTTCCTTTTGTCTTTGATGATGATTGTGTATAAGCATTTGAAATACTTAAGAAAGCATTGATCTCTGCACCTATTTTCCAGCCTCCTTACTAGAATTTACCCTTTGAGATTACGTGAGATGGTAGTGATTATGCTGTAGGTGATGTTCTAGGACAAAGAGTTGATAAAAAATTGAATGTTATCCAATATGCTAGTAAAAATCTAGATAGTGCCCAGAGAAATTATGCTACTACCGAGAAGGAGTTTTAGCAGCTGTATTTGCATGTGATAAGTTTAGGCCTTATATTGTTGATTCTAAAGTAACTATTCACACTGATCATGCTGCTAGCAAATACCTTATGGAAAAGGAAGACGCTAAACCTAGACTTATTAGGTGGGTTCTCCTGCTACAAGAATTTGATTTGCATATTATTGATAGAAAGGGAGCTGAGAACCCCGTTGCAGACAACTTGTCTAGGCTAGAGAATATTCTTGATGACCCACTACCTATTGATGATAGCTTTCCTGATGAACAATTAGCTGTCATAAATACTTCTCGTATTACTCCATGGTATGCTGATTATGCTAATTACATTGTTGCTAAGTTTATACCACCTAGTTTCACATACCAGCAAAACAAAAAGTTCTTCTATGATTTGAGACATTACTTTTGGGATGACCCACACCTTTATAAAGGAGTAGATGGTATTATTAGACATTGTGTACCGGAGCATGAACAGGAAGAGATCCTACACAAGTGCCACTCCGAAGCTTATGGAGGACACCATGCTGGAGATAGAACTGCACATAAGGTATTGCAATCTGGTTTTTATTGGCCTACTCTCTTCAAGGATGCTCGTAAGTTTGTCTTATCTTGTGATGAATGTCAAAGAATTGGTAATATCAGTAGACGTCAAGAAATCCCTATGAATTATTCACTTGTTATTGAACCATTTGATGTCTGGGGCTTTGATTATGTGGGACTGTTTCCTTCCTCTAATTGGTATACACATATTTTAGTTGATGTTGATTACATTACAAAGTGGGTAGAAGCTATTCCAACTAGTAGTGCTGATCACAACACCTATATTAAGATGCTTAAAGAAGTTATTTTTCCAAGGTTTGGAGTCCCTAGATAGTTAATGACTGACGGTGGTTCACACTTTATTCATGGTGCTTTCCATAAAATGCTTGCTATAGTATGATGTTAACCATAGAATTGCATCCCCTTATCACCCACAGTCTAGCGGTCAAGTAGAACTAAGTAATAGAGAGCTGAAATTAATTTTGCAAAACACAGTTAATAGGTCTAGAAAGAATTGGTCCAAGAAACTTGATGATGCATTATGGGCCTATAGAACTGCATACAAAAATCCTATGGGTATGTCTCCATATAAAATGGTTTATGGAAAAGCTTGTCACTTACCTCTTGAGCTAGAACATAAGGCATATTGGGCCATTAAAGAAATCAATTATGATTTCAAACTTGCCGGTGAGAAGAGGTTATTTGACATTAGCTCGCTTGATGAATGGATAACCCAAGCTTGTGAGAATGCCAAGTTGTTTAAAGAAAAGGTAAATAGATGGCATGACCAAAGGATACAAAAGCGCGAGTTTAACATAGGTGATTATGTCTTGCTATACAACTCTCGTTTAAGATTTTTTGCAGGAAAACTTCTCTCTAAATGGGAAGGTCCTTGTGTTATCGAGGAGGTCTATCGTTCCGGTGCCATAAAAAATCAACAACTTCGAACGCACGAATCCGAAGGTGGTGAACGGTTAAATAATCAATCATTTTATCTCAGGTAACCCTATAAATGTTGAAACCAATGTTATTGAAACCGTAACCCCGGAGGAATACACACTTTCCAGAACGATTCAGACCCCGAAAAGGAAGAGGTATGTGGTACGATAAGTAAACCGACTCCAAAACAGTTCTAATGGCAATTATTCACTTTTTGGAATATTTAGAAAAATAGAAAAATAAGAGGCAGTCCGGAAAGGACAGAGGCGTCCACGAGGGTGGAGGGCGCGCCCTACCCCTCTGGGTGCGTCCCTGCCTCGTGGGCACCTCGTGTGCCTCCCGGACTCCGATTTCTTGCACAATACTTATTTTGGCCGGTAAAAATTCACTATATATACTCCCGAAGGTTTTAACCACTGTATCACGCAAAAATCCTCTGTTTTCGTTTCGAGCTGTTATTTCTGACAGATCTAGATCATCATGACATCTTCTACCATCCCCAAGGTCAAGTTCTTCGAGAAGGTCATCAACCCCTACCTCGTGGAGGTGTTGCATCACCCTCAAACCATTGAGGTGCGTGAGGGGGTGCTGCACATCCGCGATGTTCAGGGACCAAGGAGGACCGGAAGCATGGAGACGAGACTCGAAGCAACGGAGCAACAAGTTTTCAAGTGCCTAGGTATGGTGGAACGAGGACTCAACGCCAACCACATGATGATCACGGATCTCGCCCACAACCACAAGCTGGACGCCAAGATCTTTGGGGAAGCCATCTCCAAGCTCCAAGAGGAAATCGAGCACCTCCAGGCCCAGATCTATGACCTGCAAAACCAAAACTGTGAGTATGAATATAGATTCAAGAAGATGAGTTTGGCTACAGATTTGAGGATCCCGGAGACTCGATCATCCTTCTACGATGGTGAGCCCATGCCTTGGAATATGGACGACAAGCCTACATCATCAACAACCCCATCGAAACCACCTTCGAAGAAGGAGACATAATCATATGGGTATGGGCACTCCCCTTGGCAACTGCCAAGCTTGGGGAAGGTGCCCCGGAATCGTATCACCATCACACTCCTATCTTTACTGTTTTCTTAGTTCGATCCTTTAGGTAATATCTTGATCTAGTTGTGAGCTTTTGCTTTGTGACTTTACCTTTGTAATCGAGTCCGTGAGCTATATAATAAAGATTAGTGTTGAGTCAAGGGCTTGATTTCCTTGCTATGGTCGTGAGAGAATAAAAGAAAATATAAAAAGTATCAAAGAGATCATATTGATCTTATGGACGGTAATGACTTCGCATATAAAGAGTATGATGAATAAAAGTCGTTGAGAGTTTACAAACATAGTTTTGGTCATCGTTGCAATTAATAGGAAGTAATAAAGAAAGAGAGGTTTCACATACAAATATACTATCTTGGACATCTTTTATAATTGTGAGCACTCATTAAAATATGACATGCTAAAGAGTTGATGTTGGACAAGGAAGACAACATAATGGGTTATGTTTTCTTATATCCAAAATAAAGTATATTGTCATGGATCATCCAACATGTTGAGCTTGCCTTTCCCCCTCATGCTAGCCAAAACTCCTTGCACCAAGTAGAGATACTACTGGTGCTTCCATACATCCTTAAACCCAGTTTTGCCATGAGAGTCCACCATACCTACCTATGGATTGAGTAAGATCCTTCAAGTAAGTTGTCATTGTTGCAACTCTCTAAAATAAGCCCCTGTCTTTCTATGTGTCCGATTAAAACTCCATACCCATAAGTATTGCGTGAGTGTGAGCAATTGTGAAAGACTAGATGATAGTTGAGTATGTGGACTTGCTGAAAAGCTCTTATATTGACTCTTTCCGATGTTATGATAAATTGCAATTACTTCAATGACTGAGATCATAGTTTGTTGGTTTTCAATGAAGTTTCTGATTCATACTTGTCATTGTGAGTGAATTGTTATTTTATTTTAATGTGTGTGTGTGTGTGTGTTGTTGTTGTTATAAGAATGATCATGGTGCCCTCATGTCCGTATTTTATTTTTATTGACACCTCTATTTCTAAACATGTGGACATATTTTTCGATATCGGCTTTCGCTTGAGGACAAGCGAGGTCTAAGCTTGGGGGAGTTGATACGTCCATTTTGCATCATGCTTTTATGATGATATTTATTGCACTATGGGTTGTTATTACATGTTATGTCACAATACTTATGCCTTTTCTCTTAATTTTACAAGGTTTACATGAAGAGGGAGAATGCCGGCAGCTGGAATTCTGGGCTAGAAATGGAGCAAACATTGGAGACCTATTCTGCACAACTCAAAAAGCTGTGAAACTCCACGAAACACCGTTTCAAAAAATATAAAAAATATCTGACGAAAGAGATCTGCGAGGTGGCCCACCACCCGTCCACGAGGGTGGGGGCGCCACCCTGGGCGCGCCCCCTGCCTCGTGGGCCATCCGGTGACCCCTCGATGCCCATCTTCTCCTATATGAGGTGTTTTGACCTGGAAAAAATCATAAGGAGGCTTTCGGGACCAGACGCCGCCGTCTCGAGGCGGAACCAATCTAGGGCTCCGGCAGAGCTGTTCTACTGAGGATACTTCCTTCCGGGAGGGGGAAATCGTCACCGCCGTCATCACCAACAACTCGCCCATCTTGGGGAGGGTTATCTTCATTAACATCTTCAACAACACCATCTCCTCTCAAACCCTAGTTCATCTCTTGTATCCAATCTTTGTATCAAAACCTCAGATTGGTACCTGTAGGTTGCTAGTAGTGTTGACTACTCATTGTAGTTGATGCTAGTTGGTTTACTTGGTGGAAGATCATATGTTCAGATCCATTATGCATATTAATACACCTCTGATCATGAACACTATTATTTCTTGTGAGTAGTTACGTTTGTTCCTGAGGACATGGGAGAAGTCTTGCTATAAGTAGTCATGTGAATTTGGTGCATGTAGGCTACTGTATATGTATGCGGGAAGACATGGAAGACTACTGTATATCGATGGTGCTTGTAGGCGGGAATTAAACGAATGGATGGTGTTATTGGTTTCGGGGATATAGGGGAAAAGTGAGAGGGGGGTAGCTACAAGGAGATTGTTAAGTGTGAGTGTGTGTTTTACCCATCCAGGCGGAAGTTATGTGCACACAAGAAGATAACAATTCGATGTGGCGTTAGGGTTGAGGGTAATTAACTACGTATGGAGACATAGAGACCTTCAACGTGCATGTGTGAGAGGTATACATGTATACGTGAGATAAAAGAAAGAATACATAAGTCATAAGCTAAGATCAACGACATGGGAGAGACGGATCGGTATGACAATATGCATGCATGCGAGAATGCAGGGAAGAAGGCCCGACAATTGAGCATGTGTTTTTGTCTTTAAGAGATAGTGGCGTGGGCTAGAGCATGCATCTATGGCGAGCAGAGGGAGTGAGGCACAACGATTGTGCAAAAGACATCAACCTATAAATGAAAGAAGGTTGATGGAGAAACAGATAAATAGAAAGATAAAGATGCTAGCTAGTGTGCGTTAGAGATAGGAGTCGAGTGGATCAGAAGGCTGAGTTATGGGTGTGGGTGTGAGAGAGATGAAGAAAGGGTGCGTTTGACTCACATACAAACAAATATCGGAGAGAAATGAGATCCCGAGAGACGGAGTTTTGTGTCTGCGAGAGAGAAAGATATTTCAAAACGAGAGTGATAGCTAGAAAAACATATGAGGGAATGCAAGATATCTCTAGGGAGAGAGTGTGTGTGTGAGCGACATACAAGAGAACATTGGAGAAATATGAGACCCTGGGAGACAGAGTTTGTGTTTGTGTGTGAGAAAGAGATATTTAAGAGGAAGAGTCATAGGTTCTCATACCTAAGGAGAGAAAGACATCTCTGTATGAGGGGTGTGCGAGTGGCACACAGGGGAATAGTAGAGAGAAATGAGACCCCGGAAGACAAACTTTTGTGTTTGTGTGAGAGAAAGAGATTCCACATGGAGAATCATAGTTAGAGACACATAGCAGGGAGCGAGATATACTTAGAGAGAGATACAGTGATGAAGGTCGAGGGAGAGAGTACCATCAGTGTGTTACGAAGATAAAAGATCATTGTCGACATACATGTAGCACGAGAGATACCCGAGAGACGATGAACGCGTATAGGTTAGAGAGATAGTTCTATATAAGCATGAGTGATAGTTATATGAGACGAATATCTGGATTTAATGGGATTCAAATATTTAAACTGGAGATCACGACATCGATAATATCATAACGCAAATTGGTGTATCAAATATGCATATTCATTTGAATTTGGGGACACGTGTAATGTTACATAGTTTATCAATATTGGTGATCCATATATTCTTTAATTAGAAACAATGCATGGTTTGTATGCAATTAATGTCTAAATGGGATTACACTATATGTTGCGTGTGTGAAACACATTATACATGTTTGAGAAGTTAATAAACCGCATGAAACACACATTAATTGGAGACAGTTAGCGAGGAATGCATACATTGGATTTCAACATAAAGTGGTTTCAAATATTTGAAAATCCAAATTGATGGATACAACCTTATGAATCTGAGATCATGCCATTTGTAAACCATATTTATGTATAAAGGGTGTTGTGCTTTTGAAAGTATATATAAAACAATGATGTATATAGAATTTTATTCCAATCGAAAATGGATCTCGCTCGAAAAAAATAGAATACAAACGGGATTCGAATTGAGTTGGCACGGTAAACGTGCACTCTGCAAAATTTGAACGAAGCACGCGCGAAACCAAAATCTACGAGATGGAAATTACTAGTGCCTATCCCTGCCACGCAAAGCCTATCTGCTCGATTTCTATAGGTTTCAATAGGGGTAGGTTTGTAATTTCACTCAAACGTGACATAACCTCCTCTCACCCGGATTCATACACGGTGGGCGCCAAAACACAGTGTGTCCTCGGCCGAAATCGACTCCCTCCCCGATTCATACATGGTGGGCGCCAAAAATAAACTCTCGTCGGCAAATATTCGGCGTATGCGAGATTACCGTCCTATCCCCAACCGACTAATATTTTTTTGATGTAGGAAATTTGAAACGGGGGCTAAGTTTGTAAATTTTCTCGCATTTGAGACAAGCGCGCCCTGCACACATGGTTCCCCCCTTCCTCTCCACCTCCATTTCCCCATTCGTACTCCGTGGGCGCCAAAACACCCTCTCCACCCCAGCCTCCTCCGTCCGCCACCCCATCCACCGCCGTCCTCCTCCACCATGCCGGAGGTGATACCCCGACGCCGTCGTCCATTACAAGAGATCGACCTCTCTCATCCACGGCTTCGGACCGGCATCCTTGCATCCCGTCCTCTCGCTTCATCCCCGCCGTCGTCCACCATGCCGGCGCCGCTCCTATGACCGTCTCGTCCACCGCGCCCTGCCGCCACAGTCTACCCTCCTAGATCTGCTTCCATGCCGCCGACAGCCATCGCTACCGCAGCACCGTCAAATTCTCAGCAGATGCATACACGGCGCCGCACCAGAGGCAGTACTCTTTCGTATCTGCTCAACTTATTTATCGCAGCAAGAAAATAGATCGCCACTGCTTTACTCTGATTTCTTGTCCATCACTTACTTGCTAGTTGAGAGCAAACATTGGTTGCGAAGTTGCCTTTATCCGGTTTGCACCTTCAGATCCGCCATGGCACGCTCAACACTATACTCCCAATGCTTATGGTTTTCCCCTTTTATATTCCACACTAGTTAAATCACAGTAGACTAAATTTCAAAATTGGGCCAGTCGATTTTTGAGAGCTCGCCGGAGTTTGCCGGTGCGAATGAAGGGGCTCGGATGGGGACTTTGGTTGTGGGGGGCGGTGGTAGGGCCTCGCCGAATGAAGAAAACTCGACGCGGGTGGGGGCAGGGGTGGGGGTGGGGGTGGCGGAGGAACACAAGCGGTGGGGGCTGGTGGTCCGGCCGGTGGCCCGTGCGGTGTTATGTATGGGAAGAATCAGAGATGAGGAAGAAATGGTCGACTGACCCAAATGACAAAAGTCACGTGACTTGCATGCAGACATGCCTATATATTCTGTACCATCATCGTACCTGCTTACCACTGCTCCTGAATCCATCAAGCTAAACAACGTGCCACTCATAATTACGAACTTGTTGCTCAAGTACGAATCTGGTATGATTCTGATATTACTAAAATAGATAACATTTAATTGGTCAGCTAATATTCCTACTTTACTTTCGAAAAAGCACGTGCACCACATATAGAGAGACAGCAGGGAGTTGCTTTCTTAATGCGCTCTGGTTCATCATGTGTGGGCACTGCGCAACGAACATTTTATTATCCAAAATCTGCTTGCTCTTCTTTAGCATGTTTCTCTTTCGTTCTTCTTTAATAAGTACTCTCTCCGTTCCTAAATACAAGTCTTTGTATAGATTCCACCATGGACTACATATGGAGCAAAATGAGTGAATCTACACTCTAAAATGTATCTGGATACATCTTTATGTGATCCATAGTGGAAATCTCTACCAGGACTTATATTTTGGAACGGAGGGAGTATGATAGTAGTACAATATATTCCTTGTAGTGAAGATGAACAGGGACATTTGTAGTGTAGAGGTCTATACGGTCGATTGGTATGGACACTTTGAACTCTTCGGGCCTCTTTGATTCGTAGGATTTTGGAAAGATGGGAATAGGATTTGTAGTGGCATGCCCACTTGAATCCTATAAGAATAGCAAGGAAATGCGGGGAGCTGTGTCGCCTTTGAGAGTTGAACTAATATTAACAGTACCGCACCTTCAGTTGAAGAGAGATGGTATCCGAAGCCTTTCTAGCTGTACCGGTAATACTAGCACATATATTCCAGCAAGTTCCACTTTGCTGATTTTACTTTGATGCTTACGGTTTTCCCGTTATATCTACACTATGATCTGTGTAGCTGCTTTGTGTCGCACTAGCAGCAGTCCACTCTTGAAGCTAAACACCGCAATGACTTACAAAATTGGCACCAAGGCATTGAGCGTCATTCTGGATGCAATGAAACTCATACGCTCCCCACATGTTGACTCTTGTTCAGAATATGATCCTAATGACTCTTGTTCAAAATTGCCACATATAGAGAGACAACATGGAATTGCATTTCTTTGGGCCCCATGATTCATCATGAGTGGGCAGCCAACATTGTATGCAATTAAGAGGAACCTCAAGAATATGCTTCCTCTTCTGTTCTTTAACATGTTCCTCTTTTGTTATTATGTATCTAGTACGTACAGTATGTTCCTTGTCAGGAAGGGGAGCAGGGACATCTGCAGTCAACAGCTGATAGAGCTGTCATGTACATGATCGATAGGCTTTCAATTACTAGCGGCAATACAACACCGTATTTTCGAGCCAGTTCCACTTTCCCGATTTATATATAGTGGTTATGGTGTACCCCTTTTATGCACACTATGATCTGCCTAGTTGCTGTGTGCTCTTGTTATCATGGTTTGGCAATAAACTCTCTATACAGTATATTTTGAACCTATCATCTGCCAAATATCCTTACTTCTGGAGCCTATTTTTGTGTACTTGTGCCAGATTATATAAATGCACGCACCATATTACAGCACACATGAGCTCTCTCATCAGAATCCAGTGATAGCACACAAGTGTTTACAGGGGCGCCCCTATATTAGAATATCCTCTGCATTACAAAGATAATCTCACAACTATTTATGTTTTCATGGTTCTCAGATGTTATATGTAATTACAGTGAATATCAGAATCCGCGCATCAGAAGAATATTGTGGAACACTGCAATGACTTACAAAATTGGCACCAAGGCATTGAGTGCCATTCTAGATGCAATGAAACTCATACGCTCCCCACCTGTAGATTCTTGTTCAGAATATGATCCTAATGACTATTCTAACCTCGAGGAGTCGAATGAAAATGGCCTGTCATGTTTACCCATCAAGGTGACTGCTCTAATTTGGCAAGGTTTTATTGATTGCGGGTATCTTGCATATGTTGTCTTGCATTTCTTCTACTTTGTTGCACCGCCATCTGCTTAGTTTACTCATCATATATGTCGAGATGCCATGCCCATCCATCATCAATACATATTCCATATGTCACCATACCATGGTTTTCCACTCAAATGCTATTCTTGTGCATCAGACATCAAAAAGGAAGAGGGTGGTTGCCGAACCAGAAGGATCACCAGCAAAGTCCTTGAAAAACGTGGTTGTGCCGGAGAAATCAGACATCACCCCACTTATATTGGTTGTACAACCAGTGACACAAAACATAGGACCGACTCCAGTAGACTGTAACCATACTTCACTGGCCACACCACTAGCCCCACCACACAGGACCTGCACTCCAGCAAAAGGTATGCCGATTTTAGTTGCCATAGCACCAGCCGTACCACAGAAAAATCCCACTCCAGCAAAAAGTACAGCAAGTCCACCGGCCGAAGACCTATCCCAACTGCAGAGAAGACCAATTCCTGCAGATTGGAACCTCATTCCAGTTATTCCCACTTTAAAAGACAATGCTTTCAATGTTGTTAGGGACTACATAAATATATTCCCATCATTGGAAGATTATAGTGAAGACAAACACCATTTTCACATCTTCCTGTCCCACTTACGTGTAAGTGCTATTATTCATGGTGATTATTTGCCTGTTTTCTGCTGATTGAACACATCAATGATTTACATTACATTATTGTAAGTAGGCGAGGGTCAATCTGGATAGTCATGATGAGCAAAGCTTGCTTGCGCTTTTCAAGGAAGCATTGCAGAAGTATTGGTGTTACCTGAGGAAATCACACTTTGATGGCAAGTCTATAAACGAATTTCTGGTGAAGTCTCATGTGCTAAATTTAGAAGACATTGAATGGAAAAACCTTGTTATGCACTCGTCTTGTTCCGAGGATGAGGTACTGTCTATGATATCGCATGACAATTTGAACTTCTATTTTTCCGCATCTGCCTTACGGATCTTTTTTGCAGGAAATCTGCTCGAAAAAGAATTCTGGTTTGAAAGAACGACAGGATATCGCAAATATGTTGCCCGCTGCTTTGCTCTTGTTAGAACCTGTTGTCCTGTATCACTGTACTTGCATACATACCTGGTTCATTATGTGACAGCAGTATGCATGATAGCTCGCTTATCAATTGTTCGCTCCAAATTATCTGATATGTATGAATGGTTACATTAGTGCAGAATATATCCAATGCCAATGAAATTTTTTAGCTCTCCATTGTTCTTGTAAGTACATGTTGTCCTTTATAAGTATACTTATATTGACAGGTAGTTGTTCATGTACCATCACTCTGCAGCTTATTTTCCTTTGCCCTCCATTTTCTACACATAAGATCTATATTTACTCTTACCATAAGGTTGGATAACACCGATGGTACTGAAGAAGTTTAGCTCTGCATTGCTCTTGGCTGTACCTTTTGCATGTATCATTGTACTTACATTTATAGCTACTTGGTTATGTAGCATCACTCTTCATCTTATCTTAAATATTCTCCATTTTTTCTTATATTGTCACATCTATATTTACTCTTAACAAAATGTAGAATAAAGGCAATGCTTATGAAGAAGATTTTGTGGTAAACTTCTTGAATTCCCCCCCCCCATCGGAATGGATAAGGGCTTTATAGAGCCTGCCTTCACCAATAATGTAAGTTTGTCCTTCTTAAGCCTTCAAACTTTGTTGTGTATATTTGGTTAGGCATGACTGCAACAACTGTTTATTTTTGGTGTTTGCATCAAATTGCATGTTTAAAGCTTATTATGCACTCCAGTTCATAAACAAAAGTGTGTCCTTCTCAATTTAAGTTTTCAGTTGTACAACCAAGTTCCTTCTTCATACCATGTAAATTAAACTATACAGAGCAAGTGATCTTATTTTGCCAATCTGGAATGGGATAAATTGACAGCACACTAACCATTGATACTTATGAGTTCTTGATTTGTAGTCCAGTGGTGTCGTGAAGCTGCCAACTCCTTCACAATGTCATTTCCTGCCACTTCTTGACCTGAACAATACCATATTGTGTTAATGCTATTTTAAACTGTGTCACATTATTCGTCAGTAAGAAATGTGATGAATTGTCAGCACTGATACATATATGTGCAAAACCTTTCATATGTCTGCTTGTTTATCTTTCAGAGTGAGGAGGATATAAGTCTCAAACAAGTGTAGTCTCACCAGCTTGCTCAGCTGCTTGCGCTGCAGCTCCCGAGCAGGGCTAACCTTTCTTGAACTCTATTGAAGTGATTTCGGTATTTAATATTATTTTTTCGGCATGTTTAGTTGCACTGGTGGTGATCTTTGATGCCGAGTGTATGTAATCTGCTGTCTGCTTGTGCTTTATTATCATAGTGGTGAACTTTGATGCCCAATGGATGTAATATGCCGTAATTTCTTTATTGTATAGTCTAGGGTTTTTTCTTATTCACAATGTTGCAGTTATTTTACTGTATATATATCCTGTCTTCGCAGTAAACCGGCCAAACCGTAAAATTACGGTACATAATCACGCCGTCATGCAAATCACCATGTATGATCTGCATCATGGGCCCCGTCATCTTGGTCCGTTAACGGAATGTAAACTGGCCCACTAGTAGATTCGGGCCTTTAATAGGCCGAGTAAACCGCCGGACCTATTTTCCCAAGAAAACTCAATGGGCCTTTAGGAGGCTGAAAAGTAGGTTGGGCCTGAATCGTGCCGAACAGCTCACAGGCCGGCAGCAGGCCGAAATAGACCCCGGCCCATGAATGCGCCAATCAAATCACGGGCTTATAACAGGCCAAAATTGTCTCGGTCCTTGTTTGGTCCAATTAGATTATCGGCTGCGAGCAGGCCGGATGCAAACCGGGCCGTAGTTAGGCCCAACTATATGACGGGCTTTTAATAGGTCGATATTAATATAGGACCGAAATGCTAAACGGGCCCTTAACAGGCCAAAACTAATATCAGGTCGAATTACTAAATGGGCCTTTAGCAAGTGGGCTCAAAAGCATCTCAAGTTGACGGGCCGAATCTGATATGGGACATAATTTAGCCCAAAACCTCTTAAAGTGCCGGACCTGATCTGGGCCGTAATTTGGGCAAGAACGTGGTAGGATTTTAATGGGCCGGATCTCATATGGGCCATTATTAGGCCCGGAACGTGGCAGGCCATTAATGGACCGGATCAAATATGGGCCGGCATTTTGCCCAAAATATGGCAGCCAGTTAATGGGTCGGCCTACTAGGGTCCTCAAAATCTTGTGGGCCTACAGCAGGGCCGGCCCATTATGGTACACAAAAATTTTGTGGGCCTTCACCTGGGTCGACCCATTATGACCCGCAAAAAATCTTGTGGGCCTTTACTTGGGCCGGCCCATTATGACCCGCAAAAATCTTGTGGGCCTTTAGCTGGGCCGGCCCATTATGGTTCGCCAAATCTTATGGGCCTTTAGTTGGGCCGGCCCATTATGGTCTGCAAAATCTTGTGGGCCTTTAGTTGCGCCGGCCCATTTAAACTTTATGGGCCACTTTTGAGCCGGTCCACGTGTCAACATATCATAGGTGCATCTCGCCCATTGGATGAGTGACACCTGTGCCAACGCGGAGCTAACACCTGTTTCCGTTAGCCAATCAGAATTTTACACATGGAAAATACCCATTGGTCGGGGCTGTTAACGGGTTATCGGATCCAAAACCGGACCCGATAGCTTAACGGCGTTCCGTTACGGTGGATGCCACATGTCGGTCACCCTTGATGAAAGCACTTCTGTGACGCGCGTTTTATCGTCATGGAAGTTGACACTTCCGTGATGATAATTTTGGCAATGTCATGGACCACTTCTACGACAGCACAGGTATGACTATCTTGATTCTGTCATAAAATCGTCATTGATGTACATGCATGACACAAAACGTGACCTACTGTGACAAACACTATCATCACGGAAGTGTATTTTTCTTTAGTGTAAGTGGGTAGAAGCTATTCCAACTAGTAGTGCTGATCACAACACCTCTATTAAGATGCTTAAAGAAGTTATTTTTCCGAGGTTTGGAGTCCCTAGATACTTAATGACTGACGGTGGTTCACACTTTATTCATGGTGCTTTCCGTAAAATGCTTGCTAAGTATGATGTTAACCATAGAATTGCATCCCCTTATCACCCACAGTCTAGCGGTCAAGTAGAACTAACTAATAGAGAGCTAAAATTAATTTTGCAAAAGACAGTTAATAGGTCTAGAAAGAATTGGTCCAAGAAACTTGATGACGCATTATGGGCCTATAGAACTGCATACAAAAATCCTATGGGTATGCCTCCATATAAAATGGTTTATGGAAAAGCTTGTCACTTACCTCTTGAGCTAGAACATAAGGCATATTGGGCTATTAAAGAACTCAATTATGATTTCAAACTTGCCGGTGAGAAGAGGTTATTTGACATTAGCTCGCTTGATGAATGGAGAACCCAAGCTTATGAGAATGCCAAGCTGTTTAAAGAAAAGGTTAAAAGATGGCATGACAAAAGGATACAAAAGCGTGAGTTTAACGTAGGTGATTATGTCTTGCTATACAACTCTCGTTTAAGATTTTTTGCAGGAAAACTTCTCTCTAAATGGGAAGGTCCTTACGTTATCGAGGAGGTCTATCATTCCGGTGCCATAAAAGTCAACAACTTTGAAGGCACGAATCCGAAGGTGGTGAATGGTCAAAGAATCAAACATTATATCTCAGGTAACCCTATAAATGTTGAAACCAATGTTATTGAAACCTTAACCCCGGAGGAATACACACTTTCCAGAATGATTCAGACCCCGAAAAGGAAGAGGTATGTGGTACGATAAGTAAACCGTCTCCAAAACAGTTCTAATGGCAATTTTTCACCGTTTTGGAATATTTAGAGAAATAGAAAAATAAGAGGCAGACCGGAAAGGACACAAGGCGTCCACGAGGGTGGAGGGCATGCCCTACCCCTCTGGACACGCCCCCTGCCTCGTGGGCACCTCGTGTGCCTCCCGGACTCTGATTTCTTGCACGTTACTTCTTTTGGTCGGTAAAAATTAACTATATATTCTCCCGGAGGTTTTGACCACCGTATCACGCAAAAATCCTCTGTTCTCGTTTCGAGCTGTTATTTCTGACAGATCTAGGTCATCATGACGTCTTCCAGCACTGCCAAGGACAAGTTCTTCGAGAAGGTCATCAACCCCTACCTCGCGGAGGTACTGCATCACCCTCAAACCATTGAGGTGCGTGAGGGGGCGCTGCACATCCGCGATGTTGAGGGACCAAGGAGGACCGGAAGCGTGGAGACGAAACTCGAAGCAACGGAGCAGCAAGTTTTCAAGTGCCAAGGTATGGTGGAACGAGGACTCAACGCCAACCACATGATGATCACGGATCTCGCCCACAACCACAACCTGGACGCCAAGATCTTTGGGGAAGCCATCTCCAAGCTCCGAGAGAAAATCGAGCACCTCCAGGTCCAAATCTATGAACTGCAAAACCAAAACTGTGAGTATGAATATAGAATATAGATTCAATAAGATGAGTTTGGCTGCAGATTTGAGGATCCTGGAGACTCGATCATCCTTCTACGATGGTGAGCCCATGCCTTGGAAGATGGACGACAAGCCTACATCATCAACAACCCCATCGTCACCACCTTCGAAGATGGAGACATAATCATATGGGTATGGGCACTCCCCTTGGCAACTGCCAAGCTTGGGGGAGGTGCCCCGGTATTGTATCATCATCACACTCCTATCTTTACCTTTTTTCTTAGTTCGATCCTTTTGGTAATATCTTGATCTAGTTGTGAGCTTTTGCTTTGTGACTATACCTTTGTAATCGAGTCCGTGAGCTATATAATAAAGATTAGTGTTGAGTCAAGGGCTTGATTTCCTTGCTATGGTCGTGAGAGAATAAAAGAAAATATAAAAAGTATCAAAGAGATCATATTGATTTTATGGAAGGTAATGACTTCACATATAAAGAGTATGATGAATAAAAGTTGTTGAGAGTTGACAAACATAGTTTTGGTCATCATTGCAATTAATAGGAAGTAATAAAGAAAGAGAGGTTTCACATACAAATATACTATCTTGGACATCTTTTATGATTGTGAGCACTCATTAAAATATGACATGCTAAAGAGTTGATGTTGGACAAGGAAGACAACATAATGGGTTATGTTTTCTTATATCCAAAATAAAGTATATTGTCATGGACCATCCAACATGTTGAGCTTGCCTTTCCCCCTAATGCTAGCCAAAACTCCTTGCACCAAGTAGAGATACTACTTGTGCTTCCATACATCCTTAAACCCAGTTTTGCCATGAGAGTCCACCATACCTACCTATGGATTAAGTAAGATCCTTCAAGTAAGTTGTCATTGTTGAAACTCTCTAAATATGTATGATCTATTAGTGTGGATAAAATAAGCTTTATGCAATCTTGTGATATGGAAGTAATAAAAGCGAGGGACTGCATAATAAAGGTCCTTATCACAAGTGGCAATATAAAGTGACGTTCTTTTGCGCTAAGATTTTGTACGTCCAACAATAAAAGCAGATGATAACCTCTTATTCCCTCTGCGAAGGGCCTATCTATTATTCATGCCTTATTAGAGTCAAGGTGAAAATCACCTTTCCTTCTTACATTTTATCCTTTGGCAAGCACATTGTGTTGGAAAGATCCTAACATATATACCCAATTGGATGTAAGTTATCATGGTCTATTACTGTTGACATTACCCAAGAGGTAAATGGTTGGGAGGCAATACCATAAGCCCATATCTTTCTCTGTGTCAGATTAAAACTCCATACCCATAAGTATTGCGTGAGCGTGAGCAATTGTGAAAGACTAGATGATAGTTGAGTATGTGGACTTGCTGAAAATCTCTTATATTGACTCTTTCCGATGTTATGATAAATTGCAATTGCTTCAATGACCGAGATCATAGTTTCTTGGTTTTCAATGAAGTTTCTGATTCATACTTGACATTGTGAGTGAATTGTTACTCTAGCATAAGAGTCATATGACAATATATATATGTGTGTGTTGCTGTTATAAGAATGATCATGATGCCCTCATGTCCGTATTTTATTTTTATCGACACCTCTATCTCTAAACATGTGGACATATTTTTCGATATCGGCTTTCGCTTGAGGACAAGCAAGGTCTAAGCTTGGGGGAGTTGATACGCCCATTTTGCATCATGCTTTTATGTTGATATTTATTGCACTATGGGCTGTTATTACACGTTATGTCACAATACTTATGCCTTTTCTCTCTTATTTTACAAGGTTTACATGAAGAGGGAGAATTCCTGCAGCTGGAATTCTGGGCTGGAAAAGGAGCAAACATCGGAGACCTATTCCGCACAACTCAAAAAGCACCGAAACTCCACGAAACACCGTTTCAGAAAATATAAAAAATATCTGGCGAAAGAGATCTGCCAGGGGGGCCACCACCTGTCCACGAGGGTGGGGGCGCGCGCCCCCTGCCTCGTGAGCCAGCTGGTGACCCCCCGATGCCCATCTTATCCTATATGAGGTGTTTTGACCTGGAAAAAATCATAAGGAGGCTTTCGGGACCAGAAGCCGCCGTCTCGAGGCGGAACCAATCTAAGGCTCCAACGAAGTTGTTCTGTTGAGGATACTTCCCTCCGGGAGGGGGAAATCATCACCGCCGTCATCACCAACAACTCTCCCATATTGGCGAGGGTTATCTTCATCAACATCTTCACCAGCACCATCTCCTCTCAAACCCAAGTTCATCTCTTGTATCGAATCTTTGTATCAAAACCTCAGATTGGTACCTGTAGGTTGCTAGTAGTGTTGATTACTCCTTGTAGTTGATGCTAGTTAGTTTACTTGGTGGAAGATCATATGTTCAGATCCATTAGGCATATTAATACCCCTCTGATCAGGAACAATATTATGTCTTGTGAGTAGATACGTTTATTCCTGAGAACATGGGAGAAGTCTTGCTATAAGTAGTCATGTGAATTTGGTATTCGTTCGATATTTTGATGAGATGTATGTTGTCTCTCCTCTAGTGGTGTCATGTGAACGTCGACTACATGACACTTCACCATTGTTTGGGCCTAGAGGAAGGCACTGGGGAGTAATAAGTAGATGTTGGGTTGCTAGAGTGACAGAAGCTTAAACCCTAGTTTATGCATTGCTTCGTAAGGGGCTGGTTTGGATCCATATGTTTCATGCTATGGTTAGCTTTACCTTAATAGTGTTTTGTAGTTGCGGATGCTTGCAATAGAGGTTAATCATAAGTGGGATGCTTATCCAAGTAAGGGCAGCACCCAAGCACCGGTCCACCCACATACCAAATTATCAAAGTAACGAACGTGAATCATGAACGTGATGAAAACTAGCTTGACGATAATTCCCATGTGTCCTCGGGAGCGCTTTCCTTCATATACGAATTTGTACAGGCTTGTCCTTTGCTACAAAAAGGATTGGGCCATCTTGCTACACCTTATTTACTTTTACTATTTGTCACTTGCTACCAGTTACCTTATTACAAAACTATCTGTTACCGACAATTTCAGTGCTTCCAGAAAATACCTTACTGAAAACTGCCTATCATTTCCTTCTACTCCTCGTTGGGTTCGACAGTCTTACTTATCGAAAGGACTAAGATATATCCCCTAAACTTGTGGGTCATCGAGACTCTTTTCTGGCGCCGTTGTCGGGGAGTGAAGCACCATTGGTAAGTGGAATTTGGTAAGGAAAAATTTATATAGTGTGCTGAAATTTACTGTTACTTGTTACTATGGCTCATAATCTTTTGAGGGGCTTGTTCGGGGTATCTTCACCCTGACCAGAAGAGCAAAGAGTTGCTCCTCAACCTACTGAACCTACTGAAAATGTTTGCTTTGAAATTCCTTCGAGTATGATAGAGAAACTGTTAAATAATCCCTTTACAACAGAATGAACACTGCATCCCGATTTGCACCTAATCTATGTGGATGAAGTTTCTGGATTATTTAAGTTTGCAGGTATGCCCAAGGATGTTATCAAGAAGAAGTTCTTCCCTTTATCTTTGAAGGGAGATGCATTGATATGGTTTAGGCTATGCGATGATATTGGATCATGGAACTACAATCAATTGAAGTTGGAATTTCATCAGAAGTTTTATCCTATGCATCAGGTTCATCGTGATCGTAATGATATATATACAATTTTTGGCCTCGCGAAGGAGAAAGCATCGCTCAAGCTTGGGGGAGGCTTAAGTCAATGTCATATTCATGCCCCAATCATGAGCTCTCAAGAAAAATGATCATTCAAAAATTTTATGCTCGGCTTTCTCTCCATAATCGCTCCATGCTTGATAATTCTTGTACTGGTTCTTTTATGATGAAGAATATTGAATTCAAATGGGATTTATTGGAAAGAATTAAATGCAACTCTGAAGATTGGGATCTCGACGAAGGTAAGGAGTCAGGTATGACCCCTAAGTTTGATTGTGTTAAATCTTGTATGGATACCGATGTTTTCCGTGAATTTAGCACTAAATATGGACTTGACTCTGAGATAGTAGCTTCTTTCTGTGAATCATTTGCTAATCATGTTGACCTCCCTAAGGAGAAGTGGTTTAAATACCATCCTCCCATTGAAGTGAAAGTAGTTGAACCTGTTAAAGTTGAAGAAAAGACTATCACTTATAATGTTGATCCTATTGTTCCTACTGCTTATATTGAGAAACCACCTTTCCTTGTTAGGATAAAGGATCATGCTAAAGCTTCAACTATGGTTCGTAAGAGTAATACTATGACACCTACACCTTCTGAGCAAATTAAAGTTGAACCTAGTGTTGCTATTGTTAAAGATCTCTTGGTTGAAAATTTAGATGGACATGTTATTTACCTCCAAGAGGAAGCTGCTAGAATAGCCAAACCCGATACTAGGAATAAACATAGACCTGTTGTAGGCATGCCTATTATTTCTGTTAAAATAGGAGATCATTGCTATCATGGTTTATGTGACGTAGGTGCTAGTGCGAGTGTATTACCTCATTCCTTATATAAAGAAATTATGCACGATAATGCACCCACTGAGTTAAAAGGGATTGATGTTACTATTAAGCTTGCTAATAGAGACACTATTAGCCCAGTTGGGATTATTAGAGATGTTGAAGTCTTGTGTGGTAAGGTTAAATACCCTATCGATTTTCTTGTTCTCAGTTCCCCACAAAATGATTTTTGTCCCATTATATTTGGTAGACCCTTCTTGAACACTGTTAATGGTAAGATAGACTACGAAAAAGATATTGTTACTGTTGGTTTAGGGTATATGTCTCATGATTTTAACTTTGCTAAATTTTGTAGACAACCCCATGATAAATAATTACCTAGTAAGGATGTAATTATTGGTCTTGCTTCTATTGTTGTGCCTCCTAACGATCCTTTAGAACAATATCTGCTAGACCATGAAAATGATATGTATATGAATGAGAGAAGGGAAATAGATGAAGTATTTTTTAAGCAGGGACCCTTATTGAAAAACAACTTGCCTGCTGAAATTCTAGGGGATCCTCCTCCACGCAAGGGTGATCCCGTGTTCGAACTCAAACCATTACCTGATACTCTTAAGTATGTTTATCTCGATGAAAAGAAGATATATCCTGTTATTATTAGTGCTAACCTTTCAAAGCAGGAAGAAGAAAAATTATTGAAAACTCTGAAGAAGCACCGTGCTGCTATTGGATATACTCTGGATGATCTTAAGGGCATTAGTCCCACTTTATGCCAACACAAGATAAAGTTGGAAGAGGACGCGAAACTGGTTATCGATCATCAACGACGGTTATATCCTAAGATGAAAGAAGTGGTAAGGAAGGAAATACTAAAGCTTCTAGAGGCAGGTATAATCTATCCAGTTGCTGATAGCTAGTGGATAAGTCATGTCCATTGTGTCCCTAAGAAGGGAGGTATGACTGTTGTTCCTAATGATAAAGATGAATTGATCCCGCAAAGAATTGTTATAGGTTATAGGATGGTAATTGATTTTCGCAAATTAAATAAAGCTACTAAGAAAGATCATTACCATTTTGCATTTTATTGACCAAATGCTAGAAAGTTTATCCAAACATACTCATTTTTTCTTTCTATATGGTTATTCTGGTTTCTCTCAAATACCTGTGTCAAAAGGGGATCAAGAAAAAAACCACTTTTACTTGTTCTTTCGGTATCTTTTCTTATAGATGTATGTGTTTTGGTTTATGTAATGCACCTGCTATCTTTCAAAGATGCATGATGGCTATATTCTCTAATTTTTGTGAGAAGATTGTTGAGGTTTTCATGGATGATTTTTCCGTTTACGGAACTTCTTTTGATGATTACTTGAGCAACCTTGATCGAGTTTTGCAGAGACGTGAAGACACTAATCTTGTCTTGAATTGGGAGAAGTGCCACTTTATGGTTAATGAAGGCATTGTCTTGGGACATAAAATTTCTGAAAGAGGTATTGAAGTTGACAAGGCTAGGGTTGATGCTATTGAAAAGATGCCGTGTCCCAAGGACATCAAAGGTATACAAAGTTTCCTCGGTCATGCCGGGTTTTATAGGAGGTTCATTAAGGACTTCTCCAAAATCTCCAGGCCTCTGACTAATCTCTTACAAAAAGATGTTCCTTTTGTCTTTGATGATGATCCACTAGTATAAAAAGGGCCTTTTGTCCCAGTTCTAGAGGGCCTTTAGTCCCGGTTGGGCAACCGGGAGTAAAGGGTCGATACAAATGCTCCACCCTTTAGTCACGGTTCTAATATGAACCGGTACTAAAGGCCCTCCACGTGGCTGCTGGCTGGAGGTCCACCTTTAGTCCCGGTTTGTAACACGAACCGTTACTAAAGGATTTTTTTTTTGAAAAAAAAAATTAAATTTTTGTTTGAATTTTTTTCCCGATTTTCAAATTTCTGAATTACTTTAACCTCTAATCTCTAATCACCCCTCATCACTCCTCAATTTAATCTCTAATCACCCTCATCATTCCAAATCATCTAATTTCCCTAACGGTCACCCATCCTCCCACTCCCACAGCCCGAGCACGCTTAACTTTCGGGTTCTATTCTCCCACATTTCCAAGTGTGCACTTGTTGTTTTCCTGATAATAGTAAGATGTCGATCCTATTAACCCTCAGGAGTTTAGCTTGGGCATGAAGTCACACATTTCACTGTTCGAGTTAGAAACTATTGTTCTAAAAAACAATTATTATTTAGTAACACTAATTTTTCTTGAATAAGTAGTTTGACCATTGTTTGACCACAGTTTGACCACAGTTTGACCAGATTTGATCAAAATACAAATAAACTGAAATAATTATTTAGTAACACTAATATTCTTGAATAATTATTTAGTAACACTAATACTTCTTGAATAAGTAGTTTGACCAGATTTAACAAAAAAATTAAAAAAAGACTGAAATTTGAGCATAACTTTTTTTCCTTTTGGAATTTGAGGATTCTAAAAATTTGCAAACAGGCCGTAGGATCGGTTCGTGGCACGAACCGGTACTAAAGGTCTCAACCCCATTAGTACCGGTTCATGCCACGAACCGATAGTAGTATAATGTCCCTGGGCACTATCTAGAGTTTTACTAGCATATTGGATAACATTCAATTTTTTATCAACTCTTTGTCCTAGAACAGCACCTACAGCACAATTACTAGCATCGCACATAATCTCAAAGGGTAAATTCCAGTCAGGAGGCTGGACAATAGGTGCAGAGATCAATGCTTTCATAAGTATTTCAAATGCTTCTACACAATCACTAGTAGAAAACAGGGCTTTGGTTCGGGCAGAAAAGAGCATTAATCCCGGTTGCATTACGAACCGAGACTAATGTGAGCATTAGTCCCGGTTCGAGCATTACCCCCGGTTCAAATGGGACCTTTAGTCTCGGTTGGTGCCACGAACCGGTACTAAAGGGTGCGATGCCCATTAGTACCGGTTCGTGGCACGAACTGGTACTAAAGGTCTAACCTTTATTACCACGAGAAGGAGTTTTTAGCAGTTGTATTTGCATGTGATAAGTTTAGGCCTTATATTGTTGATTCTAAAGTAACTATTCACATTGATCATGCTGCTATCAAATACCTTATGGAAAAGAAAGATGCTAAACCTAGACTTATTAGGTGGGTTCTCCCGCTACAAGAATTTGATTTGCATATTATTGATATAAGGGAGCTGAGAACCCCGTTGCGGACAACTTGTCTAGGCTAGAGAATATTCCTGATGACCCTCTACCTATTGATGATAGCTTTCCTGATGAACAATTAGCTGTCATAAATACTTCTCGTATTGCTCCATGGTATGCTGATTATGCTAATTACATTGTTGCTATGTTTATACCACCTAGTTTCACATACAAGCAAAAGAAAAAGTTCTTCTATGATTTGAGACATTACTTTTGGGATGACCCACACCTTTATAAAGAAGGAGTAGATGGTATTATTAGACGTTGTGTACCTGAGCATGACCAGGAACAGATCCTACGCAAGTGCCACTCCGAAGCTTATGGAGGACACCATGCTGGAGATAGAACTGCACATAAGGTATTGCAATCTGGTTTTTATTGGCCTACTCTCTTCAAGGATGCTCGTAAGTTTGTCTTATCTTGTGATGAATGTCAAACAATTGGTAATATCAGTAGACGTCAAGAAATGCCTATGAATTATTCACTTGTTATTGAACCATTTGATGCCTGGGGCTTTGATTATATGGGACCGTTTCCTTCCTCTGATGGGTATACACATATTTTAGTTGTTGATTACGTTACTAACACTACAAAAAAAAGATACATCCGTGACATTTTGGTCCAAACGAAACTTTTTTCTGTCATAGTTATGACACTTCTATGACTATAATTGTGACAGAACACGGTATCATCATAGATGTGGTGGGGTCCTACTTATATGACCAAAAATCATGACAGAAAATGGGCTTTTCGTCCTGGGCGGGCCGGAGACGCAGCTGCATGACATTCTTTGGGTCGTCCATGACGGAAAAAACAGTGGTAGAAGCGAGGGCAAGGAAAATATCGGGGTGTTCCCGGTTACGGTGGGTGGTCGGGGCCGAGCGATGCGCGTTTCTCTCGTACACGCACGCACGTGGGTGCAAGTCATTAGGCTCTAACTGAACCCGAGCGAGGCGTTGGGCTCTAACTGAACCCGAGCGATTGCACTGCAGGCTACGCGTTACTGAACCCGAGCGATCGATTGATGGCTGTTAAATGAACCCGGTCGAGCGATTCCGTCACTATTGCTGCTAACTGAAGCCAATCGATGCTGCCTCTGCATGAACAGTGAGCGTTGCTGGGGGTTTGGATGAACAGTTCCCGGTGGGGGTGGCTGAATAGGACCCCGTGGTGTTGCCTCTACATGAATAGGACCCCGTTCGATAGAGCCGGTTGGGGCTGCATGAACAGGACCCCGTGGAGGGCTGCATGAATAGGAGCACTCCGTGGAGGGTTGCATGAACAGTAGATGGTGAAGGGTTGGATGAACAGTATCCCGTGGAGGGGTGGTTGAACAGGAGCCCGTGGAGAGGGCTGGTTGAATAGTAGCCGGTGGAGTAGCGCGCGGTGGAGGCTGAACAGTCGCAGGGGCTGGAGGAGGCCGACGGTGGATGAACAGTAGCCCGTGGAGGCTGGAGGGGGTCGACGGTGGTGATGAACATTATCCCGTGGAGTCCCGTTTTGCGGTACGCCACACCCCTCCCGATGAACAGGACCCCCGTTTCGACCGAAGCGCTCCAACACAAGTCCGTTTCCTCCGTTTTGCGGTACGCCACACCCCTAGTGATGAACAGGACCCCCGTTCGACCGTAGCGCTCCAACACAAGTCGGTTTCCTTTGTTTTGCAGTACGCCACACCCCTCCCGATCAACAGGACCCCCGTTTTGACCGTAGGAGGTCCGTTTCCTCCGTTTTGCGGTACGACATATCCCTCCCGATGATCCTGATCCCGTTTCGAACGTGGTCGGTCGAACACAAGGCCGTTTCCTCCGTTCTGCGGTACGCCGCGCCTCGTTTCCATCGGTTGTTCCGTCCAAGCCCTCCCGATGAACACGACGACGCATTCCATTCTGACCTAGCCGGTTGGCTCCCCATGAACATGACGACGACGATGTTTCTCCATTCCGACCCAGCCATGTACACGAGCACTGGTCGTTCGTATGCACGAGTAGGCGTTCAAAACCCTGCCCGTATGTACGTACGTGGCCATATTTTCTTTCTTGCACACTTGCCGATGTATGTACGTGTACATGCTACGTGCGTGCCTCTACTACGACAGGTGCGCGCCTCTACATCCACCAGTATGTACGTACACGTTCGCGACCAGAATGACAACGCTATGTATGCTTCGACCAGGTAGGCCCCGACTGCCAGGCACTTCCTTGCGTGCGAAGATGTAGCTGGTGGGTCCCAGCAGTCAGGGGGGCGAATCGTTTTTTTTTGCCCGAACGCACTACCTTGCGTGCGAAGATGTAGTTGGTGGGCCCAGCAGTCAGGGGGGCGAATCGTTTTTTTTGCCCGAACGCACTTCCTTGCGTGCGAAGATGTAACTGGAGGGTCCCAGCAGTCAGGGGGAAATGTTTTTTTCGTGAAATGCGGTGGCCCGTTCGGTGGGTCCCTGATGTCAGGTGGAGGAATAATTATTTTGCGCGTAATAAGGAGGCAGTTCCTTGCTACGGCCGTGGACCTAGCTATCAGCCTCTCCACGTACAGTACTCTTCCGATGGAAGTCATTCCTTGACCACGTTGACCACGCCGCGTCGAGAGCACCAGTGCGGTGAATGTCGGCGTCTTGGGAACCAGGGTACCCAGACTTGCCTGTCTGCGGGCCGCAGCGTGCTCCTACCATGGCCTGGTACGGCCCAGCTGATCGACCAGCTGCTCAAGACCCTCGTGAGGGGGCTAGACCTCGCGAGGAGAATGACGTCAAGACCCCGTCATGAGTGGCCTCGGCTAGGGTACTCCGGAGGGGTGGAGAATCCAAGGCCAAGCCTGCCTCAGGAGGAAGCAGTGACGCAAGCAGTGACGCACCGCACCCGCGGGTGCCAGCGCGTGCCAGCGGCGCAGTTGCCGTTTTGGCGCAAAGGAGACAGCGCAGGCGCAGGTTCCCGAGGAGCAGGACAAAGGTTTCCCCATTGGCGCAACAAGACCGCAAGGACGACAGGGAGGATATCACCATCGAGCCCACCACTGCATCATCGCCGGATCCCTTTGCAGGCGAAGACCGGTTTTGTTAAGGTAGGGACGTCCTTGTGTTCTCGCTCAAAATGGCCATTGTGGGATCCCTTCCCGCCTAAACATTTCGGGGAAGAGGACCTTGGCCGCATATATAAGTAGCTAGGATCTCCACTATAGAGGGGGGTCAGATCCAGAAACTCTGCCCTCGCACAAAGGAGTAGGAACCTTTGCCTCCTGACCCTCCTAAGCTCCCCTCCTGAGCTCAGGAACCACTGTACTCATTCATACTCAAGCCCTCCCGAGGCCAATCCACCAAAGCAGGAAGTAGGGTTTTACACCGCAAGGTGGCCTGAACCTGGGTAAATCCTTGTGTGCTTTGCTTGTTGTTCACTAGAATCTCTTCACTGGACGAGGGCGAGACGCTAGGTAGACGTGAGTGGGAGAGATCTTCGTTCACGCCCCTGTGTTCGAACTTCTTGGGTTTGCGGAGCCCGTAATCCGACATTTGGCGCGCCAGGTAGGGGGCGTGTCGAAATCTCGCCTCTCCGTCGACCTTGTCCCGCTCTCGTAAGTCGACCCCGCGTCACCCCGCCTCAACGGATCGCGACCCCGATGGCGGAAGCGCATGAGACGCGCGCGTAAGCCCGCGGCGCTCGCACCACTCGAGCATCGCCCTTCGGCCATGGGACTCGCCATCACTCGGCCTTGATCAGGGCTGACGGCGCGATGAGCATCACCGACCCGCTGCCTGGGGACCGGCAGCACCCACCGCCCACGTGGCGCCAAAGCCTCGTAGCAGCGCGGGCCGCCGAGCACGCGGCAGCAAGTTCGCGGGACCGGCGCGAAATGGCAAACATGAGGGCCGCGCTGCTGGTGGCAAGGGAGCTGCTAAGGTGACGGTTGCTCGATGCCGGTTGCTCGCGCTACTCCTCGGGGTGGCCGAGCTCCTTGATGCCGCCAGCACCGGAGCCGAGCCTTTCTGCTTCCACACAACGACGCCGGGAACCGGGGGCTGCGCCGGCCGTGCCCGGTCACCCATGTGGTCAAGACCAACGGGAAGCTACGAGGGCGACATGGGGTATGACCCCCTGAACCCGTCTTATGATGCCGCCCCTCTGCCTCGAAGCCCTTTGTACCCAAGTACCGCCCCCGCCGGGGAACCGTCAGGAAGCGACCGCATGACTATGCCCGACGCTGGATGCGATCAGGCACCGACACAAGGGGGCTTAGGGGCAGAAGGTCGGGAGGCCGACCTCCCGCTCTTGGCCCTCGACCCTCCGCCGTCACCACCGATGGCCATGGAACACGAATGAAACGCCTACGGGTGCCTGCGGAGGCCGCCACTCGCGGCACTGGCCATAAGTCTCGGGCCGACGGCATCTCTGGCCCCGAGCCCCGGCAGGCCAAGGAGGCACCCCAGGTACCGCGTCAAGACAGAAAGGGAGGGAAGGGTCGGGTCAGACCCTCGTCCCCTCATGCGTGACCCGTCGCGCATGAGCCTGCCCTGGATTTCAACAGGGGCTCACCGGTGTCGGGTATGATGCGCGTGGGGAGGGGCCTTCTCTCCCTCCGTCCAGGCTCAAGATGCCGCGCCTCCCAGCGCACCATCCCCCAGGCTACGGAGGGTGTGTCTGGAGGCGGTACGGCAGCCCGTCCTACGCACACCAGGAGGGCCCAAGACCGCGGCTCCGTCCCCTCGTTCACGTAATCCCGTACCCTCTGGGCCCGTCCCTCATCAGGAATGGCTCAGGGGTCAGTAGGAGCATGGGTGTGGCGGGGTCCCCCTCGCACCTCAGGACGCCGCGTCTCCGGACGACCTTATCCCCCAGGGGCGAAGCGCGCTCGGAGATCGCGTAAGCGGTGTGCCTAGTGCTCGGCAGGGGGGCTATAGCCAAGGTCCCATCCCCCCACCATGCGCAGTGTCCCACCTCATGAATGTTGCCTTCTCGTGAGTTCATGACGGGAGCGGACTAGCACGGGGCAGGGCCCTCAAAGAGAAGGGGCGGGCACGCCAGAAGATCTCCGCTCGTGACACTCTCACGTAATAATGAGTGGGGCTGTACACACCCCGGAGTCCCCGGAGCGCCGCCCTAGGGCCTCACAGGGGCTCCCTCCCACGTCCTAGTGGAAGCACCATGCTCCGCGCTGGCCGTCGACACTGCCCTCCAATGGCTATGCCCACACCCGCCGGTGGTAGCCCTACGCTCCACGCTAGGGAGAAGACCGAAGACCTGCTCAGGGGCTGGACGCGGCCCCTCCTTTTGACATTCGCCTTTGCCTCCTTTGTCTCTACCTTTTCGAGTCGATCTCGTGGCCGCGCGACTCGTTTTTTGAAATAAAGGGGGAAGAGTTTTTCGTCCGTGTTTTGCGATTTTCGCTGAGTTTTCCTTCGCCCAGTCCATTTTTTGCCTTGCTCGGCTAAGCCGGACTACGACCGCGACCCCGTCCAATCACTCCTCGCAAACAGGGGCCGGGGCGTGGGTGCACGTCCTGTCTGGTCCGTGGCCGGACCGCCAATCACTCTTGCGCCAACTGCAGGTACTCGCGAGACGCACCCGGACAGGGTCGGTGGACGCCCCTCTCAGAAACGCAACAAGGGCTCGAGGCCTTAGCCTCAGGGGCGGACGTCACAAGGGAGCGGTTAAACCCATCCTTACATTATCCAAAGCTTAAGTCTTGTGACATTCATCTTACCCCGGCTCTGGAGCCGCTACCAAAAAACAAACCTACAGCAGGAGCGGAAGCATCAGCACAGGACCGTCGGCGTCGCCCCCCCCCCCCCCC
>LR738715.1:225445073-225465279 GCA_902687465.1 Secale cereale | reverse complement strand
GCATCATCGATGGCTGGAACGATCACCGTCACCAACACATCCATGTGATCGCTCACCCATCCCTCCAAGGGGCCAGTGACCGCCTCGGGCGCAGGCTCCAACCCCCAAAGTCCGTAGAAGGGGCAAGATGGAGCAAGTTACCAAAGATGCGGGAGACCGCACGCCTGAGGATGTCGCGGCTCTACTCCTCAACAAGCTGCCAAGCCTTCATGACCCCGCCTTCAAGATGCTACACCACTCTGGCGAAGACCCCGAGATATCCGACGTCATCATCAACCAGAGGGTCATCAACCCTCGAGTCAAGGAGCTCGTCCAGGGCCCGGTCGGCCCTGTGCCGCAAGGTCTCAAACATCTTCGAGCGGGTGTGCTGCATTCAACGAGCTCGCGCGGCCTCCTCGGAGTTCCGGGCCGCGATGGTGGAAATGTCTTCCACCTGCGTGTGGAAGCAGGACAACTCCACCCTGGCGGTAGCGCGAGCCTTCTCCGACGCCCGCTAGCAGCGCTCCACCGCGGCACAGGCCTCCCTGGACGCCCGCTCACGATGATCGGCTGCGGCGCGAGCCTTCTCCGACACCTGCAGACGGCGCTCGACATCCGCTAGCTTGCCCTTGAGAGCCGTGACCTCCTTCTGGAGTTCCTTGCGCTTATCAGCGAAGTGAGTCTCGTGAAGCCCCAGCTTCTCGCGGTAATCCTTTCGCAGGCGCTCTGCCTCCATGGCAGCCTTCCTCGAGACATCCTCGCGATCATCAAGGTTGCCCTCGCCTTCGGCTACCTGGCGCTCCATCGTCTCCAGGCCCTCGCACTCCATGTTCAGCTCCATCGCCTCGAGTGCTAGCGCCTCCTCTCGCTGAGAGGCGCGCTGGGCTATCATCATCGGCCACGGGCGCGGCAAGGGCAGCCCTTCGTCTATGAACCTGACGCTCAAGCGCGGCATTCGAGGCTTCAAGCTTGCGCTCACGCTCCTCAGCTGCTGCGCTGTGGCGGTCGGCGTCTCAAGCCTCTTCCAGGGCGCGGTCGTAGGCCTCCTGAGCCGCGGCAGCGGACGCTTCCGCCTTCTTCACGGTGGTTTCATGTTGCAACTGGCTCAAGTTAACGGCGGCCCTCAACTGGCGCCAACCCTTCGCCAGAAGCAGGCCCTCAGCCTCAACGCGCCCATCCACTTCAGCGACCGCGACCTCAAGGCGCTTCAGGGCATCTGACGCCTCCCGCACAAGATCATGACGAACCACACTCCTGCACAGCGCAAGTTCTAGGAGGCGGTTGGGCTCGTCCACGACATCCGCGCTGCCCGAAGGGGTTTCTCCTTCTCCCTCTCCTTCAGCATGCGCCTCGGGGCTAACCCCAGGGGCGTGCACTGCCTCCGGCGCGAGGGGCAGGCGTGGTCCTAATGGGCGGTCGGGCGCCCGGGCCGCCTCAAGAGCTTGCTGATCCATGATGAAGACAAGCCCCGGGGCACGAGATGGGCCCCCGACGCACCAAGAGTTGCCTTGCCCCAGGAGCACTCGGGGGCTGGGAGCACGATCCACGTGGCAGGGTCCGGGCACGTCCCCGCGAACCCGCTCGAGGTCTGCCAAAGACCCAACATGATCCCGAGGAGGGACGCGGGCAGCAGCTTCTGTGAGCCTCGCCGAACGGCTCGGGAATGAGTCAGGGGAAACCCTACAAAGCAAGGGGTCAGGAGAACCATATTAGGAAGAACAGGAAAGCTCAGGAACACGCACCTGCCCGGTACAGTCAGCTTCATCCTCTTCAGATCCCTCGGGGTAGGGCCATAACTGCCCCTCAACCTTTGCCTCTTGCCTAGCGCCACGAAGGACGATAGGAGGCCACTTGGGGCAGATCCGCTAAGGCCCAGGGGAGGGCCGCGGCGAACGCCCACGGCCGGCGCTCCATTTCCCGCTACGGCGTCCTCCGGGATTGCCCCGACAGGAGACTACGTTGCCCCACCTTTAGCCACCTCAGGAGCCAGTGGTGCCTCGGTACCTTCCGCCACCTCCGTCGGCACCGGCGCCCGCGTTTCATCTACTTGCTCCGGGGGCGGAGTGGACCCTAGATCAGGGGCTCCACTTGACGCATCTGCCCTGGAGGAAAAGGTTGGGCTCGTGAGCCCTGGCGCCACCACCAATGGATCGTCATGAGGATCAGAGGAGCCCCCCGGCAACAGTCCCCATGCATCGAAGCGGGGCATCTTCTCAGCAAAGGCTCTTCCGGCCACAGGAGCCAAGTACAAGGGAGTCGCGGAGACAGGGCGTGCTTCAGGCACTCCGCCGACGAGTAGCCGCAACAACCCCTGGAGCATTTCAGGGGCGAGCTACTTCCGCTGAAGACGCGCAGGATCATCAAGACCGTAGAAGGCCCAAATCGGGCGAGAGTGGCGTTGAAGCGGGACGACACGCAGGACAAGAAAATCCCTCACCACCATCTCCAGGGTCAACCCATTCCTCCTCAGGCTGGCCAGCCGACGCATAACTGGCACCGCCCGCGGATCTGAGAGGGCCTCGTGGTCCCATCCCAAGTTCGGCACCGCCGGCGCGTCGGGAAGGTGGAACTGGGGGTTGTACGCAGCAGCATCAACATACACCCACTGCTCATGAAACCCAGCCGTGGTCGGGCGGACCGAGAAGTCGATCCCGGAGGCAGCAGTCGCCTCCACCACGCGCGGTGACACGCACCCCCAAGCGCTGCCCGCCGTCGACCAGGTGGAGGGCGAAGAAGTGGTGAAGCAGGGCCACGGACGGGGAAACACCGACGAAAGCTTCGCACAAAAACGCGAAGCCGGAAAGGAGGAGGATGGACCCCGGGTCCATGTGCAGCGCCCAAATCCGGTAGTGCGTGAGCACCACATAGAAGAAGGCACAAAAGGGGGGAGGAGACCCCCAAAGACGACGTGGAGGTGGAGCTGGATGTCATTGGCGTTTAGCTCCGCCGTCGGCCGGGAGGCAAGCCAGACCCGGGTCAGGCCCCACTCGTTAGATGCGTCGGCCAAGGCACGGCGCACCTTGTCCAAAACCCTCCTGATTCACCATGAGGGAGCGATCCAGCACCGGCGGCGGCGTGGCAGACTCGTCGATTCCTCTCTTATTCGTCCTGCGCGGCATGGCGGCAAGCAAGGAGGGGGCAGAGAAGGCAAGGAAAGGGAGGAAGCGATTGAAGGGCAAGAAAGCAGGGGCGGCAGCAAGAAGTCCGCCTATCGATTGCGCGATTGTCAAAACGCACGACTGCCAAGACTATGTGGGAAGCGGAGTCGCCCACGTCCCATCCAACCATCACGCGACAGCCTGGCTCGCAGCCTTTTGGGGCCCGCGGCGCTTCGTCCTCAACTAAGGCTTCGCCTCGAAGCCAACTCCGCACGTGCCTTGGGCCCGAGGGCTACTGTCGGCGTCCTGGGAACCAGGGTACCCATACTTGCCTGTCTGCGGGCCACAGTGCGCTCCTACAACGGCCTGGTACAGCACAGCTGATCGACCAGCTGCTCAAGACCATCGCGAGGGGGCTAGACCTCGCAAGGAGAATGACGTCAAGACCCTCTCAGGAGCGGCCTCGGCTAGGCTGCTCTGGAGGGGCGGAGAATCCAAGGACAAGCCTGCCTTAGGAGGAAGCAGTGACGCACCGCACCAGCGGGTGCCAGCGCTTGCCAGCGGCGCAGTTGTCGTTTTGGTGCAAAGGAGACAGCGCACGCGAAGGTTCCCGAGGAGCAGGATAAAGGTTCCCCATTGGTACAACAAGACCGAAGACTGCAAGGACGACAGGGAGGATGTCACCACCGAGCCCACCACCGCGTCATCGTCGGATCCCTTTGCAAGCGAAGACCGCTTTTGTCAGGGAAGGAACGTCCTTGTGTTCCCACTCAAAATGGTCGTTGTGGGATCCCTTCCCACCTAAACATTTCGGGGAAAGAGGACCCTGGCCGCCTATATAAGTAGCTAGTATCTCCACTATGGAGGGGGATCAGATCCAGAAACTCTGCCCTCTCACAAAGGAGCAGGAACCCTTGCCTCCTAACCCTCCTGAGCTCAGGAACCACTATACTCATTCATACTCAAGCCCTCCCGAGGCCAATCCACCAAAGCAGGAAGTAGGATTTTACACCGCAAGGTGGCCTGAACCTGGGTAAATCCTTGTGTGATTTACTTGTTGTTCACTAGAATCTATTCACTGGACGAGGGCGAGACGCTAGGTAGACGTGAGTGGGAGAGATCTTCGTTCACGCCTCTGTGTTCGAACTTCTTGGGTTTGCGGAGCCCATAATCCGACAGTGAACGACGATGAGGCCTAGGAAGGGGACGACGAAGCCGGGGAAGACGCGGCAGTGGAAGCCCGCACGGAGAGGAGTACGAGGGGTCACTGGTTCGGTTGCGGTGTGAGGCTGCCGTCGCCGCAGAATAACAAGGGGTGTGGGTGAGTGGAGGGATGGCCTGGCCAGCGGTGGGAGTAGTAGGGGGTGGTGAGGCCTCCGCGGCAGCACAGCCGACCACGGGAGGCACGAGCACGAGGCACGACCAGCGCTGGTTTGCTAGCTGGTTTAGCGGCTGGAGCAAGAAGACCAGAGGTTGAAGAAGCACTACGGCCGTTGGATGGACATCGTACGGTCCATGGAACTAGAATCATGCATATTGACTAAGTTGACAAAGCCCTCTGTCCCCGTCAACTTAGTAGGCCCACAAGTCAGCCTGCCACTATACTGGGTCCCACCTAACAGGGGGAGTATTCATTTTTTTGTGCGTAATAAGGAGGCACTTCCTTACGCGCGAAGATATAACTGGTGGGTCCGAGCTGTCAGCAGCGGTAATGCTTTTTCGCGAAATACAGAGGCCCTTTTGGTGGGTCCCAGATGTCAGGTGGAGGAATCATTATTTTGCGCGTAATAAGGAGGCATTTCCTTGCGTGCGGCCATGGACCCAGCTATCAGCATCTCCATGTACAGTCCACTTTAGATGCATGTCGGTCGTTGACATCATTGACCAGGCCGTGTCGAGAGCACCAGGGCGGTGGACGACGGCGAGGCCTAGGAAGAGAATGACATGGAGCCAGGGAAGACTTGGCAGTTGTTTCCCACGCGGAGGAGTACGAGGGTTTACTGGTTCGTCTGCCGTCCCCGGAGAAAACAGCAGGTGTAGGTGAGTAGAGGGATGGCTAGGCCAGCGATGGGAGTACAGTGGGGCGGTGAGGCCTGCGCGGCAGCACAGCCGGCCGCGGGAGGAGAGAGCAGGCAGTCCCACCGGCGTTTGTTTGAGCGGCTGGAGCAGGAAGAGTAGAGATTGAAGAAGCACGACGGCCGTTGGATGGACATCGAACAGTCACTGCTTGTGCGTCAACCTTTTTTTTAGGAAAGCCTCAAATCTATAGAAATACATCCCATCTACCATTATTAATAATAATTTACAGCCCATTTGCTAATTCTTAAGCTTTTTTGGAGCCCATATTCTTTTTGTTAGCATTACATCCCATATTGTGGCCACGGTTAAAAAATTATACGAAATTTTGCATATTTCGATGCGGTCCGAACTGTTTTTTATCCCGAAATTTTGAGTCACATTCAAAATAATTTTAAAAATAAATGTATATCAATATAAAATCCAACAAATTGTCCACGCATAAAAATCAATGCAATTTAAAATCTCGAAATGAAAAAAAGAAATTTGAAACTAATTGCCGGTTTGATGTGTTTTAAAAATGCACAGCCCATTTCTCATTACTGATAGGCCATTTTCTCGGCCAGCCCAATGAAGCTCTCCTCGTCTTGAATGATTTGTAGCCCAACAGGCCTGACAAAGCGACTTACTTGGCAAATCACAAAAAAACTGGGCTGTGGTCGTGGACCCAGCTGCGGCCATGGACCCAGCTGTCAGCCTCTCCACGTACAGTACTCTTCCGATGGAAGTCGGTCGTTGACCACATTGACCACGCCACGCCGAGAGCACCAAGGCGGTGGACGATGGCGAGGCCTAGGAAGGGGACGACGCGGAGCCGGGAAGACGCGGCAGTGGATGCCCACGCGAAGAGGAGTACGAGGGTTCACTGGTTCGGTTGCGGCGTGAGGCTGCCGTCGTCGCAGAATAATAGGGGGTGTGGGTCAGTAGAGGGATGCCCTGGCCGGCGGTGGGAGTAGTAGGGGGCGGTGAGGCCTCCGCGGCATCACAGCCGGCCACGAGAGGCAGGAGCACGCGGCACGACCGGCGCTGCTTTGGGCGGCTGGAGTAAGAAGACCAGAGATTGAAGAAGCACTATGTCTGTTGGATGGACATCGTACGGTCACTGGAGCCAGAATCGTTCATATTGACTAAGTTGACAAAGCCCTCCGTCCCTGTCAACTTAGTAGGCCCACAAGTCAGCCCGCAGCTAGCATGGGGTATTCATATTTTTGTGCGTAATAAGGAGGCACTTCCTTGCGTGCGACGATATAGCTGGTGGGTCCCACCTATCAGCGGGGGGAACGTTTTTTCGTGAAATACAGAAGCCCTTCCCACATATAGTGTGTAATAAGGAGGAACTTTCCTTGCGTGCGACCATGGACCTCGTGGGTCCCAGCCGTCAGGCTCTCCACGTACAGTCCTCTTCCGATGACTCTCGTATGTTGACCACGCCGCGCCGAGCGCACCGAGGCGGTGGACGACGGCGAGGCCATGTCAGCCAGTCCATTTGTTTTTTTAGTCCATTTGGTGGGCTGGGTGAAACAAAGATGTAGCATCTATGCAGCCCGTTTATATATATGGTAGAATTTAAAGCCCATTTGCATTTTTCTCGAAATCCGCGGACTTGCTGGGCTGGGTGAAAATATCATGTTGGGCTAGACGGAGAAATGTTATAAAAACATAAACACATGATTGCGCGTCTATTACTGCATTGGTTAGTAAAGTCTTTGCAAGCTTATGTACGCAATCACTAGGAGTTAACTTGCCAAGTTATATATAAATAATAATTATTATTTTTTGTAAGAAACTTTCAACTTATGAAATAAAATAAAATCCTTCGCAAAAAAACTTACGAAATAAAATAGCATTTAAATTAGATGAGTTAATAGTACATGGGGTATTATTATTTTTTAGGCTAGACGTGGGACAGTTGAGTTGGTTCTAGGGAAAAGTAATGGGAGAAAACTCAGTTTACATCGAAAAAGAAAGTGGGAGAAAATTCAGATCTAGGATTAATGAAAACGAAAAATAGAACTGAGTTGTGCATCGTCTTGAAAAAACAAACATAACTTGGGCTGCTGATGTTATAGACAAGCTAGGTTGGGAGGCCCAGAGCCCGCTTGATACCTGCTGGATCCAAAAAATGTTGAAACATGTCATGGGCTGCCCATGTTAAACAACAAAACCTACGCCATGGACCTGGTGGGCCCGGGACTGTCAGCCTCTCAACGAACAGTTGTCTCCCGATTCCTCTTGTTTTGCTGATCATGTTGGGAACGACAGACGGCGGCGTCGTGGCTAGGCCACCAAGGCGGAGGACGACGTCGAGACCTCGGACCGAATGAACCGGAGCGGGGGAAGACGCAGACGGAGGGGAGTACGAGGGTTGACTTGTTCGGGTGCAGGGTGGATTCGGAGGTACATCCTGGCCGCGTAGGTTATGTAGGCTAGATTCAGAGGTACCTCCCACGTGTTCAGGTCATTGGTATCGTTGTCTTCTTTTATGTTGGCGTAACACAGGTCGATGATGGTCTCGGCGAGGTCAACCACAGAGTCCTTCTCTTGCCCATTGCTGATGATCTTGTATTGCTTCTAGATGTCGACAAGCTTGTTGCACCAGATGGCTGAATCGTCGCCTTCTTCCTTCTCTCCACCGTAGCGAAGGTGCAGTCTGCGCTGCCGATGAAATGGGCGAATGCTCCAGAACCTCTGATGGCCCTACAGAAGTGGTAGATCAGAACCTCGTCCCGCACACATATCTTGGCCACGGCGATCCGCTGGTCCCTGTCAAGAGACGAATGGATGGACACAAGGTTTAGTCCTGCAACCTTGTGATTTCTCGTCTTGTAGGTACTACTTGAAATCAGCGAGGCAGAGCTTCACCGAGTCCGGATCGTTGGTGTACATCACATTCAACTTGGTGCAGCTATAGGACTGAACGTTGAACTCAAAGGGGAACTCCTTGCTGAAGTCCATATCCAGCAGGCTCACCCCTCGGATCGCCATTGGAGACTCTTCAAGTGAACGAGTGTGTAGGCGGCGGCAGCAGTTCGTTTTTCAGCTCGTGGGGAACTGGATTCAACAGTAAACTGAGTGTGTACAGGCGACAACAGTTACTACCCCTCCCTCGTCCGCTGCACACCCGGCAGAAGATGCACCCTCGGCGCATTCAAACGCCTCCATTAAGAAACACCTACTCCGGCCACACGTCGGTTCACGAGCGGGTCTGTATTGGTACTGTAATAACAGGAGTTAGTGGTCACTTTACTTAAATTTAATTAGCTTTAATAGAAATTTGTACTTAAAACAAGCAATGCATTGACTCGTTCTATCAGTGCCATAGGATCAACATGCACAACAATTAGAATTATTATTATCAGGACGCACACGATCAGCACATTTGTCGCACTTTCACAAAGATAATACTACCAAGTTTGAATTGTTTGTTATGGTTGTTGTCCTCTACATCATCATGTCGTGTTTCCCAGCTTGCAAGATTCAGAACCAACAAATAAGATCCAAATAATAAGTACAACAAAGATGCCTACACATCTCATTGATTCCCAGCTTGCAAGATTCAGAACCAACAAATAAGATCCAAATAATAAGTACAAATAAGATGCCTACACATCTCATTGATTCCCAGCTTGCAAGACTCAGAACCAACCCATTAGAGCCTTTTGGTAAAGTGCATATCGGGATTAAATCCATCTTGGCTAGCCGTGTCATACAACCCAAGAACTTGGCGAATGCTCTTGACCATTACAACATCTGTAATTGAGTGTTCATGTTTGCACAGATAAGAAAGAGCATGATTACTATAATAGTGGCACTAGTTGAAGCAAACTTTATTTCCAAAACGAGAAAAGATTGCGATAGAATAGCTTTAATTAAAAAATAGAACATTATCATAGTATGACAAAGCACAATCATGTTGATAAAGAACAGTACTGACCGGTATGAGGGCCCTATGCCGCCACGACTCGATGTGGTGAACCTGCAAATCCACTCGGATTAGGCCAAACTACAGATAAATGATTCAATTCATGCGCCTTTTTGTGCAATTCACCTGAAATGAAGCAAAGATTGCATCACTGAGCTAGCAACAAGTACTTGCTCTTGTGAGATGGCAGGTTCTTCTTTAGTAGTTACACAAAAATTGAGCAACATTAAGGTTGGTTGTCCTGCTCATGTAAGGTGCAGTAATAATTTGCTTATCCTTTTGTGCAGTTCCACTAAAATAAAGTGCCATTGTGGTGACAGTGATCTTGCAAAGACTAATAAAATGTTGCACGAGATTACCAGCAGAATTTGACGGAGATTTTGGAAACTCCAATCACCATTTTGTGCAGTTCCACCAAAATTGAGAGATTTTGCCCACGTGACATTTTAGTTGAACTGCACAAGACACTCATTCCAAAAAAAAAGTGTTTTGTGCAGTTCACCAAAAGGTCACAATAGCAACAAGGTGAAATGGATATCCCTATCTGCACAAAAAGATAGAAAGTAAACAGTTGCTGGTCAATAAGAATATACGAAACATATACGAAATGAAAAGAAGCATCTTAATTATGTTCATGGCAATCACGCAAGGACAGTAGATATTTTAAAACGTCGGCAATGCTTCATTTTACCAGAAGCATTATGATCAACAATGAGATTCCTCAAATATGGGATTACTTTAATGGTGGCATTGCTTGTTTACCAGATATAGTAAATCAATAGCAGCTAAAGAGTTGGTTTAAGGGCATGGGACCGTGGGGACACCAGGACACTCAGCAGCGTAAAGGCGCAACTTACTTATCATACTAGGGGAAACAACAGGAGTGTCATTTGTAACACAGTTTAATTGCATCTTATCACTGGAGGCATTAGATTAACAATAACACTGGTTAGACATGTCCCTAAGGTAACAGTGTGATCGCTTCATTTTACATGCGCCCTTACATTAACAATAGCAAAAGATTGGTATAAGGACATGCGACAGTGGACGCATCAGCACAATGTACCTACAAGGAGGCATAAATTGGTGATGTCAAGTTTGTTCATGCTATGTGAGGGCAGCAAATCTAATCCTGGAGACCTTTTACTATGTGAGGTCAGCAAACCTAATCCTGGAGACCTTGTACTATATGAGGGCAGCAAATCTAATCCTGGAGACCTTTTACTCTGTGAGGGCAGCAAACCTAATCCTGGAGACCTTCTACTATGTGAGGGCGGCAAATATAATCCTGAGACCTTTTACTATGTGAGGGCAGCAATTCTAATCCTGGAGACCTTTTACTATGTGAGGGCAGCAAATCTAATCCTGAGACCTTTTACTCTGTTGACTTGTCCACCAGCCGCCACTTTCTATCCTTTTTTCAACCAATAATAAATTTGTTCCTTATCCAGTTTGTATTGCGTTTTCCCATTATTTTTCTTTTCAACCAAGAGACCAGTTGGATTTCCGGTCTCTACTACTTTCACCATATTATTTCCTCTTTAAATCAAGTCCTAGATTCATGCTACAACTTTCCCCCCTTTCTTCGTTGTTTGAACAAAGCCCTAGATTCGAATGCATGAGAAGCTTTACCTCCAATAATACTAAAAATTTAGGTGGCTTTGGAAGAGCTGATGGGAGTAGAAAAAGATGCACATGCAGACACGTGGGGAGCTGGGGCAGTAGAGCAAGGCCACTTTCAAGAACTTATACCTGAGGGTCATCGGGATGTCAGCGACGGTAGGTCGGATCTGCGGACAATATGGCAGGGAGGAAGAAGGGTCGGAGGACCTCCCGAGCCGACGCTGTGTCGGAGAGAATGGCACGTGCAGAGGATCGGGCCCCTCCGGCAGCTGTGGGTTTCCTCCCTCGCCGGTGATGACCGCATGAACGATGCACCTTTTAGTCCTATACACACACCGGCCGAAGGGATCTAGCCGGATCTGTGACCAGCGGTGAGCAGAGAGAAAATGTCGCTACCGTTGTCTTGTTTAGATCTGGAGAGGATGAGAGAATGAAGAGAGCAACGCTAGTAAAGCAAGCGCTCAGGCCCCTGTGTACATATATAGCGGAGTGATTATCTTTTTCTCTCCACAACAAGAGTTTCAATTTGTGTACGTGGCATTAAAAAAAAGAAACTCTCTATTTAAGGTGACTACCTATACGACTCCTACTTACTACTAGTAGTAGTATTGTTCACTTGTGCTCTCCGGCCCTCCATTCATTGAACAGCCCCATGGGTGAATACACATACAGTACCGGTATCTGTATAGAACGAGCAAGCTCGAATTATTTTTGCGTAGTTAAAAGTTGAGGGCGGGGCTTTTCCCGGGTAGTACGCGCGGCAGTTTCGCGTAGGCGGTTTGACAGAGAGGCGAGGAGGGTGAGGGAGTAGCGGATTCAACTTACTTACTGCTGGAAAGGTCGAACTGTGCGATTTGACGGCGCGTTACTGTTTGGATCCATGTGTTAGAGTTAGTTTGGGTTAGTTTGAACTCAACTAACCCAAAAATATCCAAACAGGAGGGTTAGTTAGGGTTACTATTTGGATCCATGTGTTAGAGTTAGTTTGGGTTAGTTTGAACTCAACTAACCCAAAAAAATCTAACTCTAACCTTTAACTGAGTTAGAGCATCCAAACAAGGCCAGGCGGTATGACCGGGGTGATGTCCCCCTTCCGTTCCGCACTCTAATCCGGTGCATGACACGTATTACGTCGACCCAGATGCTGCTGGCTGTCCCACATGTCTGCGAAGTAGTACGTAGTAGTAAGAAGAAGCAAAGAATCATGCGGTATAAGTCTCTTTAGAGATTCCAACAAGTGACTACACCACGTGCAGTATCTCAAATCTCAAATCTCAAATCTCCCTTCCGGTTTATAGGGCTCAAATCTCAAATCTCATCAACCAAGGCATTTAGCGATTGGAGGAATGTATCTCGTACTTTACAAAACTACCCTAATTAAACTCATGCATTAATTACGTAGTTCTCACGTTTTCCTCTCTGCCTTGGTCGCGGTGCACAATATTGACCACTCCTATATGACTAGCCGCTCTATCTACAATTCTACATGTGGTACATCAAAGCATCCGGGCCCGCGTGCCATCCACCAAATCACACCAAGGTGCTACAATCAAAACTCACCGGTCACCCCGGTGCGGCCGTCATGACCCGTCATATCACAAAACCCACACCTTTACGAGCAGTGGTAAAGTGGCCTCGAAGTTGGACTGGACGAAGCAACCATCATTTCACTGGAACGCTCGTTGAAGCCCTTTCTCCCCTTTCTTGAAGAAAAGCTCACTCCGGGCTACTCACTTCTGCCATTTTTCTTCTGTTTCGACGAAGGAAAGGTGGGCGAATCAATGATGCTGCTATATTTTCATTCCAAGAATCTTCTTTTTGCGAAGCACCGACCGATTCTCACAGCCTATTCTTTTCCCGTTTCCATTACGATTGTGGTTTCCTTTCGATTGCTTTTTGTTTGTCAGTTCATTGATGGATCCTGGAGCACTAAGCAAAGAGTTGCCGACGTACAACCCACTGGAGGCAGTGATCTCCAGGAAGCGAGCACCGACCAATGAGTTTACCATGTTGACGGGCCAACCCATGGAGACGAAGAACTCCAAGAAACAAGCACTGGCCAAAGAGTTGACAACGTTGGCGGACGAACTCCTCAAAGGAAGTTGGAAGAACAGCAAGGGCCCCACCGTGCCTACCCCAGAAACTCTGATGGCTACCTATGCGAGGCTCAAGGCCGAGTTTGAGGAGATAGTCGCCGTTGAGAAGCAGTATTCCCCTGACAAGGTGATGGCCCCCATCGAGGACGAGGAGATCGCCCCCGGAGGGATGGGATGCCCTGGTGAGCTGCACAAGGTAAAAAATAATGGCTTATTACCGAAAGTTGTGGTTTTTTATTATTTGCAATGTGCTTGCTAATATGTTAGGGTTGTGCAGGTGGCGGTGGACGTCCTTGATGATTCCGATGTCATGGCCCGTCCTGTGGACAACGCCCCAGAGATTGTTTTCGATGTCGCGGTCCGTCCTGTTGGCATCGCCCCGGAGATCGATTCCGATGCCGATGTCCATCCTATGGGCATTGCCCCAGAGATCGATTCCGATGTCGCGGTCAGTCCTGTGCACATCGCCCCAGAGATTGATTCCCATGCTGTTGTCCGTGCTGTGGTCATTGCCCGAGAGATCGATGACAAGAAATAGTTGGCCGCGCTCATCCTTCAGGGTAGTTTGCATTGCCCTATGTTTAATTACCAGAACAATGTGTGTTATCAAACCATCTTAGGGCTAGTGCACTGTCTTGTGTGGGCGGTACTTGCTACTTTTGTTTGATAGTGAATCATGCGAACCCTCTCCGAGTTATGGAAACAGATGTATCCTCACCAGCTTTTGATGTAATATATGGCGTGCTTAGATGTAAGTTTGAACTGTTTATCATATCAGTAGGGCTTATTTGATGATTCTTGGTGTTAGTAGGCTAGCTACTATGCGAGCTATAGTACTTGCAAAACACTCACCAAAGAGAAATGTTGGGGCTGATGAGCTCGCGGTACGCTTATATTGATCCGTCATCGATCGGCCAATAGCCCAAGCTCCTAAAATTGTAGGCTTAGCGACCGATCAGACAATAGTCGACACAGATACATTCAGGCCTCATTTAGTTCATAGGGTAGGAAAATCATAGCAAAAGTACAGAGACGTACAACACAAAATCATAGCAGTACAGAGACGTCCCTCCGTTCCAAAATAGATGAGTCAACTTTGTACTACTAACTTTGGAACGGAGGGAGTGCAAATCCTAGGCGGGCTAGTTTGGCCTAGTGGGTTTTAGTGATATGATGTGGTACAGTGCCGTCCAGTCTTTGCGTGTGGTAGTAGTACTGCAGGTAGAGTAAGTTTTCATGAAGAAGCGGAATTCAACGAAGTCATGATGGTTCCTTCTTCCGACTAACTTTGTGCATGGCAGGTGGACCAGGATAATTTTGTGCATGGCAGGTGGACCAGGATGGTCGACGTCCCACATGTCGGCGAATGAAAGTATTCTTTCTGATATAGTGCACGAGCAACGAGTATTCATTGTTTATTTTTGATGAAACCTATTGTCTCCACTGTTACGACGGAGGAGTGTGAAACACGGCAGCCCAGTGAACTTGACATGTGCACCACTCCCTCCTTCCTCATGTAATACTACCATAGTAGTGTTGACTATAAGGTTACAACTTTTTCTCACTCTCTCTATCCATTTCCTCTCAAATGTTTTTTACCTTCCTTTTTTTAGACACAATTGTTTTTTATGCCTCTTATTTTGGAATTAGTCTTTTTATACCTAGGAGCACGTGTGGAGAAGGGCTCCTACAGATCCCACTCCTTGACTTTGTCAATGCCTCTCTCTCCTCCACATAAGTGGGCTTGTCGAGAAGACAAGAGATGATCTCTTAGCACAATATGTTTCACCAGGTTTTTAGGAATAACTAGTTATTGAAGATAAGGCTAAGAGATGATTCATTGTACACATGTTTTTTGTCATCTCTAAATTACATACAAGACTTATGATAAGACTATCTTATCAACCATTGTACATGCCCTTTATAGGCCAGAATTTTACTGGTACTACTTGCTATGAATGCGGGCAGCTGGCCTCTGAGGGGGGAGCGCGCGCGGGGAGGTGGTGGGGTGGGGGAGGGCTTCATGAAAAATTACTCTACCCGAAGTACTGCTACCACACGCGAAGACTGGACGGCACTGTACCACGTCATATCACTAAAACCCACTAGGCCAAACTAGCCCGCCTAGGATTTCTACTCCCTCCGTTTCAAAGTTAGTAGTACAAAGTTGACTCATCTACTTGGAAGCGGTGCGGACTCCCACATGGCCTACCTCACATTATCACCACATATTTCTTGGAGTCCATGCACGGCGGGCGGGCGATCTCTTCTCCCTCCATCGTCTCTCTCCTCTCAGCCGATGCCCGCCGAGCGATTAGATTTCGGCTATCAACGGTTTATTCAATTGAAGTCCCACATGTCAGTGAAAATGCAAGACAACGCGTGTCCCCTCTGGTGAGCGGTGTGCGAACCAGACTGTCGGGGGTGCGACGTGAACGCGACGCGTACGAGTTGTAAGTGTGCCGCCTTTTCCTTTTGAACTTGCAAAGCGTAACATTTTTGTGCGATCGATTGATAGAAATCCAGAACAAAATGATGAGCGCGGTCCTTTCTCGCGTGTTAGGCGGGCTAGTTTGAGTGATATGACGTGATATAGTGTCGTCCACTTGCTCCATTTTTATGTAAGCAAGAGTCTACACTCTTACGTGGGAGGAGTGCGAAACACGACGGATCTGATTTTGATCGAGGGATAACTGTTCCCTGCGAAATAATGGAGCATTGTTAGCGATTATAGCATGATAGTTAGGGCATCTCCAGCGCTGGCCCTCAAATTTACACCGGCATCTGTCCGAGGACACTGATGGATGCCATCCAATGCTGCCCGCATACCTTTCGACAACTATATGAACTAACCGGACGAAATTCATGCAAACAAAGCAAATTTCAAATTGACCGGATGAAATTCATTACATTTCGCTTTTCCTAAAAACTGGACGAAATTCATTACATATTTGGCACAAACCATACTAAAACCTACTGTAAACCTAATCTAAACGATCGCCGGGCCCCGACCACCATGTCCGGCCATGAACCCGAGAAAGCCGGCCATTGCCTTTGCCTCCTCCTTATCCGCCTCGATAACCTCCTCCTCCGGAGCACAAGGTTATGAAGATTTCCGCCTCCACGTCACCATCAAGCGGCTAATCGGTCGCCGATCTTTATCCCACCAAGCTTGGCGTCGACTGAGTGGAGGAGCAGTGGCGACCTACCGTGTACTACTCTTCCTCGCTACTGGTTGCGCCCGCGCACGCGCGCCGGCTTCGTGGTCGTGGAGGCAGAGGGCGGCCTGGGGGGAGCCGGCGATCTCCTTCGTCTGCTCCTGTGAGAGTATGTCCAAGAGGGATTTGGAGCGCGCCCGGAGCGGAGCCATCGATGTCCTTCGTCTGCTCCTGCGACAGTACGTCCAGGAGAGCTTTGGAGTGCCCGGAGGCCATGGTTGGAGTGGTGCCAACAGAAGGAAGGGACAGGAGGAGAATGAGTGTGGGTCATTGGCTACGGATGGGAGCTGGGCTCAAGTTAATATAGCGGGCCAATGGCAATGAGCCGCAGCAGACGGATGGACGGCTGGCACCAGAGTAGGTTCGTCGGCAGGCGTGATGTCATTAACGCGGAGCAGTCGCTTGCACCGGGATGCCGCGCGGGTGGCGCTCTCTCGGCCGTCGCGCTGCTGCAATGCCGGCGCCTGTGAGAGGCCGCGTTCGGCGTGAATGCGGACGCTGCTTCAGTGACTTAACTGCAGGTGCGTTGTCTCGCTGACATGTAGGCCCAACGGGCATCAGGCCCGCATGTCAGTGACACACCAACTGCACCTGCTATTCAGGCTGGTGAATGCGGCATTGACGTTCTAGAGAGACAATGATCATTTCAGGCGGGAAGCGCACGCTAGCGATGGAAGGGGTTTCGGTAGGCCAGGGCGGTCACACGCTGGCGTGGTGGGAAAATGTGAACTCATAGATGATGAGCCTTTGAAGCGTATGCGGCACGTATTGACAACCAAGCGTCCATACAATCGCTCTTGTCGCCAGCTAGCATTCGACGACCACCACACAACCATACATAACTTACGAATAATGGACGAATCGATCAGGCACACACTCGTGTGCAGTGGCACCATGATTGGTTGCTCACGATAGTACATGGAGTACTCCGCAACATAGTACCCTCTCTAGCTAGGCTGTTTTATAGATTGTCGTTGTGATGGACGATATACATGACCAAGGCGCCAAGTCACGAGTATGACCGTTGGTGTTGAGCCAGGTGAATACATGCTCGGTGTTCGCGGAGGGCTCCAGCAAACGTCTAAACAGTATTGTCACATACGCATAATATTGGTTTTTATTTCTTTCTCCGCTGACAGGTAGGCCCGCATAGATAGATAGATAAAGAACACGAGCTGATGAGGCGCATGCGGATTGTTTGACTGGTCAACGAGACAAATACGGAGCTATACGCTGAGCCAGTGACCGTATAAGCACCATATCTCGTATACAATGATCAAAGTGAGCTATTAAGACAAGTTCAATGACCGCCAATGCATTTTACTCGGTAATAAATGACCAGGATTGAAGGGGAATCCCAATTTACTTCGTCTTCTGTCCTTGAGCTCTTGACAAACCAATGCACTTTACGGTTATCCGGCCACTCCACCCCAGAGCTGTCACCAAGCGTTGTTCATGCCACCGCACCGCACACTAACCGATAAGGAAGCGATGGCATCCCGCCGCGCCAAGTTCCTCGCCGCCCACGACCGCACACATAATGGTAGGCAAGTGGTGGCATCCCGTCGTGCCGAGTTCATCGCCGCTCGCGACCTCACACCTATGTGGGCGGAATTTGAAGTTGCCAAGGCCGAATGGGCGATAGAGCAAGAGGCGGCCAATGCCGCACAGAGGGAGCATAAACGTCAGAAAAATTGCAAGAAAAGAGAGGCCCGCTGCCACAAGAAAGAAGAGGACGCACGCATTGTTGCGGAGAGGTCGACGGAGATCCAAGCACGGTGGGGTGTTGCCGACAAAGCCGGGAAGGAGAACGACGGTGTCTGGCCAGCATGTGAGAAGTAGTAGTACTAGTAGTTAGTGTGTGTGTCTGTGTTGCCCGCACGTTTGTTTAATTAATTACGAGCATGTAACAGTACTACTAGTTACTATTGTAGTTTTTAGAGCAAATTACCAGTACATTAGCCTAGACTAAATGGAAAAATTCCTATCCTATGCATCAAATGGCATCTCTTTCTCTATAGGAATTGAGTTTGAGAACATGTCATCTCACTTCCTATGATTTTCATATTCCTATAAATTCCTATCCTATATGAACCAAAGGAGGCCTCTGCTGGAGTAACTACTGTAGCTAGCAGTACTGCTGGTACAGTAGTTTTCTTCAAGAAGCGGAATTCAACGAAGTCATGATGGTCCCTTCGTCGGAGCAACTTCACAGTGGGTAAGGTTGGGCCTGTGATTTGATAGCTCATTACTGCGGCGCGCCGACCGGGGTGACTCTCCCTTGGAGTTCTGCGGACATGGCAAGTGGACCAGGATGGTCGACGTCCCACATGTCGGCGAGCGGAAGTATTCTTTCCGATATCGAGTAGAAAGGAAACCACGTGGTATAGTATCACTGGTGCTTTATATTTATTTATTTTTTCTAATGAATGCTAGCGTTTCAACTCTTACGACGAAGGAGTGCCAAACACATGGCATGTGCTGGATGTCGCACACGTCAGCGAAAGGAGTGGGACATGAACAGCGTGGTAGAGCGTCTCCACTTCTGGGTCGGAGACCACACGTAGTAGTACTACTGTACTAGTGGTATGAACGATACAAAGTGCGACCCAGAGAGAAAGACACGTCTAGTTGGAAGCTCTCGGGGCATACACGTAAACAAATATAAACCCTAATATGTGCCTCCAATTAATATAGTAGTAGTAGAGTACTTAGTCACGTACTCCATAACATCACTGGGCATTGCACATACAACATTTAGTGGTAGTAAGAGACAAATGCCTATATGCCAAGCATGTTCATACTATTTGTGCCTTTCTACTTCACTTACTGCGCTACGTTACAAAGGTTCGCACGTCCACTCCTGGGTCCATGTCCATCTCATAGTTCCAGTCCCACGTGTTCTTCATATAGATGGAATGATCCTTGCATGACAAGTGCACCTTGATGCTAGATGTGTCGCCTGTTGGCAAAAGGATGAACAAAGCTCACGTAGATGACCGAGAAGGAGCAAGGAACCTCGGGGTGGAGCGTCTGCACTCATAATATTTTATATTATTCAGCGATATAAAATCAACCAATCATCTCCACAGTGGACTGGAAGAGTACGAAACACGGCAGCCTAGTGTAGTTACATCATACTAGTACATGGCTAACCCACGCTATCACCATATTTCTTGGCTTCCGTGCGTCGGCGACCAGAGAAGAGGCGGCGGGAGGGGAATGAATGCAGCTACTGTTTGGGTTCGCCGTCCGGCTTAAATAAATGCGCATCATCACGTGTACCCGCGGGTGCACAAATTGTAACATACGTGTCTGCTTAAGTGGGCGTCACGTAACTGGTGTGTGTGTGTGTGTGTGTGATTCCGAGAGACAGAGTGCGTGTGTGCGACTCTACTCTTTGGACATGTACTCAACCTTTTGCATCGGGATATAAGTATAATGGTATTTACTTTAGCTAGTGATCTACGTGGCCATGTTTTTTTTGCGGGTGATTTACGTGGCCATGTTAACGTGGTTGTGTAAAAAAAATGTCACTTCCTGCTCGTGATTTGCGTTATATAATTACAAGCAAGATGCTCGTGCATTGCACGGAACATCAATATGCAATTTTTTACAAAACACATGTTGTGATTTACCCATGCAGGAGTAATCCCATGTGTAAAAACTAATGATATTTCGATAATTTTATCGGAAAACTAGTATCTCAAGAATGTCATCGAAACAATGAAAGATGAGAGATAAGGTGAGGAGGAGTGGAGCGTGGTGGTGACTGGTGGTCGGAATGGGCGGAGGCATGGGGATGGACGGCGCTGACAGGTGGTAGCAGCCACCATGCTAGATTGTTCCGGAGACTTTCTTTTTTAATTGCTCAGCAATGAGGTGTGGGAGATAAGGATGTGGAGAGAGGTGCGGCTATCTTTTGTAAAATTACCATAGTTAGTTTTCTATCCGTCGGATATAGATCAGACGGTCTATATTACAAGATGGAAGGCACACCATCATCGCCAACTCGGTTTTTTATAAGGGTACAGATGATAAGTTTGCTAACTACTAAAGTAAAGTGGAATTTGTCCATGTTATGCAAGTAAATTAAGGTGATTGTTTATCATACGGGTAAGGGTGGATGAAGGGTGGTAGGAACAAATGCTCCGCCTAGAGCATGTGTGTGTGAGATGGAGTCTCAGTGTGTGT
>LR738715.1:225424114-225444906 GCA_902687465.1 Secale cereale | reverse complement strand
AGATGGATTCTAAGTGTGTGTGTGTGTGTGTGTGTGTGTGTGTGCGTGTTTGTGTGTGGGTGGGTGCGTGCGTGGGTGTGTGTGTGTGTGTCGCGGGGTCCTCGGTGGCGAATGTAATTTAAGTATGCATGGCTTCATCATAGAGAGGTGATGTGTATGGCAGAGGCCACCAACGATGGGGTGCGAGAGAGAAAATGCTCGTAGAGAGGGAAGAGAAGGTGTGTGCGCGTGAGAGTAGTCGACATCGAGAGAACGTGTTTGTTCGAGAGACACCGAGGAAGACTACTGTATATCAATGGTGCATGTAGGCGGGAATTAAACGAAGGGATGGTGTTATTGGTTTCGGGGATATAGGGGAAGAGTGAGAGGGGGGTAGCTACAAGGAGATTGTTAAGTGTGAGTGTGTGTTTTACCCATCCAGGCGGAAGTTATGTGCACACAAGAAGATAACAATTCGATGTGGCGTTAGGGTTGAGGGTAATTAACTACGTATGGAGACATAGAGACCTTCAACGTGCATGTGTGAGAGGTATACATGTATACGTGAGATAAAAGAAAGAAGACATAAGTCATAAGCTAAGATCAATGACATGGGAGAGACGGATCGGTATGACAATATGCATGCATGCGAGAATGCAGGGAAGAAGGCCCGACAATTGAGCATGTGTTTTTGTCTTTAAGAGATAGTGGCGTGGGCTGGAGCATGCATCTATGGCGAGCAGAGGGAGTGAGGCACAACGATTGTGCAAAAGACATCAACCTATAAATGAAAGAAGATTGATGGAGAAACAGATAAATAGAAAGATAAAGATGCTAGCTAGTGTGCGTTAGAGATAGGAGTCGAGTGGATCAGAAGGCTGAGTTATGGGTGTGGGTGTGAGAGAGATGAAGAAAGGGTGCGTCTGACTCACATACAAACAAATATCGGAGAGAAATGAGATCCCGAGAGACGGAGTTTTGTGTCTGCGAGAGAGAAAGATATTTCAAAACGAGAGTGATAGCTAGAGAAACATATGAGGGAACGCAAGATATCTCTAGGGAGAGAGTGTGTGTGTGAGCGACATACAAGAGAACATTGGAGAAATATGAGACCCTGGGAGACAGAGTTTGTGTTTGTGTGTGAGAAAGAGATATTTAAGAGGAAGAGTCATAGGTTCTCATACCTAAGGAGAGAAAGACATCTCTGTATGAGGGGTGTGCGAGTGGCACACAGGGGAATAGTAGAGAGAAATGAGACCCCGGAAGACAAACTTTTGTGTTTGTGTGAGAGAAAGAGATTCCACATGGAGAATCATAGTTAGAGACACATAGTAGGGAGTGAGATATACTTAGAGAGAGATACAGTGATGAAGGTCGAGGGAGAGAGTACCGTTAGTGTGTTACGAAGATAAAAGATCATTGTCGACATACATGTAGTATGAGAGATACCCGAGAGACGATGAACGCGTATAGGTTAGAGGGATAGTTCTATATAAGCATGAGTGATAGTTATATGAGACGAATATCTGGATTTAATGGGATTCAAATATTTAAACTGGAGATCACGACATCGATAATATCATAACGCAAATTGGTGTATCAAATATGCATATTCATTTGAATTTGGGGACACGTGTAATGTTATATAGTTTATCAATATTGGTGATCCATAGATTCTTTAATTAGAAACAATGCATGGTTTGTATGCAATTAATGTATAAATGGGATTACACTATATGTTGCGTGTGTGAAACACATTATACATGTTTGAGAAGTTAAAAAAACCCGCATGAAACACACATTAATTGGAGACAGTTAGCGAGGAATGCATACACTAGATTTCAACATAAAGTGGTTTCAAATATTTGAAAATCCAAATTGATGGATACAACCTTATGAATCTGAGATCATGCCATTTGTAAACCATATTTATGTATAAAGGGTGTTGTGCTTTTGAAAGTATATATAAAACAATGATGTATATAGAATTTTATTCCAATCGAAAATGGATCCCGCTCGAAAAAAATAGAATACAAACAGGATTCGAATTGAATTAGCACGGTAAACGTGCACTCTGCAAAATTTGAACGAAGTGCGCCCGAAACCAAAATCTGCGAGATGGAAATTACTAGTGCATATCCCTGCCACGCAAAGCCTATCTGCTCGATTTCTATAGGTTTCGATAGGGGTAGGTTTGTAATTTCACTCAAACGTGACATAACCTCCTCTCACCCGGATTCATACACGGTGGGCACCAAAATACAGTGTGTCCTCGGCCAAAATCGACTCCCTCCCCGATTCATACATGGTGGGCGCCAAAAACAAACTCTCGTCGGCAAATATTCGGTGTATGCGAGATTACCGTCCTATCCCCAACCGACTAATATTGTTGTGATGCAGGAAATTTGAAACGGGGGCTAAGTTTGTAAATTTTCTCGCATTTGAGACAAGCGCGCCCTGCAGACATGGTTCCCCACTTCCTCTCCACCTCCCTTTCCCCATTCGTACTCCGTGGGCGCCAAAACACCCTCTCCACCCCAGCCTCCTCCGTCCGCCACCCCATCCACCGCCGTCCTCCTCCACCATGCCGGAGGTGATACCCCGACGCCGCCGTCCATTACAAGAGATCGAGCTCTCTCATCCACGGCTTCGGACCGGGATCCTTGCATCCCGTCCTCTCGCTTCATCCCCGCCGTCGTCCACCTTGCCGGCGTCGCTCCTACGACCTTCTCGTCCACCGCGCCCTAACGCCATAGTCTACCCTCCTAGATCTGCTTCCATGCCGCCGACAGCCATCGCTATCGCAGCACCGTCAAATTCTCAGCAGATGCATACACGGCGCCGCACCAGAGGCGGTACTCTTTTGTATCTGCTCAACTTATTTATCACAGCAAGAAAATAGATCGCCATTGCTTTACTCTGATTTCTTGTCCATCACTTACTTGCTAGTTGAGAGCAAACATTGGTTGCGAAGTTGCCTTTGTCCAGTTTGCACCTTCAGATCCGCTATGGCACGCTCAACACTATACTCCCAATGCTTATGGTTTTCCCCTTTTATATTCCACACTAGTTAAATCACAGTAGACTAAATTTCAAAATTGGGCCAGTCGATTTTTCAGAGCTCGCCGGAGTTTGCCGGTGCGAAGGGCTCGGATGGGGATTTTGGTTGTGGGGGGCGGTGGTAGGGCCTTGCCGAATGAAGAAAACTCGACGCGGGTGGGGGCAGGGGTGGGGGTAGGGGTGGCGGAGGAACACAGGAGGTGGGGGCTGGTGGTCCGGCCGGCGGCCCGTGCGGTGTTCTGTATGGGAAGAATCAGAGATGAGGAAGAAATGGTCGACTGACCCAAATGACAAAAGTCACGTGACTTGCATGCAGACATGCCTATATATTTTGTACCATCATCGTACTTGCTTAGCACTACTCCTGAATCCATCAAGCTAAACAACGTGCCACTCATAATTACGAACTTGTTGCTCAAGTACGAATCTGATATGATTCTGATATTACTAAAATAGATAACATTTAATTGGTCAGCTAATATTCCTACTTTACTTTCGAAAAAGCACGTGCACCACATATAGAGAGACAGCAGGGAGTTGCTTTCTTAATGCGCTCTGGTTATCATGTGTGGGCACTGCGCAACGAACATTTTATTATCCAAAATCTGCTTCTTTAGCATGTTTCTCTTCCGTTCTTCTTTAATAAGTACTCTCTCCGTTCCTAAATACAAGTCTTTGTATAGATTCCACCATGGACTACATATGGAGCAAAATGAGTGAATCTACACTCTAAAATGTATCTGGATACATCTGTATGTGATCCATAGTGGAAATCTCTACCATGACTTATATTTTGGAATGGAGGGAGTATGATAGTAGTACAGTATGTTCCTTGTAGTGAAGATGAACAGGGACATTTGTAGTGTAGAGGTCTATAAGGTCGGTTGGTATGGACACTTTGAACTCTTCGGGCCTCTTTGATTCGTAGGATTTTGTAAAGATGGGAATAGGATTTGTAGTGGCCTGCCCACTTGAATCCTATAAGAATAGCAAGGAAATGCGGGGAGCTATGTCGCCTTTGAGAGTTGAACTGATATTAACAGTACCACACCTTCAGTTGAAGAGAGATGGTATCCGAAGCCTTTCTAGCTGTACCGGCAATACTAGCACATATATTCCAGCAAGTTCCACTTTGCTGATTTTACTTTGATGCTTACAGTTTTCCCGTTATATCTACACTATGATCTGTGTAGCTGCTTTGTGTCGCACTAGCAGCAGTCCACTCTTGAAGCTAAACACCGCAATGACCTACAAAATTGGCACCAAGGCATTGAGCGCCATTCTGGATGCAATGAAACTCATACGCTCCCCACATGTTGACTCTTGTTCAAAATATGATCCTAATGACTCTTGTTCAAAATTGCCACATATATAGAGACAACATGGAATTGCATTTCTTTGGGCACCGTGATTCATCATGAGTGGGCAACCAACATTGTATGCAATTAAGCGGAACCTCAAGAATATGCTTCCTCTTCTGTTCTTTAACATGTTCCACTTTTGTTATTCTGTATCTAGTACGTACAGTATGTTCCTTGTCAGGAAGGGGAGCAGGGACATCTGCAGTCAACAGCTGATAGAGCTGCCATGTACTTGATCGATAGGCTTTCAATTACTAGCGGCAATACAACACCGTATTTTCAAGCCAGTTCCACTTTCCCGATTTATATATAGTGGTTATGGTGTACCCCTTTTATGTACACTATGATCTGCCTAGTTGCTGTGTGCTCTTGTTATCATGGTTTGGCAATAAACTCTCTATATAGTATATTTTGAACCTATCATCTGCCAACTATCCTTACTTCTAGAGCCTATTTTTTGTGTACTTGTGCCAGATTATATAAATGCATGCACCATATTATAGCACACATGAGCTCTCTCATCAGAATCCAGTGATAGCACACAAGTGTTTACAGGGGCACCCCTATATTAGAATATCCTCTGCATACAAAGATAATCTCACAACTATTTATGTTTTCATGGTTCTCAGATATTATATGTAATTACAGTGAATATCAGAATCCGCGCATCAGAAGAATATTGTGGAACACTGCAATGACTTACAAAATTGGCACCAAGGCATTGAGTGCCATTCTAGATGCAATGAAACTCATACGCTCCCCACCTGTAGATTCTTGTTCAGAATATGATCCTAATGACTATTCTAACCTCGAGGAGTCGAAGGAAGATGGTCTGTCTTGTTCACCCATGAAGGTGACTGCTCTAATTTGGCAAGGTTTTATTGATTGCGGGTATCTTGCATATGTTGTCTTGCATTTCTTCTACTTTGTTGCACCGCCATCTGCTTAGTTTACTCATCATATATGTTGAGATGCCATGCCCATCCACCATCAATACATATTCCATATGTCACCATACCATGGTTTTCCACTCAAATGCTATTCTTGTGCATCAGACATCAAAAAGGAAGAGGGTGATTGCCGAACCTGAAGGATCACCAGCAAAGTCCTTGAAAAACGTGGTTGTGCCGGAGAAATCAGACATCACCCCACTTATATTGGCTATACAACCAGTGACACAAAACATAGGACCGACTCCAGCAGACTGTAACCATACTTCACTGGCCACACCACTAGCCCAACCACACAGGACCTGCACTCCAGCAAAAGGTATGCCGATTTCAGTTGCCATAGCACCAGCCGTACCACAGAAAAATCCCACTCCAGCAAAAAGTACAGCAAGTCCACTGGCCGAAGACCTATCCCAACTGCAGAGACGACCAATTCCTGCAGATTGGAACCTCATTCCAGTTATTCCCACTTTAAAAGACAATGCTTTCAATGTTGTTAGGGACTACATAAATATATTCCCATCATTGGAAGATTATAGTGAAGACAAACACCATTTTCACATCTTCCTGTCCCACTTATGTGTAAGTGCTATTATTCATGGTGATTATTTGCCTGTTTTTTGCTGATTGAACACATCAATGATTTACATTACATTGTTGTAAGTAGGCGAGGGTCAATCTGGATAGTCATGATGAGCAAAGCTTGCTTGCGCTTTTCAAGGAAGCATTGCAGAAGTATTGGTGTTACCTGAGGAAATCACACTTTGATAGCAAGTCTATAAACGAATTTCTGGTGAAGTCTCCTGTGCTAAATTTAGAAGACATTGAATGGAAAAACCTTGTTATGCACTCGTCTCGTTTCGAGGATGAGGTACTGTCTATGATATCGCATGACAATTTGAACTTCTATTTTTCCGCATCTGCCTTACGGATCTTTTTTGCAGGAAATCTGCTCGAAAAAGAATTTTGGTTTGAAAAGAACGACAGGATATCGCAAATATGCTGCCCGCTGCTTTGCTCTTATTAGTACCTGTTGTCCTGTATCACTGTACTTGCATACATACATGGTTCATTATGTGACAGCAGTATGCATGATAGCTTGCTTATCAATTGTTCGCTCCAAATTATCTGATATGCATGAATGGTTACATTAGTGTAGAATATATCCAATGCCAATGAATTTTTTTAGCTCTCCATTGTTCTTGTAAGTACATGTTGTCCTTTATAAGTGTACTTATATTGACAGGTAGTTGTTCATGTACCATCACTCTGCAGCTTATTTTCCTTTGCCCTCCATTTTCTACACATAAGATCTATATTTACTCTTACCATAAGGTTGGATAACACTGATGGTACTGAAGAAGTTTAGCTCTGCATTGCTCTTGGCTGTACCTTTTGCCTGTATCGTTGTACTTACATTTATAGCTACTTGGTTATGTAGCATCACTCTTCATCTTATCTTAAATATTCTCCATTTTTTCCTATATTGTCACATCTATATTTACTCTTAACAAAATGTAGAATAAAGGCAATGCTTATGAAGAAGATTTTGTGGTAAACTTCTTGAATTCCCACCCCCCCCCATCGGAATGGACAAGGGCTTTATAAAACCTGCCTTCACCAATAATGTAAGTTTGTCCTTCTTAAGCCTTCAAACTTTGTTGTGTATATTTGGTTAGGCATGACTGCAACAGCTGTTTATTTTTGGTGTTTGCATCAAATTGCATGTTTAAAGCTTATTATGCACTCCAGTTCATAAGCAAAAGTGTGTCCTTCTCAATTTAAGTTTTCAGATGTACAACCAAGTTCCTTCTTCATACCATGTAAATTAAACTATACAGAGCAAGTGATCTTATTTTGCCAATCTGGAATGGGATAAATTGACAGCACACTAACCATTGATACTTATGAGTTCTTGATTTGTAGTCCAGTGGTGTCGTGAAGCTGCCAACTCCTTCACAATGTCATTTCCTGCCATGTCTTGACCTAAACAATACCATATTGTGTTAATGCTATTGTAAACTGTGTCACATTATTCGTCAGTAAGAAATGTGATGAATTGTCAGCACTGATACATATATGTGCAAAACCTGTCATATGTCTGCTTGTTTATCTTTCAGAGTGAGGAGGATATAAGTGTCAAACAAGTGCAGTCTCACCAGCTTGCTCAGCTGCTTGCGCTGCAGCTCCCGAGCAGGGCTAACCTTTCTTGAACTCTATTGAAGTGCTGTCGGTTTTGAATATTATTTTTTCGGCATGTTTAGTTGCACTAGTGGCGATCTTTGATGCCCAGTGTATGTAATCTGCTGTATGCTTGTGCTTTATTATCATAGTGGCGAACTTTGATGCCCAGTGGATGTAATATGTCGTAATTTCTTTATTGTATAGTCTAGGTTTTTTTCTTATTCACCATGTTGCAGTTATTTTACTATATATATATATATATATATATATATATATATATATATATATATATATATATATATATATATATATATATATATCTTGTCTTCGCAGTAAACCGGTCAAACCATAAAATTATGGTACATAATCAGGCCGTCATGCAAATCACCATGTATGATCTGCATCATGGGCCCCGTCATCTTGGTCCGTTAACAGGCCTAAATGTAAATTGGCCCACTAGTAGATTCGGGCCTTTAATAGGACGAGTAAACCGCCAGACCTATTTTCCCAAGAAAACTCAATGGGCCTTTAGGAGGCTGAAAAGTAGGTTGGGCCTGAATCGTGTCGAACAGCTCACGGGCCGGCAGCAGGCCGAAATAGACCCCGGCCCATGAATGCGCCAATCAAATCACGGGCTTATAACAGGCCAAAATTGTCTCGGTCCTTGTTTGGTCCAATTAGATTATCGGCTGTGAGCAGGCCGGATGCAAACCGGGCCGTAGTTAGGCCCAACTATATGACGGGCTTTTAACAGGCCGATATTAATATAGGACCGAAATGCTAAACGGGCCCTTAACAGGCCAAAACTAATATCAGGCCGAATTACTAAATGGGCCTTTAGCAAGTGGGCTCAAAAGCATGTCAAGTTGACGGGCTGAATCTGATATGGGACATAATTTAGCCCAAAGCCTCTTAAAGGGCCGGACCTGATCTAGGCCGTAATTTGGGCCAAAACGTGGTAGGATTTTAATGGGCCGGATCTCATATGGGCCATTATTAGGCCCGGAACGTGGCAGGCCATTAATGGACCGGATCAAATATGGGCCGGCATTTGGCCCAAAATATGGCTGCCAGTTAATGGGTCGGCCTACTAGGGTCCTCAAAATCTTGTGGGCCTACAGCTGGGCCGACCCATTAATGTTGGCGAAATCTCGTGGGCCTTTAGCTGAGCCGGCCCAATATGGTACACAAAAATTTTGTGGGCCTTCACCTGGGTCGGCCCATTATGACCCGCAAAAATCTTGTGGGCCTTTACCTGGGCCGGCCCATTATGACCCGCAAAAATCTTGTGGGCCTTTAGCTGGGCCGGCCCATTATGGTTCGCCAAATCTTATGGGCCTTTAGTTAGGCCGGCCCATTATGGTCTGCAAAATCTTGCGGGCCTTTAGTTGGGCCGGCCCATTTAAACTTTATGGGCCACTTTTGGGCTGGTCCACGTGTCAACATATCATAGGCGCATCTCGCCCATTGGATGAGTGACACTTGTGCCAACGCGGAGCTGACACTTGTTTCCGTCAGCCAATCAGAATTTTACACATGGAAAATCCCCATTGGTCGGGGTTGTTAACGGGTTATCGGATCCAAAATCGGACCCGATAGCTTAACGGCGTTCCGTTATGGTGGATGCCACATGTCGGTCACCCTTGACGAAAGCACTTCTGTGACGCGCGTTTTATCGTCATGGAAGTTGACACTTCCGTGATGATAATTTTGGCAATGTCATGGACCACTTCTACGACAGCACAGGTATGACTATCTTGATTCTGTCATAAAATCATCATGGATGTACATGCATGACACAAAACATGACCTACTGTGACAAACACTATCATCACGGAAGTGTATTTTTCTGTAGTGTAAGTGGGTAGAAGCTATTAAACTAGTAGTGCTGATCACAACACCTCTATTAAGATGCTTAAAGAAATTATTTTTCCGAGGTTTGGAGTCCCTAGATACTTAATGACTGACGGTGGTTCACACTTTATTCATGGTGCTTTCCGTAAAATGCTTGCTAAGTATGATGTTAAACATAGAATTGCATCCCCTTATCACCCACAGTCTAGCGGTCAAGTAGAACTAAGTAATAGAGAGCTGAAATTAATTTTGCAAAAGATAGTTAATAGGTCTAGAAAGAATTGGTACAAGAAACTTGATGATGCATTATGGGCCTATAGAACTGCATACAAAAATCCTATGGGTATGCCTTCATATAAAATGGTTTATGGAAAAGCTTGTCACTTACCTCTTGAGCTAGAACATAAGGCATATTGGGCTATTAAAGAACTCAATTATGATTTCAAACTTGCCGGTGAGAAGAGGTTATTTGACATTAGCTCGCTTGATGAATGGAGAACCCAAGCTTATGAGAATGCCAAGCTGTTTAAAGAAAAGGTTAAAAGATGGCATGACAAAAGGATACAAAAGCGTGAGTTTAACGTAGGTGATTATGTCTTGCTATACAACTCTCGTTTAAGATTTTTTGCAGGAAAACTTCTCTCTAAATGGGAAGATCCTTACATTATCGAGGAGGTCTATCGTTCCGGTGCCATAAAAATAAACAACTTTGAAGGCACGAATCCGAAGGTGGTGAACGGTCAAAGAATCAAACATTATATCTCAGGTAACCCTATAAATATTGAAACCAATGTTATTGAAACTGTAACCCCGGAGGAATACACACTTTCCGGAATGATTCAGACCCTAAAAAGGAAGAGGTATGTGGTACGATAAGTAAACCGACTCCAAAACAGTTCTAATGGCAATTTTTCACCGTTTTAGAATATTTAGAAAAGTAGAAAAATAAGAGGCAGACCGGAAAGGACACGAGGCATCCACGAGGGTGGAGGGCACGCCCTACCCCTCTGGATGCGCCCCCTGCCTCGTGGGCATCTCGTGTGCCTCCCAGACTCCGATTTCTTGCACGTTACTTCTTTTGGTCGGTAAAAATTAACTATATATTCTCCCGGAGGTTTTGACCACCGTATCACGCAAAAATCCTCTGTTCTCGTTTCGAGCTGTTATTTCTGACAGATCTAGGTCATCATGACGTCTTCCAGCAACCCCAAGGACAAGTTCTTCGAGAAGGTCATCAACCCCTACCTCGCGGAGGTACTGCATCACCCTCAAACCATTGAGGTGCGTGAGGGGGTGCTGCACATCCGTGATGTTGAGGGACCAAGGAGGACCGGAAGCGTGGAGACGAGACTCGAAGCAACGGAGCAGCAAGTTTTCAAGTGCCAAGGTATGGTGGAACGAGGACTCAACACCAACCACATGATGATCACGGATCTCGCCCACAACCACAACCTGGACGCCAAGATCTTTGGGGAAGCCATCTCCAAGCTCCAAGAGAAAATCGAGCACCTCCAGGCCCAAATCTATGACCTGCAAAACCAAAACTGTGAGTATGAATATAAATTCAAGAAGATGAGTTTGGCTGCAGATTTGAGGATCCCGAAGACTCGATCATCCTTCTACGATGGTGAGCCCATGCCTTGGAAGATGGATGATAAGCCTACATCATCAACAACCCCATCGTCACCACCTTCGAAGAAGGAGACATAATCATATGGGTATGGGCACTCCCCTTGGCAACTGTCAAGCTTGGGGGAGGTGCCCCGGTATCGTATCATCATCACACTCCTATCTTTACCGTTTTTCTTAGTTCGATCCTTTTGGTAATATCTTGATCTAGTTGTGAGCTTTTCCTTTGTGACTATACCTTTGTAATCGAGTCCGTGGGCTATATAATAAAGATTAGTGTTGAGTCAAGAACTTGATTTCCTCGCTATGGCCGTGAGAGAATAAAAGAAAATATAAAAAGTATCAAAGAGATCATATTAATTTTATGGAAGGTAATGACTTCACATATAAAGAGTATGATGAATAAAAGTTGTTGAGAGTTGACAAACATAGTTTTGGTCATCGTTGCAATTAATAGGAAGTAATAAAGAAAGAGAGGTTTCACATACAAATATACTATCTTGGACATCTTTTATGATTGTGAGCACTCATTAAAATATGCCATGCTAAAGAGTTGATGTTGGACAAGGAAGACAACATAATGGGTTATGTTTTCTTATATCCAAAATAAAGTATATTGTCATGGATCATCCAACATGTTGAGCTTGCCTTTCCCCCTAATGCTAGCCAAAACTCCTTGCACCAAGTAGAGATACTACTTGTGCTTCCATACATCCTTAAACCCAGTTTTGCCATGAGAGTCCACCATACCTACCTATGGATTGAGTAAGATCCTTCAAGTAAGTTGTCATTGTTGCAACTCTCTAAAATATGTATGATCTATTAGTGTGGATAAAATAAGCTTTATGCAATCTTGTGATATGGAAGTAATAAAAGCGAGGGACTGCATAATAAAGGTCCTTATCACAAGTGGCAATATAAAGTGACGTTCTTTTGGGCTAAGATTTTGTACGTCCAACAATAAAAGCAGATGACAACCTCTTCTTCCCTCTGCGAAGGGCCTATCTATTATTCATGCCTTATAAGAGTCAAGGTGAAAATCACCTTTCCTTTTTACATTTTATCCTTTGGCAAGCACATTGTGTTGGAAAGATCCTGACATATATACCCAATTGGATGTAAGTTATCATGGTCTATTACTGTTGACATTACCCAAGAGGTAAATGGTTGGGAGGCAATACCATAAGCCCATATCTTTCTCTATGTCCGATTAAAACTCCATACCCATAAGTATTGCGTGAGCGTGAGCAATTGTGAAAGACTAGATGATAGTTGAGTATGTGGACTTGCTGAAAATCTCTTATATTGACTCTTTTCGATGTTATGATAAATTGCAATTGCTTCATTGACCGAGATCATAGTTTGTTGGTTTTCAATGAAGTTTCTGATTCATACTTGACATTGTGAGTGAATTGTTACTCTATCATAAGAGTCATATGACAGTATATATATGTGTGCTGTTGTTATAAGAATGATCATGATGCCCTCATGACCGTATTTTATTTTTATCGACACCTCTATCTCTAAACATGTGGACATATTTTTCAATATCGGCTTTCGCTTGAGGACAAGCAAGGTCTAAGCTTGGGGGAGTTGATACGCCTATTTTGCATCATGCTTTTATGTTGATATTTATTGCACTATGGGTTGTTATTACACGTTATGTCACAATACTTATGCCTTTTCTCTCTTATTTTACAAGGTTTACATGAAGAGGGAGAATTCCTGCAGCTGGAATTCTGGGATGGAAAAGGAGCAAACATCGGAGACCTATTCCGCACAACTCAAAAAGCTCCGAAACTCCACGAAACACCGTTTCAGAAAATATAAAAAATATCTGGCGAAAGAGATCTGCCAGGGGGGCCACCACCTGTCCACGAGGGTGAGGGCGCGCACCCCCTGCCTCGTGAGCCAGCCGGTGACCCCCCTATGCCCATCTTCTCCTATATGAGGTGTTTTGACCTGGAAAAAATCATAAGGAGGATTTCGGGACCAGAAGCCGCCGTCTCGAGGCGGAACCAATCTAGGGCTCCGACGAAGTTGTTCTGTTGAGGATACTTCCCTCCAGGCGGGGGAAATCATCACCGCCGTCATCACCAACAACTCTCCCATATTGGGGAGGGTTATCTTCATCAACATCTTCACCAGCACCATCTCCTATCAAACCCTAGTTCATCTCTTGTATCCAATCTTTGTATCAAAACCTGAGATTGGTACCTGTAGGTTGCTAGTAGTGTTGATTACTCCTTGTAGTTGATGCTAGTTAGTTTACTTGGTGGAAGATCATATGTTCAGATCCATTAGGCATATTAATACCCCTCTGATCATGAACAATATTATGTCTTGTGAGTAGATATGTTTATTCCTGGGGACATGGGAGAAGTCTTGCTATAAGTAGTCATGTGAATTTGGTATTCGTTCGATATTTTGATGAGATGTATGTTGTCTCTCCTCTAGTGGTGTCATGTGAACGTCGACTACATGACACTTCACCATTGTTTGGGCCTAGAGGAAGGCACTGGGGAGTAATAAGTAGATGTTGGGTTGCTAGAGTGACAGAAGCTTAAACCCTAGTTTATGCGTTGCTTCGTAAGGGGCTGGTTTGGATCTATATGTTTCATGCTATGGTTAGCTTTACCTTAATAGTGTTTTGTAGTTGCGGATGCTTGCAATAGAGGTTAATCATAAGTGGGATGCTTATCCAAGTAAGGGCAGCACCCAAGCACCGATCCACCCACATACCAAATTATCAAAGTAACGAACGTGAATCATGAACGTGATGAAAACTAGCTTGACGATAATTCCCATGTGTCCTCGGGAGCGCTTTCCTTCATATACGAATTTGTACATGCTTGTCCTTTTCTACAAAAAGGATTGGGCCATCTTGCTACACCTTATTTACTTTTACTATTTGTCACTTGCTACCAGTTACCTTATTACAAAACTATCTGTTACCGACAATTTCAGTGCTTCCAGAAAATACCTTACTGAAAACTGCCTATCATTTCCTTCTACTCCTCGTTGGGTTCGACAGTCTTACTTATCGAAAGGACTACGATATATCCCCTACACTTGTGGGTCATCGAGACTCTTTTCTGGCACCGTTGTCGGGGAGTGAAGCACCTTTGGTAAGTGGAATTTGGTAAGGAAAAAATTATATAGTGTGCTGAAACTTACTGTTACTTGTTACTATGGCTCATAATCCTTTGAGGGGCTTGTTCGGGGTATCTTCACCCCGACCAGAAGAGCAAAGATTTGCTCCTCAAACTACTAAAAATGTTTGCTTTGAAATTCCTTCGAGTATGATAGAGAAACTGCTAAATAATCCCTTTACAAGAGAAGGAACACTGCATCCCGATTTGCACCTAATCTATGTGGATGAAGTTTCTGGATTATTTAAGTTTGCAGGTATGCCCGAGGATGTTATCAAGAAGAAGGTATTCCCTTTATCTTTGAAGGGAGATGCATTGATATGGTTTAGGCTATGCGATGATATTGGATCATGGAACTACAATCAATTGAAGTTGGAATTTCATCAGAAGTTCTATCCTATGCATCAGGTTCATCGTGATCGTAATTATATATATACAATTTTTGGCCTCGCGAAGGAGAAAGCATCGCTCAAGCTTGGGGAAGGCTTAAGTCAATGTTATATTCATGCCCCAATCATGAGCTCTCAAGAAAACTGATCATTCAAAAATTTTATGCTCGGCTTTCTCTCCATAATCGCTCCATGCTTGATAATTCTTGTACTGGTTCTTTTATGGCGAAGACTATTGAATTCAAATGGGATTTATTGGAAAGAATTAAATGCAACTCTGAAGATTGGGATCTCAACGAAGGTAAGGAGTCAGGTATGACCCCTAAGTTTGATTGTGTTAAATCTTTTATGGATACCGATGTTTTCCGTGAATTTAGCACAAAATATGGACTTGACTCTGAGATAGTAGCTTCTTTCTGTGAATCATTTGCTAATCATGTTGACCTCCCTAAGGAGAAGTGGTTTAAATACCATCCTCCCATTGAAGTGAAAGTAGTTGAACCTGTTAAAGTTGAAGAAAATACTATCACTTATAATGTTGATCCTATTGTTCCTACTGCTTATATTGAGAAACCACCTTTCATTGTTAGGATAAAGGATCATGCTAAAGCTTCAACTATGGTTCGTAAGAGTAATACTAGAACACCTACACCTTCTGAGCAAATTAAAGTTGAACCTAGTGTTGCTATGGTTAAAGATCTCTTGGTTGAAAGTTTAGATGGACATGTTATTTACCTCCAAGAGGAAGCTGCTAGAATAGCCAAACCCGATACTAGGAATAAACATAGACCTGTTGTAGGCATGCTTGTTATTTCTGTTAAAATAGGAGATCATTGCTATCATGGTTTATGTGACGTAGGTGCTAGTGCAAGTGTATTACCTCATTACTTATATAAAGAAATTATGCACGATATTGCACCCACTGAGTTAGAAGGGATTGATGTTACTATTAAGCTTGCTAATAGAGACACTATTAGCCCAGTTGGGATTGTTAGAGATGTTGAAGTCTTGTGTGGTAAGGTTAAATACCCTGTCGATTTTCTTGTTCTCAGTTCCCCACAAAATGATTTTTGTCCCATTATATTTGGTAGACCCTTCTTGAACACTGTTAATGCTAAGATAGACTACGAAAAAGATATTGTTACTGTTGGTTTAGGGGATATGTCTCATGCTTTTAACTTTGCTAAATTTTGTAGACAACCCAATGATAAAGAATTACCTAGTAAGGATGTAATTATTGGTCTTGCTTCTATTGTTGTGCCTCCTAACGATCCTTTAGAACAATATCTGCTAGACCATGAAAATGATATGTATATGAATGAGAGAAGGGAAATAGATGAAGTATTCTTTAAGCAGGGACCCTTATTGAAAAACAACTTGCCTGCTGAAATTCTAGGGGATCCTCCTCCACCCAAGGGTGATCCCGTGTTTGAACTCAAACCATTACCTGATACTCTTAAGTATGTTTATCTCGATGAAAAGAAGATATATCATGTTATTATTAGTGCTAACCTTTTAAAGCAGGAAAAAGAAAAATTATTGAAAACTCTGAAGAAGCACCGTGCTACTATTGGATATACTCTGGATGATCTTAAGGGCATTAGTCCCACTTTATGCCAACACAAGATAAAGTTGGAACAGGACGCGAAACTGGTTATCGATCATCAACGACGGTTAAATCCTAAGATGAAAGAAGTGGTAAGGAAGGAAATACTAAAGCTTCTAGAGGCAGGTATAATCTATCCAGTTGCTGATAGCTAGTGGATAATTCATGTCCATTGTGTCCCTAAGAAGGGAGGTATGATTGTTGTTCCTAATGATAAAGATGAATTGATCCCGCAAAGAATTGTTACGGGTTATAGGATGGTAATTGATTTCCGCAGATTAAATAAAGCTACTAAGAAAGATCATTACCCTTTTGCCTTTTATCTATCAAATGCTAGAAAGGTTATCCAAACATACTCATTTTGTCTTTCTAGATGGTTATTCTGGTTTCTCTCAAATACCTGTATCAAAAGGGGATCAAGAAAAGACCACTTTTACCTGTCCTTTCGGTATCTTTGCTTATAGACGTATGCCATTTGGTTTATGTAATGCACCTGCTACCTTTCAAATATGCATGATGGCTATATTCTCTGATTTTTGTGAAAAGATTGTTGAGCTTTTCATGGATGATTTTTCCGTTTACGGAACTTCTTTTGATGATTGCTTGAGCAACCTTGATCGAGTTTTGCAGAGATGTGAAGACACTAATCTTGTCTTGAATTGGGAGAAGTGCCACTTTATGGTTAATGAAGGCATTGTCTTGGGACATAAAATTTCTGAAAGTGGTATTGAAGTTGACAAGGCTAAGGTTGATGCTATTGAAAAGATGTCGTGTCCCAAGGACATCAAAGGTATACGAAGTTTCCTCGGTCATGCCGGGTTTTATAGGAGGTTCATTAAGGACTTCTCCAAAATCTCCAGGCCTGTGACTAATCTCTTACAAAAAGATGTTCCTTTTGTCTTTGATGATGATTGTGTAGAAGCATTTGAAATACTTAAGAAAGCATTGATCTCTGCACCTATTTTCCAGCCTCCTTACTGGAATTTACCCTTTGAGATTACGTGCGATGCTAGTGATTATGCTGTAGGTGTTGTTCTAGGACAAAGAGTTGATAATAAATTAAATGTTATCCAATATGCTAGTAAAACTCTAGACAGTGCCCAGAGAAATTATGCTACTACCGAGAAGGAGTTTTTAGCAGCTGTATTTGCATGTGATAAGTTTAGGCCTTATATTGTTGATTCTAAAGTAACTATTCACACTAATCATGCTGCTAGCAAATACCTTATGGAAAAGGAAGATGCTAAACCTAGACTTATTAGGTGGGTTCTCCTGCTACAAGAATTTGATTTGCGTATTATTGATAGAAAGGGAGCTGAGAACCCCGTTGCAGACAACTTGTCTAGGCTAGAGAATATTCTTGATGACCCACTACCTATTGATGATAGCTTTCCTGATGAACAATTAGCTGCCATAAATACTTCTCGTATTGCTCCATGGTATGTTGATTATGCTAATTACATTGTTGCTAAGTTTATACCACCTAGTTTCACATACCAGCAAAACAAAAAGTTCTTCTATGATTTGAGACATTACTTTTGGGATGACCCACACCTTTATAAAGAAGGAGTAGATGGTATTATTAGGCGTTGTGTACCGGAGCATGAACAGGAAGAGATCCTACGCAAGTGCCACTCCGAAGCTTATGGAGGACACCATGCTGGAGATAGAACTGCACATAAGGTATTGCAATCAGTTTTTTATTGGCCTACTCTCTTCAAGGATGCTCGTAAGTTTGTCTTATCTTGTGATGAATGTCAAAGAATTGGTAATATCAGTAGACGTCAAGAAATCCCTATGAATTATTCACTTGTTATTGAACCATTTGATGTCTGGGGCTTTGATTATATGGGACTGTTTCCTTCCTCTAATTGGTATACACATATTTTAGTTGATGTTGATTACATTACTAAGTGGGTAGAAGCTATTCCAACTAGTAGTGCTGATCACAACACCTATATTAAGATGCTTAAAGAAGTTATTTTTCCAAGGTTTGGAGTCCCTAGATACTTAATGACTGACGGTGGTTCACACTTTATTCATGGTGCTTTCCATAAAATGCTTGCTAAGTATAATGTTAACCATAGAATTGTATCTAACTGTCTTTTGCAAAATTAATTTCATTTCTCTATTACTTAGTTCTACTTGACCGCTAGTCTGTGGGTGATAAGGGGATAGGTCTAGAAAGAATTGGTCGAAGAAACTTGATGATGCATTATGGGCCTATAGAACTGCATACAAAAATCCTATGGGTATGTCTCCATATAAAATGGTTTATGGAAAAGCTTGTCACTTACCTCTTGAGCTAGAACATAAGGCATATTGGGCCATTAAAGAAATCAATTATGATTTCAAACTTGCCGATGATAAGAGGTTATTTGACATTAGCTCGCTTGATGAATGGAGAACCCAAGCTTATGAGAATGCCAAGTTGTTTAAAGAAAAGGTAAATAGATGGCATGACAAAAGGATACAAAAGCGTGAGTTTAACATAGGTGATTATGTCTTGCTATACAACTCTCGTTTAAGATTTTTTGCAGGAAAACTTCTCTCTAAATGGGAAGGTCCTCATGTTATCGAGGAGGTCTATCGTTCCAGTGCCATAAAAAATCAACAACTTCAAACGCACGAATCCGAAGGTGGTGAACGGTCAAAGAATCAAACATTTTATCTCAGGTAACCCTATAAATGTTGAAACCAATGTTATTGAAACTGTAACCCCGGAGGAATACACACTTTCCAAAACGATTTAGACCCTGAAAAGGAAGAGGTATGTGGTACGATAAGTAAACCGACTCCAAAACAGTTCTAATGGCAATTTTTCACTGTTTTGGTATATTTGGAAAATTATAAAAATAAGAGGCAGTTCGGAAAGGACACGAGGCGTCCACGAGGGTGGAGGGCGCACCCTACCCCTCTGGGTGCGCCCCTGCCTCGTGGGCAGCTCGTGTGCCTCCCGGACTCCGATTTCTTGCACAATACTTATTTTGGCTAGTAAAAATTCACAATATATACTCCCGAAGGTTTTAACCACCGTATCACGCAAAAATCCTCTGTTTTCGTTTCGATCTATTATTTCTGACAAATCTAGATCATCATGACGTCTTCTAGCACCCCCAAGGACAAGTTCTTCGAGAAGGTCATCAACCCCTACCTCGCGAAGGTGTTGCATCACCCTCAAACCATTGAGGTGCATGAGGGGGTGCTGCACATCCGCGATGTTCAGGGACCAAGGAGGACCGGAAGCATGGAGACGAGACTCGAAGCAACGGAGCAACAAGTTTTCAAGTGCCAAGGTATGGTGGAACGAGGACTCAACGCCAACCACATGATGATCACGGATCTCGCCCACAACCACAAGCTGGACGCCAAGTTCTTTGGGGAAGCCATCTCTAAGCTCCAAGAGAAAATCGAGCATCTCCAGGCCCAGATCTATGACCTGCAAAATCAAAACTGTGAGTATGAATATAGATTCAAGAAGATGAGTTTGGCTACAGATTTGAGGATACCGGAGACTCGATCATCCTTCTACGATGGTGAGCCCATGCCTTGGAATATGGACAACAAGCCTACATCATCAACAACCCCATCGAAACCACCTTCGAAGAAGGAGACATAATCATATGGGTATAGGCACTCCCCTTGGCAACTGCCAAGCTTGGGGGAGGTGCCCCGGAATCGTATCACCATCACACTCCTATCTTTACCGTTTTCTTAGTTCAATCCTTTTGGTAATATCTTGATCTAGTTGTGAGCTTTTGCTTTGTGACTTTACCTTTGTAATCGAGTCCGTGAGCTATATAATAAAGATTAGTGTTGAGTCAAGGGCTTGATTTCCTCACTATAGTCGTTATAGAATAAAAGAAAATATAAAAAGTATCAAAGAGATCATATTGATCTTATGGAAGGTAATGACTTTGCATATAAAGAGTATGATGAATAAAAGTTGTTGAGAGTTGACAAACGTAGTTTTGGTCATCGTTGCAATTAATAGGAAGTAATAAAGAAAGAGAGGTTTCACATACAAATATACTATCTTGTACATCTTTTATAATTGTGAGCACTCATTAAAATATGACATGCTAAAGAGTTGATGTTGGACAAGGAAGACAACATAATGGGTTATGTTTTCTTATATCCAAAATAAAGTATATTGTCATGGATCATCCAACATGTTGAGCTTGCCTTTCCCCCTCATGCTAGCCAAAACTCCTCGCACCAAGTAGAGATACTACTGGTGCTTCCATACATCCTTAAACCCAGTTTTGCCATGAGAGTCCACCATACCTACCTATGGATTGAGTAAGATCCTTCAAGTAAGTTGTCATTGTTGCAACTCTCTAAAATAAGCCCCTATCTTTCTATGTGTCCGATTAAAACTCCATACCCATAAGTATTGCATGAGTGTGAGCAATTGTGAAAGACTAGATGATAGTTGAGTATGTGGACTTGCTGAAAAGCTCTAATATTGACTCTTTCCGATGTTATGATAAATTGCAATTACTTCAATGACTGACATCATAGTTTGTTGGTTTTCAATGAAGTTTCTGATTCATACTTGTCATTGTGAGTGAATTGTTACTTTAGCATAAGAGTCATATGACAATATATATATATATATATGTGTG
>LR738715.1:225334763-225424026 GCA_902687465.1 Secale cereale | reverse complement strand
TGTGTGTGTGTGTTGTTGTTGTTGTTGTTGTTGTTGTTGTTGTTATAAGAATGATCATGATGCCCTCATGTCCGTATTTTATTTTTATTGACACCTCTATTTCTAAACATGTGGACATATTTTTCGGTATCGGCTTTCGCTTGAGGACAAGCGAGGTCTAAGCTTGGGGGAGTTGATACGTCCATTTTGCATCATGCTTTTATGATGATATTTATTGCACTATGGGCTGTTATTACAAGGTTTACATGAAGATGGAGAATGCCGGCAGCTGGAATTCTAGGCTGGAAATGGAGCAAACATTGGAGACCTATTCTGCACAACTCAAAAAGCTATGAAACTCCACGAAACACCGTTTTAGAAAATACAAAAAATATATGGCGAAAGGGATCTGCGAGGGGGCCCACCACCCGTCCACGAGGGTGGGGGCGCCCCCCTGGGTGCGCCCCCTTCCTTGTGGGCCAGCCGGTGACCCCTCGATGCCAATCTTCTCCTATATGAAGTGTTTTGACCTGGAAAAAATCTTAAGGAGGCTTTCGGGACCAGACGCCGCCGTCTCGTGGCGAAACCAATCTAGGGCTCCGGCGGAGCTGTTCTGCTGAGGATACTTCCCTCCGGGAGGGGGAAATCGTTACCGCCATCATCACCAACAACTCGCCCATCTTGGGGAGGGTTATCTTCATTAACATCTTCAACAACACCATCTCCTCTCAAACCCTAGTTCATCTCTTGTATCCAATCTTTGTATCAAAACCTCAGATTGGTACCTGTAGGTTGCTAGTAGTGTTGATTACTCCTTGTAGTTGATGCTAGTTGGTTTACTTGGTGGAAGATCATATGTTCAGATCCATTATGCATATTAATACCCCTCTGATCATGAACACTATTATTTCTTGTGAGTAGTTACGTTTGTTCTTGAGGACATGGGAGAATTCTTGCTATAAGTAGTCATGTGAATTTGGTATTCGTTTGATATTTTGATGAGATGTATGTTGCCTCTCCTCTAGTGGTGTCATGTGAACGTAGACTACATGACACTTCGCCATTGTTTGGGCCTAGAGGAAGGCATTGGGAAGTAATAAGTAGATGATGGGTTGCTAAAGTGACAGAAGCTTAAACCCTAGTTTATGTGTTGCTTCGCAAGGGGCTGATTTGGATCCATATGTTTCATGCTATGGTTAGGTTTACCTTAATAGTTCTTTTGTAGTTGCGGATGCTTGCAATAGAGGTTAATCATAAGTGGGATGCTTGTCCAAGTAAGGGCAGCACCCAAGCACCGGTCCACCCACATACCAAATTATCAAAGTAACGAACGTGAATCATATGAACGTGATGAAAACTAGCTTGACGATAATTCACATGTGTCCTCGGGAGCGCTTTCCTTCATATAAAAGTTTGTCCAGGCTTGTCCTTTGCTACAAAAAGGATTGGGCCATCTTGTTGCATCTTATTTACTTTTACTATTTGTCACTTGCTACCAATTACCTATTACAAAACTATATGTTACCGATAATTTCAGTGCTTGTAGAAAATACCTTACTGAAAACTACCTATCATTTCCTTCTGCTCCTCGTTGGGTTCGACACTCTTACTTATCGAAAGGACTACGATAGAACCCCTACACTTGTGGGTCATCACCCGCTGTTCTCCATCGCCTGCCGCCAACGCCGCCACCGGCCCGGCGCGGCATGAACAGCAGGCCTCGTCCCTACACCCCTCTATGCGACGTGATGGACGCACCGCGACCCTGTCGTTAACCCCAGCCGTCTCGTCATCCCATGCTCGTCGTGGACCCGCAGACACGCAGGCTGCGTTGCTCATGGCCCACGAGCTCCTGCGCGATCGCCCCGTCGACGACTTCTATGAGGAATGGCTCGACCGCATCGCCAAGCTCCTCAGAGCCGCTAGGAGCTCTCCAGCGCCGTCCCTCTCCCTGCCTCGCCTGCCTGCCCATGCAGACAACGTGGCCCATGAAGCTCCACTGCTACCTCCGCATCAAGGCATCGTCCAAGACCCAAGGCATGTGGCCCCGTGGCGTGACCGCCCACGCGCGGCGCCAGTGCACGAAGAAGGAAGCCGCCAAGAGATCCAGCGGCCCCGCGGGGGAGCACCAGCTCTCCCTCCACCACTGCGTCGAGACCGCGTGCCCCTTGCCATGATGGTGCACGAGGACCAAGATCAAGCTCCACCTCCCCAACAAGCTCCAGTGTCGGCAGCAGGCTGCAAGGCCCTTGCCCCCGAGTTGCGCAACGTCAACTGGCCTGGGAAGTTCAAGCTCGACCTGCCTCCACGCTACGACGGCACACCCGACCCTGCGGAGTTCCTGAAGCTCTATGAGGTGAGCATCGAATCGTCCGGCGGCAACGAGAAGGTCATGGCAAACTGGTTCCCCATGGCCCTCAAAGATGGCGCGCGCTCGTGGCTACTGAACCTGCCCACGGGATCGATCTCCACCTGAAGCGAGATGCGCGAGCGGTTCATCGCCAACTTCTAGGGCACCCAAGACCGCCCCCCGGCTGCGGGTGACCTACGCGTATCAAGCAACAACCAGGAGAAACCCTACAGAAGTTCATCCAGCGCTTCAACATTGTCCGCGTCGAGATCCCCAAGGTCACGGACGAGGCCATCATTTCAGCGTTCTCAGATGGCGTCCGCGACGTCAAGATGAAGGAGGAACTCGCCATCCACGAAGATCTGTGCATGTCCCTGGAGCTGTTCAACCTTGCGACCAAGTGTGCCAGAGGTGAGGAGGGGCGCCTCTCCCTCGTCGAGCTCCCCGTTGCTGAACCTGAAGACAAGAAGGCCAAGAGCAAGGATGTAAAGCGTAAGGGAGCGGCAGTGCTCGTGGCTGAACCAGAGATGAAGCGCGGCCGTGACCATCGAGAATCATCCAAGAACGGCCGGGCATTTTGTGCCTTCCATAACGTGCATAGCCACAACACCCACGACTGTCAAGAGCTCAGGGCTCTCCGCGAAGGATGCATCATCCAATGCCCCGAACGCAGCAACCGTGGCTACGGCCGCGGGGGAAGCTGGACCGGGGGACGCTGGGACGACCGCGGCCCCCGCCAGGAGTGGTGTGATCAACCTCGGGAGGACCGATGGCGCGGTCAGCCCCGTGAGGACGCCTGGAGGGACCAGCCTCGGGAGGACCGTCCTCGGGGCAAGGCCGGCCTTCCAACTCTATAGCCACCAAGGAGAACTGACAACCATGACGAGGGGGCTGGGGGCTTCTAGGAGCCACGTGCCATCGCCTGCATCTTGGGCGGAGTACAGGCCCCAGCTTCTCAGTGCCTCTTCAAGCAGTTCGCCCGGGAAGTAAACGCGGCTCTCCCCAAGCTCGAAGCTACTCGCCCGCTCAGATGGTCCAGGTGCCCCATCACCTTCAGTTCAGTAGACCAGCTCAAGTGCGCGGCCACGGCCGGCACCCTCCCGATGCTTTGTTCACCCATCATCAGCAACATCCAAGTTACCAAGACCCTCATCGACGGTGGCGCGGGGCTCAATGTCCTATCCATCGACACATTCGATAGCCTCCAAGTACCCTACGATCAGTTGCTGCCTACCGAGCCTTTCTCCGGAGTGACTGCCGGCTCCACCACCCCCGTAGGGTAGGTCCGCCTACCTGTCACCTTTGGCAAGCACGACAACTACCACACTGAGCTCATCGATTTCGATGCCGCGCACATCCATCTCCCTTACAACGCCATCCTCGGGTACCCAGCTCTGGCCAAGTTCATGTCAGTGACTCACCACGGCTACAACGTCCTCAAGATGCCAGGGAGCGGTGGCGCCATCACCATCGGCTGTGAGGAGAAGGATGCAGTGTGCTCACTCGAGTGTGCTTACCTGGCGGCAGCAGTCGAGGATCAAACAACGACAACATCATCTACCCGCCTGAGGTCGTCCCCAGGAAGAAGAAGTAGTTGCTCGCCCTGGAACCTCATGGGGATGCAGCACCTCGCGGCAGCACCTCGGGACCTACACCTAGGGAGGGGCCGCCCCCTCCCCCGCATAGGAGGACGCACCCGGCGCCCCCTCAGGCTAGGCTCGGGGGCTCTCCTCTAGAGGGCCTCTGACTTAGCCAATGTCACGAGGGAGGCGCTCGGCCACCATGTGGAGGAGTGCTTCGCCGCACACTTCCCTCCGGAGGCCACAAGGCGTGAGGCACCAAGCGCTCAGGAGTTCATCCACCAGACCATCGAAGACCTACAAGTGCCAAGGGCAATGCGGGGCGAACGTCGCCCGGCGCCTCTGAGTACAGTTGTCGGCCCATGCTCAGGCGAGAGGCTGCGCATGTGCGTCAATGTCCCTGCACTCAACAGGATCGCATCTCAGGATCTCTATTGGCCTTCCTAGGTGGGCCGGTGCAAGGGTCCCCCTCAAAGCTACGTTTGCATGCCCTTCGGCCTGCCAAACCAAGCGACCCTGCACCGGCGCCATATGCGGGAAGTCCTGGTGACTCGCGAGGCCAGGCATAAGGAGATCCAGGCAGAGTTGGACTTGGCCCTCCGTGAGATCTGGGGAACCCCATAGCCTCACGAGGTGCCGGAGCCAGACGGCACGTGAGGAGGAGCATCTGCGTCGAGCACCTTTAGATACACCAACACTACCTCAGCAACTGTGCCAGGTGAATTTTCCAGTTTTTGTTCAACTGGGAGCGCCCCACGGGCTGCATCATTCCCAGGTCGCACAGGCATGTCCCTGTGGCGTGTATCCTTTTGCATCTCAGCTCACCTAGTTGGGGGCGCCCCTCGGGCTGCATCATCCCCAGGCCGCACAGGTCCGTCCTTGTGGCTTGTATCTCCCTTGCATTTTACCTAAGCTAGTGTTACCGTTCTGTCAGCTGCATTTGAATCACTCATCTGTCTGACCATCACTCTGATACCATGGACATCGTGCGCCCTCACAAGCTTGCTTGCACCCGCTTTATCACAAGGGCGGGCACGGCGTCTGTGCTCGGGTCCGTCCCTATAGCGTCACCAAATCCAAGCGGCTGAGCTCTGGCTCACGGGCCAACCCCGTCTACATCACCTCTCGCGACCCTTGGTGCCTCGCCCATGCTCGAGCCGGATACTAGCAAGTGAGTTGGGGCGCACAATACTGTGTCCCGCCGCTGCGGGAGCCGCGCGCCGGTTGTCTTTTCTTAGGGCATCCACATGAGAAGACGAGGCACAACATCTGTGCTCGGGTCCGTCTCTGCAGCGTCGATAAATCCAATGGCTGAGCTATGTCTGGCGGGCCAGCCCCGTTCACGTCACCTCCTGGGGTCGTTGGTGCCCAGCCTTCTCATATGGCGGCCTCGAGGGATTCACCCGACGCATGCTGCCTAACCATCTTGTGGGATCACCTCAAGCGCACTCACCCAAGACCACGCGCAACCCACCTTGCGGTAGGGCCTCGTGAGTCCCGCGCTCGCTCACGAGTGCCGAGATACACCTCGTCTAGCCCCATCGTGCCAGCCACGCGTTCGGGCGGGGTTGTATACGCCCGGGGGCTCTCCGCAGTAGGGAGTCCCCTCCCACGTTCCAATGGAAGCACCATGCTCCACGCTGGCAGTCGACACGGTCGAGGAGCGGCTATGCCTGTGCAAGAACGGTAGAGCCATGCTCCGCGCTGGTGATAAACAACTAGGGGTGGCCTCGCGGCCACATTAACCTCAGGGAGCCCCTCGGCTCAGTGACCAGCCCCACCGCGATGCGCTCCCCTCGAGAGGATAGCGCGAGTGGGCTAGCACGGGGGTTGCACTCAGGTCACGCCTGGCGCACGCCCCACCAGGTCCCACGGGCCTGGTCGACACGCAACCCTCCCGAGCGCAAGCCCGGCGAGGACAGGTATCAGGTCTGTTCGTACGTCAAGGGGGACCCTTGGGCATCGCGACCCAAGGGCCTAACTGGTCCCGTAGCTCCTCACTCCCTGGTCTTGTCCTGGTGTCCGGTCAAGCCAGTGGCGGCTGAGGTACGCGCGGGGCTGGGCCCTGCCGACGCAGAACGCTAAGGCCGGCTCACGCACCACCTCTCTCGGGGATGTTCGCACGTCAAGGGGGACCCTTGGGTATCGCGACCTAAGGGCCTAACTGGTCTCGTAGCCCTTCACTCCATAGTCTTGTCCTAGTTTCCGGTGAAGCTAGCGGCGGCTGAAGTACGCGTGGGGCCGTGCCCTGCCGACGCAGAACACCAAAGCCCTGCCTAGCGCTTCCTACCTAGGGACCGTTTACACGTCAAGGGGGACTCCTGAGCATCGCGACTCAGGAGCCTAACTGGCCACGTAGCCCCTCACTCCCTGGTCTTGTCCCAGTGATTCAGACAAGCCAGCGGCGGCTGAGGTATGCGCGGAGCCGGGCTCTACCGACGTAGAACGACAAACATGAAGGGAACCACGAATATCTAGCAATTATTACAAGCCAAATTGTCCTTCAAACATCAAACAGAAGTTTTAACGCCTCCATGAAGCCCGTGCACGTCACAGGGAAACGAAGATAAGGAGAAGCACCATCACTCGCCAACAGGCCCTTCCTTCAGCCTTGGGCGTCGCCGCCAGGAAGCGCTCCCTCGCCAACGGCATCGCCATGCCCCGAGGAGTCGGTCTTGGCCGTAGGATCGGTGGCGCCATCGGCTGGGGGAGGAGGGTCGATGATGAGGAACTTCTTCAACAAGGCCTTCACATGGCTCTTCACGGCTTCAGCGGCGGCCTCGCAGCGCTCCGCCTCCATGGGCTCGAGAAGTATCCCAAGATCGGCGTTGGGATCACGAAGGTGTAGGTGGCTAAGGACGCGCGTGAAGGTGGAAGAAGAAAGCACGCGAGCTTCCTCCTCCGCCAGGGGACCGATCTTGCGGACGACATCCTCAAGCGCCAAGACCAGATAAGGAAGCAGCTGGGCGAGGCCTTCATCATCCGACGCCAGAGGCTTCTCCAAGCCCTTCTCATAGAGCGTCCTCAGCGCTTGGCGGGACCTCTCCTTGAGAGACTTGAAGGTCACGCGGTCCTCGGCCAGAACCTTCGCCTTGGTTTCCAACTGGGCTTGTTGTGCTTCCGTCAGCTGCTTCAGCTCCTCTAGGCGACTGCGCTCCGCAGATAGCTCCTTCCCCAACTGCTCCAAGTCGGCGTCGCGACTGGCTACGGCATCTTCTTGGGCCTTCATCCTCTCCTCGTCTGCCTTGCACTTGCTACGCAAGTCTCGCAGCTCGGTCTCCACCGACTGGCAGCGCTCCTGGACGGTCCGCACATCGTTTAGCGCCGCCTCACGAGCTGCGGCGGCCTGGACGGCGGTCTGCTTGTCCTCTTTGGAGGCCGCCATGACTCGGCTCAGCACCTTCTGGACAGACACGTTGGAGCTCAGCCAACCGGAAACCAGCTCCAGATGCCCAGCCACCAGACGACGATCGGCACCTTGAAGGTCATCCTGGAGCTGTGTCAGTGCAGAGAAGGCCTCCTTCAGGGAGCCGGGCGAAGCCGGAGGGCCGCGAGCTGGCGGCATGATCACAGTAGGGGACCGTGGCGCAGCCAAGACCTCCTGAGCCCTGACAATGCCGGCAGAGGAGTCGAAGACGGGAGCCCCCAAAGCCTGCTCGACCAAGGCCGTGACCCCCACCTGAGGTAGGTCCACTGGCCCTTGTGGTGGCGACCGTGCAGCAGAAGCAGGACCTCCTCTGCGTCAGGGGGGACGAGGCCGAACCAGGCCTCTGGACCTCTGATGCGGCTACCTCCCCCTTCTTCTTCGTCGACGGCGCTGGCCTAGCAATACAGGGCAAGATGTTGTGAATCAATAACGGAATCAAGAACAAAGACAAAACCAAGCCAAAGTACTCACTGGTCCACCGCGACAAAACCCCGAGGCCTCTTCAGAACCATGGAGCCCAAGGGCCCCGCAGCTTACGCTGCGGGAACGAGAGCCCCCAAGACAGGCAAGGCCGTATCAGCCGACATGGCAACAACGTCTGGCGGTGCCGAGGCTGAGGTGCCACCTTGGGAGATTAGCGTCGGCCTGCTCTTCGTCGGGACCCTAGCTAGCAGCTTCTTCGAGGGGGTGAGCTTGGACCTCATGACGACCCCGGTCGGGGGTGCCACCTCCTTCACCGGGTGGTCGGCGGCGTCATCGTCGTCAGGCAAGGCACGAAGAAGGTTAGCCTTGCATGGAGGGGAGAACTCCTCGGTCCCCTCCATGGTCGCCTCCGAGTCATCTTCCCCGCTGGAGTCACCCGAGGACACCTCCACCGGTTCGGCTGCCACTTGAGCTTCAGGGAGCGCCGGAGGCACGAGCCCGCGCCCGTCGAAGGTGGGCATGGAAGCCGCCACCATCGCCATGTCCTGGCGGCGGTACAAGGGGACATGGGTAGCAGGCGGGTATCCCAGGTCGACCCCAACCAGGAGACGGAGAGCTGCCCCAAGCTGCTCGGCGGACAGGGCGTCACATCGCAGCCAGAGGTTGTCCGTCTCGTCCCCAAGCGTCCACAAGGGGCGCGAGCGAGCCTAAAGTGGAGCCACGTGACATGTCAAGAGAAAGGAGGGACGAGCCCCGCAACAATACTGCTCATAAAGAAGGGATAGAAGGTACTCTTGGAGTCCTTCGGCAAGGCGGAGGCGGCTCGGACCACGGTTTTCCCCTTCTCGTTGGCGTCCTCCGCCGTCATCAGGAGCACGGCAGCATGGTTTGTCTCCTAGATGGTGGGCGCCCACAAGGCCGACTCATACCAGGCGGGCGGAGCAGCAGCCTTTGACTTGTTGGACGCCATCAGTTGCGAACTTGGAAGGGAGACGGTGAAGATCTGGAGCCTTGTAGAGGAGAGAAACAAGAAAGGGGATCTGGAGCAAGGCAAGGGCTAGCAATGAAGGCACAACAGCACACACTTTCCTTTTGTCAGTTGTGTGGTTGCCGAGGCGGCGTGGGAGCGCAGACGCCCACGTCCAATCAATCGCCATGCGTCAGTCAAGGCCGCAGGCTTTTGGGGCCCGCGACACTCCGTGCTTGACCCTTGGCTTCGCCGCGAAGCCAAGCCCGAGCGCACCTTGGGCCCGCGGGCTACTGTCGGTGTTCTGGGAACGGGGGTACCCATACTTGCCTGCCTGCGGCCCAGGGTGTGGCTCATCAGGCGGCCTGGTACGACCCAACATCTTCAGCAACCACTCAAGACCCTCGCAAGGCGGACGACGCAAGACATCCCTTGGGGCGGCCTCACTAGGCTGGCTCATGAGGATCGGAGATATCAAGGCAAGGGGTACCTCGCGAGGTCCTCGCGACGTGAGCGGTGATGACCAAGGCCAGGCGGGCGCAGAGTGCCAGTTTCCTCTTTGGTGCTAAAGAATCAGGTGCAGATGAAGAGTCCCGAGGCGTTAGGCAAAGTTTTCCATATCGGTGCAACAAGACCAAGACCATCAGGACGGCAGAGCGGAGGTCATCGCGGAGTCCACGACGGTGTCACCACCAGAGCTTTTGGCAGGCGAATACCACCTTTTATCGGGATAGCTTGTACTAGGTGCCCCCCTTCAAATTTGGCCGTTGTGGGATCCCTTCCCGCTCAATATTTGGGAAGAGGACCCTGGGCACTATAAATAGGACTAGCCACCACCATTGGGCTCATCTGACCGGGAGTTGATCAGATAGAAGGCCACACACCACAAGCTCACTCGAGCACAAGAACCCCTCTCCTCAGGAGGTAGTTCGTCCATGTACTAGTTCTTCCTCAGCCTACAAGGCAATCCACCACACCACACTGGATTAGGGTATTACACCACGACGGTGGACCGAACCAGTATAAACCTTGTGTCCCTTGTTCTTCGGATCTGACGAGCTAGGCCTAGGGATCGGCGGGTAGACGAGCTAGGGCGGAAGGAGAGATCTTCATGCGCACCCCAAAGTTCGAACCTTAAGGGTTTTGCCGGAACCCAAGATCCGACACACTAGCTTCATCTGGGTCGTCCAATACAATTCCAGCCTGTTGTAACTTCCGGCCCATGTACGGCCCATGACGTCTTTCGGCCCATATGAGGCCCTTTGTAACTCTTGGCCCATTAACGGCCCCGTAGTGAAACTGGCCCATAATGAACAGTATGTCTCTTCATACCCATTAACGACCCATTACTCCATTGGTCCGTTCCCAGCCTGTGTTATCTTTCAGCCTTTTAAGGGCCCATTTATTCTTGGGCTGATTTGCAGCATTCGGTAGCTTACGGTCCATTACCCGCCTTTTCTGCTTGTGGGCCAAATTCAGCCCGTGGTTAAAGTCGACCCATTTGTGGCCCGTTGACCCGTTGGGCCGTTTTCATAGCATCATCAAAAATGGCCCATTAATGACCCGTTATGCATGTCGATGGAATTAAGCCCGTTATACTCTCGGCCTCTTAAAGGCCTGTTATGATCGGACCATGAACGGACGGCTGCCACTCTAGCCCATTTACGGCCCATAATACGGTCCATCGTTTGGCCAATCGACCATACGGTCTGTAGAAGGCCCATTGATTCTACGACCCGTAGAAGGCCATGGTGATAACGGTCCGCCTGTTGCCCATGGTTATTGTGGCCTAGTAATAAATAATAGGTTATTACGACCACTAGCAAACCACGGAAAAAGAACTGCACTGACTACAAGCAAACAAATACACAAATAAGCAAGCAACATACGCTAGGCTATTATGGCTATTACACATATTACAACCACTAGGCATCAAAGTTGGCCACCAGTGTAAATATGGGGGAGAAAGCAGCATATTACATACACTGTTGTCAGAGTTGGCGACCAGCGTAAACATTATGACATGATATAATCCAAATATATGATTTATATACTAAGCAAGTGAGCATAAGGCAACAACATATGGCATTCAATATTATGTATATGATGTAAAAACTAAGCATTGCAAGACAACATATGCATGATATGAGTAATATAACCCTGCCAAGTTTGAGCATACATCTCAGGGGGAAAATAGGACTGGTCATCTGTCTCTGAATCCTCCTCTGAGGAGCTATCTGTAACCAGCAAGATATCTGCTTCAGCAGGTAGCATTGTCTGCTCTGAGGACATTGTTTTCACTCTAGATTTTTGCATCACCAATTCAAACGGCTGATACACAGGAAGAGTAGTTGAATATACAAACATTGTCGGCAAATAGAATACGTAGTACAAAAAGGATGGCATGATATAATTCACATATATGATGCTTGGGTAAACAACATGGCATTGCATAATTCACATATATAATGTCTTGCAACAAGATGGTATTGCATAATTCACATATATAGTAACTAGACACTAACACTAATAGAAAAAACCTTATACACAGAAGCTTATCGGTAGCGCGGTCTAAAAGGGGGCGCTACTGCTAATTAGTAGTAGCGAGTGGTATAAAACCCGCGTTACTACTAAGTTGTTAATAGTAATGAGGGGTATAAACCCGCGCTGCTACTAAGTGGTCTCCATCATGCCTCGGAGACAGACCATAATAGCAGCGAGGAGTATATAACCTGCGCTACTACTATAGCACAGGTAAGACCCACAAGCTACTACTAAGCGTGTCCGCCCGGCCCGATCCACACTCCCACCCCACCACACTCTCTCTCTCCCTCATCCCTAAAAAATACTCTGTCACGAACTCACCTATTCCTCGGTCCACCCCACCCCGACCCCTCTCCCCATGATCTCCTCGCCGCCGCCACCACCCATGCCGGCCGGTTCCGGCTAGCACCAGCCTCGCGCAACACTCCCCCAAGCTCCGCCCCTCCCTCCCCTCCGTCTAGATTCAACATGGCCGCAGTTCCTACACGGCCACCCTCTTCTCCACCACGCTCTCGCACCACCTCATCCCGCTCCTCCGCCGCCAGGCCCGCCGCCGCCGCCTCCTTCGCCTGCGGCCCGCTGCGCGCCCTGTCGGCGCTGCTGGCGCCGCGGAGGCGGCTCCTGCTGCCCGTGGCCGTGGCCGTGTCGTTCGAGTTCGAGACGGAGGACGCCGAGGGCGAGGGCGGAGGCGACTCCGATGCCGAGTACTCCGAGGACCTCAAGGTCTTCGTCGGATACTAGTAGTCATTACGTCCAAGGGATGTGGTTCCGTTCAAGATTCCTGCGTCGGTTGCGTGTTGGTTGGGGGTCGCTCCTGTCCATCGCCAAGGTGAAGGGGCGATTTACATGCTCATCCACTCTTTGATTCGTTTCCCGGTCTTCATTTCGTCTCTTCAAAACCGCAGACTAGGTGTTTGTGGAATTGCCTGCCTCCTTTGCAACTGCAACGGCAGCGCCAGCAAAGTAAGGAACGCAAAGGCTAGGCAGAGCAAGGAAGGGAAAGGATGACCATGCCGCGGGGGCTGGCGGCGTACATGGTGGACATGGTGTGGGCGGTGCTCGCCGAGTGTGTGTCGGCGTGCCTGCTGGTCACCAACGAGATCGCCCGCGGCATGCGAGCCGGGGAGATTGGCCCTTTTGTCGTGGGGTGAATCTCACTTCGGGAATCCTCCCTTCTGACTCCTTCATGCAGGTGCTCTGCTCTGAACCTTCTGCTCTAGTTTCTTTGCTAGTAAATCGATGAACATGGGGGATACCTTTTTTGATTACCCTATCTGCTCTTTATCCTGAAATACACGCCGGCTATGTGTTAATTGGCTTTGAGATTTGTGTTTGCCAAATGTATTCGAGTACCTAACAAGAGGCTAATGAGAGACTTTGTACAGAGTAGTTTTATCTACATCAGTTATTGTGTATTAGGGAGAACCGATACATTTTTCCAAGTCATTTCTGTCATGATTAGGATAGAGACTTCGGAGTTGGGACGTTTTGTTTCAGTGTAGTGTCAGGTTGTCCAAGGGATGTGGAATTGTTGTTGTGTAGATTGTGTCCTCCAGGATAGGATAAGGTACTGTAAATTTTTCTCGGCATGAAGTAAGTTGGAGTTGGTTTAGTACTTCAGAGGCCTCGTAAATCACTACAACAAGTGAATGCTCAATTGTACCAGAGCTGCGCATGGACGTGGAGTTGTTATACTGGTATAGGTTATTTTTCTTCTGGATAAGATAAGATGTTGTGAAATAGTCTCAGCTTGAACTAAGTTCAAATTGGTTCAGTAAATCACTACGCAAATGAATGCTCCATTGCAGCAGAGCTGCACATGGACGTGGAGTTGTTATACTAGTATAGGTTGTTTTTCTTCAGGATAAGATAAGATGTTGTAAAATGGTCTCAGCTTGAACTAAGTTCGAATTGCTTCAGTAAATTACGACAGCAAATCAATGCTCAATTGTAGCAGAGCTGCGCGCTAAGGCTTGGATAGTTTATTTTTTTCAGAATGATATAGTATCTCATTTCTTGCAGGTTGTATACGATAGAATGACCGGACGAAGCCGTGGATTTGGATTCGTCACAATGGGTTCAGCGGAGGAAGTTGTTGTCGCTGTCGAGCAATTCAATGGCTATGTAAGAAGACTTCATCTGTTTTAAACCACCTTATCTTGGTACATTAAATGGGCTTAAATGACTATCTGTGGATAAATTTTATAAGCTGTTGTGAAAAAGTTAGTTCTCTACAGGTTTCTACAGTTCCAAGGGGATTCAGAGTTCCACCTCTGAGTATTTGGATCTTATCTAACCATGCTCTGAGATTTAGATGTGTTGGGGAATGGGGATTGCTAGTTCCTGCTGGGTAATCAGAATAATGTTTGGGTTTTCCTCAAGGATGTCGGACACTATTTACAGTATGTTAAATGTAGACAATGATGTTGATTTATGATAATTATTTATTTACCTAGTGGATCCCCAATTGTATATCTGTCCCTACCAATGCAAATGCTGAGCCATGTTCCACTTTTACTGCTCTACATTATATTTTCACTGCCTGAAGGGGTTAGTACGCTCCTTGTCTTTTTCACAGATTGTCTTTTTCATCGACATGCACCGCATTATTTTTCCGTGTCGTTCTTCTGAAGAATCTGAAGTTTCTGAACCTTTGTTGGTAATGTTGCAGGGTTTTGGTGGCGATGCCGACAGTCGTCGAGAGGTTCATGGACTGGACAGTGTCAGGGCTGCCGATGTACGGAGAGGCGAAGCTGCTGCTCGTCATCTACCTCTGGCACCCCAGCACACGGGTAAGCAGTCGATCAGACACCCCGAACCCGAGAGATAATCGACATTTCAGATAGACTTGATTTGGTATGTGGCCAATTCTGAATCTGAATCTTAATGGTGCTCAGATTTTAGGGCGCGGGGCACGTGTATGACGGCTTCCTTCATCCGCCGGTGGCGTGGCACGAGGCCGACATCGACCGGGGCCTGCTTAGAGGGTGCTTGGATACGTTTTAGTCTCATGACTAAAAGTAGTGGGACTAAAACTTGCTAGCCTCACCCATGCTTGGATCCAAATACTAAAGAAACTAAAATCAAGTTAATGAGCATTTATTATCCTCCAAACCCTCTAATCCAGAACTTGCATGTGTTAGAGGAGAGGAGTTAAATGAGAAGAGAGAGGATTAACTCACATTTTAGTAGGGGTACCCCTGACTAAAAGATTTTAGTCTGAAGACTAGTTTTAGCCCCTCTTTAGTCAGGGGTGCTTGAAACTTTAGCCTCTTAAAGAGACTATTTTTAGTCAGACTAGTTTTAGTCCCTTGGATCCAAGCAGGGCCTAAGCTGAGGGCTAGGACGAGGGATGTGACGGCATCACAACTCAAGGCGGCGGCTGCCATCGGTCTAAGTGTGGCGCATCGAGGCTGCCCATTGTGTTTCATTGCAGCTGTTGGCCGCGAGATCAGGCCGGGAAGGCGCCACGCATTGACGAGTGAGCCAATTTTTGGATCGGACCATAACAAATTTTTGGATCAGACCATAACGTGTCTCAGTCTGTGATGTCTAGAATAGTGGTTTAGTTTTGAATTTGCATGGCAAGAACCACTTACGTAGGTAGCTGACACTCACAACACTGTGTTTACACTCTTACTTATGTAAAAGATATGAATTATACACGAGTTGCATCTACAATGAGGAACTGTGATAGTAGATACGGAAATTGTGTGATAGAATGGAATTGATTGATTTTATTTTATTTTATTTCTAATAAGTTAGTAGTAGCGTGGCAAAACACTGCTCGCTACTAGTATTTAGTATTTAGGATACTGGTAGCGTTTGTATTGTAGACACGCTACTACTATTTCGTTAGTAGTAGCTATTTCGTTAGTAGTAGCGCGGTCCAAAATAGCAGTAGCGTGGGTGGCACACGCTACTACTAACAATGTAGTAGCGCGGGTTTAGCCCATGCTACTACTAACTATTAGCTGTAGCGTGATACTAGTAGCGCGGGTACCCGCGCTGCTAGTAGCCTTTTTCCTAATAGTGTAAACATGTAGCATTCACACAAAGCATGTCTAAACTAAGCAAATAACATGGCAATGCAAGACACCATATGAATGATATGAGCAATATAACCCTGCCAAGTTAGAGCATGCACCTCAGGGGAGAAATAGGATTGGTCATCTGTCTCTGAATCCTCCTTTGAGGAGCTACTCGTAACCAACAAGACATGCGCTTCATCAGATAGCATTGTCTGCTCTGAAGACCTTGTTTTCACTCTAGATTTTTTTCATGACCGTGTCGGATGGCTGATGCACAGGAAGAGTAATTGAATTAACATTGTTGACAAGTTTATTACGTAATAAAAAAGGATAGCATGATATAATTCACATATAAGATGACTAGCTAACCAAGATGGCATTGCAAAATTCACATATATGATGCCTGGCTAAACAAGATGGCATTGCATGATTCACATATATGATATAGAAACTAAACAGATGGCATTCATACAAAGCATGTCTAAACTAATCAGATGACATATTTTATGTGTAAAATAAGCAATGCAAGGCACCATATGCATGATATGACCAACATCAGCATGTCAAGTTAGAGCAAAAGACCTGAGGGGTTAAATAGGAGTGTTCTGCTCCCTTTGAATCCCTCTCTGAACAATTATCTTCCTCTTGATTACAGTCTAGAATGGGGGGAGGGGGTTTGCTTTTGCGCCCACCATGGAGCGACGTTTGCATGAAATTTTATTGCCACGCAAGGCTTGTCTCTTTTGCTCTACATGTTCAGTACCATTGTGTACAATAACTGGCATGCATAGGAAAAAAAACATAGTGAGATTATGTAAGGAGTGCATACTATGGATAGACCCCAAACCAATGATAGCAGGCAGATAATAGCTTCAGTTATAAAATACAGATAATGGCTTCTTTAATGTTTGTTTCCACCCAACATGAAACTCACAGTAGACACGTGAGATTATTTAGATAGTAGACAAATAGTATTGATTGCTGCCTCAATGTGTAACCCACAACCATTTAAAAACTCAAGTTTGAGCATTAGTTTGGACCTGACTCGGAGTCTTATCGGTGAACATGACAATAAAGTAGCATGCCATCATGTTAAGCGATGCATAACGTAAGCAGACATGAAAGAGTGCGACCTCTCATGCGGACCCATGTCGTCCTCAAGTTCCTCTGCTCAGTTGATGATACTAATGCGGTTGTCGTGGCTGCCGGTGGCGGGGAAGAAGATCTGAGGCGACGAAAGATAGTCTGGAGGGCGGATCCCTGTTGTGGTGAACCCTTACGTCGTTGGAGCAGCTGAGCTGGGGTGGACCACAGCGCAGTAGGAGCAAGACAAATCGCACAAGGTTTTCTTTGACACATATCTGTAACAGAAATAATTCTGTAAGGGCTTCTTTGCATTGAAGGATTCTAACAATGCAGGGATAGGAAATACACTAGAATAGGATAGGAATGCACGTGCAAAACAGAGAATTTAAAAACACAAGATTTTCGTTAATCTAGGTGTTTGGTTCACAAGAATCGGAAGATCACAAGAATGCAAAGAAGAATGGTGAAATTAAGTCAAACCATAAGAAAATGTACAGTTATAATGCTATTATGCTACTATCTCATAGTATTATGCTTCATGAATATGAATTTGAAAAGGAGCCCAAGTCGATATTAAAATTTCTACGGTTTTTCTATCAAGGAGACACTAAAGGAACAAATCCTATAGTTTTCCTTTGCTCCATTCCTTTGAACCAAATGCATGAATAGTAGTACCATAGGAAACTTTCCAATTCCTATGTTTTTTCGTCATTTTTTCTTTCAAGCACTAGCAATTCTAGTAGGCGGGCTTGAATAGGGAAAAGCCTACACTCGAACAATGTTTTTGTGCTACTTCTACTACTTTGGACCCAGGCCACTGCCCTACTAGCTCAACTCCTAGGCCCATCTAGAAATGCACAGCTCAAACGCGCAGAAATAATGATGGCTTTCAAGAGAGTCCACCATGGATAGCTATGTTGCATGTTACCTCACTGCTTGTTATATAGGAGAAACTAACTGTATTTCACGTTACTACGTGTGCTCAGTGAACAATATATATAACATGTAGAGTAAAAATGCGATGCAGCAAATGTACAACCTTTTTGGCGAAGCCATGTCGATCTCAGCATCATGGGGGTTGGTCGTTGAGGATGCTGCGGCTGATGTGGCAGTCGAAGGAGGGAAGAAGATCCTAGGCGCCTGGAGAAGGAGCCAAGGGTACTGCTCGACTGTGATGGAGGGTTTTGTCGTTGGAGCAGCTCTGGTGAGTTGTACGATGGCTAGGCTGAAGCAGGACAAGAAAGACAACGTTAACCTAAGTGGAATTCTAATAGCATCTCCAATAGATCATGTAAAATATATAACCACAAAGTGCTAGTTCTAAAATACATCAGCCGCTCATCTATGAAATTAACTGTAGAAACTGAATTTAACTGTCGAAACTAAATTTTACCGATGAAACTAAATTTTGCTGTCGAAGCTGAATTTTACTGTCGAAACTGAACAAAAAGTAGCAGAAAAGCAGTAGCAGTAGCAGCGCCGAGAGCAGCAACGCGTGCGAGAGCCGAGGCAGCTGGTCATGTAGCAGCATCTCAGGTAGCAGCTGCAGGGGCTCGAGCGAGAGCAAGATCTGCTGCTCGTGCAGCAGCAGCGCGAGGAAGGATAGAGCAGCAGCGCAAGCAAGAGTAACAATGCAAGCAAGAGCAAGAGCAGGCCAGGCAGGGGATCGGAGAGCAAGAGCACAACAGTAGCGCGAGCGAGAGCCAAAGCAGTAGCAGCTTCGGCTGACGTGGATGTCGCCGTCGAGGGAGCGATACCGTAAAGGAAGTGGTCGGCTATGCCGCCGTAGATGGAGTTGTGCCATGGCGCCTCGGGACAGAGCGCCGGCAACACCATGAGATCGAAGCAAGAAGAAAATGCATCGATTACTGTAGAACCTCCTTGGTGGCGCTGATTAGGCCTCGGCTTCATTCGAGGAATCGATGATGATGCTGCTCTTCTGGCGGTGCGGGAATGGAGGTGGCGCGAAAGATGAGGGGAACGTCGGGGCAGCTCCTTGGAGGTGGAGGACGGGTGGCTGAACCGGCGGGACGACAAGATCGACGACGGATCCTCATCCGGTTGGGTGGATGAGGGAGGTCGAGGTGTTGTGGTGGATGACGTCGTCAGGGAAGAGGCTCCGGTTGGGTGGCGGACGGAGGACGGTGTGGGGCTTTGCGGGTTTTCGTGGCCTCGGTGTTCGAATGGGGGCGGCGGAGGGGATGGGAGGGGGGAACCATGGCTTAGTGACGCGCTTGTCCGAAATGTGGGGCAAGTTACGAAAATACCCCACCGATTTGAACTAGATGGTTCTTTCAGTTCAGGGGGTATCACGGGAATTTCGTGTCGGGATTTCGCAGGAGGTGGGAGTTTTCGCCCACGTTGTAATATTGGGATGGCAACGCGTGGGTTGAGATGGAGGGAGTTTTCCTATCATAACGAGACAAAGAGTTAGCTTCAAATTTTGGGATAACAAGCCGTGGGTTGAAGAGGCAGGAGTTTCTGAGCACGATAGAGAGAGATGCTAGCTTGAAATTTTGGCATAACAAGGCGCGACTTGAAATTTCAGGAGAACAAGCTTAACGTGGACGGAAAAAAATCCGCACCTCACTAGAGAGATCCATGTCTCGTTTTACTATATTACTAGAAATGCATTCAAATACAACAACAACAACAAACTGAAAACAAATCGGGACAACAAGCTTAACTTGTTTAACACGCGCAACACACACAAACAGAATGTGTTTAGCACGCGCAACACACACAAATACACACACATACACACACCATTTAGACTAGTAAGGTACATGTGCATTACTCGCATAATATTTGGCAAGAAATTATGAATAAATACCACATTATATCATGTAAGCTTTCAGTCATATATATGCATGATGTAGATGTTCGTTTAATTCTTATATTTCATCTCATTCAAAATTAATTGGTTTTTATCAAAAAGCTAATCTATTTTAAGATTCATGAAATTGTGCGTTGAAAAGCACAAAGTAAAAATAAATAATGGGGGTTCATCTAGAAGAAAAGGGGCAATTATGATACAGAAGATTCTACAACAGAGGAGAAATGCTTGTATTTTGAAATTTGTGCATTCTGCTTAACTTCAACCATGGAGTCTTCTAGATTATACACGTGGCGGAATCTAGTGGAATGTAGATGATTGGCCAGTAGTGCTCGGATTTGCCATCTTTGCACCCAGGGACGGAGCCAGGATTCGAGCATGGAGGGGGCGAAGACCACAATTAAAGAAGACAAAAAAACATCTATATATAGCGTTCTAAGTATATTAAATATGCCTAGTTCTTATAATACAACAGGGCGGTGTAGTTTGCGATAGAAAAGAAGAAAATACACTTGCAAATTTGAAAATGCAAGAAGGAACTATGATTACCAAAAATAACCAAGGTTCCATAATTTTGGTACAATTAGAAAAAGGAAATACAAGAATACATACCCTTCATTGCTTTGCTGCCGATGCCGCTCATGTCGGCCGTGCGCCCTTGTAGTTGAAGCCTCTGATATACAGTAGATGCTTCTGTTGGATTTACCCTCCTTTTAATTCGGATCTATAATCATTGGTTGCACAAAATTTCTTAAGGCTTGGGCGCTTCGGCCATGGGAGGCGCGCTCAGGCGAGAGGAAATAACGATGGATCAGGACTTTGTATGCGCTAATTTTCTCATCGTTTGGGAGCTTCGACCGCTCGCGGCGCGTTCGGGTGAGAAGAAATGACTAGGGTTCGAGAGAAAACGAACAACCTTCTGATCGATAAAATACTGGGCCGACCTGCGATCATGGGGCATGGGTTATTATATGGCTACTAGCGCTAGCGCTAACCATAAAAAACAGATTATATGGGCCTGGTAATTATGTTAACCAGGCCTGCTAATTATCTAAAACTAATTGTATGGCCTGCTGGAGCTGATAGGGGGGGCGTAGCAGCTTGCAGAACAAGTTCTTGCACAAAGATCGCTGCTCTCGTTTACTGGAAATGGGATCGTTAGGGGGGGTCTCGCCCCCCCTCGTCCCCCCTTGTCTCCGTCCCTGTTTGCACCATCGGATTGGGTTCATCCAACGACCATCATTCAAAGTTTATTCGCACACTATATAGGGATATAGATATGTGATGCGAAAGCCACCCATCATCTCCAATCTGAGTAGTGTGTCCATGCGTGCATGCAATGTGGCCAAACGATGCCTACCATCGGTATCTCAAATTCAAATCAGTATGACCTTGTTCAATGTGTATACAGTATAGCATGCTAGTTTCCAAACCACACCACGCATATCTGAGTTATATTCATGCATCATGCATGGGTTTCAAACATCATGATCTCTTATTCAAATATTTGAATTCAACTTTACATTGATTATGGCCTCACCTACTAGGCTTTTACACCCACACAGTTGTCGTCTCTTCATAATTGTACCACTAACTTTCTCTCGTGTATGCATGTACACACACTACCACTCGGCAGTATCCACCGCACACATGCTATCTTTTTCTTCAGGTCGGTCTCCCATGCATGCACACGCACACACCTCCCCCTCTTCATCACTTCGGGCATTCTTTATCTCTCACATGCATGTGCAACGATCGACATTCCTCTATGTGTGTAAATATATAGCTAGGTCTTTTCCAGTTTTCCACACAAATCGATCAATCTATATATCTAGTCAGGTCCCACCCTCTTTCCCACGTACAAATCGATCAATCTATACCTCTCTATATAGGACTACATAGCTAATACACCCACGTTATCTATCCATCATCTCCCTCTCATCATACATGCCTTCCGCTTCATCGCTCAGACGCGCGCACAGTGGCGAAGGCAGGGGCAGTAAGGGCCCTGCCCCCCTAACATCACTATATATGTATTGAGGCTAATATGAATGTGGTCAGTAGATCAATTGCTGGTAAAATGGTTTAAGTTGATGAATTGGCCCTCCCCGTAAAGGATTAGCAATGCTTGGACCCCTAGCTCATTTATGTTTCATTGCTCCGCCACTGCGCGCAACCACAAACGTTCTCGCCCCCTCTCTTTAAATATCGATCTCACACTTGTGCACTCCTTCATAGTCTCCCTCCACTTGGCCCCTCGCACCATCTTCCATCCCCCCCATGTCCCAGTGCTTGTACGCTCGTAGAGCTCTTCCCTCTATATGTATCTATCGATATCTCGCGCGATCGACCCCTCCCCTCCCTTCTTGTATATCACCTCGGCCCCATGCACATAAATTTATGTATACAGGCCTCTCCTTCACACAAATTGCATTGACATGTATTCCCTCGCCATATCTTAGTATCTCTCACACACATGAACTACATGTGCGAAAGAGAAAAGGTACACACACTCACTCGATCACACATACAAACGCGTAGGTGCACGGTAGAGCACATTTCTACAAAAAAATGAGCGTGCAGAAAGGCTTTAGATGATGTGCCACTAGTCTATATCTATAGCTCTGTATCTATATTTATATCTATACTCTATACCCCTATATAATGTGCGAATAAATTTGAAAGATGGTCATTGGATGAAGCCAATCCGGCGGTGCAAAGATGGCAAATCCAAGCACTACTGGCCATTGGATATCATCTACATTCCACCAGATTCCACCACATGTACAATCTAGAAGACTCCATGGTTGAACTTAAGCATAATGCGCAAACCTCAAAACACAAGTACTTCTCCTTTGTTCTAGAATCTTCCGTATCATAATTGTCCAAACTTTTTTTCTAGTTGAATTGCCATTATTTGTTTTTTACTTTATGCTTTACAACACACAATTCCACGAATCATAAAATAGATTAACCTTTTTAAAAACTAATTGATTTTGAATGAGATGAACTATAGGAATTAAACGAACGTCTACATCATGCATATATGACTCAAAGCTTACGTGCTATAGTGTGGAATTTATTCATAATTTGGTTGCCAAATCTCATGCGTGCAATGCACATGTACCTTACTAGTACTTCCAAGATGTGCAAAACGCGTAAATTAGAATTCCAATCGCAGGCTACACAGTGTATCTCCCTATTTCAGTTAATATATTAAGATTAAAATGAAGTGGGGGCATCCATGAAGCCACGTGGCACATGTGGAGGCGTTGTCGCGGCCTCCTTGTGTGGATTGATCACAGTGATGTGTTGCTGGTTCGAGAAGAATGTACTCGTCCTCTCTCACGCACACTGGCAGTACGTGCACGATGCGAAGATGTGCACGCATGCACTCATTCCCTCACGCGCACACGCGGGTACACGGTGGGATGCATTTTTGTACGAAGATCCACCCCATGTAATAATTTGACGCGTGTAAAGTCGTTCACTTCATTGATGGTCAATTAATACTATGCATGCAGATAGAGTGGACGTGAGGGAGGAAGTAGTTGGGAATAACTACTCCGGTGCATGCATGCGAGTAGTTAAATCATGGGTTGCTACTTCAATTGGTCTCCTTCGTATTTTGTGCCAATTTTTGACCATAATTTTAAGGAATACAATATTTATGCATGTCATAAAAATTAATGTAATAAAAAAGAATGTTCAAATGTGATTCCAATGATATAATTTTTGGTGACATGCATTAACATTTTCTTAGTTAAATTTTTGGTCAAAAATTGGCATAAAATAAAAAGGGGCCAATAAACCAGGACGCAGGCAACATGATCAATTTTTGCATGGGTTACTGTTGGTGGCATTTGTATTGAAATATTGACGGAGTGGAGTACTATTCTTTATCTTAGCCTCGTAGGGCTCTCACAGCGCCTACGCTCACCTCCCCGCCTCGCCCACCGGATCCCGCCATGGATAATCCCTTAGATCCCAGGATCCCGCGGGCTTCCCTCTCGCTGTGGCCCGCAGCACTGCCGCCTTTGAGAGAAACCCACATGTGTTTCACAGGGGATCCATTGCTCTGGAATCACATATCGGTGGCGCCGGATGACATGCCAGGGCTGCGTTTCAGGTGGTGGGCAGCAAGGGCAAATCGGATCGAGGAAGCGTCGCATCGATTGGAGACAAGTTTGAAGGAGATGCGCCTGGTGAAGCACAAGGCGGAGGCGCAAGTCGATCTCAGGGGAGAGATGGTGAGGGATGCTAGCATTTGGCAGTGTAGCGTTGATTTCGAGCTGGGGCTAATGGCAGAGATCATATTCACGGAGTCGACTATGGAGGAAAGAACATGCATGCCTGTGGGATGGGATGAGCAGCCGGTGCAGTTGTTAAAATGGGCGGTAGGAGAAGCCAAATCGCGAAGCCAGCTACGGCGGCAGCGCTGGGGATGCATCATAGGCGTGGTTAGTTGCCCTCCTTCCCCGGCAGCGATGCGGTGACCTACTCGGTTGCTGCTGCAGTGAGCTTGCAGCGCCATGGCGGTTTGCAACCATGGCAATCACTCCATCTATATGTATTATATTCCTGTGAAAATACTTGGTCATTTGGAAAAATATGGTAATTGATTTATCACTAGTTTCTGACTGCTTGGTCGTGACAATCACCCGAAGCCACAACCAGAAGTCTCCAACGGGTAATTCTTATGGTCGGTCGCACCCACAGACGGTCGGTCGGACCCGTGACACGCATCGGCTTGGTCTAACATGTATGACCAGTTACATCACTAACTTGTACGACTACATTTGAGCAGTAGTACTTGAATTTTGTGTTCCAGGGAACTCACCGAGAGCAGTTTCGGGCCTCGACCATCGATTAATCTTTAGCTTGTTCCCATGGATCACATTCCAAAGTAGTAGTAGTACCATGCTATAATTAAGTGCAAACCTGCTCACACCTAGTACGTATCAAACCTGATCGTGTTCCCACTATGTAGGTGTGTAGTACTAGGCTATAAAAAGGGGAACTATACCTAGCCGAAAATTACTCTACCTTCCTACTCATAAGTCTTTCTTGTTCGTCTGTCGTTGCCATGGCTGGTGTGCAGAGTTCTAGGTCGAGAACTACTTGTAGCAACGGAGCGGCGACCAAGGCCGCGGACAAAAAAGAGGGCTCGCCGCCTCACAAAGACTTCGAAAGATCACTCATAGGCAGGTGAGGGCTCCGAGGAGTTTCCTAGCCGCGGAGGCGAACATGCGGAGCTGGCGGTGCTGGAGTCATTATCCCTTGATGACATGCCCGATCAGCTCAATAAGTAGAAGTAGTTCATCGACGGCTTGGTGGATATGCTAAAGGAGAGCCTCAATGACATGCCCAATAAGCTCAATATGTGGGAGGAGTTGACCGCCGGCTTGATGATGCAGCTGAAGGAGAGCATTGCCTCGGGTAAGAAGGCGACCGGCAAAATCCTGCAACTTCAGGAGGACAATGCGAAGCTCCGCCACGAGCTCGACCTGCTGGAGGAGGAGAATGCTGGCTGGAAGTAGCTACATGATAAGAGTAGTTCCTTCATGAAGATGCTGCACACCCTCGTCATGGAACAGAAGGAGGAGTTGGCGAAGCTCCGCATCGAGCACTCGGTTGTTGTCAAGGTACATAATGCGGCCGTGGAAGAGATGATCAATGCTCGCATCAAGAAATCCCGTGTCATGGACAGAATGAAGAAGGTGGCGGAGGAGACGAGCGAGGAGATGAAGGTCGTGGAGGCGATAAAGAAGCAGGTAGGACTCCGCAGTCAACTCTTCATGCAGTAGAGAGCAGCGCCCCAGACTTGTGTCTGCGTCTTCCTTCTCTTTTTTTGGGGGGGGAGGGGTAATCTTCCTTCTTCTTTTGCTCCTGTGTTTCTTCTTTTGCTTCGGGTGTTTCGTCGCATGTGTCATGTTCTCTACGAAGCACAAAGAGAACAATGATATTTCCTCTGTTTTACTTCACAAGTCATGCGCGTATACCTAGGTTGCAAAATTTATCTTCATAATATAAACTATATAACACAAAAATTATACCGTTTGAAAATAGAATATCTAAAGTTTACAATTAATATATGACTTCTATTAGGTTGGTCAAATTGATGACTTAGGGGAACGCGCACGCCTTGTAAACTGAGAGAGAGGGAGTAACGATGAGCGGCGTCGTGGGATCGCCATGTCGCACTGGGCTGCTGAGGGAGTCTTGGATTGAGGGGTCCTCGGGTGGCCGGATAACTCGTGGTGGGCCGGACTGGTGGGCCGTGAAGATCGTTGTTGAAGATCATCTCTCGTATCCGGATAGGACTCCTGTATTCGTATAATGGCATGTTTTAGGTTCGGGTGTAATATTTCCTTCCTCTGCAAGATGGTTTTGTACAAACCCTAGGCCCCTCCGGTGCATATATAAGCTGGAGGGTTTAGTCCGTAGAGGCTAGAGAATCGTAACATCCTCATAGGCTAGACTTTAGGGTTTAGCCATTACGATCTCAAGGTAGATCGACTCTTGTAATCATATTCATCCATATTAATATAGCGGGAAGTAGGGTACTACCTCGATCGAGAGGGCCTGAACCTGGGTAAACATCGTCCCCAGCCTCCTGTTACCATCGATCCTCAGACGCATAGTTCGGGACCCCCTACCCGAAATCCGCCGGTTTTGACACCGACATTGGTGCTTTCATTGAGAGTTCCACTATGTCGTCGACCAAATGACTGATGGATCGCTTCATCAACCACGACGGCGCCACGGAGGGAATTTTCCTTCCCGGCCAGCTTTTTGTGTTCGAGGGCTTCATGCTCTGTGCCAACACAGATGGCCGCCTCGAGCAGGTTGAGAGCTACGCCCCTGGCCATCAAGTCAGGTTTGGAAGCCTGAACTACGTTACTGATATCCGCGGAGACTTGATCTTCGACGGATTCGAGCACACAACGACCTCTCCCTGCCACCATGATGAACATGACCTAACTCTGTCATCGGACCAGGAAATAACACATGTAACCGTTCCAGCCTTAGATCCGGAACATGTCGCATTATCCGAGGACGGGAAGCTCAATCCCGCCGAGGAAGCCGCAAACCCAACGGCGCTGGAGCCACACATGGACCCACCTCTGAGCGGAGTGTGTGTTACCGGAACTCCGGACTCGTCTCCGGCCATAGGTTCCGAACTATGCGCATCCGCGCCCTTCAAGCTCGATCAGGCGTCTATCACCGAATTCAGTGCCGCGGATATCTTCCGGCACTCACCTTTGGCGATATGCTGAACTCGCTAAAATCTCTCTCCTTAGCTGGGAACACACAGCCGAGTTATATCCGGTTCAAACTGGAGGCTGATGATGGAGAATTTTGCTCCCCACGGCCGAAGATCTAACCGATCTACTTGACTACGCTTCCGAAGACTTCGACCGGATGGACCTCAAAGCTGAAGCAGATCTAGACCAAAATTGGCCCGCAACCGGGTGATGGATAGCTACGTCTTCATACGTTGTGTATATGGTGGATACAACTAAGGAGAAGGAGGGCGATGGCGAAAACGATCCCGGAAAGGACAAGCATGTCGAAGAACCACCCAAACGTCGGCTTCCAAAGTGCCGAACTAAATCCCATAAAGGAAAAGATAGCAACACTGTCACTAACAACAGTGACAGTCCGGAGCAAGCCAAAGACCCCGCAGACCCAGCGATGGAGCAGGACGAGCGAGAGGACGACGAACATAGTCCGAAACCGTAGTCCGATGACAGCGATGACGAAGAAAGTAATTATGAACCTGTCTCCGAAGAGGATGTCACCTTGGGCGACTGTCGGGACCCTGATCCTAAGTCACACCGATCTAGCATGTAACACCTCATATCACTTTGCGGCCTCACGCACGGTATCCCCACGGGTGCCACCTTACCTGGCCCGGGACCGTTTGCGTATTTTGGATCACGTATATGATAGTGTCGCTAGCATCCATATGACAGAGAACCCGGGCCGACATGACTACTTATAAACCAAAAGTGGCGCTAAATTACAGAGACAGGCATACATGACCCAACAACGAACATGTCGGTCATCAACGTATGAACCCAAGTCGTAGCAAGCTACAAGGACTTAAAGGAACAACGCGTGACATTTCCCCTAAGGGACAGACACAGGAACGAAGAAGGACACATGCCGGCCAGCCTAAGTGTTCAGAGCAGTAGCAAGCTACCAAGGCTCAGTGGAAGCACTAGGAGACATTTCCCTGTAAGATAGGCTACCAAGGGTAAACAACTAGGTGTCAGATCCCACACATAGCAATACACATTACACGTACGCATAACATGCAAGTATGTGTTGTACAACATGGCATCACAACACAACTCAACAGCTCATATAAATAAAGGCCCAGAAGAGCCATCATAGCATTTATTACAAGCAGTGGGTCTCATGACCCAACATGCAGAGCATACAGGCAGCGGAAGCATAACATGTCTGAGTACAGACAACTACAGAAGAAAAAGGCCGAGAAGCCTCACTATCTACAAGACCCTCCCAAGGGTACAAGATCGTAGCTGAGGTCACAAGCTAAACGTCGAAGTCCACGCGGAACCACTAGTGACGCTGAAGTCTCTCTGCAAAAACATAAATTAAGCAAACGTGAGTACAAAGGTACCCAGCAAGACTTATATCAGAACTAGCTACATATGCAACAATATCAACAAAGGGGTGGGGGAGTTTGACTGCAGCAAGCCAGCTTTGACTCGGTGGCTATCCTAAACTACGACTGCAAGTAACTCTTTTGAGGTGGCGCACATGAGTCCACATATTCACCAATCAATACACTACTATGGATCCGCTCCCGTCTCCCTACGAGAAGGCCATCCATAGCACTCACACTTGTCTTGAGCATTTTAGAGTATCCACATTCACTTGTCTATGTACCAAGTAAGCATCCAGAAGTCCATAACCGCGGACCCGGCTATTCGAATAGATCATGTTAACCCTGCAGGGGTGTACTTCTTCACACACGCTCTCGCCAGTTACCGCCATGTACACGTCATGTATCTCGGCAACCTTCAAGCGGAAGCCTGGCGAGGGTGTCGGCCACGACCTGACTAACCACACAAGACTCTAGTCCAGGTTTATCGCCTATTCGGGTTCCATCCGTAAGGAGATCCAGCCGGGGTGTCGCTCACGGCCCCAAACGATGTGTACATGGTTCCCAAGCCCACCATACGGGTGCCACTTGGTACACCGGGCCACTGCACCTAGTCTGTCCCAAGCCCACCTATACCGGGTGCCACTTGGTAGACTACTAGCACTACCTACAAACACCAGAAACTAGTTGCAACTCCTAGACAGAGACCTAGTTGATTAATAAGTCGACAACAAAGCTAAAGCTAGGGCTGTGACAACTCACCCCCACTAAACAAGAATCTCGTCCCGAGATTCAAGACGTGAGGTAAGGAAACAGAGGGACAAAAATCTAACACGATCTTCTTGATCCAACTGTCGTCCTCGAGATGTTGATTCGTTGCATCATGTTGATCTTGGCATCCTCGCTTTCGAGATTTTCATCCACACGATGAAGACAGAAAGGAACCCTATTGAAATCAATCTTCTTGAAGATCGAGCACTTAAGACCAACTAGTGGAGTGAGATGAAAGGACGCCTCTTGAGCTGAGACACAAAACATGCATTGTGAGGGATGCAGAACAACGACGATGAAGGTTCAATTTGTAGGTAATAATTCCACACTTAAGGAATATGGTGAACGATGTCACCAGACAGGGCACCTTAAAGAAGGTGACTCGTAGGATTATTTCCTTAAGTGGCAAAAAGAATTACTTTTGATATAGAGATCATTGAAACTCTCTATACCAGCCTAAGGGAAATCACAGTTGATCGTGTGAATGAATTCGAAAGAATGGCATACTCAGTTTGGAGAGGAAACTAGAGTTATAGGACAACTCGGCGACGGAGGGCACATTCCAATTGATACCGAGGATATAACCTAGTGAATGAGCGTGCTCTCAAGAACTTGAGCATTTCCGTATTCATCAAGGTTTTACCAACATCTGTGCCGAGGATTCTGGCAACACATCATACTACCATGATGAGAGGTGATGGAGGATACAGATGCAAAGGAGGACATCACTTTCTCAGATTTTTCCTTAGCAATGCCAAAGAAACAAATCCGGATGATTGACCGAGAGACATTTAGCACTCCGCTTCTAATGTTCTCCTTGATGTACTAGGTACCACGGTCAATGCTTAAAAGCATCAATATGGCCATCAAGTAAAGGTCGGACTTCGGGAGCACAAAAATCCATAAGGAACAACTGGTGGAATAAGTCATACCAAATCCTCATGGAGAAGATGGTCGAAATGCTCATTCAAGATACTACAATAATAGATCTTCCGGCTAGGTGTGTCGACCAGAACATCAACCTCATCGGGACCTACATCATAGATCTTGGAAATGTTCCAACCATCATATCTGCCTGAGATTCAGATCTGGTTGGTAACAGGACATTTCAGACAGCATGTCTGGAAAGAAAGGTAGCATCACAAATCGACGAGATGACGTTGCGAGATTCCCAGGAGATGAACTACGATAGCAAGCTCCAAAACATGAGCTGGTTCTGCTACATACATGTGAACACATTGACCCAGACAAGTATGACCACGTAGTAGTCTTATAATAAAACACTACCTAGTTCATGTGGGGAACCATCATCGAGGATATCGAAATCCTAGCACAAGTCATGTTTCTTAAGAAGGCGCTTCTTCTCCTTGAACAAATCAATCAGTGGCTTGGTGTGCTAGGGATTACATATGGAATGGAGGTAGCGAGCCTATCAAACCATAGAATACTTCGCACATGCGTGACTGGCTTGGGATGATTCCAGAGGAAACAAAAACAAACTTTCTCGAATTCACTGTGGCAACTTTCATCAATTACACGTGAATTATGGAAAATCACTTTTCTCAACCAAACATAAACCTCATGAACGGAAAACGAAGGCAACTCTTACAAAGTTTCCAACACTAGCTTAATGTCCAACAAGATCATGGAGAAGACAAAAATGTTGCTGATGGGCTCAACAACAGATCATCAAGATTTCCATATAGATGGAATTCCACAATAAAAGGAACATACTGATAGCATTGGTCAGACCAAGAGATGTAATGGTGTATGCTTGAGGGATCAACCACGAGTAAAACAACATTACGAATATCGTTGGTTCTGATTTGACTTGACGATAACCCATACTCAAGTCAAAGTTTGGACAAGACAATAGATCCACAAATGATCACGGAGATCAATTGAAGAAGATATCATCTATCTTCAATACACACACAAGATATCCCTTTTGAGTGAGCTATGTGGATTAAGCTTTTATCTTCCAACTCTCCAAGTTGTTGTTTAGCTTAACCAACTAGCTCGGGGTATCCAACACAGATTCTTGGAGAAGTGGTGGTTTATAAGAAACCAACTTGATCACGAGCTCAACATAGCGGTCAGGGAACAACCTGGTAATACTTCAGGGAAGATATTCGGAAAATCACGAACCACCGATATGTTACTAAGCTCGGAAACAATCTTGCTTTTCAGGGCAAGACGATATGATCAAAAGAGCCAGAGATTGATACAATCCTAACTCATTGATCGAAGAGTGCACCAGAATGATGGACTAGGTAGCACGATCAATCTTAGAATGATGACTCAGTAACCAGCACGCTAAAAATGAGATTATCGCCCATTAACTACCAAGCAACGAGGTTGCTAGGAGTATTGACTTCACACATCACAGTTCACTTGTCGGTACTCCGGTTACAATAACACGGAGACCGAGGAATGAACGATGATGGCAAGAAGTATCACTATATCAGGAGTTCACGAGAGGTGGTGCAATTCCCATGACACTCTTGACATAAAAGAGGGTAACACTCCAAGTTAGAACAGAACAAAAGTTGGAATGTCATTTTGATATGCGGAGTACAACTGCTTTGACCCAATCCTAGATATGGATAAGGTACTGGAGTTTGTTTCTCCTAGTCATTCCAGAATAGAATGGATTGACGGACCACAAGAGTAAAAGGCATAGATGAACACGAATGCACAACTACTCCTGACTATCAACTAATAAACGGGATCGTAATACGACTAAAAGGGGACAACTCAAAGGAACATATAACTTTCTGAGTTGTGGATGCATAGATTAGCATGTCGAACGAGTTCAACATATTTCTTTCGGATAACCCATGCAGAAAGGTAGGACTGGCAGAGTCACAATGTGGGATGGAGAACTCATCAAGAGCACTGAGGTTGTGATCTTTTGGTTCAGAAGAACTTCTGCCATAACGGTTGATGGTATTGGAAGAACGATTCACCACGGACTACGAGGACTATCACAAGGTTACTAATATCCTAAAGGAACTAGCAAGCGTTATCAACATGAAGCAAGTAGGGTGAATCTCGGGTTCAAGAACCCAGGAATAGAATGCCTACTAACTAAATGGCATCACGGGATGCTTTCGAGAATAATGGCCAGAATCGTCACACTGGGAATATAAAGCATTGCTAGATTACTGTGTGATCTTCTAAGCCACCTAGGGTCATAATAATAGCTCCAACCTATATGTCGAGGCAACGGAGTACCTCAACACACCGACAAGTGTGGTTAATCTGGCCTAAAAGGACATTAAGAACAGGTAGGAATGATTTGCAAATGCATCAGATTGTTAAGAGACCTGGGATGACTCGGACAACATAACGGCTGTTAATGCTCAAAAAGATTTTGAAAGATCCTCCAAAATGGTGGCATAGCCACTCAACATCACAAAAACAAGGTTCCGAGACCAGCTGTTAACACGGGGAAGTACTAAACACTGAACTGAGAGTTGAATCCACCATTAACATGATCCTGATAAATAGAAGAGAAAGCCTAGTTCCTTAACCCCGTAGAAGAGAAGTGGATGACTCAGATCAGAAGGGCATAAGGTAAAGGAATAAAAAGAGCCTTACGTTCCCTTCCACAATCAATTCCCTTAATATAACTAAGGAGTTTCTAGACACGACTTCGACCAGTTTGGCTTGGTAATCCTACAGGCAGTCATGCTCTGATACCAAAGCTGTCGGGACCCCGATCCTAAGTCACACCAATCTAGCATGTAACACCTCATATCACTTTGTGGCCTCACGCATGGTATCCCCACGGGTGCCACCTTACCTGGCCCGGGACCGTTTGCGTATTTTGGCTCACATATATGATAGTGTTGCTAGCATCCATATGACAGAGAACCCAGGCCGACATGACTAGTTATAAACCAAAAGTGGCGCTAAATTACAGAGACATGCATACATGACCCAGCAACGAACGTGTCGGTCATCAACGTATGAACCCAAGTCGTAGCAAGCTACAAGGACTTAAAGGAACAACGCATGACATTTCCTCTAAGGGACAGACACAGGAACGAAGAAGGACACATGCCGGCCAGCCTAAGTGTTCCGGAGCAGTAGCAAGCTACCAAGGCTCAGTGGAAGCACTAGGAGACATTTCCCTGTAAGATAGGCTACCAAGGGTAAACAACTAGGTGTCGGATCCCACACATAACAATACACATTACACGTACGCATAACATGCAAGTATGTGCTGTACAACATGGCATCACAACATAACTCAACAACTCATATAAATAAAGGCCCAGAAGAGCCATCATAGCATTTATTACAAGCAGTGGGTCTCATGACCCAACATATAGAGCATACAGGCAACGGAAGCATAACATGTCTGAGTATAGACAACTACAAAAGAAAAAGGCTGAGAAGCCTGACTATCTACAAGACCCTCCCAAGGGTACAAGATCGTAGCTGAGGTAACAAGCTAAACGTCGAAGTCCACGTGGAACCACTAGTGAGACTGAAGTCTCTCTACAAAAACATAACTTAAGCAAACATGAGTACAAAGGTACTCAACAAGACTTATATCAGAACTAGCTACATATGCAACAGTATCAACAAAGGGGTGGTGGAGTTTGACTGCAGCTAGCCAGCTTTGACTCGGTGGCTATCCTGAACTACAACTGCAAGTAACTCTTTTGAGGTGGCGCACACGAGTCCACATATTCACCAATCAATAAACCACTATGGATCCGCTCCCGTCTCCCTACGAGAAGGCCATCCATAGCACTCACACTTGTCTTGAGCATTTTAGAGTATCCACTTTCACTTGTCTATGTACCAAGTAAGCATCTAAGAAGTCCATAACCATGAACCCGGCTATTCGAATAGATCATGTTAACCCTGTAGGGGTGTACTTCTTCACACACGCTCTCGCCACTTACCTCCATGTACACGTCGTGTATCTCGGCAACCATCAAGCGGAAGCCTGGCGAGGGTGTCGGCCACGACCTGACTAACCACACAAGACTCTAGTCCAGGTTTATCGCCTATTCGGGTTCCATCCGTAAGGAGATCCGGCCGGGGTGTCGCTCACGGCCCCAAACAATGTGTACAGGGTTCCCAAGCCCACCATCCGGATGCCACTTGGTACACCGGGCCACCGCACCTAGTCTATCCCAAGCCCACCTGTACCGGGTGCAACTTGGTAGACTACTAGCACTACCTACAAACACCAGAAACTAGTTGCAACTCCTAGACAGAGATCTAGTTGATTAATAAGTCGAGAGGGGTCGAGTTACCGGAACCCAATGTGTGGTAGTAACTAGTCATTGGACAACTTACACAGAACTCAGTTCTTAAAGACGGTTCCAGTGAGACAACCCACCATGTACTCCTACATGGCCTCTCACCGCTACCTTTACCAAAACGTGTTCACACACTTAGCTCCCAACAGTAGGACATGTTCATAACTTTCCAATTCATCCCCGATGAATCAGACCTGACACAACTCTAAGCAATAGTAGGCATAACTAGAAAGCATGAATGAGTAGGCACAACATGGCTCAAACAACTCCTACTCATGCTAGTGGGTTTCAACTATTTACTGTGGCAATGACAGGTCATGCAGAGGAAAGGGGTTCAGCTAACGCAGCAAAATAGCAGTTCAATCATCGTTGTCCTAATGCAGTAAAGGAGAGCAGGAGCGAGAGAGTGGGATTGTATCGGAATGCTCAATGGGGGGTTTGCTTGACAGGCACTTCTGAAGATAGTATAGCTCTTCATCGGTGTCATCGAACTCATCGTCGGAACACGTCTATCGAGAGGGGACAAAACCGGCAAACAGAGAAAGAACACAATCAATGCAATGCAACAATATGATGCATGATCATGACATGGCAACATGTTGTGGTTTGAGCTAATGCAACTAGCAACAATTTAAATGAAGTTGGTTTGAATCCAAGATTCAAATTCAAACTCCACATGTGGTTATTTAAATGTCATTTAATTGATTTGACCTGAATACAAGTTTTACTTGTTCAAACATGCATGAAAATGCCATAAACAGGGTCCTTGATTTTTTTGATCATTTTTCATATATAAATTATTTTCATTGGAGTTATAGATTATTTTCTATGTTTTTAGAAGTTTTAAACATTTTTTGGAATTTCTAAACCTTTTCTGATTTATTTTAATTCCAGAAAGGCTTTACTGCGTCAAGCTGAGGTCAGCAGGTCAACTTACCGGTCCAGGTCAAACCTGACTGGTGGGACCCACTTGTCAGTGTCACAAGGTCTAAACCCGGTCAAAACCAGCGCTGACTGGGTTTGACCACGAAGAGGGGCCCGATGTCAGTGGCTGTGGGAGTTTAACTAATGGTGATTAGCCCCTAACTAAGTGCCACGTCAGCCCCTAACAAAGACCTCAAAAGCATTGGACAAAGACCTCAAAAGCAAGGGTTTCAAGATCAACATGATGCCAGCAATCAACATTCATATGAAGGGCACCTGGATCATGAAGATTGTGTTAGCTAGTGTCCCCTCTGATTTCTTACCCTACGCTTGAATCTCGGGACGAGATTCTTGTTTAGTGGGGGTGAGTTGTCACAGCCCTAGACCAGCCCTTGCCTGTCTTGCTTGGTCTTCATGTGCATCATGCTTAAATTTCTCAGAAACTAGAAATGGGGATGTTCAAACCCTAGCACCAAATGAATTCAACTAGGGTCAAATTAAAATCTTTTTCAATAAACCCAAAATGCCCTTGGGAAAAGTTCATCATTTTTGGATTGATTAAAAACCTCTGCCAAAAATGTTGCACCTATTTCTAGGACCATTCTGGATTTTTGAATTAAATCTTAAAGTATTTGCATTTGGGCATTTAAATGCTACTAATTATTCTAAATGTCCAAATAATCCTAAACTGAAATGTTCCATGTTGGTTATATGCTAAACAGTGGGCATGAGCAGTTTGGTGATTTTTGAAAGTGCCTAAGCATTTTTAGAAAAGCCACAAAGTTACAAAAGAAATAGATAACAGAAAACAGAAAGAAAAGAAAGAGAGAAGCTTACCTGAGGCCCACTTACCTGGTGGCCCAGCAGTTTCGGCCCAGCCCACCTGGCCCTCCCCTGTCGTCTTCCTCGTGACAGAAGGACGGAGGGCGTGTGCCCACGGCACGCCGGCCACCTCCTGCTTCCACCGCGACGCCTCCGACCTTCTGGTCGTGCCACGAAGACGTCCACGACCCCTCGTTCCACCTCACCTCCCCGCACTCGTTTTCCCCTCGCTCCCTAGCTCCTCCTCGCCATGGCCGAAACCACCACGGTCGCGCCGCCGAGCACCACCGTGGCCACAGCCTCCTCCTCGCCCCTCCGACGAGCCCCAGAGCTCCGCCTCGTCGCCCTATACCTCTCCGCCGAGCCACGCGACACCACACGTCTCCGAACGCCGTCTGCGCCGCCGTTCCCCTCGTCGGCCGCCGACGACATCACCGTCGAATTCGTGGTGGCTGGTGCCTCCCCGAGCCCGCTTCGACGACCACTGCAACCGCCATGAGCCCCTCTTGCTCCTCCCCCTATCTCCTTACTCACGCGCGTGCTATAGCTCCGACCCCCACCATGCCCGAGAACCCCTCGCCGCCGGCAATGTCGCCGTCGTGGCTATAGCCACTTAAGCTTCCACCTGAGTGCACCACCAAGCTCCTAATGGCCTCACGAACACGTAGCGCACCTCACCGCGCCTTCCCGTGCCCCCTAGTGGTCGCGCGTGTCACCACCGTACTCCGGCCGCCGCTGCTGCAATCGTTGCCGTCGACTCCGGCCATCCCCGGCGAATCCGGCTGCACCCCTAGATGCGCGAGAGTCCCAGGAGCACGTAGATGCTCTCCGCTGCTGTTTTGGTCGCCGGAGGGCATTTTCCGAGCCCTCCACCGCGTCTGTCGCCGCCGGCGACGAGCCACCGGCGCGTTTGACTGGTTTGACTGGTGGGTTGACCCCCGGGGTCACTGATGTATGGGCCCCACGCCCTTAGTCAACCACTAACTCGCTGACAAGTGGGGCCCGCCCTGCTAGTTAACCTAGTTTAGTCTAATTCATCGGTTAGTTAGTTAGTCACTGACGTGTGGGCCCTGTCCTGTATAAGATTAGTTTAGAATTTAGTTAGTGCTAATTAACCCTGTTAATTAGCAGAGCCACTGACGTGTGGACCCCACACGTCAGGTTTGACCTGGACCAGCCTCTGTTGACTGCTGACATCACAGTGATGTCATGCTGACGCAATAAGTGTTTTCTGGAATTTTAAATAAATCAGAAATGATTTATTTATTTCAGAAAATATTCAAAACTTCTAAAAATCATATAAAATCAACCGTGGCTCAGATGAGAATAATTTATATATGTAAAATGATCAGAAAAATTCAAGGAATCTATTTATGGCATTTTCATGCATGTTAGAACAACTTATGGCTGCTGTTTAGGCCAAATAATATAAATGGCATTTGAATATCCACATATGGAGTTTGAATTTGAATCTTGGATTCAAACCAACTTCATTTAACCTGTTGCTAGTTGCATTAGCTCAAATCACAGCATAATGCCATGTCATGATCATGCATCATATTGTGCATTGCATTGACTGTGTTTCCTTCTCTGTTGCCGATGTTTGTTCCCTTTCAGTAGACGTGTTCCGACGATGTGATCGATGACACCGATGAAGACCCAATGTTATCTTCAGAAGTGCCAGGCAAGCAAACCCCATGAGCATTCCGATACAATCCCACTCTCTCGCTCTTGCTCTCTTTTACTGCATTAGGATAACAACGTCATAATTGTTACCTGCTGCGGTAGTTGAACCCCTTTCCATTGCATGACCTGTCATTGCCACAGTAAATAGTTGAAACCCACTAGTATGAGTAGGAGTTGTTTGAGCCATGTTGTGCCTACTCATTCATGCTTTCTGGTTATGCCTGCTATTGCTTAGAGTTGTGTCAGGTCTGATTCATCGGGGATGAACTGGAATGGTGATGAACATGTCCTAATGTGTGTGAGCTAAGTGTGTGAACACGATTTGGTAAAGGTAGCGATGAGAGGCCATGTAGGAGTACATGGTGGGTTGTCTCATTGCAGCCGTCCTCAGGAACTGAGTTCTGTGTTGGTTGATCCATGACTAGTTACTACCATGCATTGGGCCCGAAGCCAATGGACCCTCTCGACTTATTAACTGCCCTTGACCTCTGTCCAGGAGTTGCAACTAGTTTCTGGTGTTTGTAGTTTACTGGAGGTCGTGCGCAGCGCTGACCCTCGGGGTGGGCTGTGACGTGGCAGGTACGTGGCACGGTGTACCGATCGCCCGTTTGGTGATGCGGGAACCCTGCACACATCGTTTGGGGCCGTGAGCGACACCCCGGCCGAATCTCCCCACGGATGGAACCCAAATAGGCGATAAACCTGGACGAGAGACTTGTGTGGTTAGTCAGGTCGTGGCCGACACCCTCGCTGGGCCTCCGCTTGAAGGTTGCCGAGTACATGTCGTGTAAACGGCGGTAAGTGGTGAGAGCGTGTGTGAAGAAGTACACCCCTGCAGGGTTATATATATAATCTATTCGAGTAGCCGTGTCCGCGGAAATGGACTTCTGGGTTGCCTATTACAGCTCATAGACAAGTGAAAGTGGATACTCTAAAACACGCAAGATAAGCGTGAGTGCTATGGGTGGCCTTCTCGTAGGGAGACGGGAGCGGATCCATAGTGGTGTATTGATTGGTGAATATGTGGACTCGTGTGCGCCACCTCAAAAGAGTTACTTGCAGTCGTAGTTTAGGATAGCCACCGAGTCAAAGCTGGCTTGCTGCAGTCAAACTCCACCACCCCCTTTGTTGATACTGATGCATATGTAGCTAGTTCTGATGTAAGTCTTGCTGAGTACCTTTGTACTCACGTTTGCTTAATTTATGTTTTTGCAGAGAGACTTCAGTCTCACTAGTGGTTCCGCGTGGACTTCGACGTTTAGCTTGTTACCTCAGCTACGATCTTGTACCCTTGTAGGATCTTGTAGATAGTCAGGCTTCTCAGCCTTTTTCATTTGTAGTTGTCTGTACTCAGACATGTTATGCTTCCGTTGCCTGTATACTCTGTATGATGGGTCATGTGACCTCTGTTTGTAATAAATGCTATGATGGCTCTTCTGGGCCCTTATCTATATGAGTTGTTGAGTTAAGTTGTGATGCCATGTTGTACAGCACATACTTGCATGTTATGCGTACGTGTAATGTGTATTGCTATGTGTGGGATCCGACACCTAGTTGTTTACCCTTGGTAGCCTATCTTACAGGGAAATGTCTCCTAGTGCTTCCACTGAGCCTTGGTAGCTTGCTACTGCTCCGGAACACTTAGGCTGGCCGGCATGTGTCCTTCTTCGTTCCTGTGTCTGTCCCTTAGGGGAAATGTCACGCGTTGTTCCTTTAAGTCCTTGTAGCTTGCTACGACTTGGGTTCATACGTTGATGACCGACACGTTCGTTGCTGGGTCATGTATGCTTGTCTCTGTAATTTAGTGCCACTTTTGGTTTATAACTAGTCATGTCGGCCCGGGTTCTCTGTCATATGGATGCTAGCGACACTATCATATACGTGTGCCAAAAAGCGCAAACGGTCCCAGGCCAGGTAAGGTGGCACCCGTGGGGATACCGTGCGTGAGGCCGCAAAGTGATATGGTGTGTTACAGGCTAGACCTGTGTGACTTAGGATCGGGGTCCTGACAGCTTTGGTATCAGAGCCTGACTGCCTGTAGGATTAGCAAGCCAAACTGGTCGAAGTTGTGTCTAGAAACTCTTTAGTTATATAAGGGAATTGATTGTGGAAGGGAACGTAAGGCTCTTTTTACTCCTTTACCTTATGACCTTCTGATCTGAGTCACCTTCTTCTATTCTACGGGGATTAAGAACTAGGATTCTCATTCTATTTATCAGGATCACGTTATTGTGGATTCAACCCTCAGTTCAGTTTCTTCTACTTATGTTTGTTCAACTGTTGGTCTCAGAACCTTGACATTATGATGTTAAGTGGATATGCTACCCTTTTTGCTTGGATCTCAAAAGTATTTTCGAGCATTTGCAGCCGTTATGCTGTCCGAGTCATCCAAGGTCTCTAAACAATCTGATGCATTTGCAAATCCCTTCCTCCTGTTCTCGATGCTCCTTTGGGCCAGATTAACCACACTAGTCGTTGTGCTGAGGTACTTCGTTGCCTCGACATACATGTGGGACCTATTATTATGACCTTAGGTGTCTCAGAAGATCACAAGTAATCTATCAATGCTTTATATTCCCAGTGTGATGATTCTGGCCATTATTCTCGAAAGCATCCCGCGATGCCATTTAATTAGTAGGCATTCTAATTCTGGGTTCTTGAACCCGAGATTCATTCTACCTACTTCATGTTGGTAGTGTTTGCTCGTTCCTTTAGGATATTAGTAACTTTGTGATAGTCTTCGAGGTCCATGGTATATCATTCTTCCAATACCATGAACCATCCTTAGCAGAAGTTCTCCTGAACCAAAATATCACAATAAGAGTACTCTTGAAGAGTTCTTGATTCTACATTGTGACTCTGCCAGTCCTACCTTTCTGCATGGATTATCCGGAAGAAATATGTTGAAAATTCGACATTCTAGTCTATGCATCCACAACTCGGAAACTGTATGTTCCTTTGAGTTGTCTCCTTTTTAGTTGTATTCTGACCTTCGTCTATCAATTGATAGTCAGGAGTAGTCGTGCATTCATGTTCATCGATGCCCTTTACCCTTGTGGTCCGTCAAGCCATTCTATTCTGGAATGACTAGGAGAAACAAACTCCAGTACCTTATCCATATCCAGGATTGGGTCAAAGAAGTTGTACTCCGCAGATGAAGAATGCTGATCCAGCTTCTAAACTGTTCTATCCTGGAGTATTACCATCTTTATGTCAAGAATGTCATGAGAATTGCACTATGTCTTATGAACTCTTGATACAGTGATACTTCTCACCATCATCGTCCATTCCTCGGTCTCCGTGTTATGGTAACCGGAATACCGACAAGTGAATTGTGATGTGTGAAATCAATACTCCTAGCAACTTCGCTGCTTGGTAGTTAAAGGACAACAATCTCATTCTTAGCGTGTTGGCTATTAAATCACCATTCTAAGATTGATCGTGCTACCTAGTCCATCTTACTTGGTGCACTCTTCGATCAATGAGTTAGGATTGTGTCAATCCCTCGCTCATTTGATCATATCGTCTTGCCCTGAAAAGCAAGATTGATCTCGAGCTTAGTAACATATCGGTGGTTCGTGATTTCCGAACATCTTCTCGGAAGTATTACCATGTTGTTCCCTGAGCGCTATGTTGAGTTCGTGATCAAGTTGGTTTTCTTATAAACCATCCCTTCTCCAAGAATATGTGTCGGATACCCTGAACTAGTTGGTTAAGCTAAACAACAACTTGGAGAGTTGGAAGATAAAAGCTTGCCTGATCTAGTTCCTTCCAAGGAATATCTTTTGTGTGTGTGTTGAAGAAAGATGATATCTTGATCGATTGATCCTCATGATCAATTGTTGGATCTTTTGTCTTGTACAAACTTTGATTTGAGTGTGGGCTATTGTCAAGTCAAATAAGAACCAATGGTATTCATAATGTTGTCTTACTCGTGGTTGATCCCTCCAGCATACACCGTTACATCTTTTGGTCTGACCAATGCTATCACCTTGTTCACATAGTTATGGAATTCCATTTTTATGGAAGCCTCGATGAATTGTTGTCGAGTCCACCGGCGACATGTTTATCCCTTCCATGATTCATGTTGAACATTAAAACCAACATTGGAAACTTTTGTAAGCATCATCTTTGTGTTAGCTCATAAAGTAGATGTCTTGATGTAAGAAGTGGCTTCCCCCTAATCCACGAGTACTTGATGTAAGTTGCCGCCGTGAATTTGGGAAAGCTTGTTTTACTTCCTCTGGAGTCATCCCAAATCAGTCATGCATACGTGCGAAGTATTCTATGGTCTGATAGCCTGATCATCTTCATTCTGTATGTATCCCTAGCACATCAAGCCACTGATAGATTTGTTCAAGGAGAAGAAGTTCCTTCTTAAGAATCATGACTTATGTTAGGACTTCGCTATCCTTGTTGATGGTTCCCCACCTGAACTCGATAGTGTTTAATTGTAAGACTACTACGTGGCCATGTTTGTCTTGGACAACGTGTTCACATGTATGTAGCAGAACCAGCTCATGTTTTGGAGTTTGCTATCATAGATCACTCCCCGAGAATCTCGCAACGTCATCTCGTCGGTTTGTGTTGCAAACTTTCTTCTCCAGACATGTTGTCTGAAATATCCCGTTACCGACCAGATCTGAATCTCAGGCAGATATGATGGTTGGAACATTTTCCAAGAACTATAATGTTGGTCTCTCGATAACCGGTAAAGTGGATGTCGTGGCCAACACACCCAGCCGGAAGATCTATTGCTGTAGTATCTTGATTGACGAAGTTGGCCACCTCCCCATAAGGACTTCACATGATTTACTCCCTAGTAGTTCCTTATGTATCTTGTGCTCCTGAAGTCCGACCTTTTACTTGACGTTCTAGGTACCAAACCATTTTAATAAATGGGTTGCGCTAGCACATCAAGGAGAACATTAGAAGCGGAGTGCTAAATGTCTCTCGGTCGATCATCCAGATTTTTCCCTTGACTCCGCTAGGGTGAAATCTGAGAAAGTGTTATCTTCCTTTGCATCTGCATCGTCCATCTTTATTCATCATGGTAGTATGTGGTGTTGCCAGGATCCTTGACACCGATATTGGTAAAACCTTGATGAATATGGGAATGCTCAAGTTCTTGAGAGCACACACAAGCACTAGGTGTTATCACCGGCACTAACCGGGATTGCTCCTAGTGTTTTTGGTTACGCTATAACCTCTCAAAGAGTAGATTTACTTTCTACTGTTGGGATTCACCCCAGTTACCAGAATCATTCCCAGCATTTGCATTTTGTTCCCAACTTGCACCGTCAATGTGCCAATTTTCCATGGGTTGCCTTTCTCAGCCACTGTTGTTTAAAATTATGTTCAGAAGTGGACTTGCCATGGGTCCCATCCATTTCCGATGATAACCAAAATCATCCCTTGTGTTGTCTCCAACAAGGTAGTCCACATCATCCATTTTGGCCGAGAATGTCATTCTTTCGAACTCCGTCAAACGATCGGATGTGATTTGCCTCCGGCTGGTATAGAGAGTTTCAATGATCTCTATATCAAAAGTAATTCTTTTTGCCACTTACGGGAATAATTCTAGGAGTCACCTTCTCTAAAGTGCCCCGTCTGGTGACCTCGATCACCCTCTTGTTAGGTGTGGAATTATTGCCACCTGGTGAACCTTCATCATTTATTTCACTCCATCCCACTGGAGGTGTACTCCGTGTCTCAGCTCAAGAGATGTTTCAACGTCTCACTCCATGAGTTGATCTTGAGTTGCCCGATCATTCACAAGATCAACTATTGCGGAGTTTCTTTCATCGTCACTGTGTTGGACAAAGACCTCAAAAGCATTGGACAAAGACCTCAAAAGCAAGGGTTTCAAGATCAACATGATGCCAGCAATCAACATTCATATGAAGGGCACCTGGATCATGAAGATTGTGTTAGCTAGTGTCCCCTCTGATTTCTTACCCTACGCTTGAATCTCGGGACGAGATTCTTGTTTAGTGGGGGTGAGTTGTCACAGCCCTAGACCAGCCCTTGCCTGTCTTGCTTGGTCTTCATGTGCATCATGTTTAAATTTCTCAGAAACTAGAAATGGGGATGTTCAAACCCTAGCACCAAATGAATTCAACTAGGGTCAAATTAAAATCTTTTTCAATAAACCCAAAATGCCCTTGGGAAAAGTTCATCATTTTTTGATTGATTAAAAACCTCTGCCAAAAATGTTGCACCTATTTCTAGGACCATTCTGGATTTTTGAATTAAATCTTAAAGTATTTGCATTTGGGCATTTAAATGCTACTAATTATTCTAAATGTCCAAATAATCCTAAACTGAAATGTTCCATGTTGGTTATATGCTAAACAGTGGGCATGAGCAGTTTGGTGATTTTTGAAAGTGCCTAAGCATTTTTAGAAAAGCCACAAAGTTACAAAAGAAATAGATAACAGAAAACAGAAAGAAAAGAGAGAGAGAAGCTTACCTGAGGCCCACTTACTTGGTGGCCCAGCCCACCTGGCCCTCCCCTGTCGTCTTCCTCGTGACAGAAGGACGGAGGGCGTGTGCCCACGGCACGCCGGCCACCTCCTGCTTCCACCACGACGCCTCCGACCTTCTGGTCGTGCCACGAAGACGTCCACGGCCCCTCGTTCCACCTCACCTCCCCGCACTCGTTTTCCTCTCGCTCCCCAGCTCCTCCTCGCCATGGCCGAAACCACCACGGCCGCGCCGCCGAGCACCACCGTGGCCACAGCCTCCCCCTCGCCCCTCCGACGAGCCCCAGAGCTCCGCCTCGTCGCCCTATACCTCTTCGCCGAGCCACGCGACACCACACGTCTCCGAACACCGTCTGCGCCGCCGTTCCCCTCGTCGGCCGCCGACGACATCACCGTCGAATTCGCGGTGGCTGGTGCCTCCCCGAGCCCGCTTCGACGACCACTGCAACCGTCGTGAGCCCCTCTTGCTCCTCCCCCTATCTCCTTACTCACGCGTGTGCTGTAGCTCCGACCCCCACCGTGCCCGAGAACCCCTCGCCGCCGGCAATGTCGCCGTCGTGGCTATAGCCACTAAAGCTTCCACCTGAGTGCACCACCAAGCTCCTAATGGCCTCACGAACACGTAGCGCACCTCACCGCGCCTTCCCGTGCCCCCTAGTGGTCGCGCGTGTCACCACCGTACTCCGACCGCCGCTGCTGCAATCGTTGCCGTTGACTCCGGCCATCCTCGGCGAATCCGCTGCACCCCTAGATGCGCGAGAGTCCCAGGAGCACGTAGATGCTCTCCGCTGCTGTTTTGGTCGCCGAAGGGCATTTTCCGAGCCCTCCACCGCGTCTGTCGCCGCCGGCGCGTTTGACTGGTTTGACTGGTGGGTTGACCCCCGGGGTCACTGACGTATGGGCCCCACGCCCTTAGTCAACCACTAACTCGCTGACAAGTGGGGCCCGCCCTGCTAATTAACCTAGTTTAGTTTAATTAATCGGTTAGTTAATTAGTCACTGACGTGTGGGCCCTGTCGTGTATAAGATTAGTTTAGAATTTAGTTAGTGCTAATTGACCCTGTTAATTAGCAGAGCCACTGACGTGTGGACCCCTCACGTCAGGTTTGACCTGGACCAGCCTCTGTTGACTACTGACATCTGATGGCTTCTCGCCCCTCGTTGGTTACCCCAAGTGGAAGGTTTGAGATGCAGTCTAGCGGAAGTTTTCCCTTGGCAATACCAAGGATCGATTTCCCTGAGACTCCCTGTTTCAACAAGAAGGTGTCAACTGCTAACGGCGCCAGATATTAGCAATCAACGTGGACCTGCACACAGATACAAATATCTTTGCTCCCAAAGAGTACAGAGAGGTTGTCAATCCCTCCGGCCTTGTAGTTTACAAAGGATCAAACGCAAGTGATAATAGTGATAGGTATAATTGCAATAGTAAGTAAAAAGCGGAATGTAAATAGTGGATGTGATCAATGATGGTAATATGGACCGGAGTCTCATGATGTTCACTAGTGATGTCTCTCTCCCAAAATACGATAAAACAGCTATGTGAGGTAAACGAATTACAGCTGGGCAATTGACAGGACCATGTGCGCAAACCAATGCTGACTAAGTTGCAAGAAAGGTAGAGGTTCAAAGCATGGGCGGTACGCCAAGGTAAGTAGACCGAAATCCATCTGCATCTACTACTAATCATCCACCTTGAGATATCTATCCAGAACATCTCGCTGGTATTAAGTTGCGAGTCCCACCCATAGTGTAAACTCAAAGCAACAGACAACTGCATTAAAAGAACTTTGCGTAAAGTAAACAATCCTTGCACCCGCGGGCACAAGCACCGTTGTTTTCCCCCTTGTGGCAACAGCACATCCCCTAGACTCATGTTTCTATCACTCAAGCTAGTCATCGAGGGGCATGAACCCACAATCAAGCATAACGTTCCCTCTTGGAGTCACTACCTACTACTTGGCCAAAGCAATAAATAACAACGGGGAACATGCAAGAATTACTTACGAACATAAATATAAAAGAGGAGAATCAAATATATTACTCAAACACAATCTGAACATAATCTCATAATCCATCGGATCCCAGCAAACTCATCATAGCAACAGCATAAGGATTACATATGTGCCTCGATCATGTAGGGCAGCTCACGAGGACTAATTAGTGAAGCACAAGAACGGGAGGAGAACATCACATAGCTACTAGTCATGGACCCATGGTCCAAGGGAGACTACTCACAACTCATCCGGGAGGCGTCCATGGTGGTGGAGAAGCTCCCGGTGGTGATCCTCCCCTCCGGCAGGGTGCCGGGAAGAGTTCTCCTGGTGCTCCCGATCTTGGAGGCGGCGGCGGCGGCGGAACAGAGATGAGATCGCGAAAAAGGGTTTTCGTCTCGAGGGTTTTGGGAGACGGTCTAAATATATGCCAAAGGGGGGCACCAGACGAGGCTCGGGGGGCCCAGGTGCCCCCCCGGCGCGGCCAGGGGGGGAGGGGCGCGCCACCAGGGCGCCTGGGGCCCTAGTGCCCCCCCGGCTGTACTTTGGCTACCGGGAACCTTCTGGAACGCTGATTTTTTATATAATTTTTCCGGGATTTTTCTGGCAGTTCTCGTAATGGGAAAACCTGAAATACAAAAACAGCAGAAAACAGAAACTGGCACTGGGGTGCACTGAGTTAATAGGTTAGTCCAAATATGATCAAAAGTGTATGGAAGTGTATAAATATCATAGCAATATCACCCAAAAGAGGCATGGAGCAAGCAGAAATTATAGATACGTTTTGGACGTATCAACATCCCCAAGCTTAATTCCTGCTCGTCCTCGAGTAGGTAAATGATAACAAGAATAATTTCTGTGGTGACATGCTATTAACCATATAGGACTTTTTCATAGTCATATGACAAAAGCTTACTAAGACAATGAATCTATAGTAATTAAGTTGCCTCATGAGAAAATCACAAAGAACTAAAAGTTTTACAATATGATACTGAAACATCAAATAGATTTGTAATGAACATGGTGTGCAAATATGATAAAGTGATATCTCGCTTGCCCCCTTTAGTGAAGCAAAACTTAAATGCAGGGGCACCTCCAAGGTTTAAGTGATGACTAGATACAATGGTTTCAGAATAAACGATATCACAATCATGCAAAAGACAATGCTACTTTGGGACAATGCACATTACACTCAGAATGACAATCATGCTCTCAGTAGTTGGTGCTTTTAAAAGAAGGTGGAGACTCTCAAACCGTGGCTTTTGTTGGCAAGGTTGAAAACCCGTAGTCGGAAACAAAGACAAAACATGTACCAAAGCTCTTGGTTTTAAAAACAGAGGTAATAATTTTTTTTAGATCATGCATGTTTCGTCGACGAATGCTAGCAGACAACTCAATCACTTCTTGAGATGGACAAGTTTCGAGGAACGGCTCCCGAATGAGGACGATCACATCCTCTTAATCTCCTTTGTTTATCACTACCAAAGTTTTCTGATTTCTCATGAACAAAGCGTGAAGGAGGGTTCGTTTGTTATATTAATTTTGAGCCGGGCGCACTCAATGCCAGTTCCTTCTCGTATTATGGGTTTGCACATTATACATGCAATCCCGGGGTGAAGCTTGTCCAACTTAAAAAGATTATGAATTAACTACTACTTCCTCATGGACTTACAACAGAGGCACAAAATAGGAATGCATTTTTCTTTGAATAGTTTCGAGATGGTACATGCAAGTCTCCGTTAGGAATGGCAGGTAAATACCATGTAGGAAGGTATGGTGGACTCATATGGCATAACTGGTATAAAGGAATTTGGATGCACAAGTAGTCAGTCCGCTTAGTACAGGCGAAGGTTAGCAAAAGACTGGGAGCGACCAACTAAGAGAGCAATGACGGCCATAATCATGCAGAGCGACAAAGCAACATTGAATCAGGCATGGAAGTTATATCGCTACTCAGAAACAAAAGATCATCAAGGCTTGACAGACTTTCTTTACAGTCTTAAATATGCGTGAGCATACGCCAAGTCAATCAAAATAAATTCTTTGAAGGAAGATATTACTAAACCATACCACATCATAGGCAAACAAATCATGTTGGTACTCCAATAACACATTGGGAACTCCCCAGCTATTTGAGACTAACCATAAGAAAACATGAACTACTAAGCGCCATTATGCACGTAGCATCTTTATCATAGACATATCAACCAATGCAACGGAAGCAAACTCTCTTAATAAGATAAGCATGACAACTAAAGAGAGTTCAAGCAACCAACTGAACGAAAGCTCTTTAAAAAGATAAGCATGAAAGCTAAAAGCTAAGCATGATAGTAGCTATTAAAAGACAAAGAACACACACAGCAAAGATAGACATGAAAATTCTATGTTATGTTCTAGGTAGAAGTGGAGCGTGTTTCTCTCCCACATAAAGAAAGCTGAGTTCCGACTCGTTATGAAAAGCTAAGGAAAACTAAAAAGGAAAACTAAAAGCAAGACGCTCCAAGCATAGCACATAACACATGAAGTGATTAAAATATAGTGGAATGAAAGACGAACTGATAATGTTGATGGAGAAGGGGATGCACAGGGGCATCCCCAAGCTTAGACGCTTGAGTCTCCTTGAATATTTCTTGGGGGTGCACGGGGGCATCCCCAAGCTTGAGCGTTTGACACTCCTGAATCTTTTTATCATCTTCCTTCGCACACTTGAAAACTCCCTTCATACATAACTCATCATAATCTGATTAGCGAGGTTAGTACCCATAATAAAATAGTTGTTCCTTGCTGGAAATAAATATATTCTTGAAGTTCTACTGTTTCTCAAGATTGCCAAAAGGTTTTTGCAAAGAAAAAGCAAGCTCTAGGTTTGCAAAATGAAGGAAAGGCAAAACAGGACAGAATCTGTGAAAAACAGAACAGCAGGTTGTAAATGATTTTTCCGGGGCACTTCTGCAACTCTAATAAAAAAACTCAAAACAGACGCACGAAAGACAATTATATAGAGCACGCTTTCGAAAAAAATCAGACCAAAAAGATCATCTGGTGATTTTATACGAATTTTTCTATCCAAGGACAGAATCTGTTTCCTGGACAGCACGTCGCAACTTTTGAACTTTCTTGCAATCAGAGGCTACACTTGGCACAAAATTTGAAAAGCAAAGATACAATGATGATGCTACAGTAGTAACAACATCAAGACACAACAAAAGCAAAATAAAATTTATTCATTGGGCTGCCTCCCAAAAGCGCTTTCTTTTATGCCTTTAAGCTAGGCATAATGCAAAGAGATCAAGTTTTATCAAGAGTAAAAGAATAGCTAGCCCATATAACGGACTCAAAAGGTAACTTAATCTTCTTTCGAGGGAAGTGTTCCATCCCTTTCTTGAGAGGAAACTGGAATTTTATATTCCCCTCTTTCATGTCAATGATAGCACCAATGGTGCGTAGAAAAGGACGTCCCAAAATAATTGGACACGAAGGTTCACATTCAATATCCATAATAGTAAAATCAACGGGAACATAGTTGTCATTGAAAATGATAAGAACATCGTCGATCCTCCCCAAAGGTTTCTTTATGGAAGAATCAACGAGACGAACACCAAAAGAACAAGAATCAAAAGGTTTCAATTTAAGCATATCATATATTCTTTTGGGCATAACAGAGGTACTAGCACCAATATCACATAAAGCATAGCAAGAGAAGTTATTCAACTTAATTTTTATCATAGGATCCCAACCATCTTCTAGCTTTCTAGGTATGGAGGCTTTTACTCCAAGTTTCTCCTCCCTAGCTTTGATAAGAGCATTAGTGATATGCTCTGTGAAGGCAAGGTTAATCGTGCTAGTGCAGGGATCTCTAGACATCTTGTGAAGGAAATCAATAACTTCGGTAAGAGTGCAATTGTCAAAATCAAGGTCACTACTATCAAGTAAGGTGGTAGTGGTGTCCTTTAGGTTCACTTGTTTGGTAGTTTCTATAGTCATAGCATCACCATTAATAGGTCCATCGGGACCAGGAGTGCATTGGGTGCTAAGAGTTTGGATATCCTCAACAACTTGGATAGTAGCAACAGTGTGGTGGGTAGGAAGGCTCTTAATTCTATCTTCTTCCTCCCTTAGGGGTGCAACCACTTCGGGTTTAGCTGCCATTTGGTTTATCAAAGTGGCTTGTGTGTGGGACATGTTGGAAACTTGGGTCTCAGTGATAGTGAGCCTAGTCTGGAGGTTAGAAATCTCAATATTTATGCTTTCTAATTGTCTACTAATGTTTTGCAAGATAGCAGTATGCTCATTTAATTTCCTCGAGAAGGTTTTGTTTTGTTCATATTGAGTGTGCATGTAATTCTTAGTGGCCTTCTCTATTTCTAGAAGTTTCTCATAGCCAGGCAAGTCTCTATCTTTTTGGGTGGAGTTCTTGGTGATAGGATAAGCATTGTTGTTCCCATAGGAATTAGAGGGGAACGGTCTAGGATTGCTACCAAAGTTACTCCTATAAGCATGAGCAATCACAGAATCTAAAGGATCATAACTAGGATCAATAGAAGATTGCTTGGAAAGTAGGGACATGATCAAGTCAGCTTTTTCATTTAGGGAGGAAATCTCCTCGACAGACTTTACCTTCCTACCTGTTGGAGCGCGTTCGGTGTGCCATTGGGAATAGTTGGTCATCATCTCATCGAGAAGCTTCGTGGCAGCACCAAGTGTAGTTGACATAAAGGTTCCTCCCGCGGCCGAATCTAACAAGTTCCGCGAAGTAAAGTTCAAGCCTGCATAAAAAGTTTGGATAACCATCCAAGTAGTCAAACCATGAGTAGGGCAGTTCTTGATAAGATATTTCATACGTTCCCAAGCTTGGGCAACGTGTTCATTATCCAATTGTTTAAAATTCATTATGTTACTTCTTAGTTGGATAATTTTAGCAGGTGGATAGTATTTTCCAATAAAAGCATCTTTGCACTTATCCCATGAATCTATGTTGTTTCTAGGCAAAGACTGAAACCAAATTTTAGCTCCTCCTCTCAAGGAGAAAGGAAAAAGCTTAAGCTTAACAATATTACCATCTATTTCTTAGTACTTTTGCATATCACAAAGTTCAACAAAGTTGTTTAAGTGTAAAGCAGCATCATCTCCAGCACCGAAGAATTGATCTTTCATGACTAAGTTCAGTAAAGCAGGTTTAATTTCATACGAAGGTGCTGAAGTGGCAGGTGTAGTGATAGGTGTGCAGATAAAGTCATCGTTGTTGTGACTAGTGAAGTCACACAACTTGGTGTTCTCGGTGGAACCCATAGTAGCAAGCAAGCAAGATAACTATTTATGTGATTTTCAATAAAAGATACTAAAGCAAAACTGAAAGGTAAACTAACAAGACTAAAAATCAAAGGTAAAAGATAGCGTGCAACTCCCCTATCCTGAAGAGTGGAGTCCCCGGCAACGGCTCCAGAAAACTTTGCTTGATGGCTTCTCGCCCCTCGTTGGTTACCCCAAGTGGAAGGTTTGAGATGCAGTGTAGCGGAAGTTTTCCCTTGGCAATACCAAGGATCGATTTCCCTGAGACTCCCAGTTTCAACAAGAAGGTGTCAACTGCTAATGGCGCCAGATATTAGCAATCAACGTGCACCTGCACACAGATACAAATAACTTTGCTCCCAACGAGTACAGAGAGGTTGTCAATCCCTCCGGCCTTGTAGTTTACAAAGGATCAAACGCAAGTGATAATAGTGATAGGTATAATTGCAATAGTAAGTAAAAAGCGGAATGTAAATAGAGGATGTGATCAATGATGGTAATATGGACCGGAGTCTCATGATGTTCACTAGTGATGTCTCTCTCCCAAAAGACGATAAAACAACTATGTGAGGTAAACGAATTACAGCTGGGCAATTGACAGGACCATGTGCGCAAACCAATGCTGACTAAGTTGCAAGAAAGGTAGAGGTTCAAAGCATGGGCGGTACGCCAAGGTAAGTAGACCGAAATCCATCTGCATCTACTACTAATCATCCACCTTGAGATATCTATCCAGAACATCTCGCTGGTATTAAGTTGCGAGTCCCACCCATAGTGTAAACTCAAAGCAACAGACAACTGCATTAAAAGAACTTTGCGTAAAGTAAACAATCCCTGCACTCGCGGGCACAAGCACCGTTGTTTTCCCCCTTGAGGCAACAGCACATCCCCTAGACTCATGTTTCTGTCACTCAAGCTAGTCATCGAGGGGCATGAACCCACAATCAAGCATAACGTTCCCTCTTGGAGTCACTACCTACTACTTGGCCAAAGCAATAAATAACAACGGGGAACATGCAAGAATTACTTACGAACATAAATATAAAAGAGGTGAATCAAATATATTACTCAAACACAATCTGAACATAATCTCATAATCCATCGGATCCCAGCAAACTCATCATAGCAACAGCATAAGGATTACATATGTGCCTCGATCATGTAGGGCACCTCACGAGGACTAATTAGTGAAGCACAAGAACGGGAGGAGAACATCACATAGCTACTGGTCATGGACCCATGGTCCAAGGGAGACTACTCACAACTCATCTGGGAGGCGTCCATGGTGGTGGAGAAGCTCCCGGTGGTGATCCTCCCCACCGGCAGGGTGCCGGGAAGAGTTCTCCTGGTGCTCCCGATCTTGGAAGCGGCGGCGGCGGAACAGAGATGAGATCGCGAAAAAGGGCTTTCGTCTCGAGGGTTTTGGGAGACGGTCTAAATATATGCCAAAGGGGGGCACCAGACGAGGCTCGAGGGGCCCAGGCGCCCCCCCCGGCGCGGCCAGGGGGGCACCACCAGGGCGCCTGGGGCCCTGGTGGCCCCCCCTCCGGCTGTACTTTGGCTACCGGGAACCTTCTGGAACGCTGATTTTTTATATAATTTTTCCGGGATTTTTCTGGCAGTTCTCGTAATGGGAAAACCTGAAATACAAAAACAGCAGAAAACAGAAACTAGCACTGGGGTGCACTGAGTTAATAGGTTAGTCCAAATATGATCAAAAGTGTATGGAAGTGTATAAATATCATAGCAATATCACCCAAAGGCATGGAGCAAGCAGAAATTATAGATACGTTTTGGACGTATCAACATCACAGTGACGTCATGCTGACGCAATAAGTGTTTTCTGGAATTTTAAATAAATCAGAAATGATTTATTTATTTCAGAAAATATTCAAAACTTCTAAAAATCATATAAAATCAACCGTAGCTCAGATGAGAATAATTTATATATGTAAAATGATCAGAAAAATTCAAGGAATCTATTTATGGCATTTTCATGCATGTTAGAACAACTTATGGCTGCTGTTTAGGCCAAATCATATAAATGGCATTTGAATATCCACATATGGAGTTTGAATTTGAATCTTGGATTCAAACTAACTTCATTTAGCCTGTTGCTAGTTGCATTAGCTCAAATCACAGCATAATGCCATGTCATGATCATGCATCATATTGTGCATTGCATTGACTGTGTTTCCTTCTCTGTTGCCGGTGTTTGTTCCCTTTCAGTAGACATGTTCCGACAATGTGATCAATGACACCGATGAAGACCCAATGTTATCTTCAGAAGTGCCAGGCAAGCAAATCCCATTGAGCATTCCGATACAATCCCACTCTCTCGCTCTTGCTCTCTTTTACTGCATTAGGACAACAACGTCATAACTGTTACCTACTGCGGTAGTTGAAGCCCTTTCCATTGCATGACCTGTCATTGCTACAGTAAATAGTTGAAACCCACTAGTATGAGTATGAGTTGTTTGAGCCATGTTGTGCCTACTCATTCATGCTTTCTGGTTATGCCTGCTATTGCTTAGAGTTGTGTCAGGTCTGATTCATCGGGGATGAACTGGAATGGTGATGAACATGTCCTAATGTGTGTGAGCTAAGTGTGTGAACACGATTTGGTAAAGGTAGCGATGAGAGGCCATGTAGGAGTACATGGTGGGTTGTCTCATTGCAGCCGTCCTCAGGAACTGAGTTCTGTGTTGGTTGATCCATGACCAGTTACTACCATGCATTGGGCCCGAAACCAATGGACCCTCTCGACTTATTAACTGCCCTTGACCTCTGTCCACGAGTTGCAACTAGTTTCTGGTGTTTGTAGTTTACTGGAGGTCGTGCGCAGCGCTGACCCTCGGGGTGGGCTGTGACGCGGCAGGTACGTGGCACGGTGTACCGATCGCCCGTTTGGTGATGTGGGAACCCTGTACACATCGTTTGGGGCCGTGAGCGACACCCTGGCCGGATCTCCCCACGGATGGAACCCAAATAGGCGATAAACCTGGACGACAGACTTGTGTGGTTAGTCAGGTCGTGGCCGACACCCTCGCTGGGCCTCCGCTTGAAGGTTGCCGAGTACATGTCGTGTAAATGGCGGTAAGTGGTGAGAGCGTGTGTGAAGAAGTACACCCCTGCAGGGTTATATATATAATCTATTCGAATAGCCGTGTCCGCGGAAATGGACTTCTGGGTTGCCTATTACAGTTCATAGACAAGTGAAAGTGGATACTCTAAAACACGCAAGATAAGCGTGAGTGCTATGGATGGCCTTCTCGTAGGGAGACGGGAGCGGATCCATAGTGGTGTATTGATTGGTGAATATGTGGACTCGTGTGCGCCACCTCAAAAGAGTTACTTGCAGTCGTAGTTTAGGATAGCCACCGAGTCAAAGCTGGCTTGCTGCAGTCAAACTCCACCACCCCCTTTGTTGGTACTGATGCATATGTAGCTAGTTCTGATGTAAGTCTTGCTGAGTACCTTTGTACTCACGTTTGCTTAATTTATGTTTTTGCAGAGAGACTTCAGTCTCACTAGTGGTTCCGCGTGGACTTCGACGTTTAGCTTGTTACCTCAGCTACGATCTTGTACCCTTGTAGGATCTTGTAGATAGTCAGGCTTCTCAGCCTTTTTCATTTACAGTTGTCTGTACTCAGACATGTTATGCTTCCGTTGCCTGTATGCTCTGTATGATGGGTCATGTGACCTCTGTTTGTAATAAATGCTATGATGGCTCTTCTGGGCCCTTATCTATATGAGTTGTTGAGTTAAGTTGTGATGCCATGTTGTACAGCACATACTTGCATGTTATGCGTACGTGTAATGTGTATTGCTATGTGTGGGATCCGACACCTAGTTGTTTACCCTTGGTAGCCTATCTTACAGGGAAATGTCTCCTAGTGCTTCCACCGAGCCTTGGTAGCTTGCTACTGCTCCGGAACACTTAGGCTGGCCGGCATGTGTCCTTCTTCGTTCCTGTGTCTGTCCCGTAGGGGAAATGTCACGCGTTGTTCCTTTAAGTCCTTGTAGCTTGCTACGACTTGGGTTCATACGTTGATGACCGACACGTTCGTTGCTGGGTCATGTATGCCTGTCTCTGTAATTTAGTGCCACTTTTGGTTTATAACTAGTCATGTCGGCCCGGGTTCTCTGTCATATGGATGCTAGCGACACTATCATATACGTGTGCCAAAAAGCGCAAACGGTCCCGGGCCAGGTAAGGTGGCACCCGTGGGGATACCGTGCGTGAGGCCGCAAAGTGATATGGTGTGTTACAGGCTAGACCTGTGTGACTTAGGATCGGGGTCCTAACACATTGCTTTCAAGCTTCTTGTGATGTTGTATTACCGAGTGGGCCTTGAGATACCTCTCCGTCACACGGAGTGACAAATCCCAGTCTTGGTCCATGCCAACTCAACAGACACCCTCGGAGATACCCGTAGAGCACCTTTATAGTCACCCAGTTATATTGCGACGTTTGGTACACACAAGTTATTCCTCCGGTGTCAGTGAGTTGCACGATCTCATGGTTATAGGAACATATATACTTGACATGCAAAAAACGATAGCAATAAACGGACACGATCATATGCTATGTTCACAGTTTGGGTCTTGTCCATCACATCATTCTCCCAATGATGTGATCTCGTTATCAAATGACAACTCATGTCAATGGCTAGGAAACCATAGCCATCTTTGATCAATGAGCTAGTCTGGTAGAGGCTGACTAGGGCAACTTGTTGTCTATGTGTCCACACATGTATTTGAGTTTCCGATCAATACAATTTTAGCATTGATAATAAACGTTTATCATGAACAGAGAAATATGATAATAACCAATTTATTATTGCCTCTAGGGCATATTTCCAACAGCACCCCCACCCCCTAAAGGAAAGGATGATGCGCCTCAGGCCCGGAAACACGATATGTGTGAGGACCTGAACAAAAAGGCTGGCAAGACCAGATCCGTCTACGGATCCAAGGACCGTGCTCCCGCCCGGGACGGCGGCTATCAAGCCAATCGTGTCGATCATATGCCAGTTAGGGGGTCAATACCGAACATCACAACCATCGGACATACGCCATGACATAGCAAAATACAAGGGCACCGCACACCCTCTGTGCTTCACCAATGAGGTACTGGATCACGACTTTCCAGAAGGGTTTAAACCCGTAAACATCGAGGCGTATGATGGAACGACGGATCCTGCCGTCTAGATAGAAGACTTTAATCTTCACATCCACATGGCTTGTAAAGATGATCTCCACGCCATTAAATATTTACCCCTCAAGTTGAAAGGACCAGCTCGGCACTGGCTAAACAGCCTCCCAGAGAACTCCATTGGGTGTTGGGAAGAACTTGAGGATGCTATTAGGGCCAATTTTCAAGGGACCTATGTCCGGCCCCCGGATGCTGACGATCTAAGTCACATCATGCAACAACCCGGGGAGTCAACCCGCAAGCTTTGGAATCGGTTTCTCACTAAGAAGAACCAAATCGTCGACTGTCCGGACACCGAAGCCTTAGCGACCTTCAAGCACACTGTCTGGGATGAATGGCTAGCCAGACACCTCGGACAGGAAAAGCCGAGGACAATGGCAGCCCTAACTACACTCATGACCCGCTTTTGCGCGAGCGAGGACAACTGGTTAGCTCGTAGCAGCACCAGCGACCATGGAACATCTGAAGTCAGGGACGACAATGGTAAGCCACGACTTAACAAAAACAAACGTCGAAACAGCGCTGGAAGCCCACATGATACAGCGGTAAACGCCGGATTCAGCGGCTCCAGATCCGGTTGACGGAAGAAGCCATTCAAAGGAAACAAAGATGATACATCTAGCCTGGACAAAATATTAGATAGGCCTTGCCAGATCCATGGCACCCCAGAAAAACCTGCAAACCATACCAACCGTAATTGTTGGGTCTTCAAGCAGGTTGGCAAGCTCAACGCCGAACACAAGGGAAAGGGACCTCAGAGCGAAGACGAGGATGAACCTCGCCGGCCAAACATAGGGGGACAGAAGAAATTTCCACCGGAGATCAGAACGGTGAACATGATATATGCCACTCATATCCCAAAGAGGGAGCGCAAGTGTGCACTCCGAGATGTCTACGCCGTCGAGCCTATTACCCCCAAATTCAACCCATGGTCGGCCTGTCCGATCACTTTCGATCGCAGGGATCATCCGACTAGTATTTGTCATGGGTGTTCGGCTGCCCTAGTGCTCGATCCAATAATCAATGGATACCATCTCACCCGAGTCCTTATGGACGGCGACAGCAGTCTCAATCTGATATATCAGGACACTTTCCACAATATGGGGATTGACCCATCAAGAATCAAGCCAAGCAGCACGACCTTTAAAGGAGTGATACCGGGCGTAGAAGCCCGCTGCACGGGCTCTTTAACATTGGAGGTCGTATTCGTCTCTCCTGATAATTTTCGAAGCAAAGAGCTAATCTTCGACATAGCTCCATTCCGAAGTGGCTATCATGCACTACTCGGAAGAACGACCTTCGCCCGCTTTAATGCAGTACCGCATTATGCTTATCTAAAGCTTAAAATGCCTGGACCACGTGGCGTCATCATGGTCAATGGAAATATGGAGCGCTCTCTCCATACGGAGGAGGACACTGCGGCCTTAGCAGCCGAAGTCCAAAACGGCCTATTCAAGTCGGACAACCTATCGGTCGCGGACATAGCTAAACGGGTCCGGCATACGCCTCAGTGTGGCAGCTCAGATGAACCTAAGCTAGATTAGCAGCTATGCCCCCATGACTGCTCCATAAGGTGATAGCATACGTGCCTCGTGTACATAATTATGCCCTCAAAATCCATTGGGCGACGCTGGGGGCACACTGCATACACATAGTCCATAGTTCGGCTCGACCCTATTCGGACTATAAAATTATCTTTCAAGGTTCACTAAACGAACCAGTTCTATTTATGGCCACACTGAATCTCTTTTCTTTTCCAGGTTTCTTCTTTTTTCTCTTTTTTACAGATGGCCATCACACTCCCCCCTTCAAGGACACATTACACAAGAGGAAACGGCGCAGACGTGCAGTAGGGACCCGCGCTAAGGTTTCCTTTTAGATTAAGACCCTGTGTAAACCTTTTTTCTATTTTTGTTTTATACTTTTCTGGCACGTAAAATGTCCAAGAAAGTTATCGGCATTATCTATAAGCTTACGGCTCGCCGTACTATAACGGGATATTATAAGAACAACTTGGTTCATATTATGTTTGGAGTTTTATTCACTCACCATCTATGTTCTCTCCCCACGTCAGACTGCCACATGTGCCTTATCAACAGGGTCCATTACCAGGGACTGTATTCAGCCCGGTATATCTTGAAAAGTCCGAACACATATAAGGAGTGTTCAGCGTCCTGGATGTTTGCCCTATATGCATCAGTTCTGAATCATGTCCTGGGTCAATAGTTGGGTTGCCCGGCTCCTGTGCTTACCCCTACGTTCCCGATTGTTCGGCTAGGGTGTAAAGGGAGAACTACTAAGATTGTACTTCTGGCTCGTCCGGTCAAGTACCTTAGTAGAGAAAGCCGAAAACTGACTATCATGATATTGGGAGAACCTAGTCCGCAATCCGATGACTTAGTTTTATACTACGATCGATAGAGAACTACCCCGTGTTATACGAAGGGTTGGTTTTTTCGCCCAGCCTGGTGAAATTGGATACCTTAATTCGGAAATATCATATCCGCACCATGGGCTAGTACCTAGCCCCACTTGTCAAATTCCTATGGCTAAGTGAAAGCAATAATGCCGCATAGTCTGATTGTCTGGTTCGCTCCGCATACACCTCCTACACAGACCAAGACGTTGGATAAAGAGTGCATACACATATGACCGAACACCCCAGTACTATGTACATGGGGGCTGAAGACGACGACTGGAAACTTTCAGATTTATATAAACAGCCACACAGGAGGTAAAAAGTCGCTCACATTATAATAGCGCAAAAATTATATACATTGGTTCATAAGCTCAAATCTTTACAACCGGATACAATTACTCAAAGATAACATCCTTTGAGCACTGGCCTTCTACAAGGCGGGCACCTTCTATGACGTCCTCGAAGTATTTCTCTGGCTTGCGGTACTCCTTGCCTGCGGGCGGGTCAGCAGTAGCTATATCCTGCGCCTTCATCTTCGCCCAGTGCACTTTTACACGAGCGAAGGCCATCCGAGCACCTTCTATGCAGGCCGAACGCTTCAATGCGTCGACCCGCAGACTCGCCTCGATGAGCCGCTTCACGAATCAGAAGTAGCTACTTGGGATTGGATCAGCGGGCCATAGCCGGACTATCAAGTCCTTCATGGCCGAACCCGCCATATTGTGCAGCTCGACCAGCTGCTTCATATGGTCGTTGAGGGGCACTGGATGTTCTGGCGCATAGAACTGCGACCAAAACAACTTCTTCATGTTGTTCCCCTCCTGGGCTCGGAAGTATTGGGCGGCGTCAGCGCTGCTCCTCGGAAGATCAGCAAACACGCCTGGAGAACTCCATAACCGTGTCAGCCCAAGATACTTCTGCCCTCCGAAGATGCTCTGTAAGAGAAAGGTCTTACCAGATGATATCTATCATGCCTGCTTGATTTCTTCACAGGCGTTGCGCGACTCGCTTCGCACATTCTGGGCAGCCTTAACTGCCGCAACAAGCTCGGATGCTTGTTCCGAAGTCTTCTCTTCCAATGCCTCGCATTTGTGAATAGCATCTTTGAGCTCAACCTCGACTTTGGACACCCGAGCTTGGTGCTTCTCGCACACGGCCTTTTCAGCCTCTAGATCGGCAACCGCCTTGTCAGCGATTGCCTTGCTCGCTTGAGCCTCCTCCTTGGCCTTCGTGAGCTCGCCCTTGAGGGCCTCGAGCTCAGTGGCGCCAACTGTGTAATACAGAATAGCATAAAAGAGTTTATACCCATACTCAATTAACAGTATTAGTCTTCTTGACATCTTAATCCGCATACCTTGCGTTACATCTAAACGCTGGTTGACGCGGTCAAGGTCCGCGTTGGCCAACAAGAGCTTCCGATTTAGTTCGGCAACCTCTGCATCTCGTGTAGTTGCCGTAACTAGTGAAGCCTGTTCGCATAATAGAAGCATAACAGTTCAGCTCTATAAGCATGCTATATTATGGATACTTCGTCCGATTCTGTTCAGAATCACACAAAGCATCAGGGGCTACTAGCTATATATGTGCATATAAAACAAATAAAAGTTCCATAAAGAAACATTACATTGCTTACCTCAAAGCCTGTTAAAGGGCTGATGAAGGCTTTATTCGGTCCACCTTTGATGGACTGAATCTTCTTCATCACCTCACCCATTATGGTGCGGTGCTCCTCCATGACGGAAGCACTCTGAAGTGCTCCCTCCAGAGGGTCTGGCGCCTCCGGATTGACTCCGGGCGCCATCGTATCCTCCTCCGCCTTGGGGGTCTGGTCTTCGGACCCCGGAGCCGCGCTAGGCTCTGGGTAAGTATTCGGCGGGGCCCCGGATTGTTTGGGGCCCCCGTCTTCGGTCTCCATGGGTATTGTTTCCGCATGGTCAGTGGCAGCCGAGGTGTTACCCTCGATCGCCCTGTCACTTGCCCAGCCCTCATATCCTTGAGCGGAAGACACCTGCTTGGAGGACACTTCGGTGTCCCCGCTGATCACGGGCGATGGAGCTCGGACCAGCGGGTTACTCTCCGTCTCTCCAGGAACTAGAGAGTTCCCCTCCGATAAGGAGGCGTCGGGGTGTGCTCGGGAAGGGTTGTAGGTCAGCAGGTGAGAAATACTAAGTAAGCATTAAAATGCTAAACAAACAAGGTGCAACAATTAATATATCCGGACAAACTTACTTTTCGGTCAGGGGTTTCTCCCTGGGCTTCACCACAAAGCTCTGTTCGAACGATGAGTCCAAACGAGCAGAGAGGTTCAGCCTCCTCTGGGGTGCGGCTATACCCGCATCAGTGGCAGCCGCCCTCTTCGTCCCCCTGCCTTGTCCATGGGGCTCTTCTTATTCTTCTTCTTCTTCATCATCTTCCTCCTCCTCTTTGGAGGAGAGGATGTTGATCTTCTCGGACTTCTTGCCCGCAAGGCGGGGGCCATCTTCGGCCTCCTTGCTCTTCTTCTTGGGCTTCTTGACCGACGCCTTGTACGGTGCCGGGACCAGCATCGCCGTGAGTCGAGGTGTTTTTGGGTCTTCGGGCAAAGGCGCCGGACACTTAAGCCGGATTGCCTTATTCGTCCAGCCCTGTATATCACGCAAAAACTCCAATTCCTATTATCATTAAATAAGAAAGGGGATATATGTTTGGAGGAATTTTCTATTACCTCTAGGCTGGTGAACGTTGTACTATAGCCCGCGTCCTCGGTTTCCTTCGGCCACTCCTTCTGGCTCTTGAAGAGATGCTTCCAGATCTCTTTGTGTGTGAAGCCAAAGAGATTCTTTAGAGGCCGATCTCCTGCCGGATCGAACTCCCATAGGGAGGAGTCCCGACTTTGGCAGGGAAGGACAAGTCGGGCCAGCATTACCTGGACCATGGTCGAGAGCTGATAGCTGTTGGAAATCACGCTGGACACACGGCTCTGGAGTGCCATCACCTCAACTTGAGACCCCCTGTTCGGACTCTTATTAGTCCAGGAGGTCAACCTCTCCGGGGGTCCAGATCTGAAAGCAGGTTCCGCCACCCATTTAGCGTCGCGGGGTTCAGTGATATAGAACCACTCCTGCAGCCAGACCTTGTTCGTCTCCACGAACGACCCTTTTTGCCAAACCGTATTCGGGAGCTTGCTTATCATAGCACCCCCGCACACCGCGTGTTGCCCGTCCACCACCTTTGGCTTCACGTTGAAGGTTTTGAGCCATAGGCCAAAGTGTGGAGGGACGCGGAGGAAAGCTTCACACACCACTATAAAAGCGGAGATGTGGAGAATTGAGTTCGGGGCTAGATCGTGGAAATCTAGCCCGTAGAAGAATAGCAAACCCCGAACAAAGGGGTGGAGCGGGAACCCTAGCCCCCTAACAAAGTGTGAGAGAAACATGACTCTCTCACCCGTCTCTGGGACAGGAATCACCTGGCCCTTGGCGGGGACTCGGTGCGCAACGTCAGCAGCGAGATAGCCCGTGCTCCGAAGATCCTCCACAGTTTTCTCAGTAACCGTAGAGGCCTCCCACTTGCCCCTGGCACCGGATCTAGCCATTGCTGAGGAAGGAAGTAGTGGTTGAGGAATGAAGAACGACGGGCGCAAGAGATGAGGAAGCTGGGGGCAGGGAGATTGGAGAGTTCGAGCTTGAGGAAAACGTGGGGCTGATGAAATGGATTGATATCCTTTTCTAATGGTGTGAATATGGAACGTCCCCCCACTTTAGCCATAAACCTCGCCGGTTCCCAAAGCGATCGTGTGTAATGCGCGGTTTGGATGCTCACGTCACGTTGATAAGGATCCCATAATAAGCGGGCACGATCTCTACTCCGATAAGACGTGTCAATGGGGCTGTACCTCGAAACACGAAACTAGGACCAGGTGAAACGGTTCAATATGTAATGGGATGGACGCGACACTTCACCAAAAAGGTGTCAGTAAAGACCAATATTCGTTTTCTTTCAATGCCTTGCCTTCGAGGTTACCATGCAAACCGAACACAATACACCTTTTGCAGAAGATATATTCGAAAGAAGGAACCCGCCTTGCAATGTCGAAGACAATACGGAAGCCAAACTCATCGTCATCGAAGACAGGTTCAAGGGCTACTAAGGGAGTCCTGGATTGAGGGGTCCTCAGGTGGCCGGATAACTCGTGGTGGTCCGGATTGGTGGGCCATGAAGATCGTTGTTGAAGATCGTCTCTCATATCTGGATAGGACTCATGTATTCGTATAATGGCAGGTTTTAGGTTCGGGTGTAATATTTCCTTCCTCTGCAAGATAGTTATGTACAAACCCTAGGCCCCTCCGGTGCATATATAAACTGGAGGGTTTAGTCGATAGAGGCTAGAGAATCATAACATCCTCATAGGCTAGACTTTAGGGTTTAGCCATTACGATCTTGAGGTTGATCAACTCTTGTAATCATATCCATCCATATTAGTATAGAAGGAAGTAGGGTATTACCTCGATCGATAGGGCCTGAACCTGGGTAAACATCGTGTCCCCAGCCTCCTGTTACCATCGATCCTCAGACACATAGTTCGGGACCCCCTACCCGAGATCCGCCGGTTTTGACACCGACAGCTGCCGTGTTCCGCCCTCCTCCGTCATACTAGTCCTACTCCAATGGAAAGTAGTAGTATACCGCACGGTTCTTTGCTCCTCCTTAGGTCGTCGGCAACATTTATATGAGCAGTAAAATCACAAGGCTCCACCTTCCAGCAGTAATGAGCCGTCAAATCACAAAGGCCCTCGCCTCACGTGAAACCGACCAAGCGAGACTGCCCCAACCTCTAGCCTTTTAAAAATACTTTTGTACAGTAGCAATATCGATGGATTGCGCCATGGAGCAAAACTAACAAGATGAAATTAAAAAAATGGTGGTACATATAGAGAGCGCTCGTTGCCAAATTATGCATATAGTACTATTAAAAAATCTAGTACGTGCTTAGATGGGGTGCATACTGAAGAGTTAAAGTAACGAGAAGGAGCATAAAATAGTTCTGCTGGGGGCTCAGCACAACACACCCCTCAAATAAAACTAAGCACCCTGGAATTAAACTAAGCAACTAATCCGATAGACACTGTATTAGAACCACCATGAGCAATGACACTTCCACCTTACTCGGACTCCTCGTCCTCGTGCTCGACTTCGTCCTTGTCCCTCTTCCTCTTGGCCGATAATTTGCTTGAACCGCACACTTGGCTTCCGCTCTTCGTCCAACCCTTGTAGATATTGAAGCAAAGGTAGGCATCCATTACAGCATAGTGGATGTGGTATATATCTAGTACATTCCACTCCCATCCAAGATGAAATCTGGGTGAAGCTTTCTTCAGTGTATGGTACAAAGGATGAACCATGGCTCCTGCCAGGGCCAACATTGAAGGCTGATCGGGGGACACTAGCCGATTCCTCTAGAGGTCGAAGGGCTGGCCTACAACGAGGCCTATCCGACCCAGGACTCTTTTGTCATTCGTAAAGTCTACAATAACGAACTTGACTATGCGGTCCGCGAGAAAGGTCTTAACTTCCTCGCACTCAAGTCGGCATGGCATATGTGGTAGACCAAGCACAAGTTATGCACGCAAACCTAGATCATGGTGGGCTTCTTCTTCTCTTCCTACTTTAGATCCTTCTCTCTTCCCAGGACTGTGGTGTACTCAACATCTAGCCCAGCGACCCACTCATCACCATTTGCCTTTTCGAACATGATTCTGAAGTGAGCAAGGCATATTTTCACCATCGTAGAAGAACGGGTGTAGATGACGTCGAACTCATCACCGGTGATGGTTCTAACCTTGTACTCACCGAAGATCATGGATATTTGGGACGCCATGGATTTGGGAAGGTTTAGAATTAGTGGAACTGATGTAATGTGAAAGGACGGGACGAGTAGGAGCGAACTGCTAGCGGTTTTCCGATTGTAAGAATGTTGAGTGGGGAGTGCGAACGGCAGGGTAGTGGCTTGCCCGGTGGATAAATGGATTCATGCATAGTACTATGGGGGCCCAATTAGATGTCATGTCTACTAGAAGCCCAATTAAATGGCTTCATGCATTTGCGTGTTCGCACGTCAAGCGTCGGGAATATTACAGGTTATACAGAGCTTTCCATGCTCCCATGATACGAGCTTCCGAGAGCCCCTGGATCTGGTATCGAACGGTTGCATGGCGTGATTCTAGACCTATGGGTGAATATCCTATCCTGGAGGGTTATTCTCTAAATTTTCAGCAACTTAGCATGCGATCGTTTGATCTCAGATCCAAGGGCTGTCAGCAGCCCATATCATGGTCACGCCTACCAGACTTGTCGCCTCGCTCGCGCGGTCGCGCCCTTGGAGATTTCAGACGGTTATAAATGAGCATTTTTGCCTACTTCGCATGCATGAAATTACTTCCTCCGTCCAGGTGCGTTAGGCTATCTGATGTTGGCATGGCATACATAGTCATCACTTAGTCACTCATACAACAAGGTTAGCTATAAGGTTGGCTATAAGAGTATTTTTCTTTTACTTCTCTCTATCTCTTTCTTCGTAGTATTTATAGCATTCGCCAAGGAGTAAGGATTACAGTACTTGGCACCTGTATACTCCCTCTGTTTCAGTATACAAGTCCTGCCCGTATACTTAGGTTGCCAATTTTATCACCGTAATATAAATTATATAACACAAAAATTATACCATTTGAAAATAGAATATCCAAAACTTACAATGGTATGTTTTTTGTAATATATGAATTCTATTAGGTTGGTCAAATTTACGACTTAGGGGTACCCGCACGCCTTCTAAACTGAGAGAGGGAGTACCATGGAGGTGGTCAGGAAATGGGCGACTCACGATAGTCGTAGCGCCGCAGTAATAATGATAATGGAAAGTCAAATCACAGGGCCCCACCCATCCTGCAGTAACGAGCCGTCAAATCACACAGCCCTACGTTTGCAGCAGCCTACTCCCTCATCTTCTCGCCTCTCTGTCGAACCGATTAGCGGAACTGCCCCGCCTACCGCACGGGAAAAGCCCCACCCTTGACTTTCAAATACAATTTTGTATCCATGGATTGCGCCATGGATCAAAGCCTCAAGAAAACGGCGGTACACATGTATGCAGCACACCCGTCGCGTTTGCGTCGCACCCCAGACGGTCGGTGGGTCGGTCTGGCACGCCGCTCTCCGAATGGAACGCGTGTCATATTGAGTTTGCACACACATGTGGGACCACGATTGAGAACCGACCATAGGCACCCCCCCGTCCCTGCAAGTCGGTTGAGTTAATAGAAGAGAGAGATGAGTGATAGCACTGGAGCAGTGATGTAAACACGTCGGTGCCTGGACGATCCCTGCATGACATGGGAGATCAATTCGTCTGTGCATGTGAGCAGACTCCAGCAGATGGCTGGATTGGCTATCGTCTACATATCGTGCAGGCTGTGTTGTACAGGGCTTTAGTTTTGATGAGAAATCTAAAAAAAGGTTTCTTATCATCTCGCAATATTAGGTGTGATGTGTGCTTCGGACCACTGCGAGGGTTAAACAGCAACAACTGTGTTCCTCCAAGGCGCTGGTCATTGGGGGCACATGCACGAAGACTACTCGGTTGCCATCTAGGTCAAGCCGGCTATGTTAATTAGGACATCCATCCATTGACCCCTTTTCTACGAGTTTGTCTTTAATTTGAGCTTTATCCTTGTATAGTTTGTCTGTCGGGATTCCTCTTATCTCCTTGGGGCAGTGAGGTTATGGTTTCTTGTCATGTGGCATTTTTTTCGTCTAGCTTTAATCCGGTGTGCTTCAGATCAAAATGACGACAACCTCGCTTCCGGGGCACGTGCATGAAGACTTCTCGACAGTCATTGACGAGGTCAAGCCGACTCTGGTAGATAAAAGAAAACTTTTCCAGTATATAGGCAGGAGCCTCCGCGCGTGCTTGCTAGTGTTGCTCTCTTCACACTCTCTCGTCCTCTCCAGATCTCAACACGACAGCGGTGGCCACACTCTCTCTGCTCGCCGCTGGTCACAGATCCGGCCGGTTCCCCTCCACTGGGGAAGGTGAGAAGGTGCAATGTTCACACGGTCGTCCTCGGCGACGGCTCTTACCCACTGCCGGCGCGTCCCGATCAGCGTGCCTTGCCATTCCCTTCCACCCAGCACCGATCAGGGAGGGCCTCCAACCCCTTCTTCCTCACTGCCATAGTGTGGGCAGATCCGGCCTCCTGCCGCCCACCTAGCGACATCCCGGTGACCCTCAGGTATAACTTCCTTCGAAACCGGCCTTGCTCTCCTTCCCCACCTCCTCACATTGCTGCATCTGTAGGATTGAGCGGCTGTTCGAAAGCCACCTAAATTTTTACTGTTAAGAGGTAAAACTACTTCATGTAGTCGAATCTAGTACTACTTGTTTCAAATAGGGAAGAAAGGGTGGTGGGGGAAGATTTGTTACCTGAATCTAGGACTTGGTCGAAAGAGGAAATAATGGGGGCAAAAAGTAGCAGAGACTGGCAAGGCACGCAGATCGAGAAATGCAACTGTCCTGGTCCGCCTACTCTCCCATGCCCAAATACCAACTCTTTAGAAATGCAACTGTTAATGTAATATTGCTGGTAAAATGAAGCAATGGCACCATTAAAGTAATGTCGTATTTAACGGTTGTCATAGTTAATCCTAATGCCCACACTAATATCTAGCAATGTTGTTGCTTTAGAAATTGCTATTGTCCTTGTTGGATCGCCATTCAGATAAGGAACATGCTTATTTTCATTTGATGTATGTTTCATCACTTATTAGTCACCCTCCTTACCACCTTTTTGTGCAAACGGAGATATACATTTCACGCTTGATCTTAGTTGAACTGCACAAAATGATATCCAAATTATAGTTGAACATTCTAGCAGCTTCACGACCAACCTTGATGTTGCTCAATTTTATTGCAACTAATGAAGAAGAAGTTGCTAGCTCATGGGACCAAGTACTTGCTAACTGCATGATGCAAACATTGCCTAATTTTAGGTGAACTACACAAAAAAGGTCCCATGAATTGAATCATCCATGTTGATGACTGGTGTCATCCCTTCTATGATGGCGTTGACTGCAGATATGGTTCCCATCACGAGGTATGTTCCTTTTTGGTCCGACCCTTTGCCAAAGATCCTGCATGTTAATTCTGCTCTTGTGCTACTGTTTTGGCACTGCCATGATAAAGCATTAATGTTATTATTTTGCACCTTAATCGAGCGCCACTATTAATTTGAGGCAATGTTTTGGCACTGCTAGTGCCATTGATTTTTTTATCAAAAGAGGGGTTTCCTCCTATTTCATTAAAGATACCCAACCATAGAGAACCATTATCCAACAACATATCAGTGTAAACGGGCAGTTATGCAACTACTACTAGAACGGACTGGGTACTAGCAGGAGACAAGTTCGTCACATAAACTTGGAAAGTAGGGGCGCAACACCAGCTCGACCAAGTTTGGATTACAACCCAAATGCTACCACAGAAACATCAGGGGGGAATATAGGGACTGAAAGGGCCAGCTTCAACATCATAGTCTAAGCACCCCCGGCCTCCATCCATGCGACGCACGCTACACCTCGCTTGCCACCTGCTTGACCCGAGTGCCACTGGTAAAATGAAGTAATAATACAGTTAAAATAGAGCGAGTGTCCTCTCTATCATTTCGTTTCCAATGTAGATAAAGAAAGTGCTTCTCTTTGTTAGTATATGTTTTATCAACTAGTCCCATTGTTAATGTTTAAGTCTTTCTGCAAACTGGGCTGCTTAATTTTAGTTTATCTGCACAAAAATAGAGATTGAGGTGCAAAGTAAAAATTACCGACACCAACCATGCTCCATCTAAGCATTGGCGCTATCTGTGGACGGATATTTCTCGGCAGCAAATCCTCTAATCCAATACTAGTAGCTTATATTGGCACTTTTCTAGGGAGTACTCTTTTCGGAAAGAAGCACCAAACGATTTATCTTTATTTGTACACGGTGATTGTTTTTGGTCCAGAGCTATTTTAGGGTGATTGGCGTAGTACTCAGAGACTGATTGTAAGCATGCTTTTCATTAGTTGTCCCACTGATTGTAAGCATGAGCAGATGGAAGATTAGGTTAGTGTGAAGCTTACCTTAAACCCTACCGTCGCCATTGAAACGAGGCGAGCGGCGAGGGAACCATGGAGAACGGCGGGGAAGCGACGTCACGCCATCCGGCCTCCTCTTGCGGTGGGAGAACGAATACTCATGTGGCTCCGGCTAGCACCGCACTCTCAAAAACGGCACACCGTACTCGATCGATTTTTTATCCTCTGGATGCTCGACCTTCGACCTTTACGCCCACCACCTCCGCCTGACTTTCTCATCGAGCGAGTCTGTCTACTCCATTACCCAGAGGAGATACTCGATGAACTCGAAGGACTGCGGCGTGACTGCCGCCCGGGAGTACATTGCCGCCCTCATCGAAGCCGTCTCGCTCTTTTGCATACATTGCCACATGGCCCTCACCGTTTGTCGGTGTCAAAACCGGTGGATCTTGGGTAGGGGTGCCCAAGCTGTGCGTCTGAGGATCGATGGTAACAAGGGACTAGGGACACGATGTTTACCCAAGTTCGGGCCCTCTCTATCGAGGTAATACCCTGCTTCCTGCTTGATTGATCTTGATGAATATAGGGGTACAAGAGTTGATCTACCTCGATATCATAATGGCTAAACCCTAGAAGTCTAGCCTATGATGTTGTGATTCTGCTAGCTCTTACGACTAAACCCTCCGGCTTATATATACGCTGGAGGAGGCCTAGGGTTACATAAATATGACTTGGGGAGGAAGGAATCATTACATCCGGACATCTATTTTGCCTTTCTACATACATATGAGTCATATCCGGACACTTGGGGTGACCTTCTGCTTTTTGCTTCATGGCCCATCAATCCGGCCCAGCTTCAGTAGCCCGGACACCCGAGGACCCCGAAATCCAGGTTCCCTGGGTAGCCCCCGAACTTGCCTTCAATGATGAGGTTGTATCCGGCTCCATGTCTTCAGTTTTGCAAGGCAGGTTCTTCTTCGGAACAAGCGATAGTTCGGCTCCTGACTACGTCCTCTTGATTCCTTCCCACCGTTGCCTCGGCTTCCATGTGTCAGATGAATGTGAATAGTCCATGTACTTTTTTACAAATAACCCCTTGGCCGCGTGGGGATGGCGTATATTTAAAGAGATTGGATCTCACATGCCATTCCACACCACGCCAAACCTTTAGAGCCAGCCATGGAAAAGACTCCTAGCATGGCCAGCGCTCACGGCTCCTCCTCACGCCCCCACGACCCTCAAGCGGGTGATTGGGAAAGTTGCTCGATATCTCACGCCCATCTGAGCAGACTTTAGACGGAGGGATATTTCCCTCCCGCGGATCTAGTCTCCGTTCGGGCTGGATTAACATCAATCGACAGTGAAGCCTTGGCGGAAAATTTCCCCAACCCCACAAAAGAGGAGCGGGTGTGCCTTGTCCACTTCCTCTTGAGAGGCATAGAATTTCGAATCCATCCTTTCCTCAGAGGTTTTCTGGAGTTTTATGGGCTCCAACTACATAATCTCATGCCAGCTTCCATCCTGCATATTGCAGGCTTCGTAGTTCTTTACGAGCTATTTTTGGGTTGTGAGGCTCATTTTCAGCTATGGAGGAAATTCTTCTGCCTCGTCCCCCACTCCCAAAAGGGATTCATATTCGAGGTGGGTGACGCCGAAGTGTGGCGCATAGCAGGGATGGGTTACCTATCCGGTACTCCTAAGAAGGCATCCGAAGAGTGGCCCTTGGAGTGGTTTTATATCGAAGACCTTGTTCTTCTAGACCCAATCCGGCAAGGTATTCCTGAATTCTCCAGCGCTCCTCTGAAGAAACGCTTCAATTGGCGTCCTCGAAGTCTCAAGGAAGAGGACAGTGCGGAGATTAAGAGTCTAGTCAGTAAGGTCAGAGTACTTGCCCACTCCGGACTCTCAATAGTTGAAGTAATGGCTATTACGATAATGCGATGCGTCCAGCCACTTCAGTCCAGAGGGTTTCCCATGTGGCATTATAACGGGCAAGACGATGCCTCTCGTTGCCTAAGCAAGGGTCCGGATACCCCTGCCGCCTTGGCCACCATCTTGGCCGATCTCTATAAGTCGAAAAGGAAGACTTCGTCCGCTTGAAATGTCGGGAAGGTTTCTCCATGTACAACCCCATCGACCGGGTGTGTATTTTCGGTTGTTAGCTTTATACAGACTCTCTTCTGAAATATGTCAACCGAACTAAATCTGGCTGTTTTTCAATAGGAATGGAGGAAGGTGATCGAGGGGGTTTACTGCCCCACTCCGCAACCAGAGGACCATGCTCGCAACAAAGATCCTGGATTTGAAGAAGATCCGGACATATTTATAGAGCTTACTAACGGAGTCTTTCATCAGGCGAGCCATGATGGCACAGAAGTGGCCATTGTAGCCGATTTCCCTGGCCTCCTTCCTTCCTCCCATGTAAGTACCCGAGAGACATCCCTCAAAGAGAGCCTCCCCTTCGCGCCTCACCCACCGCACTATCTCATGCTCCAAAGGTGTGGTGCTCGTCTCGCCGTACTGCTTCAAGGGCATCTCTTAAGAAGACGACGCCCGTGTGATGGCTTCTCGCCCCTCGTTGGTTACCCCAAGTGGAAGGTTTGAGATGCAGTGTAGCGGAAGTTTTCCCTTGGCAATACCAAGGATCGATTTCCCTGAGACTCCCAGTTTCAACAAGAAGGTGTCAACTGCTACGGCGCCAGATATTAGCAATCAACGTGGACCTGCACACAGATACAAATAATTTTGCTCCCAACGAGTACAGAGAGGTTGTCAATCCCTCCAGCCTTGTAGTTTACAAAGGATCGAACGCAAGTGATAATAGTGATAGGTATAATTGCAATAGTAAGTAAAAGCGAAAAAGTAAATAGCGGATGTGATCAATGATGGTAATATGGACCGGAGTCTCATGATGTTCACTAGTGATGTCTCTCTCCCAAAAGACGATAAAACATCTATGTGAGGTAAACAAATTACAGCTGGGCAATTGACAGGACCATGTGCGCAAACCAATGCTGACTAAGTTGCAAGAAAGGTAGAGGTTCAAAGCATGGGCGGTACGCCGAGGTAAGTAGACCGAAATCCATCTGCATATACTACTAATCATCCACCTTGAGATATCTATCCAGAACATCTCGCTGGTATTAAGTTGCGAGTCCCACCCATAGTGTAAACTCAAAGCAACAGACAACTGCATTAAAAGAACTTTGCGTAAAGTAAACAATCCTTGCACCCGCGGGCACAAGCACCGTTGTTTTCCCCCTTGTGGCAACAACACATCCCCTAGACTCATGTTTCTGTCACCCAAACTAGTCATCGAGGGGCATGAACCCACAATCAAGCATAACGTTCCCTCTTGGAGTCACTACCTACTACTTGGCCAAAGCAATAAATAACAACGGAGAACATGCAAGAATTACTTACGAACATAAATATAAAAGAGGTGAATCAAATATATTACTCAAACACAATCTGAACATAATCTCATAATCCATCGGATCCCAGCAAACTCATCATAGCAACAACATAAGGATTACATATGTGCAGCTCACGAGGACTAATTAGTGAAGCACAAGAACGGGAGGAGAACATCACATAGCTACTGGTCATGGACCCATGGTCCAAGGGAGACTACTCACAACTCATCCGGGAGGCGTCCATGGTGGTGGAGAAGCTCCCGGTGGTGATCCTCCCCTCCGGCAGGGTGCCGGGAAGAGTTCTCCTGGTGCTCCCGATCTTGGAAGCGGCGGCGGCGGCGGAACAGAGATGAGATCGTGAAAAAGAGTTCCCCTCTCGAGGGTTTCGGGAGACGCTTTAAATATATGCCAAAGGGGGGCATCAGACGAGGCTCGGGGGGCCCAGGCGCCCCCCCGGCACGGCCCAGGGGGGGGCGCGCCACCAGGGCGCCTGGGGCCCTGGTGGTCCCCCTCTGGCTGTGCTTCGGGTGCCTGGTAGCTTCTGGAACGCTGATTTTTTATATAATTTTTCTGGATTTTTTCTGGCAGTTCTCGTAATGTGAAAACCTGAAATACAAAAACAGCCGAAAACAGAAACTGGCACTGGGGTGCACTGAGTTAATAGGTTAGTCCAAATATGATCAAAAGTGTATGGAAGTGTATAAATAACATAGCAATATCACCCAAAAGAGGCATGGAGCAAGCAGAAATTATAGATACGTTTTGGACATATCAACATCCCCAAGCTTAATTCCTGCTCGTCCTCGAGTAGGTAAATGATAACAAGAATAATTTCTATGGTGACATGCTATTAACCATATATGACTTTTTCATAGTCATATGACAAAAGCTTACTGAGACAATGAATCTATAGTAATTAAGTTGCCTCATGAGAAAATCACAAAGAACTGAAAGTTTTACATTATGATACTGAAACATCAAATAGATTTGTAATGAACATGATGTGCAAATATGATAGAGTGATATCTCGCTTGACCCCTTTAGTGAAGCAAAACATAAATGCAGGGGCACCTCCAAGGTTTAAGTGATGACTAGATACAATGATTTCCGAATAAACGATATCACAATCATGCAAAAGACAATGCTACTTTGGGACAATGCACATTACACTCAGAATGACAATCATGCTCTCAGTAGTTGGTGCTTTTAAAAAGAAGGTGGAGACTCTCGAACAGTGGCTTTTGTTGGCAAGGTTGAAAACCCGTAATCGGAAACAAAGACAAACCATGTACCAGAGCTCTTGATTTTAAAACAGAGGTAATAATTTTTTCAGATCATGCATGTTTCGTCAACGAATGCTAGCAGACAACTCAATCACTTCTTGAGATGGACAAGTTTCGAGGGACGGCTCCCGAATGAGGACGATCACATCCTCTTAATCTCCTTTGTTTATCACTGCCAAAGTTTTCTGATTTCTCATGAACAAAGCGTGAAGGAGGGTTTGTTTGTTATATTATCTTTTTGAGCCGGGCGCAATCAATGCCAGTTCCTTCTCGTATTATGGGTTTGCACATTATACATGCAATCCCGGGGTGAAGCTTGTCCAACTTAAAAAGATTATGAATTAACTACTACTTCCTCATGGACTTACAACAGAGGCACAAAATAGGAATGCTTTTTCTTTGAATAATTTCGAGATGGTACATGCAAGTCTCCGTTAGGAATGGCAGGTAAATACCATGTAGGAAGGTATGGTGGACTCATATGGCATAACTGGTATAAAAGAATGTGGATGCACAAGCAGTCAGTCCGCTTAGTACAGGCGAAGGTTAGCAAAAGACTGGGAGCGACCAACTAAGAGAGCAAAGACGGTCATAATCATGCAGAGCGACAAAGCAACATTGAATCAGGCATGGAAGTTATATCGCTACTCAGAAACAAAAGATCATCAAGGCTTGACAGACTTTCTTTACAGTCTTAAATATGCGTGAGCATACGCCAAGTCAATCAAAATAAATTCTTTGAAGGAAGATATTACTAAACCATACCACATCATAGGCAAACAAACCATGTTGGTACTCCAATAACACATTGGGAACCCCCAGCTATTTGAGACTAACCATAAGAAAACATGAACTACTAAGCGCCATTATGCACGTAGCATCTTTATCATAGACATATCAACCAATGCAACGGAAGCAAACTCTCTCTTAATAAGATAAACATGATAACTAAAGAGAGTTCAAGCAACCAACTAAACGAAAGCTCTTTGAAAAGATAAGCATGAAACTGAGAGCTGAACATGATAGTAGTTATTAAAAGACAAAGAACACACACAACAAAGATAGACATGAAAATTCTATGTTATGTTCTAGGTAGAAGTGGAGCGTGTTTCTCTCCCACATAAAGAAAGCTGAGTTCCGACTCGTTATGAAAAGCTAAGGAAAACTAAAAAGGAAAACTAAAAGCAAGACGCTCCAAGCATAGCACATAACACATGAAGTGATTAAAATATAGTGGAACGAAAGACGAACTGATAATGTTGATGGAGAAGGGGATGCATGGGGGCATCCCCAAGCTTAGATGCTTGAGTCTCCTTGAATATTTCTTGGGGGTGCACGGGGGCATCCCCAAGCTTGAGCGTTTGACACTCCTGAATCTTTTTATCATCTTCCTCGCACACTTGAAAACTCCCTTCATACATAACTTATCATAATTTGATTAGCGAGGTTAGTACCCATAATAAAATAATTGTTCCTTGCTGGAAATAAAGATATTCTTGAAGTTCTACTGTTTCTCAGGATTGCCAAAAGGTTTTTGCAAAGAAAAAGCAAGCTCTAGGTTTGCAAAATGAAGGAAAGGCAAAACAGGACAGAATCTGTGAAAAACAGAACAGCAGGTAGTAAATGATTTTTCCGGGGCACTTATGCAACTCTAATAAAAAAACTCAAAACAGACGCACGAAAGACAATTATATAGAGCACGCTGTCGAAAAAATTCAGACCAAAAAGATGATCTGGTGATTTTATAAGAATTTTTCTATCCAAGGACCGAATATGTTTCCTGGACAGCACGTCACAACTTTTGAACTTTCTTGCAATCAGAGGCTATACTTGGCACAAAATTGAAAAGCAAAGATACAATGATGATGCTACAGTAGTAACAACATCAAGACACAACAAAAAACAAAATAAATTTATTCATTGGGCTGCTTCCCAAAAGCGCTTTCTTTTATGCCTTTAAGCTAGGCATAATGCATAGAGGTCAAGTTGTATCAATTGAACCATCATCAAGATCATCAAAAAGCTCTTCAATAATACAACTAGTCTTAAGAGGACTTTCAAATAAAGGCCTCATAGAGATAATTCTAGGGAGAAGACCAAAAGGATAAAAGTCAAGGGAGGATTCATTTATAAATTCATCAAAGAGAGGTGTTTCTTCCAAAGTCTTTACAGTTTCAACCCCTTTGGCAATAGATGGATTACTTTTAGAACAGGGAGCCTTTGGAACGTGAACGAACTTAGGCTCCCTCTTTGCCGGAGTTTCTACCTTTTTAGTTTTGATTGAGGAGAAAGTAGTTCCTAGAGTATCAAAGATTTCCTCAATCTTGTCTATCCTAGAAGAGTCCAAGTCATGGAATTTGACGATCTCCAAAGTTTTGAAAATTTTATGCATGGAGCTATCAAGCCTATTCAAATTCCCTTGGATCTTACGATCCAACTCATTTATCTTATTAATGCTTGGCATCTCTAGCTCTATTTTTTCAAGTTTTTCATAATGTGAGCTAGGGTGATGTCCTCTTGAATGCTAACAACAGGGGGATTCCCAACAAGATTTTCAATAATACTAAGAGACTCCCAAACTGGGGCTTCTAGAAAATTCCCATTGATAGCAGTATCTAGAATAAACCTATTCCAAGAAGTAATTCCAACATAAAAATTTCTAAGCAGGATAGTAGTAGGTCGCTTCTTGGTGGCTCTTTTTTGAGAATCATTAATTCTATACCAAGCATCTTTCAGACTTTCCCCACCTCTTTGTTTAAAGGTGAGAACTTCTGCCTCGTCAAAGACAAAAGGACCCGACATAATGACAACTAAAGAATGAGATAACTAATTTTTGTGATTTTCGATAAAAGATACTAAAGCAAAACTGAAAGGTAAACTAACAAGACTAAAAGCAAAGGTAAAAGATAGCGTGCAACTCCCCTATCTTGAAGAGTGGAGTCCCCGGCAACGGCGCCAGAAAACTTTGCTTGATGGCTTCTCGCCCCTCGTTGGTTACCCCAAGTGGAAGGTTTGAGATGCAGTGTAGCGGAAGTTTTCCCTTGGCAATACCAAGGATCGATTTCCCTGAGACTCCCAGTTTTAACAAGAAGGTGTCAACTGCTACGGCGCCAGATATTAGCAATCAACGTGGACCTGCACACAGATACAAATAACTTTGCTCCCAACGAGTACAGAGAGGTTGTCAATCCCTCCGGCCTTGTAGTTTACAAAGGATCAAACGCAAGTGATAATAGTGATAGGTATAATTGCAATAGTAAGTAAAAGCGGAAAAGTAAATAGCGGATGTGATCAATGATGGTAATATGGACCGGAGTCTCATGATGTTCACTAGTGATGTCTCTCTCCCAAAAGACGATAAAACAGCTATGTGAGGTAAACGAATTACAGCTGGGCAATTGACAGGACCATGTGCGGAAACCAATGCTGACTAAGTTGCAAGAAAGGTAGAGGTTCAAAGCATGGGCGGTACGCCGAGGTAAGTAGACCGAAATCCATCTGCATCTACTACTAATCATCCACCTTGAGATATCTATCCAGAACATCTCGCTGGTATTAAGTTGCGAGTCCCACCCATAGTGTAAACTCAAAGCAACAGACAACTGCATTAAAAGAACTTTGCGTAAAGTAAACAATCCTTGCACCCGCGGGCAAAAGCACCGTTGTTTTCCCCCTTGTGGCAACAGCACATCCCCTAGACTCATGTTTCTGTCACTCAAACTAGTCATCGAGGGGCATGAACCCACAATCAAGCATAACGTTCCCTCTAGGAGTCACTACCTACTACTTGGCCAAAGCAATAAATAACAACGGAGAACATGCAAGAATTACTTACGAACATAAATATAAAAGAGGTGAATCAAATATATTACTCAAACACAATCTGAACATAATCTCATAATCCATCGGATCCCAGCAAACTCATCATAGCAACAACATAAGGATTACATATGTGCCTCGATCATGTAGGGCAGCTCACGAGGACTAATTAGTGAAGCACAAGAACGGGAGGAGAACATCACATAGCTACTGGTCATGGACCCATGGTCCAAGGGAGACTACTCACAACTCATCCGGGAGGCGTCCATGGTGGTGGAGAAGCTCCCGATGGTGATCCTCCCCTCCGGCAGGGTGCCGGGAAGAGTTCTCTTGGTGCTCCCGATCTTGGAAGTGGCGGCGGCGGCGGAACAGAGATGAGATCGCGAAAAAGAGTTCCCCTCTCGAGGGTTTCGGGAGACGCTTTAAATATATGCCAAAGGGGGGCATCAGACGAGGCTCGGGGGGCCCAGGCGCTCCCCCCCCCGGCACGGCCCAGGGGGGGCGCGCAACCAGGGCGCCTGGGGCCCTGGTGGTCCCCCTCCGGCTGTGCTTCGGGTGCGTGGTAGCTTCTGGAATGCTGATTTTTTATATAATTTTTGTGGATTTTTTCTGGCAGTTCTCGTAATGTGAAAACCTGAAATACAAAAACAGCCGAAAATAGAAACTGGCACTGGGGTGCACTGAGTTAATAGGTTAGTCCAAATATGATCAAAAGTGTATGGAAGTGTATAAATAACATAGCAATATCACCCAAAAGAGGCATGGAGCAAGCAGAAATTATAGATATGTTTTGGACGTATCACCGTGCAGGGCGAGTCTTCGAAGCGAAAGGAAACAGAAGGCACTGTCGAGCCTCCTCCATCATCGAAGAGGTATAGTTTTCAACATGTGCTCGGTAACAAGGCTGTATTGTTATATTTTCCCTTTATTTCAGGAGGAGTGTACGATGAACTGTGTCCGAGGACCCAGCTGGACAAACACCAACCAATCCGGCCCCAGGCCCATCGATAAGGACAAGAGCCGATACGGGCGTAATGCCGGATTGTCCTCTCCAGGAGGATTCGGATAATGTATCAGTTACAAATTCTGAAGTGGAGAGCGCGATGAACCATCAGCGACGAAAAGAGGCCATGCGTGATCCAGTTTTTACTCAGGAGGCGTTCAACGCCCTTAGCTCTGCAGGTGCGTATATCCGGGCTTCTCGGGATGGACTCGCGGGAGCTACTCACCTGCTCTCAAAAGATATGCGGGTAAAGACTTTTGTAAATTTAATAAGCATATGCCAATAGCCCCTCAGAGTTGAAGCAGTCGACCCAACTGATTTAAGGATCGTTTATGCCCACAGGTTCTCAAGGAAAAGAATGACGCATTGTCCAAGGAGATTGAATCGAATCGGATTAAGCAAAATGTTGTCATTGCCGAGCTTGAAGATTTTAAGAGATCCAAGGGATCTGATGGTAAAGACGAATAGTGTCCAGAAAATATAATTATGCGCTGTTAATGATGTTTAAGCATACATTGTTTCAATTTCATAGGCGGAATCGATAGATCGACTGGAGGAGAGGCTAAGGGCTGCTCAGGCGGACAAAAGACATGCCGAAGGGCAAGAAGCCGTTGGTCAGCATGTACTAACACAGACCATTAATGAAAAGAACAAACTGCTAGATGAGAATTTCAAGCAAGCCGAAGAGCTAAAGGATCTACGAGCCCAACTGTCAGATGCTTTGAAGGAGAAGAAAAGGTTAAAAGGCAGCATATTTAGTATGACCTTTAACCTAGCCCTCCTATTTACCCATAATCCATAGCTTTATAATGCTATTTTTGCAGGTTTGTTAACTTGTAGGCCTGAAGGAGAGGTATCCGGATTTCAAGGTGACATGCTACAAGAGCTCTCCAAAGTGCATGAGCGAGTTCGGAAAGCCATGAATAGCATGACTAAAGCCTTATGGCCTTCCAATTCTCCTACAGAAATTATGGAGGAGCTGGCGAACTTATTTATAGGAGCTCGGCGTCATTTGGAACTATGGAAGGCATCGGCATGCCGAGAAGGTGCGCGAGAGGCCTGGGCCATGGTGAAAACGCGTTATACCGGACTTGATCCAAATCATATGGCTCGGGTTGGATCTCGGGGGCCAGACGCACAAGAAATTCACGTTAGCTTGGTGTATGACCAAGTAAAGATTGCCGCAAAGTTTTCGCAAGAAGACTGTAAGTTAGAGAGTATTATAGATGGCATAGATGAAGAATAGGCATTTGATTCCATGTAATAACGTACTTTATATCAAACTTATCTCCTACCGAACATGTTAATAACTTTGTCATGGTAGACCTTCAGCTTCCACCTCCTACACCCAAGGGTTGGAGTGCTTTCGAATACTATACTTGTGGTAAACACTTAGTATGTTCGGAAACCACGCAATCCGGTCATTTCTGCTTGAACGGACAAGTTTTGTTCACATAGTTACGTTATATTACTATTTAACGTAAGAAACATCTTTCGGAGAGAATAGTTCCGTTAAGGGTTCCTTTCCCTGGGTCAGCATGTGTATGTATGCGTGCCTAGGCATTGATCCTAAAAAATAGGATTACATGAAGCCTATCCTTTGAGATTGAGAATTTATGTGCCAAAAAACAATTCGTTGTTTGTCCGCCGACCAATGATTCCCTTAAGAACGCTAGCTTTTGGCTTCACCAGTCTGAGGTACAGGTCCGGATTACCCGGTTGTAACAATGGCAGAGGTGCTCCCTTTACACCCTAGCCGAACAATCGGGGACGTAGGGTATAAACACAGGAGCCACGCAACCCAGCTTGGCAAAAACTTAAGTCATAAAGGTGCATATAATGGCGAAGAGACTGTATGAAACAAACGACATGAGTACTATAAGCAATAAGCTTGTAATAATGAGCTTCGTTATAGAGGCCCCTAGGTATTTTGAGGTATATACATTTGAAAATGTTCACGCCTAACTGTTCGGTTTAGCCGAACACTTTCCGAGGAGGAAAAACAAAAAATGAAGAGGAAAAAAGAAAAAACAAGGGAGGAGACCTAAACAGAAAGAGAGATAAAAGGTGTTGCTGAACCATCCGTAGAATCGTCGGAGTCTGGCAGCGTTCCATGGATTCGGCTCAAGGTGATTGTCTGGTGCATTTCGAAGGCGATAGGCTCCTCCGGTGAGTACTACGTCAATAATGAAGGGGCCATCCCATCTTCGTTTGAGCTTATCCTTTTTCTTCTCTGGTAGGCACAAAACGAGTTCGCCAACATTGTATGTTTTGGCATGCACTTCTCTGCTCTAGTATCGCCTAACCTGTTGTTGTCAGAATGAGGAACGAGCCTGTGCGATATCGCGCTCCTCTTCAAGGCCGTCTAGGTCGTCCTACTGATCGAGCTCGGCCTCTCGCTCTTCATACATACGCACTCGAGGTGAGTCATGAATAATGTCACAGGTCAAAACAGCCTCTGCGCCGCATAGCATGAAAAAATGCGTATATCCGGTTAGGTATGGTCTGCAGCCCCCAGAGTACGGAGTTGAGCTCCTCAACCCAGTATTTATCTAACTCCCGTAGGAAGCGCACTAGATGGGGTTTAATGTCGCTCGTTATTACGCCATTGGCCCATTCGATTTGACCATTTGTTTGAGGGTGGTACACAGAGGCATAATCAAGTTTAATGCCTAACATGGCGCACCAGTTTTTCACCTCGTCGACTGCGTAGTTGGAGCCATTATCTGTGATAATACTATGCGGGACACCATAACAGTGTACTACGCCGGATATAAAATCTATCACTGGCCCTGCTTCAGCCGTTCTCACTGGTTTGGCTTCTATCCATTTGGTGAATTTGTCCACCATGACTAGCAAATATTTCTTTTGTGGCTTCCCCCTTTAAGGAGTCCGACCATATCCAGCCCCCAGACCGCAAAGGGCCAAGTAATAGGGATGGTTCTTAGAGCGGTGGGAGGCATATGATTTTGATTTGCGAAAAGCTGGCATCCAACACAATCTTGGACTAGGGCTTGAGCATCTGCTCGAGCAGTTGGCAAGAAGAAACCTGTTCGGAAAGCCTTGATTATGAGAGACCAAGCTGCGGCGTGATGGCCGCCCATGCCAGCGTGTATTTCGGCTAGAGGTTGTCGTCCCTCCTCTTCAGAGATGCATCTTTGCAGAACACCTATAGTGCTTTTCTTGTATAGTTCACCTTCGTGAACTTTATAGGCTTTAGAACGCTGAATTATGTGACGGAACTCATTTTGTTCATCGGGGAGCTCTTGCCTATTAAGGTAGGCCAGGAAGGGTTCGGTCCAGGGGGCTATGACATCCATGATCTCATGAGCCGAAGATGTGATACGTCTCCAACGTATCTATAATTTTTTATTGTTCCATGCTATTATATTATCCTTCTAGGATGTTTAATGGGCTTTATTATACACTTTTATATGATTTTTGGGACTAACCTATTAACTCAGAGCCCAATGCCAGTTTTTGCTTTTTCTTAGTTTTTTGAGTTTTACAGAAAAGGAATATCAAATGGAGTCCAATCGACGTGCTATTTTTTGATGATTTTTTATGGACCAAAAGAAGCCCCTGGAGTAAAAGAGTTGGGCCAGGAGAGTCACGGGCTGTCCACGAGGGTGGGGGCGCGCCCACCCCCCTGGGCGCGCCCCCCTATGTCGTGGACAGCCCGGAGACCCCCCCTAACTTGTGCCCTACGCCAAAAAATCCTATAAATACATAAACCTCCGGAAAATAACCTAGATCGGGAGTTCCACTGCTGAAAGCCTCTGTTGCCACCGAAAACCAATCTAGACCTATTCTGGCACTCTGCCAGATGGGGGAATCCCTCTCCCGTGGCTATCTTCATCATCCCGGCGCTCACCATGACGAGGAGGGAGTAGTCCACCCTCGGGGCTTAGGGTATGTACCAGTCGCTATGTGTTTGATCTCTCTCTCTCTCATGTTCTTGAGATGGCACGACCTTGATGTATCGCGACCTTTGCTATTATAGTTGGATCTTATGATGTTTCTCCCCCTCTACTCTCTTGTGATGAACTGAGTTTTCCCTTTGAAGTTATCTTATTGGATTGAGTCTTTAAGGATTTGAGAACACTTGATGTATGTCTTTCATGTGCTTATCTGTGGTGACAATGGGATATTACGTGATCTACTTGATGTATGTTTTGGTGATCAACTTGCGGGTTCCGTGACCTTGGGAATCTATGCATAGGGGTTGGCACACGTTTTCGTCTTGACTCTCCGGTAGAAACTTTGGGGCACTCTTTGAAGTTCTTTGTGTTGGTTGAATAGATGAATCTGAGATTGTGTGATGCATATCGTATAATCATGCCCACGGATACTTGAGGTGACAATGGAGTATCTAGGTGACATTCGGGTTTTGGTTGATTTGTATCTTAAGGTGTTATTCTAGTACGAACTCTATGATAGATCGAACGGAAAGAATAGCTTCGTGTTATTTTACTACGGACTCTTGAATAGATCGATCAGAACGAATAACTTTGAGGTGGTTTCGTACCCTACAATAATCTCTTCGTTTGTTCTCCGCTATTAGTGACTTTGGAGTGACTCTTTGTTGCATGTTGAGGGCTAGTAATATGATCCAATTATGTTATCCTTGTTGAGAGAACTTGCACTAGTGAAAGTATGAACCCTAGGCCTTGTTCAACGCATTGCAATACCGTTTACGCTCACTTTTACCACTTGCTACCTTGCTGTTTTTATATTTTCGGATTACAAAAACCTATATCTACCATCCATATTGCACTTGTATCACCATCTCTTCGCCGAACTAGTGCACCTATACAATTTACCAATGTATTGGGTGTGTTGGGGACACAAGAGACTCTTTGTTATTTGGTTGTAGGGTTGTTTGAGAGAGACCATCTTCATCCTACGCCTCCCACGGATTGATAAACCTTAAGTCATCCACTTGAGGGAAATTTGCTACTGTCCTACAAACCTCTGCACTTGGAGGCTCAACAATGTCTACAAGAAGAAGGTTGCATAGTAGACATGAAGATGTTATTTCCATATCCGAGTCCCTGGGGACATCTGTATTGAGTTCGGCTAATGGGGGCATGTTCGGGTCTGAATTAGCGTCTCCACTTTTTTCCTGCCATGTCACTAATGGCTTAAACATCCTTTCTACAAAGGTGTTAGGCGGGACCGGGTCGCGTTTGACGCCCATGCGAACGAGTATATCCACTCCCTGATTAATGTCCCGAGCGACATGGTGAAATTCCAGCCCCTCAAATCGAGCCACTATTTTTAGTATGGCATTTGGATAAGCTACCATCTTTGAATCCTTCACACCAAATTCTCCGTTTACCTGAGATATTGCGAGGTTTGAGTCTCCGCGCACTCGAGGTGTTGTATGCCAATGGATACGGCCGTGCGGAGGCCGTGTAGTAGTGCCTCGTATTTGGCAGCATTATTTGAGTCTATATACATGATTTTCAGTACGTAACAGACTGTATCCCCTGTGGGAGATATCAAGATGACGCCATCCCACAATCCGTCTAGCATTTTGGAGCCGTCGAAATACATGGTCTAATGGGAATATGCTCCATACTCTTTAGGGAGTTCGGCCTCAATCCATTCTGCGACAAAGTCAGTCAACACCTGAGATTTAATAGTACGACCTGGTTTATCTGTTATTTCAAATGGCAAGAGCTCGAGTGCCCATTTAGCTATGCGGCCCATGGCGTCTTTATTGATTGTGATGTCATTGCGTGATACTTTGGATGTCACTGTAATCGAACACTCTTGAAAGTAGTGTCGGAGCTTCCGAGATATCATGAACACCGCAAAGGAAAATTTCCGATAATGGGGGTATCGTTACTTGCACGGTGTGAGAACCTCTGATACGTAGTATACTGTTTTTTGGACAGGGAATTTATGTCCCTCTTCCACTCATTCTACGACGAGTACACCACTCACTACCTGGTGAGTGGCTGAGATGTAAAGCAGCATTGGCTCGCCAACACTTGGAGCGGCTAGGATTGGGTTCCCTGCTAATAGGATTTTTATTTCTTCCAATCCGGCTATGGCCGCATCCGTCCATTCGAAGTTGTCTATGTGCCTAAGCAGTCTATAAAGTGGTAATGCTTTTTATCCTAGTCTGGAGATGAAGCGGCTTAAGGCCGCCATGCACCCTGCTAGCTTTTGGACTTGTTTTAGGTCGGTTGGTGTAGCCAGCTGTGACAAGGCTCGGATTTTAGCTTGGTTTGCCTCAATTCCTTTGTGGGATACGATAAACCCTAATAGCTTTCCGGCTGGAATGCCGAAGACGCTGTTTTCTGGATTGAGATGTATGTCATATGTTCGGAGGTTATCGAACATGAGGCGGAGATCGTCCAGCAATGTTTCGACGAGTTTGGTCTTGATGACTACATCATCGACGTATGCCTCCACTGTCTTGCCAATTTGTTTCTCTAAGAATGTTTGAATCATGCGTTGATACGTTGCACCAGCGTTTTTGAGCCCAAAGCGCATAGTGTTGAAGCAAAAGGGCCCATACAGAGTGATAAACGCCGTCCCGGCCTGGTCGGATTCCTTCATTTTTATCTGATGGTATCCGGAGTAAGCGTCAAGGGAGGATAATGAGTCATGTCGTGCTGTTGCATCGATGATTTGATCAATGCGGGGCAGCGGAAAAGGGTCCTTTGGGCAAGCCTTATTCGGGTCTTTAAAATCGACACAAAGGCGCCAGATTTATCCTTCTTCGGTACCATGACCAAATTGGCTAGCCAATCCTGATGTTTAATTTCCCTGATGAATCCGGCCTCCAGTAACTTGGCCAACTCTTCCCCCATAGCTTGTCTTTTGGGCTCAGAAAATTGTCGCAGTGACTGCTTGACTGGTTTGAACCCTTCGATGATTTTAAGGCTGTGTTCGTCCAGCCTGCGTGGGATCCCCGACATGTCTGAAGGATGTCAGAATATGTCCCAGTTTTCTCGTAGGAATGCTCGCAAAGCGATGTCTACCGTTGGGTCCAACTGTGGTCCAATGGATGTTGTTTTATTGGGGTCCGTTGGATGTACCAAAAATTTGATAATTTTATCTGCTGGCTCGAAGGAGGTACACTTAGATCTTTTTTCAAGGACTAAGTCATCCTTGTCCACCGTGGATCGTAAGGTGGTTAGTTCTTCGGCCGCAAAGGCTTCTGATAGTGCCTCTAGGGCCAAGGATGTGGGGTTTTTCGGCACAGAGTGCTCTGTCTGGATCACTTATGACTGTGATTATTCCATTGGGCCCTGGCATTTTAAGCTTCATGTACCCGTAATGGGGTATGGCTTGAAAGCGTGAGAAAGCGTCTCGCCCTAGAAGGGCGTGATATCCGTTGTTGAAGGGGACAATGTGGAAGAGCAACTCTTCTGACCTGTAGTTCTCGGGCGTGCCGAATACTACATCAAATTTAATACTTCCCGAACACCGGGCTTCCCGGCTGGGGATGATTCCTCAAAAGGTTGTGTTACTTTGCTCAATGCAGGTTTTATCGACCTGCATTTTTTCAAGCGTGTCCTCGTATATGAGGTTGAGTCCGCTGCCGCCGTCCATGAGCACTTTGGTGAGGCAAAATCCATCTACTATTGGATTTAGTACCAGAGCGGCTGGGGCTCGGACTGTCCGGACCCGAGGTACATCATCGGCAATGAAAGTGATTGCCACGTTGTTGCATGAGCTTGCAGCGGTTCTTTGATGAACCCCGGCGAGCTCGCGATGTGCTTTCTTGCGCCGGTTGTTTGAAGAGAATGTCTCGAGTGAGGACGTAAAAATTGTCCTCTTCTGGAGTTGCAGTGGTGAGGATGGCTTCACCACTTTTGGCTACCTGTCGGAGTACCCAACATGCTCGAAGGCTGTGGGTTGGGGTCGTGCCCGGGGTTGCATGTATTGGGCAAGGTTTATCTAGGAATGAGTCCAGAACGGACCTGTGTCCTGCAAAAGGTTTATATTTCTTGCTAACAGGTATATGATTGGATGCCCTGTTAGGGTATGTCTGTTTCGCCTTGGCAGCGTTTTGTACGAAGATAGGCTATTCCAGATGGGTATTCTGGGCCTTCCACGTACTTTCCATGGCGCAGTACTTTTGTACTAATTGCGATAATTCTGTGAAACTCTGTACGCGACGGCGGTTGAGGGCGTTCAAGACTCCCTCGTCCGTGCAGTTGCGGTGAAAGATTGGAATCGTGTCATCGTCGCAGCAGCCCTTAATCTTGTTTTTAACAAGTAGGAATCTGGCCCATAACTGATGGACCATCTCCTAGGGCCGCTGCCGCACGTACATTAAGTCACATATGTCTGGAGGGCCAGAGTTACTTGGAGAGTATTGATTGTGGTGGGTGGGTGTGGTAAAATTTGGATCCCGACCCAATATAGTGTCTGGGGCTTGCAAAACCTCCGGTGTCGACAACCCGGGCCTAGCTGGATCTGAGTGTTCTTCGAGCTCGACATCTGTCCCTGAGCTCGAAGGATGTGGAGTCCCACCTGAAGGAGGGGTGTTCGGCTCAAAGGGTCCGGAGATCCGGACACAGCTGGTCGAGGAGAAGTGACTTCGACCCGTTCCTCGACGGCTTCCACCAGGTGAGTGATCGGGGTGGAACTGTCGTCCTCCTGATCGGGTTTAGGCATGATCTAATCATTAGATGCTAAAAAACCCCAGGGCAGCAATGCGATCCAGCGGCTCGTTTAAAGACGAGGAGTCTGTCGGATTTGCGTCTTCAGAGAGTATGGAGCCAATGTAAGAGTGGTGCTCGGTGACTGTAGGGGGTGCGGTCGGCTTGAAGGCCACGCGGGCGCATATGGCAAACCCGCCGAGCTGGAGGACCTGGCCAAGACCTAGGCCTTTTCTGAGGGTGATGTCGCTGTTGATAACTAGACAAGCCACCGATCGCTTCTGGCGAGTACACAGCGGAGCTCTCAATTAAGGCACCATTGTCGGTGTCGAAACCGGTGGATCTTGGGTAGGGGTGCCCAAGCTATGCGTCTATGGATCGATGGTAACAAGGGACTGGGGACACGATGTTTACCCAGGTTCGGGCCCTCTCTATCGAAGTAATACCCTACTTCCTGCTTGATTGATCTTGATGAATATAGGGTTACAAGAGTTGATCTACCTCGATATTGTAATGGTTAAACCCTTGAAGGCTAGCCTATGATGTTGTGATTCTGCTAGCTCTTACGAACTAAACCCTTCAGCTTATATATATGTTGGAGTAGGCCTAGGGTTACATAAAGATGACTTGGGGAAGGAATCATTACATCCATACATCTATTTTGCCTTTATACATACATAGGAGGCCTATCTGGACACGGGGGATGACCTTCTGCTTTTATCTTCACGGCCCATCAGTCCGGCCCAGCTTCAGTAGCCCGGAAACCCGAGGACCCCTAAATCCAGGACTCCCTCACCGTCCTCGAAATCTCCCACTCATTGTGAAACCAAGTAAGGATCTCCTTCAACCTGGATAACATCGCCTGGCCGCCGTGGGCGATCTACCCGATTCGCTGATGCATCCTCTCCATAGATGTCCTTCTGAGAGGTCCGGTGCTAGCTTTTGAAGATGGGAGGAGATATGGTGGTCTTGCAATGGAGAAGAGGGAGAGGCGAGACAGTGGTTATGCAATGGAGAAGATGGAGAGGAGAGGGGATGATTTTGCAATGGAGAAGAGGGAGAGGCGAGGCGATGGTTTTGGAATGGAGATGATGGAGAGGAGAGGGGGTGATTTTGCAGGGTTAGGATCCTCTACAGTAGCGCACCATGCAGTACGATCACTGTTGTGTGTACCCAGCCCCACATGTCATCCACGGTACAACACCATATAGTACTGCAGATGGTCTCAACCCGGATTTGCAATGTAGAAGAGTGAGAGGAGCGTGCAGTAGCGATTTAGGATTAGACAAGAGGGCTAGTTGTGACTGGACCAAATCAAAATCAATTTATCCTTCAATTAATAAAGTGAACCCACATTAACTAGTCTCCCTTGTATTCTGGGTCATATTTGACCATGATTTTCACAAATAAAATATATGTTATGCATTGCAAAAATAATATAATTTGGAAGTACATTCAGATACGAACCAAATGATACAATTTTTGATGACATGCATTCACATTTTGCTTGTCAAATACAGTACGTGGTCAAACTTTGATCTCAAAATACACAAAACAATAAAATACTTCCAAGACCAGCATCGCTCCTCTCCTCTTAAACCAGCGCCGCTCCTATCCTGTTCCAATCCAAAACCAGCGCCGCTCCTCTCCTCTTCCATTTCAAAACCACCACCGCTCCTCTCCCGTTCTAATCCAAAACCAGCCCCGCTCCTCTCCTATTCAATTCAAAAACCACCGCCGGCGAGTGAAGGTGCTGTGGAGAAGTAGATCGAGGAAGGAGTACAACCGATACGTGAGGATCGCAGACAACGACCCTGTGAAGCTATCTAGGATGGTGGAGATACAGTCTTGATTTGACAACCCAGAGCAATTAGCGACGACGGCAAAAGCGATGGCCAAATATCTGGAAAGGAGCGAAAAGGAGGCGATACATCGGGAGGGAGTCGCGCGAGAGTACATAGAGTTGCTCCTCTGGGCCATGGAGCAGACAGATTCCCCGAATCCGAACGTGAGGCGGCAGTGGTGGGAGTATCGATCCAAGATGGAGCATCCACCAGAGATTGAAGGATCGAGCATCTACACGGTGTCGTTTGTGAGGGTACCGTGGCAGAGCGAGCCGGTAGAGTCTTCCTCGACCGTACACAACTACAAGCGGAGAAAAGCAGTTGTCATGACGACGCTTCCCTACCATCCTCTCCCTCGCCGTTCACCTCGTCTCATGGGGCGGCTGTCTGCCGCCAAGTAATAGGAGGGGACTGCC
>LR738715.1:225305871-225334712 GCA_902687465.1 Secale cereale | reverse complement strand
CAGGAGGAGCTTAGGGTTGTCAGTATTTGCAGTTTGTGAATTGTGTTTTGTGTTGTGTATTTTGAGAGTTCTTTCAGGTATGAATGTCATATTTGCAGTATTGATCGTATGAAGTATTTTCTGAAATCTAGAGATCTATTTTTAGCACTTCAGAAATGTAGTTTCATATAAAAGTGCAAACAATGTGACTCTTAGAGAAGAAACTGCAAGTTTCAGTTTCAGAGGGCAGAGCATTTATATTAACACGCCCTTTTCGAACATGCCCACACAATGTTGAGTGCGAAAAATAGAGAAAATGAGGGACGAAGTTTTGCCAAGTGTTGGAGGTGGTGTGCTTAGATGACAATGGGGACCCACATGTTAGTACTGGCAGAGGCAAAACATTCAGAGGGCAGAGCATTTATATTAACACACCATTTTCGAATAGGAATAACATTATGTTGGAAGTATTATTCATGGTCAAGAATGGAACTACCAACCATTTAACATCATGTTGATCGACATTCATGCATAGCACATCTTCATATGATGCACAGTCAAAAAGATATGCTATTTTCAAAATTCCCACACAATGTTGAGTGCGAAAAACAGAGAAAATGAGGGACGGAGTTTTGCCAAGTGTTGGAGGTGGTGTGCGTAGATGACAATGGGGACCGACATGTCAGTAATGGCAGAGGCAAAATTTTGCCTACATTTTCCCTGCATCAGGTGGAATCGAACCCGGGTGGGGCAGGGGTTGGGGAGTTGAACCAGGCCATTGGGCTACTTCAGAACTTTACGCAGAAGTTTAGCACAGCTTCTACCACTATGGTAGCACGTGTTCTCCGGCTCCGGTGCGTTCTCGTCCGAGGCCTGTACGTCATACTCCGCCTTTGTGTGCTCGTCGCAGTGCCACAGTCTGCCATTGTGAACATGCTCAACAAACAAGAGGAATCTGGAGAGGATTGTACATGGAGAGGCGGACAATCGGGACCCACCAGGCCCATGGTCGTACGCTAGCAAGTGCCTCATTGAAAAAGTAGCTCCTCCTAATGCTATACTAACGTTGGGGCCCACGGGTTTATCAATGTAGTTACTCCTACTAAAGAGATAAATTTACAACGAAGACAATTATTAGGGAGCTAGCAGGGAGTATCATTCATTATCAGTGGGCTAGCAAGTATCAGTTTTTTTAGAAATGTATCAACAAGGTTGTGGGTTGACTAGTCTAGGGTTTTTTTAACATGCGCAACCCACGACAGGCCGGTTTGTATTTTTTAGGGCCGTAATGTATCGATCGGCCTATGGACCTCTCATCCTAGGTTTTATTTTTTCTTAAAGATCCGCAGCCCAACTTATGTATTTTTTAAAGAAGAAAACGCAGAGGTCTGTTATATTTTTTATTTAAGAATTGGAACGCCATGTCCAACTTATGTTCCCCTTTTTACTATATTATATATATTTATACTATTTCATATACTATTGTTATTATCATCATATATTTAAAAGATACTTACATACATAACAAAAAAAATATCCCATGTCTTATTAACTTATAAAATTAAATTTTTTACATTAAAATCCTTTTGTTTTTTTACTTTAAGGCAACGAAAATGCTAGTCATTGTGTACCAAAGCTTGGTAATATTTGAGGACCAATGTAATAATAAAGCGCTTATTATTAAATATATTTATAAGAAAATGATCAGCCATTGTTTATTTTTTTTATAACATTCTTGCGCCCAACCCAACAATATAATGAGAACTAGCCGAGCAAAATTGTGTATTTCGAGAAAGTGCAAATGGGCTGTAATTTTTTAGGAAAAATTAAATGGGCGGCATGGACCTTACCTTATTTGTTCATCTAGCCCAGCAAGTTTGTGTATTTCGAGAAAGTGCAAATTGGTTGTAGTTTTTTAGAAATAATATAAATGGGCCGCATGGACGCTACATTATTTGTTCATCCAGCCTAGTAAATGGACTGTAAATTCTAAAAAATATGGATTGAATATGTGCCACATTTTTGGAGGCTCAAATGTGAGCCACTAGGTCAAATCCAACGCAAGGCGTTGTCAAGTTAGTCAACAAATGATTCTGACATCCTTAGTCGTTGGATTTACATCCAACGGTCGGCATCCATCGTTAGTCTCTCTTCTTCTTCCTCCAGCGCCACCGGGACCACCTCCTCCCGCCTCCGGCTGCTAGTAGCTCTACTTAGCAAGCTTCGCTACGAAGCGATACCCCACCGCCGGCCAGGCCAACCCCTCCACACCTCCTCTTATTCTCCGTCGACTGGAGAACCACGCCGCACCAGAACCAGTTAACCCTCGTACACCTCTCCGTCTACGACTCCACTGTCGCGTCTTCCCATCTCTGGCTCGTTGCCATCCGGGGCCTCGCCGTCGTCCACCGCCTTGGTGCGCTCGGCGTGGTGTGGTCAAAGTGGCCAACAAATGAGAGTTATCGGAAGAAGACTGTACGTGGAGAGGATGACAGTGGGGACGCACCAGTTCCATGGACGCACGCATGCAACCGCCTCCTTATTATGCAAAAATAAAATTATTCCTCCCCTGAAAGCTAGGACCCACCACCTATATCTTCGCACGTAAGGAAGTGCCTCCTTATTCTTGCCCCTGACACCTAGGACCCACCAGCAACATCTTCGCAAGCGGAAGTGCCTCCTTATTATGGGCAAAAAATGATTCCGCCCCTCATAGCTGGGACGCGGCAGCTATATCTTCGCACGCAAGGATGTGCCTCCTTGTACTCCGTGATCGCTGGGACCCACCCGATGGAAGCGCACGTAGCGTTATCTGTGTGGTCGCGAACGTGTATGTACCTAGCGGTCGATCGGTCTCTCTGCAAGGATGAACTGTGGCCGAGTAAGGAGCGACACATGTCGTACGTACAGTCCCTTCGAAACCGTGTACACGTACGTACAACCACATGGCAAAAAATATGGCTACGCACGTACATACAGGCAAAGTCTCAAATGCGTACTCGCGCATACGTACGGCCATGGCTAGTGTACTTGGAGAGGCAGCGAACGGCGGCAACGGTGTCGTGTTCATCGGCAGCTAGCCGGCAAGGTCGGAACAGAGAAACGGCGCCATGTTCATCAGGAGGCAACCGTCTTGGATGAAACAGCCAAAACCTAGTGTGGCGTACCGCAAAACAGAGGGAAACAACCTTCTGCTAGAGCGCGTACGGTCAAAATGGGGTCATGTTCATCGGGAAGGGTCTGGCATACCGCAAAACGGAGGAAACGTCCTTCTGCTCGACCGGCTATGGTCGAAACGAGATCCTATTCATTGGGAGGGGTCTCGCATATCGCCAAACGGAGGAAATAGACTTGTGTTGGAGCGCTACAATAGAAACGGGGGTCCTGTTCATCTGGAGGGGTGTGGCATACCGCAAAATGGGACTCCACGGGCTACTGTTCACCCACCGTCGACTTCCTCTAGCCTCCACCTGCACTGTTCATCCACCGCGTCTTCCTCTGCCTCCACCGGCTACTATTCATCCAGCCCTCCATGGGGTCGTGTTCATCCAGCCCTCCACGGGGTCCTGTTCATCCTACCAGCCCTCCACCGGCTACTGTTCAACCAGCCCTCCACGGGGTCCTTTCATCCACCCCCAATGCCTCGGCTGTGGCGGCCTCGTCTCGGGGTCATGTTCATCCAGCGACAACTGCAACGTCCCACCCTCATGGGGTCCTGTTCATCCAACCCCCACTGGGAACTGTTCATCCAACCCCAACCACGTACGTATCAACTCATTCAACCAACCCCACGTTCATTGTTCATCGAGAGGCAGCAGGTTCGATCGACTTCAGTAAGCAGCAGCAGCGATCGATCGGGTTCAGTTAGCAGCGGTAGCGAAGGAATCGCTCGGGTTCGGTTAGCAGCCAAGGGATCGATCGCTCGGGTTCAGTAACGTAGCTAATGCAATCGCTTGGGTTCAGTAAGAGAATGCCTCGCTCGGGTTCAGTTAGAGCCCAACGCCTTGCACATACACGTGATGTGTACGAGAGAAACGCGCAAACCTTCGTGCATCGCTCCGCCCCGACCACCCACCGTAACCGAGAACTCCCCGAAATTTTCCTCGCCCTCACTTCTACCATGATTTTTTCCGTCATGGATGGCCCAAAGAATGTCATGCGGCTGCGTCTCTGGCCCGCCCAGGACAAAAAGACCATTTTCTGTCATGATTTTTTGTCATAGAAGTAGGAGCCCACCACATCTATGATGATACGGGTTTTTGTCACAATTATCGTCATAGAAGTGTCATAAGCATGACAAAAAATTGTCCAGCCCAAAATGTTACGGATGTGTCTTCTTTTGTAGTGCACAGGGCAATCTTTGGATGTTTCACATATCATGTGGTTGGAGCTTCTTTCTCCTATCAATGACTGCAAGTGTCCCATTTATGGACCTTACCTGATATTTGATACGTCTCCAACGTATCTATAATTTTTGCTTGTTCCATGTTGTTATATTATCAATCTTGGATGTTTTACATCCATTTTATAGTTATATCTTTTATTGCGACTAACCTATTGACATAGTGCCAAGTGCTAGTTGTTGTTTTTCGCTTGTTTTTTACTTTGCAGAAAATCCCTATCAAACGGAGTCCAAACGCAGCAAAACTTTTTGGTGATTTTTTCTGGACCAGAAGACAACTTATGGGCCAAGGAAGCAACCAGGGGGAGGCCCGTGGGGACCACAAGACACTGGGGTGTGCCCTGGTGGTTGTGGGGCCTATGGAGGTCTCCTGCACCGCCTCTCGGCTCTACAAATACCCAAATATTCCAGAAACCCTAGGGGACTCGATGAAAAATTGTTCCAGCCGCCGCAAGTTCTAGAACCACGAGATCCAATCTAGAGCCCTTATCCGTCACTCCGCCGGAGGGGAACATGATCACGGAGGGGTTCATCATCCTCATTGGTGCTCCTCCGATGATGCGTGAGTAGTTCACCACAGACCTACGGGTCCGTAGGGAGTAGCTAGATGGCTTCTTCTCTCTTTTTAATTCTCAATACAATGGTCACTTGGAGGTCTATTTGATGTAATGACTTTTGTGGTGTGTTTGTTGGGATCCAATGAATTATGAGTTAATGATCAGATTTGTTTTGCCTTAATATCCATACTTGATTATTATAGCCTTGTATTTCTTCTCCGATATTTGGGTTTTGTTTGGCCAACTTGATCTATTTATTTTGGAATGGGAAGAGGTGCTTTGTGATGGGTTCGATCTTGTAGTGTCCTTTCCTAGTGACAGAAGGGGTAGCAAGGCACGCATGTATCGTTTCTATTAAGGATAAAAAAGATGGGGTTTATTCCTACATGAATAGATCTTGTCTACATCATGTCATCGTTCTTATTGCATTACTCCGTTTTCCCATGAACTTAATACACTAGATGCATGTTGGATAGCGGTCGATGTGTGGAGTAATAGTAGTAGATGCATGCAGGAGTCGGTCTACTTATCTTGGACGTGATGCCTATATACATGTCATTGTCTTGGATATCATCATGATTATTCGCTTTTCTATCAATTGCCCAACAGTAATTTGTTTGCCCACCGTATGCTCTTTTTTGAGAGAAGCCACTAGTGAAATCTACGGCCCACGGGTATATTTTCCTATCATATACTTTCCGATTTACATTCCTATTTGCCTTTTCCTTTATTTGCATCTTTTATTTTTTAGATCTATATTATAGAAAACCAAAAAATACCTCGCTGAATTTTATTTGTCGTTGTTCCATTTGCTTTTACCTATCCACCTATTTACCAATATTTTACCCGGGAGGGATTGACAACCCCTCTTACACGTCTGGTTGCAAGTATTTGTTCTTTGTGTGCGGGTACCATTTACATATTGTTGCTTTTGTCTCCTACTGGTTCGATAACCTTGGTTTCACATCTTAGGGAAATACCTACTGTCGTTGTGGTGCATCATCCCTTCCTCTTTGGGAAAATACCGACGTAGTTCTAGCCGCATCAATGTTGCTCATTGAGAAGGCATGGGGAGTCACTTATCCTGATGAGTTGTTTGTGACCGGTGACTTGGCCTCCCACGAGGTTGTTCGTTTGCGACATAAGGAGAACTGGGGCACTCCCATTCCAGGGACGGAGTCTCCTATGGATGAGGATGAGGTTGATGAGGATGACAAGCCTGGCTATGAGGCGGCTGGAATAGAGCCATCTTGGGCTAAAAAGCTCAAGTTGAAGATGAAGAAGCTCTTTTGCATGGAGGCTCACAGTCCGTAAATGACACATGTTGCAAAGAAGAAACCCCGAGCTCGTGACAAGCTCATCATGAGGAAGCTTGGGCCAGAGGTTGCCAATGGATCAAAGGAGAGGATTACTGGCGAGGAGGAGTAGACCACTCAACACTGTCACTGGACCAACTCCGAGGCTAATCAGGCCACCACTTCTGCTGCTTCTAACGAGGGCTCGAGCGACCATGGGGAGTGGTGATGAGAGCATCTCTATTATTGCTATCATTTGTGCCCATTTGTAGCACTCTCCGCCCTTTTGGTGTCTCGATGCCACAGGGTAGAGAGTTTAGGGATTTGCCGAGTCATGAGGGTGTCTTATTTGCTAGCCTTTCCCTCCTAGGAACTCTTTTATCGTGTTTCTTTGGTTTGTGTTTGGGAGACCTGGATCCGAAACATATGGTGTGAGACATATGCTACCCTTTTTATCCTCTATGTCTAGTTTGTATGTTAACTTGTGAGATATTATGCATATCTTGTGCCCTATCTTTATGCTCATATGCTATTCCTTGCAACCTTATTTATATCTCATGCCATGCTGATGCAAGTATTGTCGGTCTATAAAATATAGGGGGAGTGTTGATCCTAGTGTGTGTGCTTTGCATTCCATAAGCATATCTAGTAAGTGCACACAATTAGGGGACCCCGTCTATATTTTGTAGATGTTGGGTTTGCTTATTATCTAGTTATATTCTGTGTGAAAATCATGTGATGTCAACAATCCACCAAAAAGGGGGGAGATTGTTAGGGCATATTTCTCCCTTAGTGGTTTTGGTGATTGATGACAATACTTTTGCGGACTAATCATGTGCATTGAGCATTTCAGATATTCCATCATAAGGCACGGGACGATTACTTCCTCTTAAAGCTTTAAACAGAAGACAATTTATTTTCCTTTGTTTCATTTTCGGTGGACTTGATTCGTAGTATTTACCGTACTATAAAGAGGGGGTCCACTTCGTAAAGTTTTGGGTGGAATCAACACATACACAGCTCCATTTGCACCCTCTGTATCTTTCCGCTTCCATGGAGTTTCCCTTCCTGCTAATTTGGAGTGTCTTGGAATGCTGCCAGCAGTAGTACCTCGGCTAGAAGCGGTATATTACTTGTAGGCAGTAGTACCTCTCCCAGTACCGCTTGTACTACCGCCTAGATTCGAGTCTCGATTTTTTCGTGTCGGGTTCAGCAGTAGTCCAGCAGTGGTCCCACTAACATACTATCGCTGAGCCCAATTGGGCCCAATTGAGGAAGCGACAGTAGGAGCGGTAGTATCGCTTATAAGCGGTAGTACCGTGCCTACTACCGCTTGTGGCTCTGCCTGATACGTCTCCATTGTATGTATATATTTTTATTGTTCCATGCCAATATTATACAACTTTCACATACTTTTGGCAACATTTTATATGATTTTCTAGGACTAACATATTGATCCAGTGCCAACAGCCAGTTCATGTTTGTTGCATACTTTTTGTCTCACAGGATATCCATATAAACTAAGTCCAAACACGATAAAATTTTACGGAGAATTATATTGGAATATATGTGATTTTTGGGAGTTGGAATCAGTGCAAACGGAGACCCGCGGCCTCCACTAGATAGTAGTGCGCGAACCCACCTTCCTGGCACGTGGTGGTGCCTTGTGGGCAGCCCGTAAGTCGGTTGGGGCTCTTCTACGGGCGCAAGAAATATTATTTATGATAAAAATCATGTAAAAATTTCAGCCTAACCGGAGTTACGGATCTCCGGGAATTTAAGAAACGGTGAAAGGCCAGATCTGGGGGTCGTGAAAGAGAAGAGAAGAGAAGAGAGAGAGAGACAGACAGAGAGAGAGAGAGAGATCCAATCTAGGAGGGGATCTCACCCCTCCGCAGCCATGAAGACCATAGACCAGAGGGGAAACCCTCCTCCCATCTAGGGAGGAGGCCAAGGAAGAAGAAGAAGGAGGGGGCTCTCTCCCCTCTCTCCGGTGGCGCCGGAGTGCCGTTGGGGCAAGGATCGTGATGGCGATCTACATATCAATCTCGCTATCGTCAACACCAACTTTCCCCCCCCCCTCTATGCTGCGGAGTAACCTCTCTAGTCCCGCTATAATTCTCTACTTAAACACGGTGCTCAACACTATATATTATTATCCATTGATATATGGTTATCCTATGATGTTTGAGTAGATATGTTTTGTCCTATCGGCTAATCGATGACCGTGGTTGGTTTGAGTGTATATTTTATTATGGTGATGTCCTACGGTGCCCTCCGTGTTGCGCAAGCGTGAGGGGTCCCCGCTGTAGGGTGTGGCAATATGTTCATGATTCTCTTATAGTGGTTGGTTAGAGTGACAGAAACTTACGCCCGAGTAAGGGGGTTGCTGCGTATGGGAGTAAATAGGACTTCATACTTAAGGATATGTGTGGGTTTTACCTTAATGATCTTCAGTAGTTTTAGATGCTTGCTAGAGTTCCAATCATAAGTGCATATGATCGAAGTACGAAAAGTATATTAGCTCATGCCTCTCCCTAATATAAAATTTCAATAATGTTGCCTAGGGACAAATCTTTCTCTTTTGTTACAAAAAGCTTTCTACTACACTACTAAGTTTATTATCTTGTAATTTATTCTTAGTTTTATTCTTGCAAAGTACTTCTTGTTTTATTCTTGTTCTAGGTAAAGCAAACGTTAAGTGTGCTTAGAGTTGTATCGGTGGTCAATAGAACTTGAGGGAATATTTGATCTACCTTTAGCTCCTCGTTGGGTTCAACACTCTTACTTATTCAAAAAGGCTACAAATGATCCCCTACACTTGTGGGTATCAAGACCTTTTTATAGTGCATTTGCCGGGGAGCAATAACGCGGGGTGAATATTCTTGTGTCTGCTTGTTTGCTTTATCACTAAGTAGATTTTATTTTCGTTCTGAGTTGTTCTCTATCTTTAGTTATGGATATGGAACATGAAATACCAAAAAAATATGTCTACTTGCTACTCATGGAGATGACAACCCTCGATGCTAGTTATGTGAAAAGTATTAAACACTACTTTGATAATCCTGAGAAAACCCCATTCAACTTGATAATGGGAGTAACATTGGATCAAAGTGAACACTTTAGGGATTATCGCTTGACTCAAAAATGGAAATTGTTATGGGATCAAATTCATATGTTGCATTGGTATGCTCGAGAGATATGCTTGAGATATGATATTACTTGTTGCTCTAGGATGAAGGCTCCACACCTTCCCTTTTCATGCAAATTTAATGATAATGAAACCTTGGCTTCTTATGCTAATGGTATATATGATTACTATGATCAGGAACAAATAGAAGAATCTATCGCTTTTAAGGGTGCTTATGAAATTGAATCCTTGTTTGAAAACTGTGAAAATTATGATGATGTTGTTTACAGACCTGAAATTTTTGCTATACTTCAATATTGCTATGAGAATTATGAATAAAATTCTGATATTGATAAATTTGTTGAGAAAGTCTCCGCTGCCCAAGAAGAGACTAATATTTTGCAGGTATCTATGGAAGAAGAAATTGATTACATTGTGAGCTCATTGGATGAAAAAGATGAGGATGAGAGCGAAGAACAAAAGGAGGAAAAGTGGATTGATCACCCGTGCCCACCTTTTGATGAGAGTAACCTTAAACTCATACATTGTTTAATTTCCCTTTGTACTTACCGAAGGATGAATGCTATGATCCCTTGGATTCGTTTCAAATATCCCTTTTTGCTGAACTTGATGCTTGTTATGCTTGTGGCCAAGATGCCAATATGAATTACGCTTATGGAGTGGAACTTGTAATAATTCCTTATGTTAAGAATGAAATTGTTTCTATTGCACCCACACATGATAGTCCTATTATCTTTTTGAATTCTCCCAACTACACTATATCGGAGAAGTTTGATCTTATTATGGATGATGGGTTGCGTTTTACTACTAGACACGATGATTTTGATAAATATAATATGCATGTGCTTCCTGCTCTTACTTGCAATTATTATGAGGGAGGAACTACATATCCACCTCTCTATGTTTCCAAAAATTGCAAGAAACTAGTTATACTATGCATTGGCCTATACTTGATGTGCATGAATTTTCTTTTTTGACATTATGATGCATAAGAAGAGAGTTAGACTTCGTCATTGCATGATATATGTTGCTTTCTGATCACTACTAAATTACAAATCATTGTTAATAAAAATTGGCTTTCATATACCTTGGGATCTGAGTGGATCCATTACTTGAGCACATTATGCCTAGCTTAATGGCTTTGAAGAAAGCACTGCTAGTGAGACAACTGGAGTTTTTAGAGAGTCATTTATTTCTGTTCCGTGCTTTTAAAAGTTTAAAACAAAAAAATGTAGATGGGAAGCTAAATTTTTTTTCAAAAAAGAAGCGATTGAAAGGTGATGCATTGGAGAAGTGAGGGTCGACCTTGAACACTTGTGTTCATGCTCATGGAAACAATGTAGAATTTTTCATGCAATTTCTCACAAAAATAAGTATACCCTTGTACAAACCCATTATGTTATAAAAATAATGTGCAGAGATTGCCTTTAGGATGATTAGATTGTTCATTTGGTATTTGCGGTGCGAAAACAGAAACTTTGGTTGTAGTGTGTGAATTTAAATTTTTACTGGAACGTCAAAAGTTTCTGAAATCTTTACACAATACTTATATACAAAAAAATATTGTCCTAATTTTTCAGAATTTTTATAGTTACAGAAGTATGGTGAATGTTCAAATTTCTACTGATTGTTCTGTTTTTGACCGATTCTGTTTTTGATGCATTGTTTTGCTTGTTTTGATGAATCTATGGATTGTATCGGAGGGCATAAGCCATGGTGAAGTTAGGATACAGTAGGTATAATGCAAAAATAAAATATTAATGGGTTTGTAACATCACTTAAAGTAGTGATTTGCATTATTATACTAACGGATCACAAGTTTCCTGTTAAGTTTTGTGTGGATGGTGTTCAAAGATTGAGGAGGTTTCGATATGAGAAGAAGGAGGAGATGAAAGGGTTCAAGCTTGGGGATAAACAAGGCACCCCAAGTAAATATTCAAGGAGACTCAAGTGTCTATGTTTGGAGATGCCCGAGAAGGCATCCTATCTTTCTTCAACAAGTATCGGTACGTTTCGGTTTTTGTTCTGTTCACTTGATATGCGTAAGTTCTTGGAGCATCTTTTGTGTTTGTTTTTAACTTTTCTTTTATGCACTATGCTGGTATGAGATAGTCCTTGGTTTGTAGATAGAATGCTCATTGCACATCTCTTAAATCTTTTAAGTATGGCTTAATAGAATGCTTCATGTGCTTCACTTATATCCTTTGAAGTTTAGATTGCCTGTTTCTCTACATATAGTGAACCGTTATTTGTAGAATGCTCTTTTGCTTCACTTATATTTGTTAGAGCAAGATATTTTGTATAAAGAATTAAACTCTCTTGCTTCACTTTTATCTATTTAGAGAGTCAATGGGAATCGGTCATTCACATGGTTAGTCATAAAATCCTACATAAAACTTGTGGATCACTGAATATGATATGTTTGATTCCTTGCAATAATTTTGCGATATAGAGATGATAATATGTGGGAGGTACTGGTGGATAATTGTGTTTAGTAGGAATATTGGTGTTAAGGTTTGTGATTCCCGAAGCATACACGTATAATTTCCCGTTATGCCAGGAAGTTGGAGCACAATTTATCCTTGATTGTCTATCTTTGCGTGAAGGTCGGGGGCGCGCGATGGTTAACTTCTACCAACCTCCTCCCTAGGAGCATGCATAGTTGTACTTGCTAATAAACTTTTGCTAAGTATGTGAGTTCTTTATGACTAATGTGAGTCCATGGAATATACACACCATCACCTTTCCGCAATTTGCTAGCCTCTACCATACCGTGCATTGCCCTTTCTCACCTCAAAATGTGGTGCAAAATTCACCGGTGCATCCAAAACCCGTGAAAGGATACGCTCTATCACACATAAGCCTTATTATATCTTCCTCAAAACAGCCACCATACCTACCTATTATGGCATTTCCATTGCCACTCCGCGATATGTTGGTGCAATAATAGGCCCCTTATGTTTTGGAGTTTGTTGACATAAACATCATGGTACTTATTGAAGGAATATGCCCTAGAGGCAATAATAAAGTTGTTATTTTATATTTCCTTATTCATGATAAATGTTTATTATTCATGCTAGAATTGTATTGATCGGAAACCTTAATACATATGTGAATACATAGACAAACACTATGTCCCTAGTGAGCCTCTACTTGACTAGCTCGTTGATCAAAGATAGTTAAGGTTTCCTAACCATGGACATGAGTTGTCATTTGATAACGGGTTCACATCATTAGGAGAATGTTGTCATGGAAAAGACCCATTCGTTAACTTAGCATAATGATCGTTCAGTTTATTGCTATTACTTTCTTCATGTCAAATTCATATTCCTCCGACTATGAGATTATGCAACTCCCGGATACCAGAGGAATTCCTTGTGTGCTATCAAATGTCACAACGTAACTGGGTGATTTTAAAGATGCTCTACAGGTATCTCCGAAGGTGTTTGCTGAGTTGGCATAGATCGAGATTAGGATTTGTCACTCCGAGTATTGTAGAGGTATCTCTGGGCCCTCTCGGTAATACACATCGTAATAAGCCTTGCAAAAAAATGACTAATGAGTTAGTCTCATGATGATGTATTACGAATCCAGTGAAGAGACTTGCTGATAATGAGATTGAACTAGGTATCAAGATCCCGATGATCGAATCTCATGAAAGTAACATACCGATGGACAGAGGGAATAATGTATGTTGTCATAACGGTTTGACCGATAAAGATCTTCGTAGAATATCTAGGATCCAATATGAGCATCCAAGTTCCGCTATTGGTTATTGACCGGAGAAGTGTCTCGGTCATGTCTACGTAGTTCTCGAACCTGTAGGGTCCGCACGCTTAACATTCGATGACGATATTGTATTATATGAGTGATACGTCTCCAACGTATCTATAATTTTTTATTGTTCCATGCTATTATTTATGATGTTTCGGATGTTTAATGGGCTTTGTTATACACTTTTATATTATTTTTGGGACTAACCTATAAACCGAAAGGCCCAGTCCAGATTGCTGTTTTTTGCCTATTTCAGGGTTTTACAGAAAAGGAATATCAAACAGAGTCCAAACAGAATGAAACCTTCGGGAGAGATATTTTTGGAGCAAAATACGCACGGGAGACTTGAGAACCATGGAGTAGGGCACACGTGGCGTCCACGAGGGTGGGGGCGCCGCCCCCCCCCTCAGGGCGCGCCCCCTGCCTCGTGGGCCCCACGTCTGGCCCCCGGTGCCCTCCTTCCTCCTATATATACCTACGTATCCAGAAACCATCAGAGAAGGAGAAAAAACCCTAGTTCCACCGCCGCAACCTTCTGTACCCATGAGATCCCATCTTGGGGCCTGTTCCGGAGCTTCGCTGGAGGGGGGATCCACCACGGAGTGCTTCTACATCATCATCATCGCCTCACCATGAGTTGTGAGTAGTTTACCACAGACCTTCGGGTGCATAGCTAGTATCTAGATGGCTTCTTCTCTCTCTTTGGATCTCAATACCAAGTTCTCCTCGGTCTTCGAGGAAATCTATTCGATGTAATCTCTTTTTGCGCTGTGTTTGTAGAGATCCGATGAATTGTGGGTTTATGATCAAGATTATCTATGAGAAATATTTGGTTCTTTTCTGAACTCTTTATGTATGATTATAATATCCTTGCAAGTCTCTTCGAATTATTGGTTTGGTTTGGCCTACTAGATCTATAGTTCTTGCAATGGGAGAAGTGCTTGGCTTTGGGTTCAATCTTGCGGTGTCCTTTCCCGGTCACACTAGTGGCAGCAAGGCACGTATTGTATTGTTGCCATCGAGGATAAAAAGATGGGGTTTATATCATGTAATTTGAGTTTATCCCTCTACATCATGTCATCTTGCTTAAGGTGTTACTCTATTCTTATGAACTTAATACTCTAGATGCATGCTGGATAGCGGTCGATGTGTGGAGTAATAGTAGTAGATGCAGAATTGTTTCGGTCTACTTGTCTCGGACGTGATGCCTATATATAATGATCATGCCTAGATAGTCTCATAAGTATTCGCTTTTCTATCAATTGCTCGACAGTAATTTGTTCACCCACCATAGAATTCTACTATCATGAGAGAAGCCACTAGAGAAACCTACGGCCTCGGGGTCTATTGTCAACATATCAATCTACAATCTACTTTACTTTTCCGCTTTTACTTTCTGTTCTTGTATCCAAAAATATCAAAAATATCAAACTATCATCTCTATCAGATCTCACTTTCGTAAGTGACCGTAAAGGGATTGATGATGGCTTCTCGCCCCTCGTTGGTTACCCCAAGTGGAAGGTTGAGATGTAGCGTAGCGGCAAATTTCCCTTGGCAAAGATACCAAGGATCGAACCCCGTGAGACTCCGAGGGTCGACAAGTAGGTGTCAACGGCGCCAGAAACTTAGCGGTTGACGGGACCTGCACACAAATACAGATAACTTTGCTCCCAACGAGTACAGAGAGGTTGTCAATCCCTCCGGCCTTGTTGTTTACAAAGGATCAAACACAAGAGATAATAATGATAGCTATGACTGCAACTAGGAAATAAAAACAGGAAGTAAATAGAAGGTGTGATCAGCGGTGGTAATATGGACCGGGGTCCCATGATGTTCACTAGTGATGTCTCTCTCCAAAACGACGATAAAACAACAAAGCGAGGTAAACAAATTACAGCTGGGCAATTGACAGGATTATGTGCGCAAACCAATGCTAACTATGCTGCAAAGAAAGGTAGAGGCTCAAAAGCATGGGCGGTACGCCAAGGCAAGTAGACCGAAATCCATCTGCATCTACTACTAATCATCCACCTTGAGATATCTATCCAGAACATCTCGCTGGTATTAAGTTGCGAATCCCACCCAAAGTGTAAACTCAAAGCAACAGACAACTGCATTAAAAGAACTTTGCGTAAAGTAAACAATCCTTGCACCCGCAAGTACAACCATCGTTGTTTTCTCCCTTGTGGCAACAGCACATCCCCTAGACTCATGTTTCTGTCACTCAAGCTAGTCATCAGGGGGCATGAACCCACTATCAAGCATAACGCTCCCTCTTGGAGTTACTACCTACTACTTGGCCAAAGCAATAAACAGCAACGGAGAACATGCAAGAATTACTCAAGAACAAAGATATAAAAGAGGTGAATCAAATATATTACTCAAACACAATCTGAACATAGTCTCATAATCCATCAGATCCCAGCAAACTTATCAAAGCAACAGCAGAAAGATTACATATGTGCCTCAATCATGTAGGGCAGCTCACGAGGTCTAAACCATGAAGAGCAAAGAGGGGAGGAGAACATCACATAGCTACTGATCATGGACCCATGGTCCAAGGTGGACTACTCACGACTCATCCGGGAAGCGTCCATGGTGGTGGAGAAGCTCCCGGTGGTGGTTCTCCCCTCCGGCAGGGTGCCGGGAAGAGTTCTCCTGATGCTCCCGATCTTGGAAGCGCTGCGGCGGCGGAACAGAGGCGAGATCGCGAAAAAGGGTTCTGTCCTCGAGGGTTTCGGGACGAGAGGGATATATATGCGAAGGGGGGCAGCCAGAGGCGGAGCAGGGGCCCCAGGCGCCCTCCTGGCGCGGCCAGGGGTGGGGCCGCGCCAGGTGGCCGCCTGGGCCTCCCCTGGCTCCCCTCTGGCCCATCTTTGGTTCTTCGCGAAGCTTCCTGTACGCTGATTTTTCCTATATTTTTCCTGGAATTTTTGGAGGACTTTTAATATGGGGGAAACCTGAAATAGAAAAAACAGCAGAAAACAGGAACTGGCACTGTGGTGCACTGAGTTAATAGGTTAATCCAAATATGATCAAAAGTGTATGGAAGTGCATCAATATCATAGCAATATCACACAAAAGAAGCATCGAGCAAGCAGAAATTATAGATACGTTTTGGACGTATCAATTGACAACCCCTTATCACATTGACTGTGAAGTTCTTATTTGTTTGTGCAGGTGCGAGGGACTCGCGTGTGGTCTCCTACAGGATTGATACCCTGGTTCTCAAAAACTAAGAGAAATACTTACGCTATTGTGCTGCATCACCCTTTCCTCTTCGAGGGAATACAACGCAAGCTCGAGAAGTAGTAAGAAGAATTTATGGCGCCATTGCCGGGGAGGCTTACGCAAAAGTCATATACCAAGTACCTATCACAACCCTTATCCTTCGCATTACATTTATTTGCCTCTCGTTTTCCTCTCCCCCACTTCACCCTTGTCGTTTTATTTGCCCTTCTTTTTGCCATGTGTTTACCGTTCGCTTGCTTCTTGTTTGCTTGTGTGTTGGATTGCTTGCTTGTCACTATGGCTCAGAACAATACCAAATTGTGTGACTTCTCCAATACCAACAATAATGATTTTATTAGCACTCCGATTGCTCCTATTACCGATGTTGAATCTTGTGAGATCAATGCTGCTCTGTTGAATCTTGTCATGAAAGATCAATTCTCCGGCCTTCCTAGTGAACATGCCGATACCCATCTAAACAACTTTGTTGATTTGTGTGATATGCAAAAGAAAAGGGATACGAATAACGATATTGTTAAATTGAAGTTATTTCTGTTTTTGCTTAGAGATCGTGCTAAAACTTGGATTTCCTCTTTGCCTAGAAATAGTATTGATTCGTGGAATAAGTGCAAAGATGCTTTTATCTCTAAGTATTTCGCTCCTGCTAAGATCATCTCTCTTAGAAACGATATTATGAACTTTAAGCAACTAGATCATGAGCATATTGCACAAGCTTGGGAGAGAATGAAATTAATGATACGTAATTGCCCTACACATGGTTTGAACTTATGGATGATTATTCAAAACTTTTATGCTGGCTTGAATTTTGCTTCTAGAAATCTTTTAGATTTGGCCGCATGAGGCACTTTCATGGAAACTACCTTAGGAGAAGCTACCAAACTCCTAGATAATATTATGGTTAATTATTCTCAATGGCACACCGAAAGATCTACTACTAAAAAAGTACATGCTATTGAAGTGATTAGTTGTTTGAGTGGAAAGATGGATGAACTTATGAAATTATTTGTTGCTAAGAGTGCTTCTTCTGATCCTAATGATATGCCTTTATCCACGTTGATTGAAAATAATAATGAATCTTTGGATGTGAATTTTGTTGGTAGGAATAATTTTGGTAACAATGCTTATAGAGGAAACTTTAATCCTAGGCCTTTTCCTGGTAATTCCTCTAATAATTATGGTAATTCCTACAACAACTCTTATGGAAAGATGCTTTCTGAATTTGAAACTAGTGTTAAGGAGTTTATGAATTCGCAAAAGAATTTAAATGCTTTGCTTGAAGAAAAAATGCTTAAGATTGATGAATTGGCTAGAAGTGTGCATATAATTACTCTTGATGTTGATTCTTTGAAACTTATATCTATCACACCTAAGCATGATATCAATGAGTCTCTCAAAGCTACGAGAATTTCCATTGATGAATGCAAAGAAAGGACCGCTAGGATGCGTGCTAAAGGAGAGAATTATATAAAAGCGTGTTCTTCTAGTTATCATGAAAGTAAAGATGAAGATCTAAAAGTTATTGATGTGTCTCCTATTAGATCCTTGTTTTCTACTATGAATCTTGATAAAGATGGGATTGGAGATGAGTCTACTTTAATTAAAAGGTGTCCCAATGATTCGGAATTTTTAGATCTTGATGCTAAAATTGTTAAAAGTGGGAGTGGAGAGATTAAAACTTTGCATAGTGATGAACACACTACTTTGGATTTCAAGGGATTCAATTATGATAATTGCTCTTTGATTGATTGTATCTCCTTGTTGCAATCCGTACTAAACTCTTTGCATGCTTATAGTCAAAATAGAGCTTTTACCAAACATATAGTTGATGCTTTGATGCAATCCTATGAAGAAAAACTTGAATTGGAAGTTTCTATCCCTAGAAAGCTTTATGATGAGTGGGAACCTACTATTAAAATTAAAAATAAAGATAATGAATGCTTTGCTTTGTGTGATTTGGGTGCAAGTGTTTCCACTATCCCAAAACCTTTGTGTGATTTGCTAGGTTTCCATGAGCTTGATGATTGTTCTTTAAATTTGCATCTTGCGGATTACACTATTAAGAAACCTATGGGAAGGATTAATGATGTTCTTACTGTTGCCAATAGGAATTATGTGCCCGTAGATTTCATTGTTCTTGATATAGATTGGAATCCTTCATGTCCTATTATTCTTGGTAGACCTTTCCTGAGAACGATTGGTGCAATTATTGATATGAAGCACTGTTCAAGAAAGCTTCCGATTCAACGATTTATCGCCCGATTTATCGCTACTCTTGGGGTGACCGATAAGATTATGCCTTATATTCACCACTTATCATTTGGGCCGATTTATCGCTATGACAAGCGATTTAGCGGGAATCTACCGATAAATAGGGCCTAATCGTAGCACTATGTTTGCAAAAACTATATTTATTTGCGTTTTGTGGACCTTGTTACGCAATATGTACTATTTTCCTATTTTGTTCGTCATTATACCAGGATTTAAAGGTAACACTTGTGTCCGATATTGTGTTTTCCTATTGTGTTAGTCATTATACCAGGATTTATAGGTAACACTTATGTCCGATATTGTTTTGGCGTTGAATATAGCATATTTTAGTGCTGTGAACCTGGAATTTGAGAAAAATGGCCGATTAATAGGTGACCGATAAAATTGATTAATCGTACAATTTCCAATTATTCTCTGATCCCCGGCTGACCGAGACGATAACGATAAGCGATATCCTCAAACAATGATATGAAGGAAGGAAATATTAGATTCCAATTTCCGTTAAGGAAAGGCATGGAACACTTTCCTAGAAAGAAAATCAAATTACCTTATGAATCTATTATGAGAGCCACTTATGGATTGCCTTCCAAAGATGGCTATACGTAGATCAATCCTTGTATCGTGCCTAGCTAGGGGCGTAAAACGATAGCGCTTGTTGGGAGGCAACCCAATTTTATATTTTTTGTTTTTGCTTATGTTTGGTAATAAATATTGCATCTAGATTCTTTTTAGATGTGATTTTTTGTTTTAATTAGTGTTTGTGCCAAGTAGAAACTTTGGGAAGACTTGTCTGAAGTTTATACGATCTTGCTGTGAAAAACAGAATCGTTAGCGCTCGCTAGAATAGTCACCAGATTTTACTGGAGCGTGCTATTTAGTCAAAATGATTAATAGACAAATTCCTCATGTTTACCAATTTATTTCAAAAAATTTGGAGTTACAGAAGTATGCGAAACTTACAGATTACTACAGACTGTTCTGTTTTTTGATAGATTCTGTTTTTCGTGTGTTGTTTGCTTATTTTGATGAATCTATGAGTAGTATTGGGGAGTATGAATCATAGAGAAGTTGGAATACAGTAGGTTTAACACCAATATAAACAAAGAATGAGTTCATTACAGTACCTTTGAGTGGTGGTTTGTTTTCTTATACTAACGGAGCTCACGAGATTTTTGTCTAAGTTTTGTGTTGTGAAGTTTTCAAGTCTCGAGTATTGCTTTGATGGACTATGGAACAAAGAGTAGAAAGAGCCTAAGCTTGGGGATGCCCAAGGCACCCCAAGGTAAAATTCAAGGACAACCAAAAGCCTAAGCTTGGGGATGCCCGGGGAAGGCATCCCCTCTTTCGTCTTCATCTATCGGTAACTATACTCGGAGCTATATTTTTATTCACCACATGATATGTGTTTTACTTGGAGCGTCATGTATAATTTGAGTCTTTGCTTGTTAGTTTGCCACAATCATCATTGCTGGAGACACCTTTTTGAGAGAGATAAATATGGCCTAGGAATTGTTAGAACACTCTAGATGCTTCACTTATATCTTTTGAGTTGAATAATTTTTGCTCTAGTGCTTCACTTATATCTTTTAGAGCGTGGTGGTGATTTTATTTTGAAGAAATTGTTAATCCCTCATGCTTCACTTATATCCTTTAGAGAGTCTATTAAAACAGCATGGTAATGTGCTTTGGCTATAAAACTAGCCTTCACATGATAGGCATCCAAGAAGAATGTAGTAAAAACTTTCATACTAAGTGCATTGAATATGATGAGAAATTGGATGCTTGATAATTGTTTTGAGATATGAGGGTAGTGATATTAGAGTCATGCTAGTGGAGTTATTATGAAATTGAGAAATACTTGTGTTAAAGTTTGTGATTCCCGTGGCATGCACGTATGGTGAACCGCTATGTGATGAAGTTAGAGCATGAGGTATTTGTAGAGTGTCATCCTTTGTGTGGAGGTCGGGGGCGCGCGATGGTTAACTCCTACCAACCTCCCCCCTAGGAGCATGTGTTGATTGCTTTGTTTTGATGACTCGTAAATTTTTGCAATAAGTATATGAGTTCTTTATTACTAATATTGAGTCCATGGACTATACGCACTCTCACCCTTCCACCATTGCTAGCCTCTCTTGTACCGTGCAACTTTCGCCGGTACCATACACCCACTATATACCTTCCTCAAAACAGCCACCACATATCTTCCTCAAAACAGCCGCCATACCTACCTATCATGGCATTTCCATAGCCATTCCGAGATATATTGCCATGCAACTTTCCATCGTTCCGTCCATATGACACGCTTCATATTGTCATATTGCCATGCATGATCATGTAGTTGACATCATATTTGTGGCAAAGCCACGATGCATAACTTTTCATATATGTCACTCTTGATTCATTGCATCTCCCGGTACACCACCGGAGGCATTCATATAGAGTCATACTTTGTTCTAGTATCGAGTTGTAATTCAATGTAAGTGTCATGATCATCATTATTAGAGCATTGTCCCATGTGAGGAAAGGTGTCAGGGATATTACTAGTAGGTGTAAACCGGCTAGGGTAAACCGGATTATGGTAATATAGTTGTATAATTGTAAGCTCAGTAGAGATTACGGCCCATGAAGGCTTAGGGCCCATGTGTAGAGTTACGGTTTGTAAACCGTCTTATCATGTAAACTTGAGACACAAGGAAGAAACAGCAGAGACCGAGGCGGACACAATTATGAGTCGGCCTCGGGACTCTGTAAACCGGACCGGGCGTTACCTCCTATATAAAGGGACGACCCGGTGACGGTTGAGGGACAAGAAACAACCCGTCGAGATGCAGGCAAGCAATCAGCTCCCTGTTCATCGACGCCCAAGCAATACCAAACCAAAATAGACATAGGATTTTACCTTCATCGAAGGGGCCGAACTAGTATAAACCCTCTGTGTCCTTTGTGTGCTTTTAACCCCTTCAAGCTAACCCGTGCGATGGTTCCATCACTAAGTTTGTTAAACCGGACATCTGTCGTGCTAATTCCATGACAGTTGGCGCCCACCATGGGGCCTCCGCACGATGGTTTCGAGTTCTTGAAGGGCAGCTTTGAAGGACTCAAGGGCTACGCGGTCGGCCAGATGACCAAGAGTCGTCGCGGCCGGATCTACATCGACGACGCCGGCTGGGGCCCGGAGGCCGATTCAATCGAATACGGGTACCGGGTTCCCTTAGGCGGCATCCATGTCTTCATCGGCAAGATTGGCGAACCAGGACCTGAGCCGGACATCTTCTCCGACATCATCGAGCCGGCTTAGCGTGCGAGATCGGCCCGGATTCAACCTGCCATGAAGCGCGTTTTCATTGGAGCAATACATGGAGTCCAAGCCGAGGACGGATCGGATTCTGGTGGCGAGACGATTGTATATTCCGACGATGAATCCTCATCCGGAGAGACTGAATCCTTGTATCTGTTGCGGGGCGGCCGATCCGAGCGTATGTCCGATGGAGACAGTATTCCGGACCCCTTTGATCTGCCAAACCGGGTGGCTGTCTTTATGGCCGGATCACAACCTACGCCACAGGCCATGGTGAACGGGGCAGCAGAAGCTGGTACAGGGGGGAGCGGCCATGCCCCCTCACCCTCTGATGCTCTATCCGCCTTGGTAGAGGAGTTGACAACCCGGGTAGTAGCAGTGGTGGCTCCAGCAGACAAGGCGCAACACGATGCAGAACTCCTTCAGCTGAGGGGCCGGATCGAGCAAGCAAGAGAGGATCTGAATGCAGAGAAAGCTATGATAGCGACAAGGCAGGAAGAGCTGGATTCTCAGGCCTTCCAGCTGAGGATGGAAGAGGCCTCTGCGCAGGGAGTAAGGAATCGAAGGTACCAGTCTCGTCTACCGCCGGTCTATGAGGCGATGAATCTTTTCGGGACGCCAGGAGCAGGAGCCAGCAATGATCCGGAGGTAGACCGGAGGGCAGCCCCAGTGAGGGGTGAACCGGTTCAATAGCCCACTGCGGAGCAAGATCGACGGATTATGCCCACGCTTCACATCCCCACTCCTCCGGGCCATTACTCAAACCCCTTGGATAACATTGTCGCCGCCGCTTCACGCCTGGCCGCTTTACCCATTGAGGGGACATCCCCTGTGGCAATGGAAGCACGCAGAGTCAAGGATTTGCTCAACACGGCATTGACGCAGCAGCAGGCGTACTCCTACAGCAAGGAGAGGCTTCATTTAACGCCCCGCCACAGCCGGAGTTATACTAGGCATTGGGATGAACCGGAGGTGTCCAGTAGTGAACGGAGGCGACACCGTCACAGACAGGACAATAGGACAATCCGGCAGGCGCAGAGGCACAAGCCCAGGAGGCGGCAAACCGGGCTAGACCTACGGCCCGCGAGGAGATCCGCCAAACGACGCCGGTTCACACAACCACAGCAGAGACGGGAGTCACGGCGAGTTCTTTTGCAGTGCAGTGTCTTATTCCCGCTTTACGGAGCGTGAAGTTACCCAAGGATTTCAAGGGTCCACGTAAAGTGCCTAATTACATAGCAGATTTGGCTCCAGAGGCTTGGATTGAGAGTTACGAGATGGCTATGGAGATGCTGGACGTGGATGAAGCGGCTTGCGTGAAGTACTTTACCATGATGCTTGAGGGTACAGCCCGGACCTGGTTAAAGGGCTTACCACCTAATTCCATCGGATCATGGGGTGAGTTACACCGCCAATTTATCAAAAATTTCAAGGACACGTGCAAGCAGCCGATGTCAGTGGTGGACCTAGCGGCATGTATACAAGGGGATCAGGAGCCTACGAGTGCATGGGTGCGGCGAGTGTCAGAAATCTTGCACTCTTCGAACGGTATCAGTCCCAGTACGGCAATAGTAACGCTGGAAAACAATTGCCGGTTTGAGTCTCTGAAGTTGAAATGGAATGGCTCAAACGGGATAGTAATGACATGGGAACTCTCATGAGCGCTTTGGTAAAGTACGGGGACTCCGACAACACTAAGTACCCAGAAGCGGATGGAGATAAATCTGGAAAGGCAAATAAACCCGGTAAACCGGCGCAGGCTAATCCGGTCGGAACAAGCTTCTTAGGTAAGCGAAAGGCAGAGGGTGGCTCTGATTTCATGGCCAATACCCAAGTTCAAGGGAGCTTTCAGCGCAACAAGGGTAAACCGCCTTCACAAAACGGCGGGGGGTTCATTAATTGGGAACGACAATTGAACGAGCCTTGCCCGAAACATGGAACAAAGGAACATCCAGCTAAACATACCTGGGGAGAATGCCGGGCCATGATGGAGGCCATGAACCGGGCCAGATCTAACAACGGGCCACCGGGCGGCGATTCAGGCCCCGGGTTTCATGGTCCGGGTCATCAGGGTAATGGCTCCGGATCAGGATATCATGGCAACAACAATGGCTACAATAACCAAGGCAATCATCAGTATGGTCAGGGCGGTTACAATAACCAAGGCAACCATCAGTATGGTCAGGGCGGTTACCATAGCCAAAACAACCAACAGCAAGGCCAGGGTAATAACAACAATCAAGGCAATCAGCAGCGTCAACAGCAGCAGCAATCCGGATATCAGAGTAATCTGAAGGAGCTAAGTAGTGGACAGTATCATGTGTTCACTACGAGTTTGTGCAAACGGGATCAAAAAGTCTTAAAGCGGGCGGTCCACGCGGTTGAACCGGCAACACCACGATTCCTGCGCTGGTCGGAGCAACCTATTGTGTGGAGCAGAGAAGATCACCCGCCGCGAGTTGATAATCCGGGCCAATTGGCCTTAGTGGTAGCACCACATGTGGGTGGCTACAAATTCACCAAGGTTCTCATGGACGGCGGCAGCAGCATCAATATCTTGTATTATGAGACCTTCCGTCGCATGGGTCTGACAGATAAGAAGCTAAGACAGTCAAACACGGTGTTTCATGGAGTAGTGCCAGGTAAATCAGCTTACCCGGTCGGGAAAATTGACCTAGAAGTTACCTTTGGAGATGAACAGGATTCCAGGTCAGAGACGATAACCTTTGAGGTGGTAAAGATCCGGAGCCCATATCATGCCCTGTTTGGACGGCCGGTTTATGCCAAGTTTATGGCTAGGCCGTGCTATGTTTATCTGCAGCTCAAGATGCTGGGTCACAAAGGAACCATCACGGTTCATGGAAGTCGCAAAATTGCATTAGAGTGCGAAGAAGGAGACGCTGCTTATGCGGAGGCAGTATGTGCTACGGAGGAGTTGAAGTTTTACAAAGACAATGTTGATCCGGCAGATATGTCCCCGTTGAAGAAGCCAACTACAGAGCATGATCCGGCATTAAAGTTCAAATCTGCAGAGGAAACCAAGCAAGTTGATTTTGTGCCAGGTGATTCATCCAAGCAGTTCACTATCAGCGCTAACCTTGATCCTAAATAGGAAAGCACGCTCATCGAGTTCATCCGTGAGAATCGGGATATCTTTGCATGGAAACCTTTTGACATGCCAAGTATACCGAGGGAACTCCCTGAGCACAGTCTTAACATTGATCCGAAGTTTAAACCAGTCAAGCAATATCTGCGCCGCTTCAACGAAGAAAGGCGCAAGGCTATAGGTGAAGAAGTGGCCAGGCTGTTAGCTGCAGGGTTCATAGTTGAAGTGTTCCACCCGGAGTGGTTGGCTAATCCGGTGCTGGTGTTAAAGAAAAATGGAAAGTGGAGAATGTGTGTGGATTACACAGACCTAAACAAAGCTTGTCCAGCTGATCCTTTTGCTCTTCCCCGTATTGATCAGATCATTGATGCTACGGCAGGATGTGAGCGGCTAAGTTTTTTGGATGCATATTCAGGATATCATCAGATCAAGATGGCAGTTAAGGACCAGGAGAAGACAGCCTTCATAACTCCTTTTGGTGCTTTTTTCTATGTGTCTATGCCCTTTGGGCTCAAGAGTGCCCAAGCAACTTATCAGCGTTGCGTGCAGAACTGTCTTAAGGGGCAGATAGGGAAAAATGTTCATGCCTATGTGGATGACATTGTGGTGAAGTCAAGGAAAGAGGAGACGTTGATAGAGGACCTCAAGGAGACCTTTGACAACCTTCGGGCCTATAAAATGATGCTTAATCCGGAGAAGTGTGCTTTCGGTGTTCAGGCGGGCAAGCTCCTTGGATTCTTGGTGTCAAACAGAGGAATAGAAGCCAATCCAGAGAAGATTAAGGCAATCATGTCTTTGACTAAACCGGCTTGCATCAATGATGTTCAGCGTATCGCTGGCCGGATTACAGCGTTGAGCCGGTTCATCAATCGTTTGGGAGAGAAGGCAATTCCGCTTTATCAGATGCTGAAAAAGACAGACCGGTTTATATGGAGTGATGAGGCAAATGCTGTGTTTGAAGATTTGAAGCGGCAACTAGCGGAGCCACCGGTCCTTGCTGCCCCCATTGATAAGGATCCATTGCTGTTATACGTGGCTGCCAATGCACGGGCAGTCAGCGTGGCAATCGTGGTTGAGCGCAAGGAAGCAGGAAAGGAGTATCCGGTTCAACATCCGGTTTATTACGTCAGTGAGGTTCTCATTGAATCCAAACAAAGGTACCCGCATTGGCAGAAGCTGGTATACGGTGTGTTCATGGCAAACCGAAAGTTGAAGCATTATTTCCAAGGCCACCCAATAATTGTTGTCAGTTCAGCTCCGTTGGGGGATATAATCCAGAACAGGGAAGCCACTGGCAAGGTGGCGAAGTGGGCTATTGAGCTTAGCCCACACGGAATGAAATATGTGCCACGCACCGCAATTAAGTCCCAAGCATTGATAGATTTCATCAATGATTGGACAGAATTGCAAGCATCAGAGGAGAAGCCGGATCATACATACTGGACTATTCACTTTGACGGTTCAAGACAATTAGAGGGCTCGGGGCTGGAGTTGTATTAACTTCCCCGCAAGGAGACAAGTTTTGTTATGTCCTCCGCCTAATGTTTCCTTGTACTAACAATGCAGTAGAATATGAGGCATTGCTTCATGGCCTGCGGATGGCTAAGGAGATGAACTTGAGCCGGGTCAAGTGTTTGGGCGATTCAGATTTAGTGGCACAGCAAGTATCTGGCAAGTGGGATTCTAAAGACCCTCTTATGGCAGCTTACAGATGAGAAGTTGAAGCAGTTGTGGGATATTTCAAAGGGTACCAGGTGGATCACATAGACCGGCGAAGAAATGAAGCGGTCGATGCTAAGCCGGCTGGGTTCTCAGCGTAAACCGGTGCCACCGAATACTTTTTTGGATGAGCTACATAGTCCATCAGTTCAAGTACCGTCGGAGGAAGACCTGGCCGTTCCTGATCCGGAAGCACAGCTAGTTGTGGCACTTCATGTTATTCCGGATTGGACACTCCCTTATTTAGTATATCTAAGCCATGGAGAGTTGCCAGATGATGAGATTGAAGCAAGACAGATAATCCGGCGATCCAAATCCATGACAATTGTAAATGGAGAACTTCACCACCGCGGTGTTTCTGGAGCATTTCAGCGGTGTGTATCATCCGAGGAAGGTTGTGATATCCTTCGAGAGATTCATGAAGGGGATTGCGGTCATCATGCCGGTTCAAAATCCTTGGTGGCTAAAGCTTTTTGACATGAGTTTTATTGGCTGACGGCCCATGCTGATGCGGAGGATCTAGTCCGGAAGTGTGATGTGTGCCAGAAATTTTCACGACGTGCTCTTGTTCCGGCACAGGAGCTGCGGATGATACCAATTACTTGGCCGTTTGCGACTTGGGGGCTTGATATGGTTGGGCCTTTTAAAAGATCCCAAGATCAAAAAACTCATCTGTTGGTTGCTGTGGACAAGTTTAGAAAGTGGATTGAGGCAAAGCCTGTGAGCAAGTGTGATGCGGCAACAGCGGTTAAATTCATCAAAAAGGTAATTTTCCGGTTTGGCATTCCACACAGCATCATCACAGACAATGGCACCAATTTATCTAAAGGAGAGATGGAAGAATTTTGTCAAAGGGAGCATATTTGTCTAGATGTATCTTCTGTAGCTCACCCTCAATCCAATGGTCAAGCTGAAAAGGCCAATCAAGAGATTTTGCGAGGTATCAAGCCCCGGCTTATGACTCCCTTGCAAAGAACACCAGGGTGCTGGGTTGAGGAGTTACCTTCTGTCCTCTCGAGCATCAATACTACGCCGAACCGGTCCACAGGTTATACACCTTTCTTCATGGTGTACGGTGCTGAAGCGGTTCTTCCAAGCGATATCCGCCATGATTCACCACGGGTGACGGCTTATGTTGAAGCGGCCAATGAGCAGGCAAGACAGGATAGTTTGGACTGACTAGATGAAGAGCGTGACATAGCAGCAGCACGATCCGCGATTTATCAGCAGGACTTACGCAGATATCATAGCCGCCGGGTCAAAACCAGGACGTTCCAGGAGGGAGATTTGGTACTTCGGCTCATCCAAGACCAAACAGATTTGTACAAGCTATCCCCGTCTTGGGAAGGGCCCTTTGTGGTCAGCAAGAATCTACACAACGGTTCATATTACCTGGTGGACGTTCGAGAGCACAAGGACTCACGGACATCAGAAGAAGAGACAAAGAGGCCGTGGAGCATCGCTCTCCTGCGGCCCTACTACACATAAGCCATGAGCTCTGCTGTATCCTATGTATATATTATGAATAATGAATAAACCGGCACCCTCGGTAAACTGGGGGCTCAGCCTTTTTTCTTCTAAGTATACGTCCTGTGAAATTATTTCAGATATTTTGAACACATTATTTTATGCAGAAAGGACCAAACTAGTGAGCTACGGATCACATATGAATCCTCGATAAAGACTTCTCTGGTCCGGTCTACATAATGTTCTTGTCCTTAGGGATCCACCTTTGATGGCAGATGTAACATTCCCGTCCCTTGGTGGGCCAACTCCCTTTGATGGCAAAAGAAAAGTTCTTGTCCTTAGGGATCCACCTTTGATGGCAGATGTAACATTCCTATCCCTTGGTGGGCCAACTCCCTTTGATGGCAAAAGAAAAGTTCTTGTCCCTAGGAATCCATCCTTTGATGGCAGATGTAATATTCCTGTCCCTTGGAGCACGTCCTTTGATGGCAAAAGAAAATATGTTCTTGTCCCTAGGAATCCATCCTTTGATGGCAGATGTAATATTCCTGTCCCTTGGAGCACGTCCTTTGA
>LR738715.1:225222359-225305332 GCA_902687465.1 Secale cereale | reverse complement strand
CATCCTTTGATGGCAGATGTAATATTCATGTCCCTTGGAGCACGTCCTTTGATGGCAAAAGAAAATATGTTCTTGTCCCTAGGGTACTTCCTTTGATGGCAGATGTAATATTCCTGTCCCTTGGAAGATACATACCCTTTGATGGCAAAAGAAAAATTCTTGTCCCTAGGAATCCATCCTTTGATGGCAGATGTAATATTCATGTCCCTTGGAGCACGTCCTTTGATGGCAAAAGAGTACATCCTTTGATGGCAAAGTTCTTGTCCCTAGGAGTATTGTTAGTTATAGCCTTTTGGGTCGCACCCTTTGATTGACACGTAGGGAGCCTGGCAGCTCGCAAAAAGCCTCGACTACATGGTCTTATTTGCAAACCTGTGTTTTTGGTGTTTATGATTTTTCATGTGTTTTTCATGGTTTTTTTATCCGGAGTGGGACAACTTCAAAGTTGACCACATATCTTCAAAAAGTCTGGACACAGAGCTCCAGCATTATTTAAACCGATAGTTCTTATAAACCCAGAATAATTGGGTACACCCCAACGGAGCCAAGAGCTTCCTCAGAAACAACAATGTTCGCCGGATTAAGGATATCAAGCATACTTAATCACAGGACATCTTTTAAGTGTTATCTATGCAGATACAGATAATATAAAGATCAGCCATAGCAGACAAGCAAGTAAGATTTGTAAAAGGCCCAATCAAACATCTGACATCCGAATGAAGACGGACAATATTTCAAGCTATCCTATTACAAGGCATAGCAAGCCTGAACGGATTAAAGTTTTTCTCAACAAAAAGGTACAGTAGCTAAAAGATAAACTGAGCGGCTTATGTTTCTTCCTGCTGCGAAGGCTGAGGATCTACTTGTTCCGGAGCTTCTTCATCCTCTTGAAGCGGTTGAAAATCAGGGGCGCGTCAATCGATCTTGGATAAAGCACGGAAGTACATCTCTTCAGTAATGAGATCTGACGGATCAACATCTGGGGCGAAAGTATGGGGGCGTACTGGTGGGATTAGATGTAATGCCCAGGATGGGACTATACCTCCTACGTGTCGAGGCATGACTTAAAGGTATAAGCCCATTCTGGAATGATCTCAAGTTTGGTATCTTTGCACGACTCATGTAAAAGAGGATTAAATTGCAAAAGGAGATAGTTGGCTTACACTCGCCACTTCACACAATACATTACATAACCAAGACATTTCAAAACATCACAACCCGACTACGGGCGAAGATCCAAAAGAAAGATACCAAAACATAAAGCCATAGGTCTAGATCGAATCCTAGTAGAAACCACTACTGATCGTCGAAAACGTCACAAGCATACGGCCACACTCTTCTTCGAGTTCCCAGTGAAGAACTTGAACCAGCTCCTGCTTCATACTCGGTTGAACCTGTATCTGGTGTTGTAGTATCTGTGAGCCACGAGGACTCAGCAATCCCATAACCATGGGTACCAAGACTAGCAAAGCTTAATGGGTAGGAAGAGGTAAAGTGGTGAGGTTGCAGCAGCGGCTAAGCATAATATGATGGCTAGCTTACGAGTACAAGAATAAGATGAGCATCTACGCAAACGGTCGCAACTAGTAGTGATCGCTAAAGATCCTGAACTACCTACGAGTCAATCATAACCCCACCGTGTTCTCTTCTCAAAATGAAAAGAGACAGTCACGGTTACTCACACAGTTGTGTGTTTTACTTCGGATCCTCTGTCAAGTTTTCTACAACCGGACATTAACAAATTCCAATCTGCCACATAACCGCGGGCACGGATTTCGAAAGATCATAACCCTGCAGGGGTGTTCCAACTTAGCCCATCACAAGCTCTCACGATTAGCTGAAGTGATAAATATAATATCATCACCCCTTATCTTAGGGAAATCCGATCAGGCTCGGCATCCCGGTGCACAAGACATTTCGACAATGGTAAAACAAGTCCAGCAAGACCTCCCGGCGTGCCGACACCCTGATAGTAGCCGCGCATATCTCGTCTCAGGCCACGACCGGATGGGACATCCTACATGACCCAATCCTCAGGTTTCCCCGTGGTGGTTCCCGCAGTCCGCCCGTTTGGGACCAACACCATCAGCACTGGCCCCCCCTGCTATGTAGAATTAAGAACCCAGGGACGCGACCCCCTATGCAAATTTAATTAATTGAATTAAGTTTTTATTATGAGCAAATAAAAACCAATGTTGGGCCTTGCTGGAGGAGTTTTATTCAAAGTCGAACTATCAAGGGGTCCCCATCCACCCATCGTGTAAGGAACGCAAAATCAAGGAACATAATGCCGGTTTATCGGCGCCTAAGGTGGCATGAGTGGAACAAAACACCGAGCAAAAGGCCAAGCCTTCCACCCATGCCCAGTATATAGGTGTGTTAATAATAATTATAGATATTGTGATATTCCAACAACAAGTTCCCTCCTGGAACAAACTTCATCTTCACCTGCAACTAACAACGCTATAAGAGGGGCTGAGCAAGTGGTAACATAGCCAAACAGTAGTTTTGCTAGGAAGGTGTCAAAGGTTAGAGGTTTCATGGCAACAAGGAGAGGCTGACATAAAAATGGGTAGCGTGACATGTAACGATAGCATCGAGACAACTAAGCAAGGCAATGGTAGTAAAGGTATCCAAGGGTATGACCATCTTGCCTGGGATTCCGCGAGGGAGAAGAACAATCCATGAAGTAGACGGAGCAACAAAGTCGAGCGAATCCTCACAACTCCGGAACGAAACCGAAGCTAACGAGGGAAGCAACCGGAAAGAAGCAAACAACACGGTAAACACAAGCATAAACATGGCATACGATGCACATCCAAGTATGATGCATGTCCGGTTTAAATATGCATGGCATGGCAAAGTGCACAAACAAGTACTACAAGTTAAGTGGAGCTCAATATGCAACGAGTTGCATATTGACGAAACACCACATTTATTTATTTAGTTGACTCTCGTTTATTTACAAGACAAGATTACATGTTTTTAACATAGCAAGAGGTGAAGCAAAAACAAACTACCTAATTAGGCATTTTAAATGAGGCCGGAAAATAACAACAACAAATCCGGAAAAACCCCATATGCAAGTTTAGCAATTTTTAAGCAACAACAATTCACACATTTTAAATGTTGTTAACATGATGCGGATGACATGATCAAGTTTTATGCAATTTAGTTAAACATTAACATGAAGAGATATGAAGAAGATACGGAGTATTAGTCACCGTGGTGGAAAGAAAGGGTGCGACGGCAATGATCCGAAAATGCTACAACGGCAACATCTCGGTTCCGATAACTCGTTGAGGGACCGGTGCTAAAGCAAAGGTGGAGGCGTGAGCGAGTCGAACAAGAGAAAGGTGGGGTGATCCCGTCACCGGGTTCCCACGAGTCGGCGACGAGGCAACCGAGGAGCATGACAAAAGACGATACGGGCACGAAGCACACAAGGGAAACATTTCATACAACACAACAAGCATTCATCCACGGCCATCGTCTCGGGATTATACCTTCGAAGCGTTTGTTTCGGGGCGACTCGAGATCGTAGAGGAACGTAGTGGAAGTAGACGTGCACGTGGTTGTCGAGGGAAGTAGTTGTTCACGTTTCGTAGAGGAAGTAGCCGTTCGCGGTCATCGGTAGGGGAACTTGTCGCGGCATCGAACATCTTCGGGGCGAGGGTAGTCGTTCACATTGGCGACGGTAGTGGAAGTAGTGGTTCCGTTCGTAGTCGTTCCAGTCGTCGGTAGAGGTACTTGCGGTCTCGGCGACGGTAGTGGTACTTGTTCACGAAGTCGTTCACGGGTCTCGGTCTCGCGTCGATCTTGCCGGTCTTGGTCACACCGGAAGGAACACTTGGCGAAAACATAGGCAGCAACTTAGAGGAGGACACTTGGCAGCAACTTGGCAGTCTTGGGGGCGCCGATGGCCGGAGCAGAGGCCACGGCTCGGGCTGGAGGAGACGAGGCGGAGCCGCGGGGAGGCGAGGCGCTGCTCGTGGCCGCGGGGCCGCAGGAGGACGGGGCAGCCCTTGAGGACGGGGCTGGGAGGAGGTCGACGGGGCGCTCCTGGCGCTGGTCGAGGGGAGGAACGCGGACGGGGCGCCGCACAGGAGACCAGGGTGCTCGAGGATGGAAGAGGCGGCCGGTGGCTGTACATGGCGGGGATGCGGCGGCGGCTTCCTAGCCGAGGCAGGGCGGCTCCTGGCCGGCCGAGGCAGGGCGGCTCCTGGACGAGCGGAGGAGGCGTCGGTGCCTCGGGCTCCTGGCCGGCGCTAGAGAGGCGCGGAGGAGGGAGGCCTTAGGAGCGGAGGGGCGCGGCTTCTGGCGGCCGGCTCGCGGGCGCCAGGCGTGGACGACGCTGGAGAAGAGGCCCGCGCGGGGCAGCTTGAGGGAAGGGGCCCGAGCGTCGGAGGTGAGGCAGGGGCGCGGCGCCGTCGGCTCTGAAGGCGAGTCGGGCGCGGGGTCTCGCAAGGGAGGAGAGAGCGGAATCGATGGGGTTCGGGCATCGAAGGGAATCGGGCTCGGGCGATGGTGCGGGAGGACTGGGAGTTCGAGAGAGAGGGATCGAGGGACTAGGGGTCGGGGAGCGAGGTTGAGTGCGGCAGCGGCGCATCGGGAGAGACGGGAGCGAGCGAGGGAATCGGTGCGGTCGGGCTAGGGTTAGGCGACCTGGGCCTTGGGTGGTAGACGGGCCAGGGAGGTCGAGGCTGGGATGGAGGTTGGGCTGCTGGGAGGCCTAGAGATGGAGGTTGATATGGCCTAGAGGCCGGCCTGGCAGATGGGCTGCGGCTGCTCTTCTTCTTTTAAAACGCTTTAATAGAAAAAGAAGAAAGAGGGAAAGAAAAGAGAGGCTTAGGGAAAAAAATACTGAACGGGGTTAATTTTCCCTAAATCATAAAAATGAGTTGATCCCAGGAAAATAGAAGTGGGCAAGATTGCAAGATTAAATTCAAATTCCTTTGAATTTAACTCGAAAGGTTTGAACTAGGACATGATTTTTGAAGTGTCCAAAAATGTTCAAATTTTTGGAGGAACCTCGAAACAACGGAAAAGAATTATAGACAAGGTTTAGAAGTAGAAACTTGAAGCGAAAAAGGCATGGGGAATATTTGCAAGTGTGTTGGGTTAATTCCAACAACAAATGGAATATTTAAAATATAGCTCCCTAAAATATTGGGAGTATATGTTATAAAGAGAAGACATTCTTCCCTCGATTTAAATGGACCGAAGGTCCACACGATTTATTTAGTTGAGATACAAAAGATTAAGGACATGAAGGCATGATGATATGATGCAATGCAAAAAAATAAATAGCACAAGCACAAATGAAACACACGGGAGAACCCGGAACATCTGGAATCTTCTGGAATCTTCTGGGACGTCGGTCTTCGGGCATCACAACTCTCCCACACTAACAGAGGATCTCGACCCGAGATCCTAGAGATGGCACCGGATAAAAACGAAAAAGAAGAGGTAAAACAAAGTTGCTTCTTTGACAGACGAGTGAAAACCAAAGAACCTTGAGAGGTTGAACAAAATGAAAGAAGAATACAACGGGGATGAACGAAGATGAAAACACTCCGTTAGAAAAGAGGAACAAGGAATATTATGAGAACCTTGTAGGTTGAAAGACATGAAACAAGAGCTTACGAACCAAAAGAATATGAATCCGCAATGGTATAGCCAAGGAATAAGAATGACATGATTCGGACAGCACTCCGTCTGAAAATCGAAGGAATTAACAAGAACTTGAGGAGATGGAGTGATACTTGATGAAAACAACAACACACAGCCTCCGGAACATTGAAAGAATGGCACAAGGGGTAAGAAAGATTCAGACATCACTCCGGTTAAAAAGATAGGCAAAACTTGAAAAGATGAGAGAACTAGAATGGAGGACAGAACACTCCGGTTAAATGATAAAAGAGAAAGAACATGATCTCGATAAAACGATATGATGGTTAAAGAGAGCGATATCACAAAGCCTCCGGAATGAAAGAATAGCATATAAATCAATGAAAGGCTTGAACGGAGAAGAAAAAAAAAACAGCTTCTCCAACAATTGAGTTTGAAAGAGCATCCTTACAACGATAGATTGAATAGAGTTGTTGGAAATTCAACAACGAAAATAATAAGTTTGATGTGGGCTTATGGAAAACATCTCAAAACTATAAGGTGACAACCGGCCACTAACGGAAACATTTAATTGGATTGAGATCAACAAGGAGACGAAAAACTTATTTCACCGGAATGATAAATGAAGAACTTGGGTCATTTATAAGCACCATAATTAGCAACAATCCTTAGGGAAAGCTTTTAGGTGAATTATAACCCAAGATAACTCCAACGAATAATTAAAGGGTTGACAAGATCTCATGAACAAGGAAAATGATGGTTTTAAATATCTCATTCTTGATAACTCGTGAATCATGAAACATGAAGGAAATTGTCAAAAATGGCATACCACCATCTCAACCAATAAGGTAGAAAGAATTGCACTTGGAAAGCATGATGAAGAATGCTTGAGCTCCAACAAGAATCTTGATGAAAACTTCAAGGATGAATTAAAACATGGTGAACCACCATGAGAACTCCGGTAATGAAAGCATGAGAAGTGACAGATGGAAAGAATAAGATTGAAGGCCTGCGATGAATTAGATGGAGCTTTGGAATGGTATAATTGAAATAACTTGGAGCTCCGGAAAACAAGATGAACAACTTAGAACCAAGGATATGATATGATGAACAAGCTCCAGACAAAAGAATTAAATCACCTTGAAGGAATAAGAATAAGAATTATGTCATGCATCTCCTTCACCAATTTAAATTGATGACAACCAAAGGATTTGGCATACTACTTATTCTTGTTGGAAAGAATTAAGAGAGATCTCGCACAACCTTGGATAAATAATCAACAATGCACCGGTAGGATTATGAAAAGAACGAGTGAATTAAAACGATAACAAGGAAGAGTAAACTTGAATGAACCACCGTAAGAATATGGAGACGAACGAAGAGGCATCAATGAAGAATATTTGGAGGATGAAGTTGCAAACAGAGAACGAAGAAATATTCCGAAATGATGGCCTTCGGAGGATCACAAAGAAAGAATTCATGAAGAATCTTGAGAGAACGGGCCAAGATTTAAGAGAAACTCTTCTCCGGTCTCCAAATGCTGAGAGTGAAGACGAGAACTGCCATAAGAATTTCGAGATACTCCGGACGAATGACAAGAGGAAGGTGGAGCTAAAGATGGAAATAATTGAAAACAAGCTTGGAGAAGGCATGTGACTGATGGAAATCATTCTTACGTCACACTTGAAAAGAATTTGAGAATAACTCCGGAAAAAAATAGAAGAGTCAGGTAAGATCCTGGAAAAAACCTGTGGGTTAGGGCCCACTAAAGAAATCACCATTGAAAAGATTGCTTAAGAGATATTGCACCGGTTGAATTAAATGGCTTGAATAAGATAACAATCCTCAAAAATAGCTTGAACGGATTAAGAATGGAATTATGAATCTTCTGAGATATCTTGAATACTCCGGAGAAGAATAAAGAGATGTGAAGAAATAAGAGAGCCTTCGGATAAGAAATTTCAACATGTGAAAACATGTGAAACAAAAGGAAGATATATGATCAACACCGAAGCTTGAATTACATCCACCGGCAGAATTTGAGAACAAAAGAATGATGGGCTTGACGCTCTTGAGCATCTTCACGATAAATCACCGGATAATGGAATTGAACGAAAAGAATGAAGAAACATCACATTAATAAAATGGATATTTCACTTAGAATTTTGGCTCCAAGAAGAAGAAGGGTGGGAGGGTGGGGAAACAAAGACAACTTGGGATGAAGGAAACAGACAAATCGTCAGATTCTCAACGGCGTCCGTATGGAGTAACTTGAAGAGAAGGCACACCGGTTGAAAAGAATTAACATGAAAATCTTGATTGACCAAGAAGGATTAGCACTCCCATAGAAATATGAGAACACCGATTAGGAAAGGTATGGAATCAACATTTGACATCGAAGCAACTCGAATACCAGAATCAAAACGAAACAAAGGATAGATATGTTTATGAAGAAGATTATGTTGCAACATATCTATCCGAACAGAGAATTGAACGAATGAATTCCGTAGGTACATCAACTTGTCGAGAAGCCACTTGGGAGAACAAAGGTAATTAAAAGCAACAAGGATCAGATAGAACAAATACAAGATAGAAGCTTCGTTCAACATATTCGTGCTGAAAGCTTATGGAACGTGTTACAAAAGGGTTTTGCAATCCCCAGATCAGCATAGCCAAGGACCCTTTAAGATGCAACTCCCGATCGGAACAAGTCCATAAAACCACTTCACTCAATGTAGAACCCCGAACTTCATATCATGCACTCGTTGGAAGAATGCCTAGAACTACTATATGAACCCACCTATTAATTTCCGAAAGTTTCCAATTATGCAATCAGGTGTTGGGGATACAGGGGAAGCACCGCGCACTCAACTCTAATCCTACATCCAGCTGTATCCATCCTTCAACACATAACCAGTTATTTCCGGAAACCGTTTACCTCGGACCTTCGAAATGCATCTACTATACAAGCTATGGCAATACTCCCGAACTACCTCCCCAGTACTGGGTGATGTCGGGGTTATCTTGCCACTAACCGAATAGGAGAGTTTTCGATGTCGGCCGTCTTAAGTATTCCAGAACTGATGCGATATATTTGTGACGACAACACCTCGGAGCTCAACTCCCCGGGACACTGCCACAACCCCTAATGACAGGAGGCATCGAGAACAATGTTCTCGTCACAAAGACATCGAAACAATCCAAACAATACTCGCGTGATCCTAAAAAAAATATGGTGCGATTTTTGAGAGTAGAAGAGATAAGAGTAATCGTCAGAAGTCCTCACCAGAGAGATAAGAGATGAGGAGCAAAAGAAATCCTACTCTCCAATATATATAGGAATCAAAACATTTTCAGTGTGTGCCTAGACTCAACCGTCAATGATTCGATCAATCAGTAGGGGCTTCTAGGTCGGAGAAGGCTCTGATACCAACTTGTAATGCCCATGATGGGACTATACCTCCTACGTGTCGAGGCACGACTTAAAGGTATAAGCCCATTCTGGAATGATCTCAAGTTTGGTATCTTTGCACGACTCATGTAAAAGAGGGATTAAATTGCAAAAGGAGATAGTTGGCTTACACTCGCCACTTCACACAATACATTACATAAGCAAGACATCATTCAAAACATCACAACCCGACTACGGGCGAAGATCCAAAAGAAAGATACCAAAACATAAAGCCACAGGTCTAGATAGAATCCTAGTAGAAACCACTACTGATCGTCAAAAACATCACAAGCATACGGCCACACTCTTCTTCGAGTTCCCGGTGAAAAACTTGAACCAGCTCCTGCTTCATACTCGGCTGAACCTGCATCTGGTGTTGTAGTATCTGTGAGCCACGAGGACTCAGCAGTCCCATAACCATGGGTACCAAGACTAGCAAAGCTTAATGGGTAGGAAGAGGTAAAGTGGTGAGGTTGCAGCAGTGGCTAAGCATAATATGATGGCTAGCTTACGAGTACAAGAATAAGATGAGCATCTACACAAACGGTCGCAACTAGTAGTGATCGCTAAAGATCCTGAACTACCTACGAGTCAATCATAACCCCACCGTGTTCTCTTCTCAAAATGAAAAGAGACAGTCATGGTTACTCACACAGTTGTGTGTTTTACTTCGGATCCTCTGTCAAGTTTTCTACAACCGGACATTAACAAATTCCAATCTGCCACATAACCGCGGGCACGGCTTTCGAAAGATCATAACCCTGCAGGGGTGTTCCAACTTAGCCCATCACAAGCTCTCACGATTAGCTGAAGTGATAAATATAATATCATCACCCCTTATCTTAGGGAAATCCGATCAGGCTCGGCATCCCGGTGCACAAGACATTTAGACAATGGTAAAACAAGTCCAGCAAGACCTCCCGGCGTGCCGACACCCTGATAGTAGCCGCGTGTATCTCGTCTCAGGCCACGACCGGATGGGACATCCTACAGGACCCAATCCTCAGGTTTCCCCGTGGTGGTTCCCGCAGTCCGCCCGTTTGGGACCAACACCATCAGCACTGGCCCCCCTGCTATGTAGAATTAAGAACCCGGGGACGCGACCCCCTATGCAAATTTAATTAATTGAATTAAGTTGTTATTATGAGCAAATTAAAACCAATGTTGGGCCTTGCTGGAGGAGTTTTATTCAAAGTCGAACTGTCAAGGGGTCCCCATCCACCCATCGTGTAAGGAACGCAAAATCAAGGAACATAATGCCGGTTTATCGGCGCCTAAGGTGGCATGAGTGGAACAAAACACCGAGCAAAAGGCCAAGCCTTCCACCCATGCCCAGTATATAGGTGTGTTAATAATAATTATAGATATTGTGATATTCCAACAACAAGTTCCCTCCTGGAACAAACTTCATCTTCACCTGCAACTAACAACGCTATAAGAGGGGCTGAGCAAGCGGTAACATAGCCAAACAGTGGTTTTGCTAGGAAGGTGTCAAAGGTTAGAGGTTTCATGGCAACAAGGAGAGGCTGACATAAAAATGGGTAGCGCGACATGTAACGATAGCATCGAGACAACTAAGCATGGCAATGGTAGTAAAGGTATCCAAGGGTATGATCATCTTGCCTGGGATTCCGCGAGGGAGAAGAACAATCCATGAAGTAGACGGAGCAACAAAGTCGAGTGAATCCTCACAACTCCGGAACGAAACCGAAGCTAACGAGGGAAGCAACCGGAAAGAAGCAAACAACACGGTAAACACAAGCATAAACATGGCATACGATGCACATCCAAGTATGATGCATGTCCGGTTTAAATATGCATGGCATGGCAAAGTGCACAAACAAGTACTACAAGTTAAGTGGAGCTCAATATGCAATGAGTTGCATATTGACGAAACACCACATTTATTTATTTAGTTGACTCTCGTTTATTTACAAGACAAGATTACATGTTTCTAACATAGCAAGAGGTGAAGCAAAAACAAACTACCTAATTAGGCATTTTAAATGAGGCCGGAAAATAACGACAACAAATCCGGAAAAACCCCATATGCAAGTTTAGCAATTTTTAAGCAACAACAATTCACACATTTTAAATGTTGTTAACACGATGCGGATGACATGATCAAGTTTTATGCAATTTAGTTAAACATTAACATGAAGAGATATGAAGAAGATACGGAGTATTAGTCACCGTGGTGGAAAGAAAGGGTGCCACGGCAACGACACGAAAATGCTACAACGGCAACATCTCGGTTCCGGTAACTCATTGAGGGACCGGTGCAAAAGCAAAGGTGGAGGCGTGAGCGAGTCGAACAAGAGAAAGGTGGGGTGATCCCGTCACCGGGTTCCCACGAGTCGGCGACGAGGCAACCGAGGAGCATGACAAAAGACGATACGGGCACGAAGCACACAAGGGAAACATTTCATACAACACAACAAGCATTCATCCACGGCCATCGTCTCGGGGTTATACCTTCGAAGCGTTCGTTTCGGGGCGACTCGAGATCGTAGAGGAACGTAGTGGAAGTAGACGTGCACGTGGTCGTCGAGGGAAGTAGTTGTTCACGTTTCGTAGAGGAAGTAACCGTTCGCGGTCATCGGTAGGGGAACTTGTCGCGGCATCGGACATCTTTGGGGCCAGGGTAGTCGTTCACGTTGGCGACGGTAGTGGAAGTAGTGGTTCCGTTCTTAGTCGTTCAAGTCGTCGGTAGATGTACTTGCGGTCTCGGCGACGGTAGTGGTACTTGTTCACGAAGTCGTTCACGGGTCTCGGTCTCGCGTCGATCTTGCCGGTCTTGGTCACACCGGAAGGAACACTTGGCGAAAACATAGGCAGCAACTTAGAGGAGGACACTTGGCAGCAACTTGGCAGTCTTGGGGGCGCCGATGGCCGGAGCAGAGGCCACGGCTCGTGCTGGAGGAGACGAGGCGGAGCCGCGGGGAGGCGAGGCGCTGCTCGTGGCCGCGGGGCCGCAGGAGGACGGGGCAGCCCTTGAGGACGGGGCTGGGAGGAGGTCGACGGGGCGCTCCTAGCGCTGGTCGAGGGGAGGAACGCGGACGGGGCACCGCACAGGAGACCGGGGTGCTCGAGGATGGAAGAGGCGGCCGGTGGCTGTACATGGCGGGGACGCGGCGGCGGCTTCCTGGCCGAGGCAGGGCGGCTCCTGGCCGGCCGAGGCAGGGCGGCTCCTGGACGAGCGGAGGAGGCGTCGGTGCCTGGGGCTCCTGGCCGGCGCTAGAGAGGCGCGGAGGAGAGAAGCCACAGGAGCGGAGGGGCGCGGCTTAGGGCGGCCAGCTCGCGGGCGCCAGGCGCGGACGACGCTGGAGAAGAGGCCCGCGCGGGGCAGCTTGAGGGAAGGGGCCCGAGCGTCGGAGGTGAGGCAGGGGCGCGGCATCGTCGGCTCTGAAGGCGAGTCGGGCGCGGGGTCTCGCGAGGGAGGAGAGAGCGGAATCGATGGGGTTCAGGCATCGAAGGGAATCGGGCTCGAGCGATGGTGCGGGAGGATTGGGAGTTCGAGAGAGAGGGATCGAGGGACTCGGGGTCGGGGAGCGAGGTTGAGTGCGGTGGCGGCGCATCGAGAGAGACGGGAGCGAGCGAGGGAATCGGTGCGGTCGGGCTAGGGTTAGGCGACCTGAGCCTTGGGCGGTAGATGGGCCAGGGAGGCCGAGGCTGGGATGGAGGTTGGGCTGATTGGAGGCCTAGAGATGGAGGTTGATATGGCCTAGAGGCCGGCCTGGCAGATGGGCTACGGCTGCTCTTCTTCTTTTAAAACGCTTTAACAGAAAAAGAAGAAAGAGGGAAAAGAAAAGAGAGGCTTAGGGAAAAAAATACTAAACGGGGTTAATTTTCCCGAACTCATAAAAATGAGTTGATCCCAGGAAAATAGAAGTGGGCGAGATTGCAAGATTAAATTCAAATTCCTTTGAATTTAACTCGAAAGGTTTGAACTAGGACATGATTTTTGAAGTGTCCAAAAATGTTCGAATTTTTGGAGGAACCTCGAAACAACGGAAAAGAATTATAGACAAGGTTTAGAAGTAGAAACTTGGAGTGAAAAAGGCATGGGGAATATTTGCAAGTGTGTTGGGTTAATTCCAACAACATATGGAATATTTAAAATATAGCTCCCTAAAATATTGGGAGTATATGTTATAAAGAGAAGACATTCTTCCCTCGATTTAAATGGACCGAAGGTCCACACGATTTATTTAGTTGAGATACAAAAGATTAAGGACATGAAGGCATGATGATATGATGCAATGCAAAAAAATAAATAGCACAAGCACAAATGAAACACACGGGAGAACCCGGAACATCTGGAATCTTCTGGGACGTCGGTCTTCGGGCGTCACATTAGATTTTCGGTATCATAAACCAGCCGATCCACCCGCTCATTCTTTAAGTCGTATGCCGGATGATACCTGGACAGATCCGATTCATCAGCAAGCTTGCTAGCAAGCGGACGCATCTCCTTAGTCAGAGCATGAAGATCTTTTCCAGAGAAGGCCGATCCATCTTCCTTGGTACCGGGATACCCGTTCATGGCTTCTTCCGGATCAAAGTCTGGAACCCATGCCTTGGCTCTGGCTAGCGCCACAAGAGAGCCGGCCCGTGCAGCAGATTTCTTCACCTCTTCCAAGCGTGCAGGCAAGATAGAAAGCTTCTCCAAAGTGCCTTGGATAGTGGTGGGGGCGGTTTATTAAAAGACATCGCACTTATAATCCTTTGACCGCCGGAATACAGCTGCTCAACCAGAGTATAAGAGGCCTTGAGTTTCTTCCGCAAATCATCCCCAAGATGGGTGACGCGGCGCCCTGCATATGATTATCACAGTTAAACTGGAGCGGAATAAAGATTGCAGAGATGAAAGCACGTGCAAGTTAAGTATTTACCAAAAATGGCAGAAGTCATAAGCTCTATTTGCCGCTTTAAACCGGTCAGTTCTTGTGTCGCCGGATTAAGGGCTTCCTCAGCATCCTTTGCTCTTTTTTGAAGAGCATTCTTCTGCACTTCCTAGGTTGTCCGTTCTGCTTCAAAATATGTCTTCAATTGCTAAGCAGTGGTTAAACTCAACGCAAGGTCTTTTTTGGCCTTGGCAGTAGAAGTTTCAGTCTCAGCAAGTCTATTCCGGAGCTCAGTTATTTCTTCAGCCCTCCGGGTCAAGTCAGCCTGCAAGAAAATCAAATGAAATAATTGATGATTCAGACAAGTTTCAAGCACACAACCAAGTTATCTACTTGACACTTGGGGGCTAATGGGCAGTTGAAGTATCAAAGAGTGACAATTAAAGACAAAGTCTCAAGCACATAAAGCAAGTTATCTACTTGACACTTGGGGGCTAATGGGCAGTTGAAGCATCGAAAGAAAGATTCAGACAAGTCCTAGGCACATAAATCGAGTTATGCCCCTGGCACTTGGGGGCTAATGTAAGATTATTTGCTCACATTTGAAAGTACCGGTTCACCTTTCAACAAAGCTAAACCGGAACTTGGGGGCTACCATGATATAGACAGAAATACAAAGAAGGCAAAAGCAAAAGACAAGTAAGATACCTCGTATTTATCCTTCATCAGATTGACCAAGCCCGCTTCATAGTCCCGACTGGTATGAAGCCGGTTCAAATATCCGGAATAAAGCTCCTGGGCACTCAGATCAGCATAATTGGATAAATCGGTGCTCCATTTGCCTTTCTCTTGCTGAAGCTTCTCCGCTTTAGCAGTATGCTTGGCTAAAATGATAGGCTCAGCAAGAGCGGTAAAACATGTACTGGTTATTTGAATACCTGGAGAAGAGGCAGCGGCCGGTTGTGGAGTAACAGTATGAACCGGACTAACGGGAGCCGGGCTAGTCCGAGGAGGATTGGCCCGGACAGGACTTGCCGGTTCATGGACATCTTCAGCGTTGGGATTTTCAGGAGCAGTAGCATAATCATGATCCATGGGAGCAGGATCGTCAAGCTGAACTGTAGGCTCATTTTCCGGAGGAATGACTGTATCCGGATCAGCTGCCAGATCGTCAGTGGCAGTCTCAGCAGCCATTTTGCTGGTCTTTGCCCTTTTGCTAGGCTTGGGTTTGCTGAAAGGAATTGAAAAAGAAATTAGAATCATAAAGGCAAAAACAAAGGTAAACCGGATGGGATAAGGACTTACCCAGGGACAGTTTTCAGAGTTGGGACCTGTGTGGCAGTTGATTCGCCGGAAGACGATAAAGGTGTCTCCTGATAATTAGGATCAGACGGTTTAAGTGGTTTGCGTATAAGTCCAGCCATGGGATGAAGAAGAGTTGGAGAAAGTAAAACCTCAGAGCGGCGCCTCCGGGCCGGAGTAAGAGATATTACGGAAGACTCGACTACGTGGCCACTATGGCGTGTAGTCCGGCGGGCTTCGTGTTGCTGCTTCTTCAAAAGAAAATGCGGGTCCAGTTGAGCGTAAGGATGAGAAAAAGGGTATTTCCGAGATGCCTTACGAATCTTGGGCACTGACGGTTCAGAATCTGAAGAAAGAGTGATTACCTCAGTTTCGGCCGCTTTATTAGCTTCAGCCAAATCCTGTGAAAAGATAATGTTAACATAAATCGGGATAAAAGAGAACAAAGCATATCAGGATCAACTCATACCTCAGAATCCGGATCATCTTCTTCAACATGTGAACCGGAGCCAGCAGCCGCCTTTTTCTTCTTGACAGCGAAAGTTTTCCGGCGTGGCTGTTTGCCTGACTTATCCTGAGGTTTCCTTTTCCAAAAAGGATCGTCGGCATGTGTAGAAGATGAAAGATGAATGGAAGATAATATGGACGGATTAGAAGTAAACAGAAGGGATTAAAGCTTACCGCTGGCAATTTGTTCTTCTTATAGTATGGAGCCAATCCGGTTTGGCTACATTCCTCCAAAGAAATATTGAGCATCTTCTTAGCAGATTCAATAACTTCCTTCTCAGGAAGTACTATGTTGGTAAAGCGCTGAGGATCATCCGGTTTACCGGAATATTAACACATCAAACTAGAGCGCCGGCTCAGAGGAAGGATACTCCAAGCGAGCCAACAACATACGAAATCAACCCCAATCAATCCGTTGGCCATAAAGGCTTTGAGTTTGGCAAGCTGAGGGGCGAACCGGGGCCGTTCCGAAGAGCTCAGACACTGCAGCAGTGGATGATCTTCAGGAAGACGATGTTCGCGATAACCCGGCAGTGGGTTCTCCCCTTCAGGCGAAGTATCTTGGCAATAGAACCAAGATTGGTTCCAATCCTTAGGGTGTGTATGGAGAGCAGCGTGAGGAAAGACCGCATCTCTTCTCTTTTGAATACTAACCCCGCCCAGTTCTTGATGAGGTCCGGCAGTAAACTCAGTTCGCCGGTTTAAGCGGAAGAAATCCCGGAACAAGTCGACTGATGGCTCCTCTTGAAGGTACACCTCGGAGAAAACTTGGAAATTGCAAATGTTTGATACGAAATTTGGACCTATATCCTGAGGATGGAGCTGAAAGGCGGCAAGCACGTCCCGGAAGAACTTTGAACCGGGAGGACTAAAGCCCCGGGCTATATGATCAAAGAAAACAATAACTTCCCCTTCCTTTGGAGTAGGGGCGCATTCATTTCCAGGGGCCCGCCATTTCAGAACTGCTTGAGGGGCCAGAGTGCCAATTGCGGCAGCATTAGTTAAGTCATCTTCCGTAATGACGGAAGGGACCCAGTTGCAAGAAACAAATTGCTTGGCAGACATATTGACAGAAGGAAAGTACTGAAAAGTGAAGTATACAATCCGTATTATTCAAGTATCGAAGCGTAAACCGGACCATATTATCAAAACTACATCGACGGTTTAGACAAGGGACTAATGGCATTGACAACCCGGAAGCAAGCGGGAAACGAGCTGCTACCGGTTTATGACAACAAAAAAGAAAAGAAGCTAAACCGTCGGGTTCATGGTTGATGCGTTGCAGAAGCAATGTATGATTGACTAAACCGGCGAGTATCTTACAGATTTATCAAGATGAAGAAACAAGTTTCTACAAAAGGCTAAGGTAAAACAGATCTGAGCAGTAAGAAAAAGAAGAAATTTACGCAGGTCTATCACAGAAGAACTGCGGAGGACTTATACAGGGCAGATGAATCTAGGGATTGAGTCTAAAAATGCCAAGTCTAAGCATAAGGCAACGGAGCAGGAGCAAGTTTCGAAGATAAATCTAAGGTTGAATCTACTATGAGCATGGCGTATAGGACGAACTGCCGAAGCTTCGAGGTCTAATGGCGGAGGCATGGAAGAACCCTAGATTACGGATCTGCAGCGAGAGAAGGGGAGTACCTGAGGCAGAAGGAAACGGCGGCGGAGTGGCTCTGGATGCAATTCAGGTTGATGCAGCGGCCTGGTCGACGACGGCGACGAGCTCGAGCGCAGCGGAGAAACTTCGAGCGATGGAGGAAGAAGACGAGCGGAAGGAAGAAAGGCAGAGATGCAGCGGTATTTATAAAGGTTGAAAGACGAAACGGCAAGCGCGGGATTTGAGGAAATCAGAGATTGGATAAAGATTCTCATGTCGCCTCGATTTTCGGGATGGCCTTTTAACAAAGGTAACAAACAGTTGTGCGCAATAAATGCGGGAGTGATGTCACGATCGAATCAAATGATTTCCAGGGATGACATCATAGCCAGTTTACAAAAACCGAGAAGATACAAGAAAGAAGGTTATGCAAGATTTAGAAGACTGACATGAACAAGTTCAAATCATTCTGGGGCCTAATGTCAGGGATATTACTAGCAGGTGTAAACCGGCTAGGGTAAACCGGATTATGGTAATATAGTTGTATAATTGTAAGCTCAGTAGAGATTACGGCCCATGAAGGCTTAGGGCCCATGTGTAGAGTTACGGTTTGTAAACCGTATTATCATGTAAACTTGAGACACAAGGAAGAAATAGCAGAGACCGAGGCGGACACAATTATGAGCCGGCCTCGGGACTCTGTAAACCGGACCGGGCGTTACCTCCTATATAAAGGGACGACCCGGCGACGGTTCAGGGACAAGAAACAACCCGTCGAGACGCAGGCAAGCAATCAGCTCCCTGTTCATCGACGCCCAAGCAATACCAAACCAAACTAGATGTAGGCTTTTACCTTCATCGAAGGGGCCGAACTAGTATAAACCCTCTGTGTCCTTTGTGTGCTTTTAACCCCTTCAAGCTAACCCGTGCGATGGTTCCATCACTAAGTCCGTAAAACCGGACATCTGCCGTGCTAATTCCACGACAGAAGGCCAAAAAAAGGAGTTGGCCCAAAAATATAGAGAGGGTCTAAATAAAAAAAGAGTAACCCCCCCCCCCAAATGATAGAAAAGAGAGAAGGGACAATTGCTACTATATTTTTTCCACACTTGTGCTTCAAAGTAGCACCATGTTCTTCATGATAGAGAGTCTCATGTTTAGTCACTTTCATATACTAGTGGGAATTTTCATTATAGAACTTGGCTTGTATATTCCAACGATGGGCTTCCACAAATGCCATAGGTCTTCGTGAGCAAGCAAGTTGGATGCACACCCACTTAGTTTCTTTTGCTGAGCTTTCATACATTTTTAGTGCATCCGGTGCATGGCAATCCCTACTCACTCACATTGATATCTATGGATGGGCATCTCTATAGCTCGTTGATACGCCTAGTCGATGTGAGACTATCTCCCTCCTTTTTTGTCTTCTCCACAATCACCATTCTATTCCACAAAGTGCTATATCCATGGCTCACGCTCATGTATTACGTGAAAGTTGAAAGGTTTGAAAGAATAGAGTATGAAAATAAGTTCTTGGATGAAACCGGGGTTGTGCATGATATGAATATTTTGTGTGATGAAGAAGGAGCATAGCCAGACTATATAATTTTATAGGGATAACTTTCTTTAGCCATAGTATTTGGAGAAGACATGATTGCTTTGTTAGTATGCTTGAAGTATTATTATTTCTTATGTCAATATAGACTTTTATCTTGAATCTTTCATATCTGAACGTTCATGGCACAATTAAGAGAACTACATTGAAAATTATGTTGGTTAGCATTCCACATCAAAAATTATGTTTTTATCATTTACCTACTCGAGGACAAGCAGAAATTAAGTTTGGGGATGCTTGATGCGTCTCCAACGTATCTATAATTTTTTTATTGTTCCATGCTATTATTTATGATGTTTTGGATGTTTAATGGGCTTTGTTATACACTTCGTATTATTTTTGGGACTAACCTATTAACCCAAATGCCCAGTCCAGATTGCTATTTTTTGCCTATTTCAGGGTTTTACAGGAAAGGAATATCAAACGGAGTCCAAACGGAATGAAACCTTCGGGAGAGATATTTTTGGAGCAAAATACGCACGGGAGACTTGAGAACCACGAAGTAGGGCACACGTGGCGTCCATGAGGGTGGGGGGCACCCCCCTACAGGGCGCGCCCCCTGCCTCGTGAGCCCCACGTCTGGCCCCCGGTGCCCTCCTTCCTCCTATATATACCTACGTACCCCGAAACCATCAGACAAGGAGAAAAAACCCTAGTTCCACCGCCGCAACCTTCTGTACCCGTGAGATCCCATCTTGGGGCCTGTTCTGGAGCTCCGCCGGAGGGGGGATCAACCACGGAGTGCTTCTAAATCATCATCATCGCCTCACCATGAGTTGTGAGTAGTTTACCACAGACCTTCGGGTCCATAGCTAGTATCTAGATGGCTTCTTCTCTCTCTTTGGATCTCAATACCAAGTTCTCCTCGGTCTTCGAGGAGATCTATTCGATGGTATCTCTTTTTGTGGTGTGTTTGTCGAGATTCGATGAATTGTGGGTTTATGATCAAGATTATCTATGAGAAATATTTGGTTCTTTCTGAACTCTTTATGTATGATTATAATATCCTTGCAAGTCTCTTCAAATTATTGGTTTGTTTTGGCCTACTAGATCTATAGTTCTTGCAATGGGAGAAGTGCTTGGCTTTGGGTTCAATCTTGCGGTGTCCTTTCCCGGTGACAGTAGGGGCAGCAAGGCACGTATTGTATTGTTGCCATCGAGGATAAAAATATGGGGTTTATATCATGTTATTTGAGTTTATCCCTCTACATCATGTCATCTTGCTTAAGGCGTTACTCTGTTCGTATGAACTCAATACACTAGATGCATGCTGGATAGCGGTCGATGTGTGGAGTAATAGTAGTAGATGCAGAATCGTTTTGGTCTACTTGTCTCGGACGTGATGCCTATATATAATGATCATGCCTAGACATTCTCATAAGTATTCGCTTTTCTATCAATTGCTCGACAGTAATTTGTTCACCCACCGTAGAATTCTGCTATCATGAGAGAAGCTACTAGAGAAACCTATGGCCCCGGGTCTATTCTCAACATATCAATCTACAATCTACTTTATTTTTCCGCTTTTACTTTTTGGTCTTATATCCGAAAATACCAAAAATATCAAACTATCATCTCTATCAGATCTCACTTTCGTAAGTGACCGTAAAGGGATTGACAACCCCTTATCACGTTGGCTGCGAAGTTCTTATTTGTTTGTGCAGGTGCGAGGGATTCGCGCATGGTCTCCTAATGGATTGATACATTGGTTCTCAAAAACTGAGGAAATACTTATGCTACTGTGCTGCATCACCCTTTCCTCTTCGAGGGAATACAGTGCAAGCTCGAGAAGTAGCAATGAGTTATGTGATTTGGTGACCGAATATTGTTCGGAGTCCCGGATGAGTTCACGGACATGACGAGGAGTCTCGAAATGTTCGAGAGGTAAAGATTAATATATAGGACGATGGTATTCGGAAACCGGAAGTGTTCCGGGGGTTACCGGGTACTTATCGGGTCACCTGAAGGAGTTTCGGGCACCCCTGGCAAAGATATGGGCTTAATGGGCCAAGTGAGGGAACACACCAGCTCACAAGGGGCTGGTGCGCCCCCTATTGGGCCATCGATATGGTGAGAAAAGGAAAGGAGAGGATGAAAAGGAAAGTATGAAGTAGGACTCCTACTTCCTTCCCCTCCCCCTCCTTCCTTTCCCCCTTGTCCAAACATGGCACGGGGCGCGGCCAGGGCAGGAGCCCTAGGGCGAGCCGGCCACCTATGTGGTGAGCCAGGCTACCTCCCCTCTCGCTCCGACCTATATATATCTAGGGGGCGGCGCCCCTAGCACAACACACCAACATCATTGTTAGCCGTGTGCGGCTCCCCCTCCACCGTATACTCCCACGGTCATATTCTCGTAGTGCTTAGGCGAAGCCCTACGCGGATCACTTCACCATCACCGTCACCACGCCGTCGTGCTGACGGAACTCATCTACTTCCTCGACACTTTGCTGGATCAAGAGTTCAAGGGATGTCATCGAACTGAACGTGTGCAGAACTCGGAGGTGTCGTACGTTCGGTGCTTGACTGGTCGGAACGAGAAGAAGTTCATTAAGCCCATATATTTGTCAAACGCTTCCTCTTTCGGTCTACAAGAGTACGTAGACACACTCTCCCCCTCTCATTGCTATGAATCTCTTAGATAGATCTTGCGTGAGCGTAGGAATTTTTTTGAAATTGCATGCTACGTTTCCCAACACTTATGTGTTTGCTAATGCACATAGAGTAATAGGTCCCTGAAGAATCGAGGAGTTTGTTGAAAACAAAGAAGATAATCTCCCTACATGACAGTGAAGATTATCACTGAAGATATAGCTAACAAGGGTGACCCCTAAAAATTGCTAGAGTTGATGCAATTGGTTCGGTGCAAGTCCGAAGAAGATGGCCGCGCTCGAAGATGAATGAAGACGAAGTGAAGACATAGCGTTTGTTTTGTTATTCTTCTTATTTCGTTGAGTCATAGGACCACCTTACTATTAAGAGGGGTGTTGCGTTCGAAGCTTCGATTCTCTGATGCTAAACCCAAACCTATGTCAGTTGTGAGAGAAATCTCTTTGTGCTCTGGACAAATACTTATCAGCAAAAGACTGTGATCTTCTTCGCTGCGAGAGATTTGCTTCGGACCGAGGAGTTAGCATTACTTGTTCCTCAAATAATGTTACCGTTGCTCCAAAAATCCGACCGTTGTGAACGTGTCGATTGGCCATTGGCGGGACCCCATGTCCAAAATGTTCATTTCCCTTCTAGGAAGGCTGCGACTATAAATAGCCACCCTGCGCCGGCTTTTTTCAGTGGCTGCTTTGTTTTGATTCTGAGAAGATTGTTGAGAAACCCACTCTCTGAGCGATTTGAGTTTAAAATCCATCGAGAGAAAACCCCTATAGACGAAGAATTAGATAGTGGTTCAGCATCACTGGAATCTAAGTTTAGTACGCTCTACCTATTACTCTTGAGAGCTGCAAACTGTCTAGAAGGCTATGTGTCAATTTCTTCAGAGACCAAGAATCATTTTGGTTCTCTTATAAGAAGTCTGTAAAGGTTTAGATATAGCCTTCAATTATCTACCATGAGTGATTGGCATCGATTAACGAATTGATTGTCAAGGAGAATAGGGCGAAGAGAGTTTATCTTCAGGGTTAAGTCACAACCTCTCCAACCAGATGTAGTCCTTGTGCAGAAGGACGAAGTGGTCGAACAAATACCTTGTCGCCATCAAGCTTCACTAGTCATTTCCTTCACCCTGTTTACTTGCGATGCATGTGGCTCTTGAGATTTGTCGCAATGCTTAGTCTAGTTTTCATTCAGTACTTGGTTTTACTTCGTTATTGTTTAGTTTTCATTCTCTTCGCTGCTGGGTTCTAAGAGATTTAAGTTTTCCGAAGAAAAATTAAAACTCCCATTCACCCCCTCTGGTAGATATACTTCGATCGTACAAGATAGATTGTCATGCAACTTCCATCATCATATACATGACTTGAGCATTCATTTGCATATTTCTTTGCATGATCGTAAGATAGCTAGCATGATATTGTCATGGCTTGTCCGTTTTTTGATATCTTTGCTATGCTAGATCATTGCACATCTTGGTACACTGCCAGAGGCATTCATATAGAGTCATATTGTTCTAGGTATCGAGTTGTAATTTTGAGTTGTAAGTAAATAGAAGTGTGATGATCATCATTATTCATTATTATAGCATGTCCCAGTGAGGGAAGTATGATGGAGACTATGATTCCCCCACAAGTCGGAACGAGACTCCGAACCTAAAAATTAAAAGAAAACAAACAAAGAAAGAAAAAAGTGAGGCCAAAAAGAGCCCAACGAAATAAAAAGAAGAAGAAATGAGAGAAAAGAGAGAAGGGGCATTGCTACTATCCTTTACTACACTTGTGCGTCAAGGTAGCACCATGTTTTCATATAGAGAGCCTCCTATGCTTTTACTTTCATATACTAGTGGGAATTTTCATTATAGAACTTGGCTTGTATATTCCGATGATGGGCTTCCTCAAATGCTCGAGGTCTTCGAGCAAGCAAGTTGGATGCACACCCACTTAGTTTTCAGTTTGAGCTTTCATACACTTATAGCTCTTAGTGCACCTGTTGCATGGCAATCCCTACTCCTCGCATTGATATCAATTGATGGGCATCTCCATAACCCATTGATTAGTCGCGTTGATGTGATACTATCTTTCTTTTGGTCTTCTCTATATTAATGTCTACCACCACATTCTACTCCACCCATAGTGCTATATCCATGGTTTGCGCTCATGTATTGCGTGAGAGTGAAAATGTTGAAGCGCCTTAGAAAGTATGAACCAATTGCTTGGCTAACACCGGGGTAGTACATTATTTATACTTTGTGTTAAGAAGACACAGCATGACAAGGCTATATGATTTAGTAGGGATAGCGTTATTTAGCCTTGATATTTTGAAAGACATGATTGTTTGTTGGGATGCCTGAGTATTAATGTCTTTATGTCAAATTATAGACTATTACTTTGAATCACTCATGTCTTAATATTCATGCCATGATTAGATTATATGATCAAGATTATGCTAGGTAGCATTCCACATCAAAAATTATCTTTTTTATCATTTACCTACTCGAGGATGAGCAGGAATTCAGCTTGGGGATGCTGATACGTCTCAGTTGTATCTATAATTTTTTTTATTGTTCCATACCAATATTATACAACTTTCACATACTTTTGGCAACATTTTATATGATTTTTTGGGACTAACATATTGATCCAATGCCAAGTGTCAGTTTCTATTTGTTGCATGTTTTTTGTTTCGTAGAATATCCATGTCAAACAAAATCCAAACACGATATTTTTTTGGAATATATGTGCTTTTTGGGAGTTGGAATCAACACAGACGGAGGCCCACAACCTCACCAAGATAGGAGGGCGTGGCATCACCCCCTGGCGCGCGGTGGTGCCTCGTGGGCACCCTGATGACCCACAAGTGTAGGGGATCTATCGTAGTCCTTTCGATAAGTAAGAGTGTCGAACCCAACGAGGAGCAGAAGGAAATGATAGGTAGTTTTCAGTAAGGTATTTTCTGCAAGCACTGAAATTATAGATAACAAATAGTTTTGTGATAAGATAATTGGTAGCAAGTGACAAACGGTAAAAGTAAATAGGTGCAGCAAGGTGTCCCAATCCTTTTTGTAGCAAAGGACAGGCCTGGACAAACTCTTATGCAAGGTAAAGCGCTCCCGAGGACATATGGGAATTATCGTCAAGCTAGTTTTCATCACGATCATCTGATTCGCATTTGGTACTTCGATAATTTGGTATGTGGGTGGACCGGTGCTTGGGTGCTGCCCTTACTTGGACAAGACTCCCACTTATGATTAACCTCTAATGCAAGCATCCGCAACTACAAAAGAAGTATTAAGGTAAACCTAACCATAGCCTGAAACATATGGATCCAAATCAGCCCCTTACGAAGCAACGCATAAACTAGGGTTTAAGCTTCTGTCACTCTAGCAACCCATCATCTACTTATTACTTCCCAATGCCTTCCTCTAGGCCCAAATAATGGTGAAGTGTCATGTACTCGACGTTCACATGACACCACTAGAGGAGATACAACATACATCTCATCAAAATATCGAACGAATACCAAATTCACATGACTACTAATAGCAAGACTTCTCCCATGTCCTCAGGAACAAAAGTAACTACTCACAAGACATAATATTGTTCATGATCAGAGGGGTATTAATATGCATAATGGATCTGAATATATGATCTTACACCAAATAAACCAACTAGCATCAACTACAAGGAGTAATCAACACTACTAGCAACCCACAGGTACCAATCTGAGGTTTGGATACAAAGATTGGATACAAGAGATGAACTAGGGTTGAGAGGAGATGGTGCTGGTGAAGATGTTGATGAAGATAGCCCTTCCCAAGATGGGAGAGTTGTTGGTGATGACGGCGGTGACGATTTCCCCCTCCCAGAGGGAAGTATCCCCGGCAGAACAGCTCTGCCGGAGCTCTAGATTGGTTTCCGCCTCGGTTCCACCTCGAGACGGCGGCGTCTGGTCCCGAAAGCCTCCTTATGATTTTTTTCCAGGTCAAAACGCTTCATATAGGAGAAGATGGGCACCTGGGGCCCACCGACTGGCCCTCGAGGCAGGGGGCGCGCCCTGGGAAGGGGGCGCGCCCCCCACCCTCGAGGCCAGCCAGTGGCCCCTCTCGTGGGTTTCTTTTGCCAGATATTTTTTATATTTTCTGAAAAAATATTCTGTGGAGTTTTGGGGCTTTTGGAGTAGTGCAGAATAGGTTTCCAGAGTTTGCTCCTTTTCCAGCCCAGAATTCCAGCTACCGGCATTCTCCCTCTTCATGTAAACCTTGTAAAATAAGAGAGAAAAGGCATAAGTATTGTGACAAAACATTTATGAACAACCCATAATGCAATAAATATCAACTTATAAGCATGATGCAAAATGAATGTATCACACCCTGTAACTCGGTTAAGGCTCTTCTTTGGGTGCAAGAAAGATAATTTATGGAAAAAATTGTGTAAAAATTTCAGCCCAATCGGAGTTACGGATCTCCGGGAATTTAAGAAATGGTGCAAGGCCGGATCTCGGGGTTGCGAAAGAGAAGAGAAAGAGAGAGAGATCCAATCTAGGAGGGGCTCTCGCCCCTCCGCCGCTATGGAGGCCATTGACCATATGGGAAACCCTCCTCCCATATAGGGAGGAGGCCAAGGAAGAAGAACAAGGAGGGGGGCTCTCCCCCCTCTCTCCAGGTGGCGCCGGAGTGCCGCCGGGGCAAGGATTGTGACAGCAATCTACATCAACAATCTTGCTACCGTCAACACCAACTTTCTCCCCCTCTATGCAGTGGTGTAACCTCTCTATTCTCGTTGTAATTCTCTACTTAAACATGGTTCTCAACACTATATATTATTATCTAATGATATGTGGTTATCCTATGGTGTTTGATTGGGTCTATTTTGTCCTATGGACTAATAGACGACCGTGGTTGGTTTGGGTGTATATTTTATTATGGTGTTGTCCTACGGTGCCTGATACATCTCCAATGTATCTACTTTTCCAAACCCTTTTGCCCTTGTTTTGGACTCTAACCTGCATGATTTGAATGGAACTAACTCGGACTGACGTTGTTTTCAGCAGAATTGCCATGGTGTTGTTTTTGTGCAAAAATAAAAAGTTCTTAGAATGACATGAAAATCTACGAAGAATTATTTTGGAAAGTTCATGGTGATTTATATCATACTCATGCTTGCATTCACTGTTAATTAATTTTAATGCATGTTCATGACCGTTGTCGCTCTCTAGCTGGTCGCTCCCCAGTCTCTTTCTAGCCTTCACCTGTACTAAGCGGGAATACTGCTTGTGCATCCACTTCCATAAACCCCAAAGTTACCCCAATGAGTCCACCATACCTTCCTATATGCGGTATTTACCTGTCATTCCAAGTAAATTTATATGTGCCAAACTCTAAACCTTCAAATGAAATCCTGTTTTGTATGCTCGAACAACTCATGTATCAACTAGGGTTGTCTATATCTTCCATGCTAGGTGGGTTATTCTCACAATGAGTGGACTCTGCTCATCATTCATGAGAAAATGGCTGGTAATCGGGATGCCCAGTCCCATGCTCAAAATCATAATAATTAAACAAAACTCCCCCAGGGTTGTTGTTGGTTTGGACGGTACCCGTTGTTTCGGACCAGCCGTGGAGTGTGCTTGTTGGTGGTTGGGGGAGTATAAACTTTACCATTCTGTTTGGGAACCGCCTATAATGTGCGTAGCATGGGAGATATCGAGATTCTTGGTTGTTATGTTGACAATGAGAGTATACCGCTCAAAATGTTATTCATTTCTATTTTAAAATCGAGCTCTGGCACCTCTACAAATCCCTGCTTCCCTCTGCGAAGGGCCTATCTATTTACTTTTATGCAGAGTCATCATCCTCTTATAAAAGAGCACCAGTAGGAGAGCACCTCTGTCATTTGCATGTATTACTATTAATTTGCATTGAGTATGATCATGACTGGATCTCTTTTACCATGAATTACAGTGTCTAGTCGGTCCTTGATCTTTAAAGGTGCTCTGCATTTATGTTTTGCAGTCACAGAAAGGGCTAGCGAGATACCATCCTGTTATATCATATCATGATTGTTTTGAGAAAATGTTGTCATCCGAGGTTTCTTATTATTGCTCGCTAGTTGGTTATGCCATTGATATGAGTAGACTTGAGACCTGAAAGTTATTGTGAATGTGGTTAGTTCATGATTTTGCTGAAACCTTGAATGTTGGCTTACATATTTACAACAAAAATAGCAAACAGAGTTTGTCAAAGTTTTTCTTTTTCACTTTCAGTTTATCAACTGAATTGCTTGAGGACAAGCAAAGGTTTAAACTTGGAGGAGTTGATACGTCTCCAACGTATCTACTTTTTCAAACCCTTTTGCCCTTGTTTTGGACTCTAACTTGCATGATTTGAATGGAACTAACCCGGACTGACACTGTTTTCAGCATAATTGCCATGGTGTTGTTTTTGTGCATAAATAAAAAGTTCTCAGAATGACCTGAAAATCTATGGAGAATTATTTTGGAAAATATGAAAAATACCTGCGGAAAGATCCAGACGAGGGGGCCCACACCCTGTCCACGAGGGTGGGGGGCGCGCCCCCTACCTCGTGGGCCCCCTGACGCTCCATCCACGTATCTCCAGATCCCATATATTCACTTTCGGGGAGAGAAAAATCAGAGAGGAAGAATTGTCGCATTTTACGATACGAAGCCGCCGCCAAGCCCTAATCTCTCTCGGGAGGGCTGATCTGGAGTCCGTTCGGGGCTCCGGAGAGTGGAGATCGTCGGCATCGTCATCATCAATCTTCCTCCATCACCAATTCCATGATGCTCACCGCCGTGCGTGAGTAATTCCATCATAGGCTTGGTGGACGGTGATGGGTTGGATGGGATCTATCATGTAATCAAGTTAGTTTTGTTAGGGTTTGATCCCTAGTATCCACTATGTTTTGAGATTGATGTTGCTATGACTTTGCTATGTTTAATGCTTGTCACTAGGGCCCGAGTGCCATGATTTCAGATCTGAACCTATTATGTTTTCATGGATATATGTGTGTTCTTGATCCTATCTTGCAGGTCTATAATCACCTACTACGTGTTATGATCCGGCAACCCCGAAGTGACAATAACCGGGACCACTCCCGGTGATGACTATAGTTTGGGGAGTTCATGTATTCACTATGTGTTAATGCTTTGGTCCGGTACTCTATTAAAAGGAGGCCTTAATATCCCTTAGTTTCCAATAGGACCCCGCTGGCATGGGAGGGTAGGACAAAAGATGTCATGCAAGTTATTTTCCATAAGCACGTATGACTATATTTGGAATACATGCCTACATTACATTGATGAACTGGAGCTAGTTATGTGTCACCCTAGGTTATAACTTTTACATGATGAATTGCATCCGACATAATTCCCCATCACCGATCCAATGCCTACGAGCTTTTCACATATTGATTGTTGCTTATTTACTTTCCCGTTGCTACTATTACAAAACTACAATAAACACTACTGTTACTTTTATTGCTGCTACCGCTATCTCCATATTACTTTGCTACTAAACTACCTTGCTGCAGATACTAAGTTTCCAGGTGTGGTTGAATTGACAACTCAGCTGCTAATACTTAAGAGTATTCTTTGGCTCCCCTTGTGTCGAATCAATAAATTTGGGTTGAATACTTTACCCTCGAAAACTGTTGCGATCCCCTACACTTGTGGGTTATCGGTGCCCTCTATGTCGTGCAAACGTTAGGGATCCCCACTGTAGAGTGTTGCAATATGTTCATGATTCACCTATAGTGGGTGGCTAGAGTGACAGAGACTTACGACCGAGAAAGGGGGTTGTTGCGTATGGGTGCAAAGAAGACTTCATACTTAAGGCTATGGTTGGGTTTTACCTTAATGATCTTTAGTAGTTGCGGATGCTTGCTAGAGTTCCAATCATAAGTGCATATGATCCAAGTATTGAAAGTATGTTAGCTCATGTCTCTCCCTCATATAAAATTGCAATAATGATTACTGTTCTAGTTATCGATTGCCTAGGAATAAATCTTTCTCTTGTGTTACAAAAAGCTTTCACTACACTACTAAATTTATTATCTTCTAATTTATTCTTAGTTTTATCCACGCAAAGTACTTCTAGTTTTATTCTTGGTCTAGGTAAAGCAAACGTTAAGTGTGTGTAGAGTTGTATCGGTGGTCGATAGAACTTGAGGGAATATTTGCTCTACCTTTAGCTCCTCGTTGGGTTCGACACTCTTACTTATTGAAAAAGGCTACAAACGATCCCCTATACTTGTGGGTTATCACTGCCCTCTGAGGCCTCCCATGTTTTCTCTGTACTGCAACCCTGGTGGTAGTACCACTGGGGCGAGCAGTAGTACCGCTCCGGTGGCACTACTGGCTCGAGGACTCGCTCCTTTGCACTGCACTACCGCCCGGGCGGTAGTACCACTCACCTGAGTGGTAGTACCACGTGGTGCAGGCTGAACACATGATAACGGTTAGATTTTTTTTCCCACTATATAAAGGGGGGTCTTCTTCCCCAAGAAGACTTACCTCTTCCTCCCACACTCCATTGTTGCTCCAAAGCTCATTTTCTCCCAATATCTCTCCCTAGCCAATCAAACTTGTTCATTTTCTGGGGATTGGCTGACAATGCCCCGGTCTACACTTCCACCAACAGAAATTTGATTCCCCTCACTAATCCCTTCGGATCTTGTTACTCTTGGGTGTTTGAGCACCCTAGATGGTTGAGGTCACCTCGGAGCCACATTCCATTGTGGTGATGCTTCGTGGTGGTGTTGGGAGCCTCCAATTCGGTTGTGGAGAGAGCCCCAACCTTGTTTGTAAAGGTCCAGTCACCGCCTTCAAGGACACCACTAGTGGAATCACGACATCTCGTGTTGTGTGAGGGCATGAGGAGAATACGGTGGCCTAGTGGCTTTTTAGGGAGCATTGTGCCTCCACACCGCTCCAGCGAAGACGTACTTCCCCTCAAAGGGAAGGAACTTCGATAACACATCCTCATCCCCACCAGATACACTTGTGGTTATCTCTTACCTTTACTTTGTGCAAGTTATCATTGTGTTGTATCCTTTGCTGGCTCTTGTTGTTGTTGTTAGCACCATATAGGTTGCTCACCTAGGTGCACATCTAGACAACCTATTTGTTGCCAAACCTAATTTGTTAAGAAAAGCTAAAAAATGGTAGTTGCCTATTCGCCCCCCTCTACACAACCATATCGATCCTTTCAACATGTTCATGATCAAGTTGCTTAAAATTCATAATCTGATTTCTTAGAGAAATAAATTTTGCAAGAGGAAAATACTTGGTAATAAAAGCATCTTTACACCTATCCCAGTAATCAATAGTATTTTGAGGAAAAGATTAAAATCAAGTTTTAGCACTATCTCGTAGCGAGGACGGAAATAATTTTATTTAAAAATTATCATTATCCACATACTTTTGCTTTTGCATATCGCACAATTCAACAAGATTTTCATGAGGACTACTAGAAAATTATCTTCCATAACAAGATTTAGCAAAGCAGCATCAATATCACATGACTTCGCACTAGTGGTGGGAGGAGAAATTGGTGTACTAATAAAATTATCATTATTAGTATTGGAAAAGTCACACAACTTGATATTTTCTTGAGATATTATAGCAACCTCAAGCAAGCAAACAATGAAAATGCAAACGAAAATGTTTTTGTGTTTTTGTGAAAACATTTTAGAAGTGTGAGAGAAGAAAACGAGAGGCAAATGGAAAATGAAAGTAAATGCATGGAGATGAAAGTTTATGTGATGACACTTGATAGGTTTTGGTGACGTCTCCCCGGCAACGGCGCCAGAAATTCTTACTGCTACTTGTGACCTACATTGGGATTTCTTCGAAGAGGAGAGGTTGGTGCTGCAGAGTAGAAATAAGTATTTCCCTCAGTTAAGAACCAAGGTTGTCAATCCAGTAGGACAACCACGCAAGACCTCGTTAACAACACCTACACACAAAATAACAAATACTTGCACCCATCGCAAACAAGGGGTTGTCGGCCGTTAATTGCAAGGATCAAGTCTCATACTGATAGATAGATAAACAAAGAAACAAAATAAAATAATGGTAAATAAATTGCAGCAAGGTATTTTTGGATTTTGTGTATGATAAAGATAGACCCGGGTCCATAGTTTTCACTAAATGCTTCTCTCTCAAACAAAAAGCATACAATGGGTAAACAAATTACTGTTTGGCAATTGATACAAAAGCGCATAGTTATGACGATATCCAAGGCAATGATCATGTATATAGGCATCACGCCTGATACAAGTAGATCGACTCCTGTCTGCATCTACTACTATTACTCCACACATCGACCGCTATCCAACATGCATCTAGATTATTAAGTTCCTAAAGAACAGAGTAATGCCTTAAGCAAGATGACATGATGTAGACAACGTAAATCCAATCAATATGAATAAACCCCATTGTTTCCCCCTTAATGGAAACAATACAAATGTGTGTCATGTCCCTTTCTGTCACTGGGATATAGATCACCGCAAGATTGAACCCATCACAAAGCACCTCCCCCATTGCAAGATAAATCAATCTAGTTAGCCAAACCAAACAGATAGATCGGACAGAAATACAAAGATATAACAATCATGGATAAAAGAGTTCACACAAGACTCAGATAATACTCATAGATAATCTCATCATAAGCCCACAATTCATCAGATCCGAACAAACACACCGCAAAAGAAGATTACATCGAATAGATCTCCAAGAATATTAAGGAGAACATTGTATTGAAGATCAAAGAGAGAGAAGAAGCCATCTAGCTACTAGTTATGGACCTGTAGGTCCATTGTAAACTACTCACACATCATCGGAAGGGCAGCAAGGTTGATGTAGAAGCTCTCCGCAGTTGATTCCCCCTCCAGGAGTGTACCAAAAAAGGCCTCCAGATGGGATCGCTCGAGAACAAAAACTTGCGGCGATGGAAAAAGTATTTTAGGTGGCTCTCTGTTGGTTTCTCGATTTTAGAGAATTTATAGAGTTGGAATTAGGTCAGACGGAGGAACGAGGGGCCCACAAGTTACTTGGGCGCACCCAAGTGCCTTGTGGCCCACTCCTTCGTCTTCTGGACTCCTTCTGAAGCTTCCTTGGTCTCTTATGTCCAGAAAAAAATCGTCAAAAAATTTCATGGCATTTGGACTTCGTTTGGTACAGAATTTGTGGAAAACCAAAAATAGGCAAAAGAAAAAACAACAACTGACACTTGGCACTAAGTTAATAGGTTAGTCCCAAAAAAGATATTATATTGCGTATAAAACATTTAAGATTGATACCATAATCGCATGGTACAATCAAAAGTTGTAGATACGTTGGAGACCTATCATGCTTCCTGTCCAAAGTGGTCAGCCCCACTCCGGAGCATCAGTGCACGCATTCATGCCTGCCAGAGCGGATGCGACTGCTAACTAGCGCCAGCATTTAAGTGGCGCACTGGCCGAGGGAGCCCAGCCCGCGCCGCTTCCTGGTGCAGGCATTTGCTACGCATTCATACGACGCAACGGCCGCCCGTTGGCCCATCTACCGCCCACATTGATGGCACGCGGTTGCTGAGGAGTCTCCTCCTACGCCACCCGTTCGTCCCTTTTCCGCCCACCATTGCTATATAAACCATTGCCCCAGCCATAGCCGCAGTCACTGCCTCTGATCCCTCTCTGCACCACTCCAACCATGGATCCCTCCTGATACGTCTCCGTCGTATCTATAATTTTTTATTGTTCCATGCCAATATTCTACAACTTTTACATACTTTTGGCAACTTTTTATACTATTTTTGGGACTAACATATTGATCCAGTGCCCAGTGCCAGTTCCTGTTTGTTGCATGTTTTTTGTTTCGCAGAATATCCGTATCAAACAGAGTCCAAACGGGATAAAAACAGACGGATATTTTTTTGGAATATATGTGAATTTTGGGAAGTGGAATCAACGTGAGACGATGCCCGAGGGGGCCACGAGGCAGGGGGCACGCCCTAGGGGGTGGGCGCACCCCTGACCCTCGTGGCCACCCCGTAAGGTGGTTGGTGCCCTTCTTTCTCCGCAAGAAAGCTAATATCCGGATAAAAATCGTGTCAAAAATTCAGCCCAATCGGAGTTACGAATCTTCGGGAATATAAAAAACGGTGAAAGGCCATAATCTGGGAACGCAGAAACAGAGAGAGACAAAGAGAGCGATCCAATCTCGGAGGGGCTCTCGCCCCTCCACCGCCATGGAGCCCATGGACCAGAGGGGAAACCCTTCTCCCACCTAGGGAGAAGGCCAAGGAAGAAGGAGAAGCAGGGGGGCTCTCTCCCCCTCACTTCCGGTGGGGCCGAAGTGCCACCGGGGCCGTCATCGTGTGACGGCGATCTACACCAAAATCTCTGTCATCTTCACCAACATCTTTATCACCTTCCCCCATCTATCTACAGCGGTCCACTCTCCCGCAACCCGTTGTACCCTCTACTTGAACATGGTGCTTTATGCTTCATATTATTATCCAATGATGTGTTGCCATCCTATGATGTGTGAGTAGATTGTCATTGTCCTATCGGTAAATGGTGAATTGCTATGATTGGTTTAAATTGCTTGTGGTTATGTTACTGTGCTTTGGTGCCCATCATATGAGCGCGCGCGTGGATCACACCATATGGTTAGTTATATGTTGATAGGACTACGTATTGGAGGGCAAGAGTGACAGAAGCTTCAACCTAGCGTAGAAATTGATGCATACGGGATTGAAGGGGGGCCAATATGTCTTAATGCTATGGTTGGGTTTTACCTTAATGAACGTTAGTAGTTGCGGATGCTTGCTAATAGTTCCAATCATAATTGCATAGAATTCCAAGTCAGGGATGACATGCTAGCAGTGGCCTCTCCCACATAAAACTTGCTATCGGTCTAGTAACGTAGTCAATTGCCTAGGGGCAATTTCGCAACTCCTACCACCACTTTTCCACACTCGCTATACTAAATTTATTGTTTCTTTATCTAAACAGCCCCTAGTTTATATTTACGTGTTCTTTATATTCTTGCAAACCTATCCCACAAAAACTACAAAGTACATATAGTTTCATACTTGTTCTAGGTAAAGTAAACGTCAAGCGTGCGTAGAGTTGTATCAGTGGTCGATAGAACTTGAGGGAATATTTGTTCTACCTTTAGCTCCTCGTTGGGTTCGACACACTTACTTATCGAAAGAGGCTACAGCTGATCCCCTACACTTGTGGGTTATCAAGACCTTTTTCTGGCGCCGTTGCCGGGGAGCAATAGCGTGGGGTGAATATTGTCGTGTGTGCTTGTTTGCTTTATCACTAAGTAGATTTTATTTGCTGTTCCAAGTTGTTCTCTATCTTTAGTTATGGATAGGGAACATGAAATACCAAAAAAATTAGGTGTACTGGCTACTCATGGAGATGGGGAACCTCCTAAAACCCTCGATGCTCATTATGTGAAAGATATTATGTACTACTTTGATAATCCTGAGAAAACCCCATTCAACTACATAATGGGAGTAACGTTGGATCAACGTGAATACTTTAAGGATTATCGCTTGACACAAAAAGGGAAACTATTATGGGATAAAATTTATATGTTGCATTGGTATGCTCGGTGATAGGTCCATTTTCCATCATGCTTATATGTTGATATTTATTGCATTATGGGCTGTTCATACATGTTTTGTCGGAATACTTATGCCTTTTCTCTCTTATTTTACAAGGTTTACATGAAGAGGGAGAATGCCGGCAGCTGGAATTCTGGGCTGGAAAAGGAGCAAACTCTGGAAACCTATTCTGCACAACTCCAAAAGCCCTGAAACTCAACAGAACATCGTTTTGGAAAATATAAAAAATATCTGGCGAAAGAAACCCACGAGAGGGTGGGGGGCGTGCCCCCCTTCCCGGGGCGTGCCCCCTACCTCGAGGGCCAGCCGGCAGGGCCCCGAGGCCCATCTTCTCCTATATGAGGTGTTTTTTACCTGGAAAAAATCAGAAGGAGGTTTTCGGGACCAGACGCTGCCGTCTCGAGGCGGAACCAAGGCGGAAACCAATCTAGGGCTCCGGCAGAGCTGTTCTGCCGGGGATACTTCCCTCCGGGAGTTGGAAATCGTCACCGGCGTCATCACCAACAACTCTCCCATCTTGGGGAGGTCTATCTTCATCAACATCTTCACCAGCACCATCTCCTCTCAAACCCTAGTTCATCTCTTGTATCCAATCTTTGTACCCAAACCTCAGATTGGTACCTGTGGGTTGCTAGTAGTGTTGATTACTCCTTGTAGTTGATGCTAGTTGGTTTATTTGGTGGAAGATCATATGTTCAGATCCATTATGCATATTAATACCCCTCTGATCATGAACAATATTATGTCTTGTGAGTAGTTGCTTTTGTTCCTGAGGACATGGGAGAAGTCTTGCTATTAGTAGTCATGTGAGTTTGGTCTTCGTTCGATATTTTGATGAGATGTATGTTGTCTCTCCTCTAGTGGTGTCATGTGAACGTCGACTACATGACACTTCACCATTATTTGGGCCTAGAGGAAGGCATTGGGAAGTAATAAGTAGATGATGGGTTGCTAGAGTGATATAAGCTTAAACCCTAGTTTATGTGTTGCTTCGTAAGGGGCTGATTTGGATCCATATGTTTCAGGCTATGGTTAGGTTTACCTTAATAATTCTTTTGTAGTTGTGGATGCTTGCATTAGAGGTTAATCATAAGTGGTAGGGTTGTCCAAGTAAGGGCAGCACCCTTGGACCGTTCCACCCACATACCAAATTATCAAAGTACCGAACGCGAATTAGATGATCGTGATGAAAACTAGCTTGACGATAATTCCCATGTGTCCTCGGGAGCGCTTTACTTTATATAAGAGTTTGTCCAGGCTTATCCTTTGCTACAAAAAGGATTGGGCCATCTTGCTACACCTTATTTACTTTTACCGTTTGTCACTTGCTACCAATTACCTTATCACAAAACTATCTGTTACCTATAATTTCAGTGCTTGCAGAAAATAGCTTACCGAAAAACTGCCTATCATTTCCTTCTGCTCCTCGTTGGGTTCGACACTCTTACTTATCGAAAGGACTACGATAGATTCCCTACACTTGTGGGTCATCAAGACTCTTTTCTGGCGCCGTTGCCGGGGAGTGAAGCGCCTTTGGTAAGTGGAATTTGGTAAGGAAAAAATTTATAGTGTGCTGAAATTTAATGCCACTTGTTACTATGGCTCAAAATCCTTTGAGGGGCTTGTTCGGGGTATCTTCACCCCGAGAAGAAGAGCAAAGAGTTGCTCCTCAACCTACCACACCTATTAAAAATGTTTCCTTTGAGATTCCTTCGGGTATGATAGAAAAACTGCTTGAAAATCCCTATACAGGAGACGGAACACTTCACCCTGATTTACATCTAATCTATGTGGATGAAGTTTGTGGATTGTTTAAGCTTGCAGGTATGCCCGAGGATGTTATCAAGAAGAAGGTCTTCCCTTTATCTTTGAAGGGAGATGCCTTGACATGGTTTAGGCTATGCGATGATATGGGATCATGGAACTATAATCGTGTGAAGTTGGAATTTCATGAGAAGTTATACCCTATGCACCAGGTTCATCGTGATCGCAATTATATTTATAATTTCTGGCCTCGAGAAGGAGAAAGCATCGCTCAAGCTTGGGGGAGGCTTAAGTCAATGTTATATTCATGCCCCAATCATGAGCTCTCAAGGGAAATGATTATTCAAAAAATTTATGCTCGGCTTTCTCATAATAATCGCTCCATGCTCGATACTTCATGTTCGGGCTCTTATATGATGAAGACTATTGACTTCAAATGGGATTTATTGGAAAGAATTAAACGCAACTCTGAAGATTGGGATCTTGACGAAGGTAAGGAGTCAGGTATGACCCCTAAGTTTGATTGTGTTAAAGCTTTTATGGATACCGATGTTTTTCGTGAGTTTAGCACTAAATATGGACTTGACTCGGAGATAGTAGCTTCTTTCTGTGAATCCTTTGCTACTCATGTTGATCTCCCCAAGGAGAAGTGGTTTAAATACCATCCCCCTATTGAAGTAAAAGTAGTTGAACCTATTAAAGTTAAAGAAAAGACTATCACTTATAATGTTGATCCTATTATTCCTACCGCTTATATTGAGAAACCACCTTTCCCCATTAGGATAAAGGATCATGCTCAAGCTTCAACTATAGTTCGTAAGAGTAATACTAGAACACCTACACCCTCTGAGCAAATTAAAGTTGAACCTAGTGTTGCTATGGTTAAAGATCTCTTGGTGGAAGATTTAGATGGACATGTTATTTATCTCCAAGAAGAGTCTGCTAGAATAGCCAAACCCAATGCTAGGAATAAACATAAACCTGTTGTAGGCTTGCCTGTCATCTCTGTTAAGATAGGGGATCATTGCTATCATGGTTTATGTGACGTAGGTGCTAGTGTGAGTATTATCCCTCTTGATCTGTACAACGAAATTATGCATGATATTGCACCTGTTGAGTTAGAAGGGATTGATGTTACTATTAAGCTTGCCAATAGAGATACTATTTCACCAGTTGGGATTGTTAGAGATATTGAAGTCTTGTGTGGGAAGGTTAAATACCTTGCTGATTTTCTTGTTCTTAGTTCCCCACAAGATGCATTCTGCCCCATTATATTTGGTAGACCCTTCTTGAATACTGTTAATGCCAAGATAGACTGCGTTAAAGATATTGTCACTGTAGGATTAGGGGATATGTCTCATGATTTTAACTTCGCTAAATTCCGTAGACAACCCCTTGAAATGGCACCACCCAGTAAGGACGAAATTATTGGTCTTGCTTCTATTGTCGTGCCAACTAATGATCCTTTAGAACAATACTTGCTAGACCATGAAAATGATACGCATATGAATGAGAGAAGGGAAATAGATGAAACATTCTATAAACAAGGACCCGTATTGAAAAACAACTTGCCTATTGAAATCCTAGGGGATCCTCCTCCACCCAAGGGTGATCCTGTGTTTGAACTTAAACCTTTGCCTGATAATCTTAAGTATGTTTATCTTGATGAAAAGAAGATATATCATGTTATTATCAGTGCTAACCTTTCAGAGCATGAAGAAGAAGAATTATTGAAAACTCTGAAGAAGCACTGTGCTGGTATTGGATATACTCTGGATGGTCTTAAGGGCATTAGTCCCACTATATGCCAACACAAGATAAAATTGGAAGAAAATGCTAAACCAGTTATTGATCATCAGCGACGATTAAATCCTAAGATGAAAGAAGTGGTAAGAAAGGAAATATTAAAGATTCTAGAGGCAGGTATTATCTATCCAGTTGCTGATAGCCAGTGGGTAAGTCATGTCCATTGTGTTCCTAAGAAAGGAGGTATGACTGTTGTCCCTAATGATAAAGATGAATTGATCCCGCAAAGAATAGTTACAGGTTATAGGATGGTAATTGATTTCCGTATGTTAAATAAAGCCACTAAGAAAGATCATTACCCCTTGCCATTTATTGATCAAATGCTAGAAAGGTTATCCAAACATACTCATTTCTGCTTTCTAGATGGTTATTCTGGTTTCTCACAAATACCTGTGTCAAAAGGGGATCAAGAAAAGACCACCTTTACTTGTCCTTTCGGTACCTTTGCTTATAGACGTATGCCTTTTGGTTTATGTAATGCACCTGCTACCTTTCAAAGATGCATGATGGCTATATTCTCTAATTTTTGTGAAAAGATTGTTGAGGTTTTCATGGATGATTTCTCCGTTTACGGAACTTCTTTTGATGATTGCTTAAGCAACCTTGATCGAGTTTTGCAGAGATGTGAAGACACTAACCTTGTCTTGAATTGGGAGAAGTGCCACTTTATGGTTAATGAAGGCATTGCCTTGGGACATAAAATTTCTAAAAGAGGTATTGAAGTTGACAAAGCTAAAGTTGATGCTATTGAAAAGATGCCATGCCCAAAGGACATCAAAGGTATACGAAGTTTCCTTGGTCATGCCGGGTTTTATAGGAGGTTCATAAAGGACTTCTCCTAAATCTCCAGGCCTCTAACTAATCTCTTACAAAAAGATATTCCTTTTGTCTTTGATGATGATTGTCTGGAAGCATTTGAAATACTTAAGAAAGCATTGATCTCTGCACATATTGTCCAGTCTCCTGACTGGAATTTACCCTTTGAGATTATGTGCGATGCTAGTGACTATGCTGTAGGAGCTTTTCTAGGGCAAAGAGTTGATAAGAAATTGAATGTTATCCAGTATGCTAGTAAACTCTAGATAGTGCCCAAAGAAATTATGCTACTACTGAGAAAGAATTTTTAGCAGTTGTGTTTGCTTGTGATAAGTTTAGACCCTATATTGTTGATTCTAAAGTAACTATTCACACTGATCATGCTGCTATCAAATACCTCATGGAAAAGAAAGATGCTAAACCTAGACTTATTAGATGGGTTCTCTTGCTGCAAGAATTTGACTTGTATATTATTGATAGAAAGGGAGCTGAGAACCCCGTAGCAGATAACTTGTCTAGGCTAGAGAATGTACTTGCTGACCTAGAACCTATTGATGACAACTTTCCTGATGAACAATTAGCTGTCATAAGTACTTCTCGTACTGCTCCATGGTATGCTGATTATGCTAATTATATTGTTGCTAAGTTTATACCTCCTAGCTTCACATACCAGCAAAAGAAAATTTTCTTCTATGATTTGAGACATTACTTCTGGGATGACCCACATCTTTATAAAGAAGGAGTAGATGGTATTATTAGATGTTGTGTACCAGAGCATGAACAGGAACAGATCCTACGCAAGTGCCACTCCGAAGCTTATGGAGGACACCATGCGGGACATAGAACTGCACACAAGGTATTGCAATCCGGTTTTTATTGGCCTACTCTCTTCAAGGATGCCCGTAAGTTTGTCTTATCTTGTGATGAATGTCAAAGAATTGGTAATATTAGTAGACGTCAAGAAATGCCTATGAATTATTCACTTGTTATTGAACCATTTGATGTTTGGGGCTTTGATTATATGGGACCTTTTCCTGCCTCTAATGGGTACACACATATTTTAGTTGTTGTTGATTACGTTACTAAGTGGGTAGAAGCTATTCCAACTAGTAGTGCTGATCATAACACCTCTATTAAGATGATTAAGGAAGTTATTTTCCCGAGGTTTGGAGTCCCTAGATATCTAATGACTGATGGTGGTTCACACTTTATTCATGGTGCTTTTCGTAAGATGCTTGCTAAATATGATGTCAACCATAGAATTGCATCCCCCTATCACCCACAGACTAGTGGTCAAGTAGAACTAAGTAATAGGGAGTTGAAACTAATCTTGCAAAAGACAGTTAATAGGTCTAGAAAGAATTGGTCCAAGAAACTTGATGATGCATTATGGGCCTATAGAACTGCATACAAAAATCCTATGGGTATGTCTCCATATAAGATGGTATATGGAAAAGCTTGTCACTTACCTCTTGAGTTAGAACATAAGGCATATTGGGCTGTTAAAGAGCTCAACTACGATTTCAAACTTGCCAGTGAGAAGAGGCTATTTGACATTAGCTGCCTTGATGAGTGGAGAACCCAGGCCTACGAGAATGCCAAGTTATTTAAAGAAAAGGTTAAAAGATGGCATGACAAAAGAATACAAAAGCGTGAGTTTAACGTCGGTGATTATGTCTTGCTATTCAACACTCGTTTAAGATTTTTTACAGGAAAACTTCTCTCCAAGTGGGAAGGTCCTTCCATTATCGAGGAGGTCTATCGTTCCGGTGCCATAAAAATCAAAAACTTCGAACGCACAAATCCAAAGATGGTGAATGGTCAAAGAATCAAACATTATATCTCAGGTAATCCTATTAATATTGAAACTAATGTTATTGAAACCATAACCCCAGAGGAATACATAAGGAACACTTTCCAGAATGATTCAGCCTCCGAAAAGGAAGAGGTACGTGATACGGTAAGTAAACCGACTCCAAAACAGTTCTAAAGGCATTTTTTCTCCGTTTTGGAATATTTAGAAAAATAGAAAAATAAACCGCAGTCCGGAGGAGACACGAGGCCTCCTCGAGGGTGGGGGGCGCGCCCCCTGCCTCGAGGGCACCCCGTGTGTCCCCCGGACACCGTTTTCTTGTGGGTTACTCCTTTTGTTCGGGAAAAAATCATTATATATACTCCCGTAGGTTTTGACCTCTGTGTCACGCAAAAATCCTCTGTTCTCGTTTCGAGTTGTTCTGTGTTAAGGTTTGCGAAGCCAGACATCATGTTGTCTCCCTCCTCCAACAAAGAAGGCAACGATGCTTGGCTAACGAAGATAGATCTGAAGAGGGAAGGACCCGAGGAGATCCACAAGGAGAAGAAGATCAAGATGGAGGTGGAGGATCGGGCTCCAGCGGCGGGAGAAGAAGACACCTCTAAATCCCTTCCTAATCTCTTTACCTCAACTGAGCTAGAAGCTTTCAGGATGATTGAGTTAGCTCAGATTCGAAACAAGCATCTCACAAGTGAAAATCTTTTGTTGAAGGATTACATAGCTGCTCTCAAAGGTATTATCCGCAAGCTGGAAGATCTCTTATGCTCGATATATGAGGATCCCCCGTCACTACTTGCAACTCCATCCTCACCACCCCCGAAGAAGGAGACATAATCATATGGGTATGGGCACTCCCCTTGGCAACTGCCAAACTTGGGGGAGTGACCCTGGTATCGTATCACCATCACTCCTATCTTTACCGTTTTACTTAGTTCGATCCTTTTGGTAGTATCTTGATCTAGTAGAATAAAGTTAGCATGATCTAGTTGTGAGCTTTTTGCTTTGTGAGCTTTATCCTTTGTAATCGAGTATGTGAGCTATATAATAAAGATTAGTGTTGAGTCAAGGGCTTGATGTCCTCACTTGGGTCATGATAAAAAGAAAGAAAACATAAAGAGTATCAAAGAGATCATATCGATCTTATGGGAAGTAATGACTTCACATACAAGAGTATGATAAATAAAAGTTGTTGGGGGGTGACAAACATAGTTTTGGTCATTGTTGCAATTAATAGGAAGTAATAAAAGAAGAGATGCTTCACATACAAATATACTATCTTGGACATCTTTTATGATTGTGAGCACTCATTAAAGTATGACATGCTAAAGAGTTGATATTGGACAAGGAAGACAACATAATGGGTTATGTCTTCTTATATCCGAAATAAAGTATATTGTCATGGATCATCCAACATGTTGAGCTTGCCTTCTCCCCTCATGCTAGCCAAAACTCCTCGCACTAAGTAGAGATACTACTTGTGCTTCCATATATCCTTAAACCCAGTTTTGCCATGAGAGTCCACCATACTTACCTATGGATCGAGAAAGATCCTTCCAAGTAAGTTGTCATGTTGCAAATCCGCTAAATTATGTATGATTTATTAGTGTGGGAGAAATTAGCTTTATACGATCTTGTGATATGGAAGTAATAAAAGCGACGGACTGTATAATAAAGGTCCTTATCACAAGTGGCAATATAAAGCGAAGTTCTTCTATGCTAAGACTTTGTGCATTCAATCATAAAAACACATGACAACCTCTGCTTCCCTCTGCGAAGGGCCTACCTATTATTCATGTCTTATAAGTGTCAAGGTGAAATCCACCTTTCCTTTTTACATTTTATCCTTTGGCAAGCACATTGTGTTGGAAAGATCCTGATATATATATATATATATATATATATATATATATATATATATATATATATATATATATATATATATATATATATCCACTTGGATGTAAGTTTTCATGATCTATTACTGTTGACATTACCCTTGAGGTAAAAGGTTGGGAGGCAACACCATAAGCCCCTATCTTTCTCTGTGTCCGATTAAAACTCCATAAACATAAGTATTGCGTGAGTGTGAACAATTGTGAAAGACTATATGATAGTTGAGTATGTAGGCTTGCTGAAAAGCTCTTATATTGACTCTTTCCGATATTGCGATAATTTGCAATTGCTTCAATGACCGAGACCAAAGTTTGTTAGTTTCCAATGAAGTTTATGATGCATACTTGACATTGTGGATGAATTGTTACTTAGCATAAGAATCATATGACTATATTTATATAAGTTGTTGTTATGAGAATGATCATGATGCCCTCATGTCCATATTTTGTTTTTATCGACACCTCTATCTCTAAACATGTGGACATATTTTTTCGATATCGTCTTTCGCTTGAGGACAAGCGAGGTCTAAGCTTGGAAGAGTTGATACGTCTATTTTGCATCATGCTTATACTATGTTGATATTTATTGCATTATGGGTTGTTCATACATGTTTTGTCACAATACTTATGCATTTTCTCTCTTATTTTACAAGGTTTACATGAAGAGGGAGAATGCCGGCAGCTGGAATTCTGGGCTCGAAAAGGAGAAAACTCTGGAAACCTATTCTGCACAACTCCAAAAGCCCTGAAACTCAACAGAATATCGTTTCAGAAAATATATGAAATATTTGGCGAAAGAAACCCACGAGAGGGGCCACCGGCTGGCCTCGAGGGTGGGGGGCGTGCCCCCCTTCCCAGGGCGTGCCCCCCTACCTCGAGGGCCAGCCGGCAGGGCTCCGAGGCCCATCTTCTCCTATATGAGCTGTTTTTGACCTGGAAAAAATCAGAAGGAGGCTTTCGGGACCAGACGCCGCCGTCTCGAGGCAGAATCGAGGCGGAAACCAATCTAGGGCTCCGGTAGAGCTGTTCTGCCATGGATACTTCCCTCCGGGAGGGGGAAATCATCATCGCTGTGATCACCAACAACTCTCCCATCTCGGGGAGGGCTATCTTCATCAACATATTCACCAGCACCATCTCCTCTCAAACCCTAGTTCATCTCTTGTATCCAATCTTTGTACCCGAACCTCAGATTTGTACCTGTGGGTTGCTAGTAGTGTTCATTACTCCTTGTAGTTGATGCTAGTTGGTTTATTTGGTGGAAGATCATATGTTCAGATCCATTATGCATATTAATACCCCTCTGATCATGAACAATATTATGTCTTGTGAGTAGTTGCTTTTGAAGGAAATATGCCCTAGAGGCAATAATAAAGATGTTATTTGTATTTCCTTATATCATGATAGATGTCTTTTATTCATGCTAGAATTGTATTAACCGGAAACTTAGTACATGTGTGGATACATAGACAAAACAGTATGTCCCTAGTATGCCTCTACTAGACTAGCTCATTGATCAAAGATGGTTATGTTTCCTAGCCATAGACATGAGTTGTCATTTGATCAACGAGATCACATCATTAGGAGAATGATGTGATGGACAAGACCCATCTGTTAGCATAGCACTATGATCGTTTAGTTTAACTGCTATTGCTTTCTTCATGACTTATACATGTTCCTATGACTATGAGATTATGCAACTCCCGAATACCGTAGGAACACCTTGTGTGCTATCAAACGTCACAACGTAACTGGGTGATCATAAAGATGCTCTACAGGTGTCTCCGAAAGTATTCGTGGTGTTGGCATAGATCAAGATTAGGATTTGTCACTCCGAGTGTCGGAGAGGTATCTCTGGGCCCTCTCGGTAACACACATCACAATAAGCCTTGCAAGCAAAAGACTAATGAGTTAGTCACGAGATGATGTGTTACGGAACGAGTAAAGAGACTTGCCGGTAACGAGATTGAACTAGATATGGAGATACCGACGATCGAATCTCGGGCAAGTAACATACCGATGACAAAAGGAACAACGTATGTTGTTATGCGGTTTGACCGATAAAGATCTTCGTAGAATATGTAGGAGCCAATATGAGCATCCAGGTTCCGCTATTGGTTATTGACCGGAGATGAGTCTCGGTCATGTCTACATAGTTCTCGAACCCGTAGGGTCCGCACGCTTAACGTTTGATGACGATCGGTATTATGAGTTTATGAGTATTGATGTACCGAAGGTAGTTCGGAGTCTCGGATGAGATCACGGACATGACGAGGAGTCTCGGAATGTCCGAGACATAAAGATTGATATATTGGACGACTATATTCGGACACCGGAAGTGTTCCGGAAAAGTTTCGGATTTATCGGGAATGCCGGAGGGGGTTACCGGAACCCCCTACGAGAGGGGATGGTCCATAGTGGGCCTAAAGGGAAAGAGAGAGGCAGCCCATAGGGCTGGCCGGCGCCCCCACCTAGGGTTCCTAGTTGGACTAGGATTTGGGGGGGCGCCACCTCTCCTATTCCTTTCCCCCTTCTTCCTTTTGGTGAATCCTACTAGGAATAGGATTGCAATCCTATTCCTAGTAGGACTCCTTCCCTAGCCGCACCAGGAAGGGCCGGCCGGCCTCCCTCCCTTGCTCCTTTATATACGGGGGCAGGGGGGCACCCAAAGACACACAAGTTGAATTGTTTTAGCCGTGTGCGGTGCCCCCCTCCACAGAATCACACCTCGGTCATACCGTCGCGGAGCTTAGGCGAAGCCCTGCGCCGGTGAACACATCATATCCGTCACCACGCCGTCGTGCTGACGAAACTCTCCCGTGAAGCTCAACTGGATCAAGAGCTCGTGGGACGTCATCAAGCTGAACGTGTGCTGAACGCGGAGGTGTCGTACGTTCGGTGCTTGATCGGTTGGATCGCGAAGAAGTTCGACAACATCAACCGCGTCACTTAACGCTTCCGCTCCCGGTCTACGAGGGTACGTAGACACACTCTTCCCTCTCGTTTCTATGCATCTGGTAGATAGATCTTGCGTGATCGTAGGAAAATTTTAAAATACTACGTTCCCCAACAGTGGCATCAGAGCCAGGTCTATGCGTAGATGATATGCACGAGTAGAACACAATGAGATTGTGGACGATACTAGTCATACTGCTTACCAGCATGTCATACTTTGCTTCGGCGGTATTGTGAGATGAAGCGGCCCGGACCGACATTACGCGTACGCTTACGCGAGACTGGTTTCACCGTTACGAGCACTCGTTGCTTAAAGGTGACTGGCGGGTGTCTGTCTCTCTCACTTTAGCTGAATCAAGTGTGGCTACGCCCGGTCCTTGTGAAGGTTAAAACAGCACATACTTGACGAAACATCGTTGTGGTTTTGTATGCGTAGGTAAGAACGGTTCTTGCTAAGCCCGTAGCAGCCACGTAAAACTTGCAACAAACAAAGTAGAGGACGTCTAACTTGTTTTTGCAGGGCATGTTGTGATGTGATATGGTCAAGACATGATGAGTTATACGGTTTTGTATGAGATGATCATGTTTTGTAAAGTTAGCGGCAACTGGCAGGAGCCATATGGTTGTCGCTTTATTGTATGAAATGCAATCGCCATGTAATTGCTTTACTTTATCACTAAGCGGTAGCGATAGTCGTGGAAGCAATAGTTGGCGAGACGACAACGATGCTACGATGAAGATCAAGGTGTCAAGCCGGTGACGAAGGTGATCATGACGGTGCTTTGAAGATAGAGATCAAAAGCACAAGATGATGATGGCCATATCATGTCACATATTTTGATTGCATGTGATGTTTATCTTATTATGCTTCTTATTTTGCTTAGAACGACGGTAGCATTATAAGATGATCCCTTACTAAATTTCAAGGTATAAGTGTTCTCCCTGAGTATGCACCGTTGCGAAAGTTCGTCGTGCCGATACACCACGTGATGATCGGGTGTGATAAGCTCTACGTTCAAATACAACGGGTGTAAGCCAGTTTTGCACACGCAGAATACTCGGGTTAAACTTGACGAGCCTAGCATATACAGATATGGCCTCGGAACACTGGAGACCGAAAGGTCGAGCGTGAATCATATAGTAGATATGATCAACATAAGATGTTCACCATTGAAAACTACTCCATCTCACGTGATGATCGGACATGGTTTAGTTGATTTGGATCACGTGATCATTTAGATGACCAGAGGGATGTCTATCTAAGTGGGAGTTCTTTAAATTAATATGATTAAATTGAACTTTAATTTATCATGAACTTAGTCCTGATAGTTTTGCATATCTATGTCGTTGTAGATCAATGGCCCGTGCTACCGTTCCTTTGAATTTTAATGCATTCCTAGAGAAAGCTAAGTTGAAAGATGATGGTAGCAATTACACGGACTGGGTCCATAACCTGAGGATTGTCCTCATTGCTGCACAGAAGAATTATGTCCTTGAAGCACCGCTAGGTGACAAGCCCCCTTCCGCTAATGCAGACACTTTGAACGTCTGGCAGTCGCGGTCTGATGACTACACGATAGTTCAGTGTGCCATGCTTTACGGCTTAGAACCGGGACTTCAACGACGTTTTGAACGTCATGGAGCATATGAGATGTTCCAGGAGTTGAAATTAATATTTCAAGCAAATGCCCGAATTGAGAAATATGAGATTTCCAATAAGTTCTACAGCTGCAAGATGGAGGAGAATAGTTCTATCAGTGAACACTTGCTCAGAATGTCTGGGTACTACAATCATATGACTTAACTTGGTTGCAAAGTTGACGAGGATAGTGTTATTGATAGAGTTCTTCAATCACTGCCACCAAGCTATAAAGGCTTCGTGATGAACTATAACATGCAAGGGATGCAAAAGACAATTCCCGAGCTCTTCGCTATGCTCAAAGCTGCGGAGGTAGAAATCAAAAAGGAGCATCAAGTGTTGATGGTTAACAAGACCACTAGTTTCAAGAAAAAGGGCAAGGGAAAGAAAGGGAACTTCAAAAAGAATAGCAAGTCAGTTGCTACTTCCACGAAGAAACCCAAATCTGGAGCCAAGCCTGAAACTGAGTGCTTCTACTGCAAGGGGACTGGACACTGGAAGCGGAACTGCCCCAAGTATTTGGCGGATAAGAAGGATGGCAAGATGAACAAAGGTATATGTGATATACATGTTATTGATGTGTACCTTACTAATGCTCGTAGTAGTACTTGGGTATTTGATACCGGTTCGGTTGCTAATATTTGTAACTCGAAACAGGGACTACGGATTAAACGAAGATTAGCTAAGGACGAGGTGACGATGCGCGTGGGAAACGGTTCCAAAGTCGATGTGATCGCCGTCGGCACGCTACCTCTACATCTACCTTCGGGATTAGTTATAGACCTAAATAATTGTTATTTGGTGCCAGCGTTAAGCATGAGCATTATATCTGGATCTTGTTTATTGCGAGACGGTTATTCATTTAAATCAGAGAATAATGGTTGTTCCATTTTAATGAATAATATCTTTTATGGTCATGCACCCTTGAAGAGTGGTCTATTCTTATTGGATCTCGATTGTAGTGATACACATATTCATAGTATTGAAACCAAAAGATGCAAGGTTAATAATGATAGTGCAACTTATTTGTGGCACTGCCATTTAGGTCATATTGGTGTAAAACGCATGAAGAAACTCCATAAAGATGGACTTTTGGAATCACTTGATTATGAATCACTTGGTGCTTGCGAACCATGCCTCATGGGCAAGATGACTAAAACTCCGTTCTCCGGAACTATGGAGCGAGCAACAGATTTGTTGGAAATCATACATACTGATGTATGTGGACCAATGAGTGTTGATGCTCGCGGCGGGTATCGTTATTTTCTGACCTTCACTGATGATTTGAGCAGATATGGGTATATCTACTTAATGAAACAAAAGTCTGAAACATTTGAAAAGTTCAAAGAATTTCAGAGTGAAGTAGAGAATCATCGTAACAAGAAAATAAAGTTCCTACGATCTGATCGTGGAGGAGAATATTTGAGTTACGAGTTTGGTCTTCATTTGAAACAATGTGGAATAGTTTCACAACTCACGCCACCTGGAACACCACAGCGTAATGGTGTGTCCGAACGTCGTAACCGTACTTTATTGGATATGGTGCGATCTATGATGTCTCTTTCCGATTTACCACTATCGTTTTGGGGTTATGCTTTAGAGACAGCTGCATTCACGTTAAATAGGGCACCATCTAAATCCGTTGATACGACACCTTATGAACTATGGTTTGGCAAGAAACCAAAGTTGTCGTTTCTTAAAATTTGGGGCTGCGATGCTTATGTGAAAACACTTCAACCTGATAAGCTCGATCCCAAGTCGGAAAAATGTGTCTTCATAGGATACCCAAAAGAGACTGTTGGGTACACCTTCTATCACAGATCCGAAGGCAAAATATTCGTTGCTAAGAACGGATCCTTTCTAGAAAAAGAGTTTCTCTCGAAAGAAGTGAGTGGGAGGAAAGTAGAACTTGATGAGGTAATTGTACCTTCTCCCGGATTGGAAAATAATACATCACAGGAAATTGTTCCAGTGATTCCTACACCAATTAATGAGGAAGTTAATGATAATGATCATGAAACTTCGGATCAAGTTTCTACTGAACGTCGTAGATCAACCAGAGTACGTTCCGCACCAGAGTGGTACGGCAACCCAGTTCTGGAAATCATGTTACTAGACCATGATGAACCTACGAACTATGAGGAAGCGATGATGAGCCCAGATTCCGCAAAATGGCTTGAAGCCATGAAATCTGAGATGGGATCCATGTATGAGAACAAAGTATGGACTTTGGTTGACTTGCCCGATGATCGGCAAGCCATCGAAAATAAATGGATCTTCGAGAGGAAGACCGACACAGACGGTAATATTACTGTTTACAAAGCTCGACTTGTTGCGAAAGGTTTTCGACAAGTTCAAGGAGTTGACTACGATGAGACTTTCTCACCCGTAGCGATGCTTAAGTCTGTCCGAATCATGTTAGCAATTGCCGCATTTTATGATTATGAAATCTGGCAAATGGATGTCAAAACTGCATTCCTAAATGGATATCTCAAAGAAGAGTTGTATATGATGCAACCAGAAGGTTTTGTCGATCCAAAAGGTGCTAACAAAGTATGCAAGCTCCAGCGATCCATCTATGGACTGGTGCAAGCATCTCGGAGTTGGAATATACGCTTTGATGAGGTGATCAAAGCATATGGTTTTATACAGACTTTTGGAGAAGCCTGTATTTACAAGAAAGTGAGTGGGAGCTCTGTAGCATTTCTAATATTATATGTAGATGCCATATTGTTGATTGGAAATGATACAGAATTTCTGGATAGCATAAAAGGATACTTGAATAAAAGTTTTTCAATGAAAGACCTCGGTGAAGCTGCTTATATATTAGGTATCAAGATCTATAGAGATAGATCAAGACGCTTAATTGGACTTTCACAAAGCACATACCTTGATAAGATTTTGAAGAAGTTCAAAATGGATCAGTCAAAGAAAGGGTTCTTGCCTGTTTTACAAGGTATGAAGTTGAGTAAGACTCAATGCCCGACCACTGCAGAAGATAGAGAGAAAATGAAAGTCATTCCCTATGCCTCAGCCATAGGATCTATCATGTATGCAATGCTGTGTACCAGACCTGATGTGTGCCTTGCTATAAGTCTAGCAGGGAGGTACCAAAGTAATCCAGGAGTGGATCACTGGACAGCGGTCAAAAACATCCTAAAGTATCTGAAAAGAACAAAGGATATGTTTCTCGTATATGGAGGTGACAAAGAGCTCGTCGTAAACGGTTACGTCGATTCTAGCTTTGACACTGATCCGGATGACTCAAAGTCACAAACCGGATATGTATTTTTATTGAACGGTGGAGCTGTCAGCTGGTGCAGTTCCAAGCAGAGCGTCGTGGCGGGATCTACGTGTGAAGAGGAATACATAGCTGCTTCAGAAGCAGCAAATGAAGGAGTCTGGATGAAGGAGTTCATATCCGATCTGGGTGTAGTACCTAGTGCATCGGGTCCAATGAAAATCTTTTGTGACAACACTGGAGCCATAGCCTTGGCGAAGGAATCTAGGTTTCACAAGAGAACAAAGCACATCAAAAGACGCTTCAATTCCATCCGCGATCTAGTCAAGGAGGGAGACATAGAGATTTGCAAAATACATACGGATCTGAATGTTGCAGACCCGTTGACTAAGCCTCTTCCACGGGCAAAACATGATCAGCACCAAGACTCCATGGGTGTGAGGATCATCACTTTGTAATCTAGATTATTGACTCTAGTTCAAGTGGGAGACTGAAGGAAATATGCCCTAGAGGCAATAATAAAGATGTTATTTGTATTTCCTTATATCATGATAGATGTCTTTTATTCATGCTAGAATTGTATTAACCGGAAACTTAGTACATGTGTGGATACATAGACAAAACAGTATGTCCCTAGTATGCCTCTACTAGACTAGCTCATTGATCAAAGATGGTTATGTTTCCTAGCCATAGACATGAGTTGTCATTTGATCAACGAGATCACATCATTAGGAGAATGATGTGATGGACAAGACCCATCTGTTAGCATAGCACTATGATCGTTTAGTTTAACTGCTATTGCTTTCTTCATGACTTATACATGTTCCTATGACTATGAGATTATGCAACTCCCGAATACCATAGGAACACCTTGTGTGCTATCAAACGTCACAACGTAACTGGGTGATCATAAAGATGCTCTACAGGTGTCTCCGAAAGTATTCGTGGTGTTGGCATAGATCAAGATTAGGATTTGTCACTCCGAGTGTCGGAGAGGTATCTCTGGGCCCTCTCGGTAACACACATCACAATAAGCCTTGCAAGCAAAAGACTAATGAGTTAGTCACGAGATGATGTGTTACGGAATGAGTAAAGAGACTTGCCGGTAACGAGATTGAACTAGGTATAGAGATACCGACGATCGAATCTCGCGCAAGTAACATACCGTTTGACAAAAGGAACAACGTATGTAGTTATGCGGTTTTGACCGATAAAAGATCTTCGTAGAATATGTAGGAGCCAATATGAACATCCAGGTTCCGCTATTGGTTATTGACCGGAGATGAGTCTCGGTCATGTCTACATAGTTCTCGAACCCGTAGGGTCCGCACGCTTAACGTTTGATGACGATCGGTATTATGAGTTTTTGAGTATTGATGTACCGAAGGTAGTTCGGAGTCCCGGATGAGATCACGGACATGACGAGGAGTCTCGGAATGTCCGAGACATAAAGATTGATATATTGGACGGCTATATTCGGACACCGGAAGTGTTCCGGAAAAGTTTCGGATTTATCGGGATTGCCGGAGGGGGTTACCGGAACCCCCTACGAGAGGGGATGGTCCATAGTGGGCCTAAAGGGAAAGAGAGAGGCAGCCCATAGGGCTGGCCGGCGCCCCCACCTAGGGTTCCTAGTTGGACTAGGATTGGGGGGGCGCCACCTCTCCTATTCCTTTCCCCCTTCTTCCTTTTGGTGAATCCTACTATGAATAGGATTGCAATCCTATTCCTAGTAGGACTCCTTCCCTAGCCGCACCAGGAAGGGCCGGCCGGCCTCCCTCCCTTGCTCCTTTATATACGGGGGCAGGGGGGCACCCAAAGACACACAAGTTGAATTGTTTTAGCCGTGTGCGGTGCCCCCCTCCACAGAATCACACCTCGGTCATACCGTCGCGGAGCTTAGGCGAAGCCCTGCGCCGGTGAACACATCATATCCGTCACCACGCCGTCGTGCTGACGAAACTCTCCCGTGAAGCTCAACTGGATCAAGAGCTCGTGGGACGTCATCAAGCTGAACGTGTGCTGAACGCGGAGGTGCCGTACGTTCGGTGCTTGATCGGTTGGATCGCGAAGAAGTTCGACAACATCAACCGCGTCACTTAACGCTTCCGCTCCCGGTCTACGAGGGTACGTAGACACACTCTTCCCTCTCGTTGCTATGCATCTGGTAGATAGATCTTGCGTGATCGTAGGAAAATTTTAAAATACTACGTTCCCCAACAGCTTTTGTCCCCGAGGACATGGGAGAAGTCTTGCTATTAGTAGTCATGTGAGTTTGGTCTTCGTTCGATATTTTGATGAGATGTATGTTGTCTCTCCTCTAGTGGTGTCATGTGAACGTCGACTACATGACACTTCACCATTATTTGGGCCTAGAGGAAGGCATTTGGAAGAAATAAGTAGATCATGGGTTGCTAGAGTGACAGAAGTTTAAACCCTAGTTTATGCGTTGCTTCGTAAGGGGCTGATTTGGATCCATATGTTTCAGGCTATGGTTAGGTTTACCTTAATACTTCTTTTGTAGTTGCGGATGCTTGCATTAGAGGTTAATCATAAGTGGGAGGCTTGTCCAAGTAAGGGCAGCACCCAAGCACCGGTCCACCCACATACAAAATTATCAAAGTACCGAACGCGAATCAGATGATTGTGATGAAAACTAGCTTGACGATAATTCCCGTGTGTCCTCGGGAGTGCTTTACTTTATATAAGAGTTTGTCCAGGCTTATCCTTTGCTACAAAAAGGATTGGGCCATCTTGCTGCACCTTATTTACTTTTACCGTTTGTCACTTGCCACCAATTACCTTATCACAAAACTATCTGCTACCTATAATTTCAGTGCTTGCAAAAAATACCTTACCGAAAACTTCCTATCATTTCCTTTTGCTCCTCGTTGGGTTCGACACTCTTACTTATCAAAAGGACTACGATAGATCCCCTACACTTGTGGGTCATCACTCGGCAACTATGCTGGAGGCAGTCGAGGCGGTGTTTGACAAGGCTGACTAGGAGGAGGACATTGCCGAGGTCGCGCCACGCCACCACGACCACGAAGCCGGCATGTCCGCCAGCGCCACCGGCCGCGAGGAAGAGTAGTGCACGGTAGGCCACCGCTGCTCTGCTCCTAGGAAGGCCACCGCTCCCCCTCCCGTCGACGCCAAGCTTGGTTTGCTCAACATGGGCGGCCAATTAGCCGCTTGGCGTCACTTCCCGGGTCTCGGGAGGCGGAGCTAGAGAGCACTGAGGTAGAACTGGAGAAGATGAAGCTTTAGTTGTCGGGGCTCATGGCTGGACACGGGGAACGAGCCCCGATGGCCATTTATATTAGGTATTAAGTATTAACTATACCTCCAGAGTTGGACTAACACCGCTTAGCTGATGTAAATGTAATAGAATTCGTCATGTTTATATGAAATCTGCCATATTTATATGAAATATGCCTGTGTTTGAACAAATTTCGTCCGATTGGATCAAATTATTGTCAAAGTGTATGCGTCGACCATCCATGTCTGCAGACTGGTCCCCTTGTCCACGAACGGATGCGGGAGGAAATTTGCGGGTCCTTGTTGGAGATGCCCTTAGGCTAGTTATAGTGGGAAGTAACTTGAGTAGTAATATGCATATGCTAAGTCTATGTTACTATCTTTATACTTCCTCCGTCCCAAAATAAGTGACTCAACTTTACACTAACTTTGTAAAATTAGTGTAAAGTTGAGTCACTTATGTTGGGACAGAGGGAGTAGTTGACAGTGTTGGTGACATAAATATATTTATTTACTAATTTGTAGTCATGTTCAATTGGGAGACTGCCGCCTCCTCCAACTCCAAAAAAACAATCTAGGGTTCCTGCCTCTCGCCGGTTCCGCCGCAGGTCCGCCTCGTCTCCGGTGGCCCTTGAGGTCGGTCCTGACAAGGGCCGGCGGGACGGATCTGATTTTAGTCGTTCCTTTCCTTTTTGTTAGGGTTTGTGTCCTGTTCAGGAAGGCGAGATGGCAGCGGCCTCCTGAAGATGGAATAAGGGTCTCCTTGCCTAGCCCCCGTTCTGGCGGTGTGTCTAGCATCGTTGGTGGGCGTGTGGATGTGTGTCTCCGGCAGATCTATCGTTGGCGGATTTGCTCAGATCTCGTTGTTGTTCGTTTATGTTCGTGGGTTTTTGGGTTGGATACTTCCGATCTACATTATTAATCATTGGCGATGGTTGCTGTTCTGTTGCATTGGTCCTATGGAGTCTTAGCATGATGACTTCCCGACTGTCTACTACAACAAGTAGTGCCCGACTCCGGCGATGGAGGGGTGATAACGGCGACGCGCCTTTGGCTCGCTTCAGTGCTTGTAGTCATTGCTAGGTGGTATATGAATATGGATGTAATTTTTATTATTCTGGTGTTTTTTTACAATCACAAGACTTTATTTCTCAGATAATAGCCAAGTCTGTTACAATGAGTTGAGAAATAAAATCAGGAGGGGTAGCATCCCACATAGAACTAGACTTTGAATTAAAACTGGATTTAGCCAGACAATCTGCTATGGCGTTTGCTTCACGGGTGCAGTTGTCGAAAGAAACAGAAGCATAGTTTGCCTTCAATTCATTGCACTCCATGACAATCGCTGCTTCCTGGCCTAGATAACTTTCAAATTTTTCCACCACTTCTAGCGCCAATTGGCTATCAGACTCCACAATCACCTTGGAGCATCCAATATGGGCAGCTAAGTATAAACCATTCCGTATAGCAAGAATCTTTACTGAAACAACACTGTTAATATATGGAAGAAACCATGATGTAGCAGCCAAGAACTGGCCACTATCATCCCTTGCAATAGCACCCGTCGCCCCTGAGAGAATATCCTCGTGAAAAGAGGCGTCCACATTGATCTTCACCTTCCCCCTGGTTGGTTTCTTCCACATTTGATCTCTCTTTCTAACTGGTTGGTTGGGTGTTGCTGCTCGTACATAGTTCGTCGCTAGGACCTTAACTGAAATAGCTGAATGGTGTGCATCTGAAATTGTTTCCCCCTTTGCAAACTGGCAACGTTGCCACCAAATATACCACGCAGCCACCGTAATCAACTCAGCCGCTGGAAGATCACCAATTGACGAGTGGTTTCGCAATAAAATCTCCATGGTAACTGATCCCGAGCGGTCCTCCATTGCTGCTTGGTTAATCACCTCATTCAGGCCTAATTCTTTCCACACTTCCATAGCACGGCAACACAAGAATAAGCAATGCTGAATATCTTCAAACCCAACTTTGCAAACCGGGCATTGACCAGATACCAGGATATGATGTTTCGCGAGGACTCTATAGCATGGCAGAACGCCCCTGAGCACCTTCCAAGCGAAATGCTTAATCTTGCGAGGAACTCGGAGTTTCCACGAATGTTTCCAAATGCCATTTACTACAGACCCTCCTTGTCCATCAGCAGGAGAAGCGCGCGAGCCAAACTGATGATTGAACTCTGTATGGTATGCTGAACGGACCGAGAATGTTCCTGACCGTGTAAACTGCCATGCCACAAAATCATCAACAATACTCAAATTAAGAGGGATCCTTAGTATCCTTTCCATATCGATTGGATTAAACACGGACCACAATAAGGCTTCGTCCCATGTGCCCGAGTGCGGGTCTATGAGCTCTTCAATGTTGGACAACATAATATGCCCCCTCGGCGTTACAACTTTACGCAAGGCACTTGACGGTATCCATGGGTCCAACCAAATATTGATATTAGAACCTGTCCCAACTCTCCAAATAAACCCCCTCTTAAATGTTTGAATTCTAGATACTATACTCTGCCAAGTATAAGAAGAGCCTTTCTTAGGGCCAGCATTAAGAATGTTACCATCGGGGTAATACTTTGCACTGAGAACACGCGCACACAAAGAGTCCGGATCTTGGATCAGTCGCCAACACTACTTTGCTAACATAGCAAGATTAAAGCTGTGTAAGTCTCTGAATCCCATTCCACCTTCCTTCTTTGGGATGCACATTTTCCACCATGCATACCAATGCATTTTTTTCCTATCTCCATCATCACCCCACCAAAATCTTGAAATTTTATCTGTTATTGACTTGCATATACTCTTTGGTAGCTTGAACACATACATGGCATAGGATGGTATTGCTTGAGCTACTGATTTCAAGAGAATCTCTCTGCCTTGCATAGACAAAACCTTTTCTTTCCACCCTTTCAGTCTCTGACACACTCGATCAATGAGGTGTTGGAAGCAATCGTTGTGATCAACCCCAACCATAGTTGGGAGACCAAGATATGTGTCTGAAAGGGCCTCCGTTAATATATCAAGTTCTCCACAAATACCTTCTCTGACAAGGACACTACTATTAGGGATGAAGAAAATACTCGACTTGGGAGTACTTACCAATTGTCTAGAGATACTATAATAAGTATCAGGCACCCTCTTCAGGGTCACCGCATTCTGAAGATCAACTCTCATAAGGATGAGAGAATCACCTGCAAAGAGTAAATGGGATATTGATGGGGCATTCCTACACACTTTCACTCCCTCTATACCTCATGTTTCCTCTTCATGGGCTAGCATACTTGACAATCCCTCCGAGCAAAGTAAGGGGTCTCCCTGTCTTAGTCCATGGAAAGGGAGGAACTCATCAGTTTCAGTATTATTAAATCTGACTCTGTAGCTTACCGAAGAAACACATTCCATGATGAGCTCAATCCACTGCGCCTGGAAACCCATCTTTTTCATAATCTCTCTCAGAAATCCCCATTCAACTCTGTCGTAAGCTTTCATCATGTCCAGCTTTACTGCGTAATAGCCATTCGTGCCATGAGTTTTCTTCTTGATGGCGTGAAAGCACTCATAGGCAACCAACACATTGTTAGTTATTAGACGCCCAGGCACAAACGCACTATGCGTTGGGGCTATAATGTCAGGAAGAATCTTTTTCAGCCTATTAGCAATCATCTTGGAGATGATTTTATACACCACATTGTTGGGGAACGTAGCAGAATTCAAAAAAATTCTACGCTTTCACCAAGATCCAACTAAGGAGACATCTAGCAATGAGCAAATAAGAGTGCATCTACATACCGTTATGTAGATCGCGTGCGGAAGCTTTCGAAGAAGCGTGGATGAAGTAGTTGTACTCTTCGCGTTCTTCGTCACCGATGATCTAGCGCCGAACGGACGGCACCTCCACGTTCAACACACGTCCGGTACAGCAACGTCACCTCCTTCTTGATCCAGCAAGGGGGGAGGAGAAGTCGTCAGAGATCCAACAGCACAATGGCGTGGTGGTGGATGCAGTGGAGATTCCTGCAGGGCTTCGTCGGGCGCCCTGCGTTGAGGAGACGGAGGTGTGACGGGAGGGGGAGAGGCGCCAGGGCAAGGGTGTGGCTGCCCTCTCCCCCCCCCCTCATATATATAGGGGCCAGGGAGGGGTGCACCGGCCCTGCAGATGGCATCTGCAGGGTGGGGCGGCGGCCAGGGGGGAATCCTTGCCCCCCAAGGCAAGTGGCGCCCCCTCCCCCTAGGGTTTCAACCCTAGGCGCATGGGGAGGAGGGCCCATGTGGTGCGCCAGCCCATTAGGGCTGGAAACTTCCCCCTTGCGGCCTAGGGGCCCCACCGGGATGGGTGGCCCCACCCGGTGGACCCCCGGGGCCCCTCCGGTGGTCCCGGGACACTCCCGGTGACCCTCGGAGATCACCCGATAGCCGAAACTAGACTTCCTATATATCATTCTTTACCTCCGGACCATTCTGGAACTCCTCGTGACGTCCGGGATCTCATCCGGGACTCCGAACAACTTTCGGGTTTCCACGTGCATGTATCTCTACGACCCTAGCGTTACCGAACCTTAAGTGTGTAGACCCTACGGGTTCGGGAGACACGTAGACATGACCGAGACGACTCTCCGGTCTATAACCAACAGCGGGATCTGGATACCCATGTTGGTTCCCACGTGTTCCTCGATGATCTTCATCGGATGAACCACCGTGTCAAGGATTCACTCAATCCCGTATGTTATTCCCTTTGTCCATCGGTACGGTACTTGCCCGAGATTCGATCATTGGTATTCCCGATACCTTGTTCAATCTCGTCATGGCAAGTCTCTTTACTCGATCCATAATCCATCATCCCATGACTAACTACTTAGTCACATTGATCTCATTATGATGATGTCTTACCGAGTGGGCCCAGAGGTACCTCTCCGTCATACGGAGTGACAACATCCCAGTCTCGGTTCGTACCAACTCAACAAACACTTTCAGAGATACCCGATGTGTACCTTTATAGCCACCCAGTTACGTTGTGACGTTTGGCACACCCAAAGTATTCCTACGGTATCCGGGAGTTGTACAACCTCATGGTCTAAGGAATAAATACTTGACACCGAAAAGCTTATGCATTACGAACTATACGATCTCGTGCTATGCTCAGAATTGGGTCTTGTCCATCACATCATTCTCTTAATGATGTGATCCCGTTATCACCGACATCCTATGTCCATGGTCAGGAAACCGTGACCATCTGTTGATCAACGAACTGGTAACTAGAGGCTTACCAGGGACTCATTGTGGTCTATGTATTCACACATGTATCGTTGTTTCCGTACAATACAATTCAAGCATGAATAACAGACAATTATCATGAACAAGGAAATATAATAATAACACTTTTATTATTGCCTCTAGGGCATATTTCCAACAGTCTCCCACTTGCACTAGAGTCAATAATCTAGTTACATTGTGATGAATCGAACACCCATAGAGTTCTGGTGTTGATCATGTTTTGCCCGTGGAAGAGGTTTAGTCAACGGGTCTGCAACATTCAGATCCGTATGCACTTTACAAATATCTATGTCTCCATCCTGAACATAATTCCGGATGGAGTTGAAACGGCGCTTGATGTGCTTGGTCTTCTTGTGAAACCTGGGCTCCTTGGTAATAGCAATAGCACCAGTGTTGTCACAGAAGAGAGTCATTGGGCTTGACGCGCTTGGAATGACTCCTAGGTCGGTGATGAACTCCTTCATCCAGACTCCTTCATGTGCTGCTTTGGAAACAGCTATGTACTCCGCTTCACATGTAGATGCTGCCACGACGCTTTGCTTGCAACTGCACCAGCTGACTGCCCCTCCGTTCAAAATATACACGTATCCGGTTTGAGACTTAGAGTCATCCAGATCTGTGTCGAAGCTAGCATCGACGTAACCCTTTACGATGAGCTCTTCGTCACCTCCATAAACGAGAAACATATCCTTAGTCCTTTTCAGGTACTTGAGGATGTTCTTGACCGCTGTCTAGTGTTCCGCACCGGGATCACTTTGGTACCTCCCTACCAAACTTATGGCAAGGTTCACATCAGGTCTGGTACACAGCATGGCATACATGATAGAACCTATGGCCGAGGCATAGGGAATGACACTCATCTTTTCTCTATCTTCTGCCGTGGTCGGCGACTGAGCCTTGCTCAATCTCATACCTTGCAAAACAGGCAAGAATCCCTTCTTGGACTGATCCATATTGAACTTTTTCAATATCTTGTCAAGGTATGTACTTTGTGAAAGACCAATGAGGCGTCTTGATCTATCTCTATAGATTTTGATGCCTAATATGTAAGCAGCTTCTCCAAGGTCCTTCATTGAAAAACTTTTATTCAAGTAGGCCTTTACATTTTCCAAGAATTCTATATCATTTCCCATCAGCAATATGTCATCCACATATAATATGAGAAATGCCACAGAGCTCCCACTCACTTTCTTGTAGATACAGGCTTCTCCATAAGTCTGTATAAATCCAAACGCTTTGATCACATCATTAAAGCGAATATTCCAACTCCGAGATGCTTGCACCAGCCCGTAAATCGAGCGCTGGAGCTTGCATACCTTGTTAGCGTTCTCTGGATCGACAAAACCTTCCGGTTGCATCATATACAACTCTTCCTTGAGGAAGCTATTAAGGAATGCTGTTTTGACGTCCATTTGCCATATCTCATAATCATAGAATGCGGCAATAGCTAACATGATTCTGACTGACTTCAGCATCGCTACGGGATAGAAAGTCTCGTCGTAGTCAATCCCTTGAACTTGTCGATAACCCTTAGCGACAAGTCGAGCCTTATAGATGGTCACATTACCATCCGCGTCTGTCTTCTTCTTAAATATCCATTTATTTTCTATGGCACGCCTATCATTAGGCAAGTCCACCAAAGTCCATACTTTGTTTTCATACATGGATTCTATCTCGGATTTCATGGCTCCAAGCCATTTATTGGAATCCGGGCCCGCCATTGCTTCTTCATAGTTCGAAGGTTCACCGTTGTCTAACAACATGATTTCCAGGACAGGGTTGCCGTACCACTCTGGTGCGGAACGTGCCCTTGTGGACCTTCGAAGTTCAGTAGTAACTTGATCTGTTTCTTCATGATCATCATCATTAACTTCCTCCCTTGTCGGTGCAGGCACCTCAGGAACAATTTCCTGCGCTGCGCTACTTTTCGGTCCAGGAGGGATGACTGTCACCTCATCAAGTTCTACTTTCCTCCCACTCACTTCTTTCAAGAGAAACTCTTTCTCCAAAAAGGATCCATTCTTGGCAACAAAGACTTTGCCTTCGGATCTGTGGTAGAAGGTGTACCCAATCGTTTCCTTTGGGTATCCTATGAAGACGCATTTTTCCGATTTGGGTTCGAGCTTTTCAGGTTGAAGTTTCTTGACATAAGCATCGCAACCCCAAACTTTAGAAACGACAGCTTCGGTTTCTTGCCAAACCAAAGTTCATACGGAGTCGTCTCAACGGATTTCGACGGAGCCCTATTTAAAGTGAATGCGGCAGTCTCTAAAGCATAACCCCAAAAAGATAGCGGTAAATCGGTGAGGGACATCATAGACCGCGCCATGTCCAACAGAGTACGATTTCGACGTTCGGACACACCGTTACGTTGAGGTGTTCCGGGCGATGTCAATTGTGAAACAATTCCACAGCTCCTAAGGTGTGTGCCAAACTCATGACTTAAATATTCACCCCCACGATCTGATCGTAAGAACTTTGTTTTTCTGTCACGTTGATTCTCAACCTCATTCTGAAATTCCTTGAACTTTTCAAAGGTCTCAGACTTGTGTTTCATCAAATAGATATACCCATATCTACTCAAGTCATCTGTGAGGGTGAGAACATAACGATAGCCTCCGCGAGCCTCAACACTCATTGGACCGCACACATCGGTATGTATGATTTCCAATAAGTTGGTTGCTCGCTCCATTGTTCCGGAGAACGGAGTCTTGGTCATCTTGCCCAAGAGGCAAGGTTCGCACGTGTCAAATGATTCATAATCAAGAGACTCTAGAAGTCCATCTGAATGGAGCTTCTTCATACGTTTGACACCAATATGACCAAGGCGGCAATGCCACAAGTATGTGGGACTATCATTATCAACTTTACATCTTTTGGCATCTACACTATGAATATGTGTATCATCACGTTCGAGATTCATCAAAAATAAACCATTGACCAGCGGGGCATGACCATAAAACATATCTCTCAAATAAATAGAACAACCATTATTCTTCGATTTGAAAGAGTAGCCATCTCGCATAAGACGAGATCCAGATACAATGTTCATGCTCAAAGCTGGTACTAAATAACAATTATTAAGGTTTAAAACTAATCCCGAGGGTAGATGTAGAGGTAGCGTGCCGACGGCGATCACATCGACCTTGGAACCATTCCCGACGCGCATCGTCACCTCATCCTTCGCCAGTCTCCGCTTATTCCGCAGCTCCTGTTTTGAGTTACAAATGTGAGTATCTGCACCGGTATCAAATACCCAGGAGCTACTACGAGTGCTGGTAAGGTACACATCAATAACATGTATATCATATATACCTTTGACGTTGCCGGCCTTCTTGTCTGCTAAGTATTTGGGGCAGTTCCGCTTCCAGTGACCCGTTCCCTTGCAATAAAAGCACTCTGTCTCAGGCTTGGGTCCATGCTTTGGCTTCTTCCCGGCAACAGGCTTACCGGGCGCGGCAACTCCCTTGCCGTCCTTCTTGAAGTTCTTCTTACCCTTGCCTTTCTTGAACTTAGTGGTTTTATTGATCATCAACACTTGATGTTCTTTCTTGATGTCCACCTCCGCTGATTTCAACATCGAATACACCTCGGGAATGGACTTCTCCATCCCCTGCATATTGAAGTTCAACACGAAGCTCTTGAAGCTTGGTGGGAGCGACTAGAGGATTCTGTCAACGACCACTTCATCTGGGAGATTCATTCCCAGCTGAGACAAGCGGTTGCGCAATCCAGAAATCTTGAGGATGTGCTCACTGACAGAACTGTTTTCCTCCATCTTACAGCTGTAGAATGCGTCGGAGACATCATATCTCTCGACTCGGGCATGAGCTTGGAAAACCATTTTCAGCTCTTCGAACATCTCATATGCTCCGTGGTGCTCAAAACGTTTTTGGAGCCCCGACTCTAAGCTGTAAAGCATGCCGCACTGAACCAGGGAGTAATCATCACTACGCGACTGCCAGACGTTCAAAACGTCTTGGGCCGCATCGGGAGCAGGTGCATCACCTAGCGGTGCTTCAAGGACATATGATCTCTTGGCAGCTATGAGGATAATCCTCAGGTTACGGACCGAATCCGTATAGTTGCTACCATCGTCTTTCAGATTGGTTTTCTCTAGGAACGCGTTGAAGTTGAGGGAAACTGGAGCGTGGGCCATTTGATCTACAAGAGATATTGTAAAGAATTTAGACTAAGTTCATGATAATTAAGTTCATCTTAATCAAATTTTAATGAACTCCCACTCAGAATGACATCTCTAGTCATCTAAGTGATACACGATCCGAATCGACTAGCCCGTGTCCGATCATCACGTGAGACGGACTAGTCATCAACGGTGAACATCTTCATGTTGATCGCATCTTCTATACGACTCGTGTTCGACCTTTTGGTCTTCCGTGTTCCGAGGCCATGTCTGTACATGCTAGGCTCGTCAAGTGAACCCTAAGTGTATTGCGTGTGTAAATCTGGCTTACACCCATTGTATGCGAACGTTAGAACCTATCACACCCGATCATCACGTGGTGCTTCGGAACAACGAACTTTAGCAACGGTGCACAGTTAGGGGGAACACAATTCTTGAAATTTTAGTGAGAGATCATCTTATTTACTACCGTCGTTCTAAGTAAACAAGATGCATAAATATGATAAACATCACATGCAATCAATTAAAGTTACATGATATGGCCAATATCATCTTGCTCCTTGGATCTCCATCTTCGGGGCACCATGATCATCTTGTCACCGGCTCGACACCATGATCTTCATCATCATGATCTTCATCATCGTGTCTTGAAGAAGTCGTCACGCCAACTATTACTTCTACTGCTATAACTAACGTTTAGCAATGAAGTAAAGTAATTACATGGCGTTATTCAGTGACACGCAGGTCATACAATAATTAAGACAACTCCTATGGCTCCTGCCGGTTGTCAAGTTCATCGACATGCAAGTCGTGATTCCCTATTACAAGAACATGATCAATCTCATACATCACATATATCATTCATCACATCTTCGTTTTGGCCATACCACGTCACATAGCACATGCTGCAAAAACAAGTTAGACGTCCTCTAATTGTTTTTGCAAATTTTTACGTGGCTTCTATAGGTTTTCTAGCAAGAACGTTTCTTACCTACGCCAAAACCACAACGTGATTTGTCAATTTCTATTTACCCTTCATAAGGACCCTCTTCATCGAATCCGATCCGACTAAAGTAGGAGAGACAGACACCCGCCAGCCACCTTATGCATCTAGTGCATGTCTGTCGGTGGAACCAGTCTCACGTAAGCGTACGTGTAAAGTCGGTCCGGGCCGCTTCATCCCACAATACCGCCGAATCAAGATTGACTAGTAACGGCAAGAAAGTTGAACAAACTCAAACGCCCACAACTGTTTTGTGTTCTACTCGTGCAAGATGCTACACATTAAACCTAGCTCAGATGCCACTATTGGGGAACGTAGTAGAATTCAAAAAATTTCTACGCTTTCACCAAGATCCAACTAAGGAGACATCTAGCAACGAGCAAATAAGAGTGCATCTACATACCGTTATGTAGATCGCGTGCGGAAGCTTTCGAAGAAGCGTGGGTGAAGTAGTCGTACTCTTCGCGTTCTTCGTCACCGATGATCTAGCGCCGAACGGACGGCACCTCCGCGTTCAACACACGTCCGGTACAGCAACGTCACCTCCTTCTTGTTCCAGCAAGGGGGGAGGAGAAGTCGTCAAAGATCCAACAGCACAACGCGTGGTGGTGGATGCAGTGGAGATTCCTGCAGGGCTTCTCCGGGCGCCCTGCGTTGAGGAGACGGAGGTGTGACGGGAGGGGGAGAGGCGCCAGGGCAAGGGTGCGGCTGCCCTCTCCCCCCCACATATATATAGGGGCCAGGGAGGGGTGCGCCGGCCCTGCAGATGGCATCTGCAGGGTGGGGCGGCGGCCAGGGGGGAATCCTTGCCCCCCAAGGCAAGTGGCGCCCCCTCCCCCTAGGGTTTCAACCCTAGGCGCATGGGGAGGAGGGCCCATGTGGTGCGCCAGCCCATTAGGGCTGGACACTTCCCCCTTGCGGCCTAGGGGCCCCACCGAGATGGGTGGCCCCACCCGGTGGACCCCCGGGGCCCCTCCGGTGGTCCCGGGACACTCCCGGTGACCCCCGGAGATCACCCGATAGCCGAAACTGGACTTCCTATATATCATTCTTTACCTCCGGACCATTCCGGAACTCCTCGTGACGTCCGGGATCTCATCCAGGACTCCGAACAACTTTCGGGTTTCCACGTGCATGTATCTCTACGACCCTAGCGTTACCGAACCTTAAGTGTGTAGACCCTACGGGTTCGGGAGACACGTAGACATGACCGAGACGACTCTCCGGTCAATAACCAACAGCGGTATCTGGATACCCATGTTGGTTCCCACGTGTTCCTCGATGATCTTCATCGGATGAACCATCGTGTCAAGGATTCACTCAATCCCGTATGTTATTCCCTTTGTCCATCGGTACGGTACTTGCCCGAGATTCGATCGTCGGTATTCCCGATACCTTGTTCAATCTCGTCATGGCAAGTCTCTTTACTCGATCCGTAATCCATCATCCCGTGACTAACTACTTAGTCACATTGAGCTCATTATGATGATGTCTTACTGAGTGGGCCCAGAGGTACCTCTCCGTCATACGGAGTGACAACATCCCAGTCTTAGTTCGTACCAACTCAACAGACACTTTCGGAGATACCCGATGTGTACCTTTATAGCCACCCAGTTACGTTGTGACGTTTGGCACACCCAAAGTATTCTTACGGTATCTGGGAGTTGTACAACCTCATGGTCTAAGGAATAAATACTTGACACCGAAAAGCTTATGCATTATGAACTATACGATCTCGTGCTATGCTCAGAATTGGGTCTTGTCCATCACATCATTCTCCTAATGATGTGATCCCGTTATCACCGACATCCTATGTCCATGGTCAGGAAACCGTGACCATCTGTTGATCAACGAACTGGTAACTAGAGGCTTACCAAGGACTCATTGTGGTCTATGTATTCACACATGTATCGCTGTTTCCGTACAATACAATTCAAGCATGAATAACAGACAATTATCATGAACAAGGAAATATAATAATAACACTTTTATTTATTGCCTCCAGGGCATATTTCCAACGCACATTGCACAGGCTGATTGGTCTATATTGTGTAATTACCTCAGGATTTTGTACCTTTAGAATAAACACTATGTTTGTTGCATTCCACCCCCTCTGGGATTTTCTTGTTGTCTATTGCTTCCAGTACTTCCTTGGTTAGTTCATCACCCAGGATGTGCCAGAATCTCTTAAAGAAAATTGCATGTAGACCATCTGGCCATGGGGCCTTCATATCACCGATATGAAATAGAGCTTTGCGCACATCTTCCTTGGTATACGGAGCAACTAGTAAACCATTCATATCATTAGTTACTACAAACTTTACCGATGCAAGAAGATTAACATCTACCTGTTCTGCACCAGACTCGAAAAGATTTTTGAAGTAATCCGAGATAAGAGGCCTGAGATTATCATTCCCCTCAACCCATCCATTCTCATTCACACGCAGTTTTTTTATTAGATTTCTCCTTCTTTTAGCCGAGGCAAAATGACTGAAGTATTTGGTGTTTCGATCACCATGGCGAAGCCAGTTAACTCTTCCACGTTGTGACCAATAGATTTCATCTTGCTCAAGCAGATTTTCAATCAACACCGACATTTCTTTCTGCTTAACACCCACATCCGGGGTAAAGAGAATATTCATCAATCGTTCCAACTCTCTTTGGGCCTTTTTTAGTCTCGCGTGAGGCGCCTTGAGAATCTTCCTGTCCCAATCGTGTAGATCGTTATGGACAGCAGCCAACTTCTCTGCAGCCGTATGACAGAGCCCTTGGTTCACTGCCTTCAGCCAGGCAGTTTTAACTATTTCTTCCACAGTTTCCTCCGCGAGCCACCTCGCCTCGAACTTACGTGGGGCAATTAAAGTAGGCTATGCCACCCCTTCTAGATAATCTGTATCAAGGCAAATCGGCCTATGGTCCGACTTACCCATCTCCAAATTACTGAGTCCAGCTAACGGGTGCATTAACAGCCATGTCTCATTAGAGACAGCTCGGTCCAGTCTCTCTCGCAGCCCTCCACGGAACCATGTCAACTTGTCTCCGTTGAAGCCTAGATCCTCAAGTGAACAATATGTTAGGGCATCCTGGAAGGCCTGGAGGCAAGTCTGGCTTCTGGGAGCCCCACCCTCTTTTTTACCCGAGTAAAGAATCTCGTTGAAGTCCCCTGTTACAACCCACGGCAATCTGGCATGCAAATCCCTCAATAGCTGAAAGGTATGGTGTTTACAGCTCCAGCTAGGCTCGCCATAGGTGCCAGTCAGTCTCCACATATCACCATTAGCATTCTCCACCGTCACATCTGTGAAATCTAGTGTGCTGGCCTGGAAGTAGATCCTAACCTCCTTCTTCCAGGCCAACAGCAAGCATCCTTTTATTATTCTGGTGTTCGTTGTACTGTCATGATTGAAAATGAATAGATTGAAAATTTTCTCGCAAAAAAAAATTTGAGAGCGTTATGTGATGATAATAGATTATATGATTATATTTGACTCTTTATCTTTTTAGTTATTTGTCGCATCATCTTTTTCATTCCGTGACATGTATTTACTACTCCCTCTGTCTCATAATGTAAAACGTTTTCTGACACTACACTAGTGTCAATAAACGTCTTACATTATGGGACGGAGGGAGTATTTATTTTGCTTTCACTATCACTAGTCTTACTGTCAACAGTAAGGAGGACGGAGGGAGTAGCAAATTGCAGGGTGAGCAGTGTGGGTGATTTTTCTTTAGACAGTCCCGGTCACTTAAAACTAGCAATAACTTGACGAGTGTGGCCGTCAGACGATGATGCCGGGTTATTTTTGCTCCTTTTGTGGACGGATTATTTTCGTTTTATTAGTGCGTGTCGCATGGAGCATCCAAATTGCAGTACCAAAAGAAACCACCTTTCTTTGCGTGCGTACAGGGATCACCATCACCTCATCGTATATCAAGAGTTTTAACACCGAACCAAGATATACAGCACCGGACGTCCAGACGCCGCGGCGATGGTGAACCCGGCGGATAAATTTTCGGCGATCACTGTGAAATTTCAGTGAAGAAACTGCGTTGACGCACACTAGCAGCCTAGTAGAACTGAACCGAAAAGGCAAGCAATCCGCACGCTAGAAAAGTTGACTCTTGATGCGCAGACAGTTCGCGCGTACCTGAATCTAGAGGGTCTTCAAGCTGCCTTCGCACACTAGAAAGTTCAGCATCTCTTGATGGAATGGATGCATTTTACTTGCTGACTAAGAGTCGGAGATGCCATTCCTTCCGGTGATCCAGCGCCAAGGCCTGCTTTTCGCCCCCACTAAACTAAACTAGCTTCACCTCCTCACCAAAGAACACGATGCCTCCTCACCTTTACCTGAAAATTTGTCTTTTCTTGATTTTAGATAGAAGGGAGGGCATCCAACCATTGGTCCGTCACTCAGTGCTTCTTGCCAACGTCGTTAAATTGCCAACCACGCTGCTATGCGTCGATGCACACTAGTACTAATAATCATATAAAGAGCACGCCCATTTGCAGCGTACTCCAGCTACATCCCCTCTCCAAAACAAAAACAGGTCGTTACCAATCCCTCGAAAAAAAAAGGTCGTTACCAAGACAACTCGTAAGGCGAGGTTACTGAGATACGCCCGTACGCGCACTGCACGTCGGGATAGACAATGCAGGGAACCAAAACGGCGGCTGCTCGGTGGACATGGACTGTGGCCGTGTCACACGCGTACAATGCATAGTACATGGAACCATTTGGGGTGCCAGCCATGAGCCATCACACACTCCGTCTTTGCAGTCTGGGTACAGCAGGGAAACGCGAGGCCCGGCCGTCCTGGTTGTGGCGCATCTCAAGCCAGTTAATTGCCTGAAGATTTGAGTATTCAAGGGAACTAGAACCGTGTTCATTACTAGTACGAGTATAAATAAAATAACAGGTTTGCTATTTTTATCTCACATCTAGATGTGACATAGACAGATCCAATAAATAAAGATGATCCGCGTTTGAGTGAGCTGTAAACGGTGGTGGCAAGGCGAGCGCAATAATTGTACGCCTAACTACTCCACTAACAGAACAGTCAACAGAAATGACATATGGAGAGTAACAACAACAAAAAAAACTATCCATTCACATGTTTCTCATCAGCGGCATGCAGCCATGCAAAGATTCTCTCCTCGCCTGCTGCTGAGTGTACCGCGCGAAAGGAAAGAAATGTTTGACAACGAAAACAGTCACAGCCTTGGGCAAAAGAGGAATGAGCCAGCCACTGACTGTGTTCATTCAGAAATGGACAGTCTCTATTGGGAACCAAATCAATGGTCCGTCGGTCCAAAGCACCAGACCACCCTACACACGACAGCGACAGTAGAGTGTGGACTTGCGGACGTGACGGGGCGCGGCCAGAAGCCGACGTCAACGGCACGGCGACCCGGCCCTCCGGCGTCACGCTCCCGGCGTGTGCGGCACCATCGTGTGCATGATCACCACCGCACCGCACCGCCTGCAGGGCTGGCATAGCGTTGCCGCATTGACCTCGTGCGCCGGCGCGAGGAAGTAAAAAAGTAATCGCGGCGTACGGGGGTAGGCGCCGACCGACACAGCGGCAATAGGGTGCGCGTCGGCGCGACCAAGACGGAAGGAAGCCACGCGAAGCTCGCTGCTTTCTTTCCTTTCCTTGCTCGCCTCCTCCGCCCCCCCAAAAAAAAATCTGAAAACAGCAAGGCACCAAACGCCCCGGGAGCCCCGAGCACACCACCACACACCATTTCTTCCCCCTTTTGCCGCCCCCCTCCCCGCGGACCTCAGCCGGCTCACCCTCCCGCCTCCTCCTCCTCCTCTAAAGCCCAGGTCAAACTCCCCCAGCTAGAGAGGGAGACGGAGGAGAGAGGCTCTCGGATCCGAGCTGCTGCTCCCTCCAGCGCCCGCCCAGATCTCCTGCGCCCGACGCCCCGGATCTGCGCCTGTCGCAAAGGTATTCCCTTTTCGGTCCAATCTCGCTCCCCGGATCTGCGCCTCCTCCCCGGAGCCGGAGGCGGCTTCCGTTCCTAGCTCCGCGGCTGCTGCTTCGGCGGCGGAGTAGGAGTAGCTACCTAACTTAGCTGATCTAGTTTAGATTAGATGATGATAAGCATCGAGAGCGGAGTTTATGGTAGGCCCACCAGAGCAAATCTCGCCTCCCGGCTCCGGGGATCTCGACCTCCGGTAGATATCTTTATGTGTTTCCAGTTATTAAAAACCTGCAAAATGTTTAAGGATCTGCGTTTGGCTTTGATGAATGAAATCTACGAGGCTCATCTACTGCTTCTTCTGGTCAGATCTACGAGCGACCAGCCGGCAGCTTGCGGTCGCTGGTGGTTGGTTGGTTGGTTGGTTGGCGAGGAGGAGGAGGAGGATTAGGCGGCGGAGATGTCGTCCAGCACGATCCGGAAGGCGCTGGGCGCCGTCAAGGACCAGACCAGCATCGGGCTTGCCAAGGTCACCAGCAACATCGCGCCGGAGCTAGACGTGCTCATCGTCAAGACCACCAGCCACGACGACGAGCCGGCCGAGGAGCGCCACATCCGCGAGATCCTCCACCTCACCTCCGGATCCCGCGCCCACGTCGCCGCCGCGGTCTCCGGGTGCGCCCGCAGGCTCTCCCGCACCCGCGACTACGTCGTCGCGCTCAAGTCGCTCATGCTCGTGCACCGTCTCCTCACCGACGGCGACCCCTTCTTCCACCGGGAGCTCCTCCACGCCACGCGCCGGGGCACCCGCCTCCTCAACCTCTCCGACTTCCGTGACGAGGCGCACTCTGGGTCGTGGGACCACTCCGCCTTCGTCCGCACCTATGCGCTCTACCTCGACCAGCGCCTCGAGTTCCTCCTCCACGAGCGCAAGCAGGGCTCCAGCGCTAATGGAAGCGCCAGCCTGAACGGGCCATCCCCGCGTGACCGTTGGGGTTCTCCTGACCCGTATGGCCGCCGGTCACCCTCATACACCTCCCCTCCAGGGAATGGGTATGGAGGGTATGATGATAACCGTGACAGCAGGAATGGCGCCAACTCTGATGACAAGAGGCCGCCGACCCCTGTGAGGGATATGAAGCCTGAGCGGGTCCTCGGCCGTATGCACCACCTGCAGCAGCTGCTTGACAGGTTCCTTGCCTGCCGCCCCACAGGTGGCGCGAAGCAAAGCAGGATGGTGCTGGTTGCGCTGTATCAGATGGCGAGGGAGAGCTTCCAGCTCTACGCCGATATCTGTGAGGTACTTGCGGTGCTGCTGGACAGGTTCTTTGACATGGAATACGCTGATTGTGTCAAGGCCTTTGAGGCATATGCCAGTGCGGCAAAGCAGATTGATGAGCTTTGCTCATTTTATGCTTGGTGTAAGGACACCGGGGTCGCGAGATCATCGGAGTACCCAGAGGTGCAGCGGGTAACTGATAAGTTGCTGGAGACATTGGAGGAGTTTATGAGGGACCGGGCAAAGCGCCCCAAGAGCCCACCACGGGAGCCTGAGCCGGAGCCTGTCAAGGAGGAAGAGCCAGAGCCGGACATGAACAGCATCAAGGCGCTTCCTGCACCAGAGGACTACAAGGAGCCTGAACCTGAGAAGGTGGAGGAAGAGGTGAAGCCAGAGCCCCCGCCGCAGCCCCAGGGTGATCTGGTGGATCTTAGAGAAGATACTGTGAGTGCAGATGAGCAAGGCAATAGGCTTGCTCTGGCCCTCTTCCAAGGGCCACCTGCTGCTGGTGGTAGCAATGGGTCATGGGAGGCCTTCCCTGCCAATGGTGGCAACGAAGTGACTTCTGCATGGCAGAATCCTGCGGCTGAGCCTGGGAAGGCCGATTGGGAACTCGCCCTTGTGGAGACGGCTAGCAACTTGTCCAAGCAGAAGGCTGTAATGACAGGTGGTATGGATAATCTGCTACTGAATGGTATGTACGACCAAGGTGTTGTGCGTCAGCATGTCAACGCACAGGCGACCAGCGGGAGCTCCAGCAGTGTTGCCCTACCTGCGCCTGGACAGAAGACTCAGATGCTGGCTCTTCCAGCTCCAGACGGTTCGATGCAGCACGTCGGCGGAGATCCTTTCGCGGCATCCCTTACCTTCGCACCACCATCCTATGTGCAGATGGCCGAGATGGAGAAGAAGCAGCAGTTCTTGACACAGGAGCAGATGATGTGGCAGCAGTACCAACGGGACGGCATGCAGGGGCCGTCGAGCTTGGCCAAGCTCGATCGGACATACAACAACGGCTTCGGCCCGAACCCAGCCATGCCATATGGGATGCCAAACGCGCCAATGGCGAATACAGGGTATTACTACCCCACTTACTGAGCTATTCTTTGTCCATCCTTACAGTTGCTGTGAATTTTGTTCTGTATTTGTGTTCTTACTCCTCGGGGCTGTGTCCAGCATCAGTTGTTGTGTCCCCTGTCTCTGGATCAAACCTTTTGGTCTCTTATATATATGTAATTCTATTTGTTTGGAACCAAATGCGGCATCTACAGGTTGGTTATAGTTGAATACATAATCTGAGCTGATGTTCTTTCATTCTGTTTGATACCGGAGACTTGTGTATATTGTCGGTCCCTTGATGCTACCCCATTGTTGTTGGTATGCCCCTGGCAGTGTATTGCATGTCACATCTGTCATCTACCTGCTATGATGAAAAATTGCTCCGTTTCTCAGATCTAGATCTCCTTGTTCGTTGGAGAAGTTTGTTGCTAGTAGTTGGCATTAAGGTAGTCTTGGTAGGTACTAGGTAGTCTCCTTTGATCAATTATAACTTCGTTGCTTTCGGTGATAGACTTTGGAGCAAAGTGCTCTTGTACTTTGCTAAAACAAAGCTCGAATAATTGCCTTGCTGCTGGTCGAAGTTATGAATCCCTCTTCATACAATGCCGCGGTGACATTTTATGCTCAGTATCGGTCAATAATAGATCAGTTATCGGCCGATAAATCGATTAATCAGCTATTGAGTAACCCACTGAAGTTAACTGGACGAAAAAAAGGCAAAAAAAGAAGAAGCAATTAATCGGTTATTTTGTGACTCGTCGAGTAGCGATTAATTGGTCAAGATGCCGATTAACTGACTGGTATTTGGAACAATGCATTTTAGTTGTTGCTTGCCGATGTAAGTTCTGAATATGAATCCCCTCAACAGGATGAAACATGGGTACAATCTTTTATGAGGGGACGGTGTTCGGTGGTGGGGGCTAGGGATGGCTTCACCAACTACACCATGCGGGTAAGGTCATGTACAATGGTGGCATATGGATACTGATGCCCCATGACAAAAAGTATTTTGAGGCATCTACTTTTAATTTTCCTCCCCAATGCAAGCTACCTCTAGTGGGCCTCATTAAGAAATAGAAAATAAAGACTCTAATACACATGCATCTCTACTTTTCACTCCAACCTTTTCAGCTTTTGACATCAGACTACACTTTTTCACTCCAAGCACCCGCCTCCTGCAGAGGATTCCGCTTCTCTATCCGAACCTACTTTATTTGTTATCCGAACCTAAGTAGTCGGTAAGGACGATCAAATCAAAGCGATCGGGGTCCGTCGTGCGTGATTGACTCTTTCGCTTGGTGCTCTGTTTTCCTGGAAAAGAAAACATTAGCTTTGTTTCCCCAGGTCGCTTTCTTCTCCTGACGACCCTTTCTTTTCTTCAGTGCTGCTTGCGGTCATCTGGCTACAATTCCTTCACTTTCTCTCGGCTCTTCTTTTCCAACTACGAATGATTGGACGCTTGGAATACACCTCGACATCTTTATCCCCTCCGCTTCGAAATCAGAGGTAGCACTATACTCTTCTCAAGAGGAAAGGCAACCCAAAAAATAGAAAAACATAAGAACTAAATGGGTACATAAAATGGAAATGGAACCCAAAAGACGGAAACACACTAGTGCTGCCGCGGACGATCCCGATTTCCCCTTCCTTAGCCCGTTTCAAAAATCCACTTCACCGTTTACATTTTCAAAAAGAAATTAAACTTGGAAAGTTCAGATTTCATGAGGAGAGGGTGCGTTAAGACGACGACGCTTGGCACAATGCAGCGTAGATGCACACAAAATAGACATATCCCCAAATGCGCGCTGAGAGGTCCGGAGTGTGCTTTCCCCGCACGGCAACGCACTTTCTTAAACCGACTGGCGGCTACCCATGGCGGATAAGCAGCACGTCCTTGTCATTTCGGGCACGTCGTCTGTCTTTTTCTTTTCAGGAAATGTCATTGTCTTTTCTTTAAAAAAAAACTCGACCCAAGAGAAGAGAAATCCCGGAGGCGTTATATTGTAAGTCGAGATTTCCATGAGGGTTAATGAGTTTAATTCCATAGCGAGAGAATTACAGTCAAGAGGCAAAAGATCCTCAATACATAATCCTGCGTGCATCCACATAGTAGTTACACTATATACAACTACAGTTTGTCAAACGGTCGACAACTCTATTTTCTATTTTGATTCCTTGTCAACTTCTGAGGAATAAACTCCCTGCTTCTCAATTACTCCTTGATTTCAACCACAAGATGACCATAAGCAGAACGATCAAGTCCGTTCCCTGATAGACAAGGTAAAGTCTCACCTGAATCAGATTGGATAATAACGGGAAGGGTGGAATGTTCTATAGCTAATGCCATGCCTTGCCTTGCATGATTGCATGTATCTCGGTTTTCAATGCATTGCCAATCGCTAGTGCCTAGTGGGGCAGCAAAAATTATGCAGTAAACCTTCGTCAAATATAAACTAATACTCCAAATATAAACTAATACTCCGTTCCAAAATAGATGATCCAACTTTATACTAACTTTACTTTGTACTAAAGTTAGTATGAAGTTGAGTCATCTATTTTGAAACGGAGTGAGTATGAACTAAAACAACGACACATATATTGAAACTGAGGAACAAAACCGGAGTGAGTATGATGGTGCCCAGATCACATTTGCGGCGACGTGGCATTCATCAGCACGCAGATAGTGTAAAAGATGATTTTCAAAAAATGTTAATTGCTCGTATTAAGGCAGACTCTGAACTGCCACAGTCCAAATGATACACAAACCAATGAATATGAATCAGTGGTACAGTAACAGGCAAAAAATATCTTCCGGAGTCTTGAGTGGGTGTTCTCCGGTCTCGGTGCGTTTTAGATTATACTTGTATTATTTCGGCTTCAGGAACTCCCTAATGTTACAAAGCATGCCTTTGTCGTATGGATTGACAAACTTGACTTCAAAATCTGCATTTGTGGTTTGAAAAGAAAAGGTCAAACATGTACCATAATTTTAAAAAGCAGCAAGAGGAATTAATCAGTCAGCCGTAATGTTTATACTGGTAAAGCACCTGACTGAGGCTGTTCCTTCATTTGGAATTCAGGATATTTCTTCCAGTTTATCTGGATAAATCTCACCTCTTAGCTATAAGAAACAGCAAACGAGAAGACGACCTGCAATTGGTGAAGAAAGAGTCCAAAGCATGGGAAATTTGACATTACCCACTCATCCGTCCTGATGTTGAAGCAGATGCCGTACACATGCCATATCAGGAACACAACCTGGCAAGGAGCAGCAAAATTCATACCCCAAGACTTAGGAGAAACAACACGGATCATAAAAAGTCATAATCAGCACATTTGGTCTAGACAAAGGCTCACAGCAACACAAGTGCAGCCATGGCCTTGCATAGGAAGATAGATTTCAAGCTGTGCCAAAAATAAAAAGATCCGCCAGCCGACATATTTAAGACACTTGGTCAATCATAGAAAAAGCGGCCAGTGACTGAGATTAGACAGAGCAAACTGGTATTTCTAGTTGCATGTTTTCAGTGTGCATCTATATCAGGATCGCTGTAGCTTCCAAGAGGTTAACAACGAACCTGCCATACCACTTGGAGGACTGAGAAGAGCATTGTGCCGATCACCATGTTTAGAGACAAATGATTCTGTAAAATTGCCCAAATTAAGTATCATGCAGTGATCCTTACATACAAGGATGCTATCTGATGGCCAAATCAAACAAATGAATCATAAGGGGAAAACTGAAAAGAATGCTCTGGAAAATCATACTGAACTAGACTGCAGATGCATTTATTGTGCCTAAATATCTGAATCTACTAAGATAGACCAGCATTGGTCGAAAGTCATAAAACCACGACACTTATTTTGGAACGGAGGGAGTACAAGACAACCATTGTGTGTTAACATGAGCTGTTGGTTTTGTGCCTTTGACAAACAGAGTTTGCCTTGACCAAATTTTGCTAACATCTAGTTTAAGGCAAAAGTTTTGAGTTTTCTACTCTAATAGTATTTTCGGAACAAAACTTAGCCAAAACATTGGGGCCACCCAGATTTTGATAAAAAATAATTTCCATGCTCTACGTTTAGGCATAAGCCAAACCTGATCAATGTATAGGACCTTTCATGCAAGGAACAAAAGATCAATTGGCTTGACAATGTAATCATAATATCACTTGGCAAGGTATGCAAAATAAGATGATGGCAGGAGATACCTCAGTTCTTAAAGTTCCTGAGGTTATGCATCTAGTTATATCTGTAAAATAGAATAAAAACAGTTACAAATGCAGCGAAATCCATGACTGCGAATACTATTTGGATATATGAAACATGAAAGTCCAAAAAGAGTAAATGTATGCACAATGTCTTTAATTAGAAAAAAAAGACATTTCCAGCTGTGAAAGCATGTAGACCAGCTATCCCGGAAAACAGTTAATTTATTTCAGACGTGAAGGAGATAAAAAGCCACATACATTTAGTTGAACACATCGTATATGTCGATTCAGCAACAACAAATCCTGTCAAAAGTGCCATAAATAGCCTATGGTTTTTTTGTCCTGCAAAACACCGTATGCAGATCAAAGTGTGCATCTATCTATAGTGCAAAAACAGAAGTAAACTATAAAGTATCAAAAAATGCAATATAGTACCTATGCAATTACCAAATGCAGGGCAATGATGGTCATAACCTCTAACATTTGCTTTGCAACAGTTACAATGCCTCACCCTTGAGAGTGATGGATACTTCTACACCAAAAGTACAAAAGATTCAGCATGTTAATGCACGATTTCCGGATTTCAGGTTAGCAACTCAATGTAACAACTTCATTGAAAACTCTACTTTCTCAACACCTCACTCGAGCATATAGCATCCACGAAATCCTTGCAGCCAGCCTCTTCCAAAAATGAAGATTCGTATGCAACAATGCCGGGATCACCAGAAAGAATCCTGCAATAAAAAATAAAATCAAACTAAACCCCTAATCCCAGAGGCAGTGGTATGCTAAGGCCAATAAATGTTAAGTGGAGTATGTCCAAAAGGATTTTTTTTTTAAAGCCTGAACTTCATTATGGAGTCCAAGATGAACCTCGAACTCCCAATCCCCAAAATTTGAACCCTGATCTTATAATCCTGGCCCGACCCTTGGACCTTGAGCTTGTTTGACTTTGACACACCCACGATGATATGGCCACGTCTACACACACGACTGAATATGCTACGGATGGTGTTCAAGATGAACCTATAATCATTGTAGACGTCACTGTTACGCCAAGCTTGAAAACAGGAGAAGTACATGTACCAAAGTACATACATTTTGATCGGGAAGACGAGAAGGATACACAACAAGTAATGGAAATTACTAGCAGGTATTTTGTGGTACTTCAATGTACTCCCTCCGTTCCCAAATATTTGTCTTTCTAGACATTTCAAATGGACTACAACATACGGATGTATGTAGACATATTTTAGAGTGTAGATTCACTCATTTTGCTTCGTTGTAGTCACTTGTTGAAATCTCTAGAAAGACAAATATTTGGGAACGGAGGGAGTATGTGCGTACAACCATGCATGCATGAGGAACATGATGCATTGGTGAGTCACGTTGATGGATACTAATTTCCATCGATTTAAACCAGAGAAGCCAGCCTATGTTGTGCATGATAAGGAATCTACGGCTGAAGAGTTTATTTACAGTACTACTTGCTACGTCAGGGTCAAATCTAGAAGAACTTTTATGTTTTTATTACTGCCCAGCAAGGAGAGGATCAGCGTGAGGATTCTAATTATTTGGGAACTCTTAAGCTTGAAGGACATCGGGTGGAGGCCACCAGTGGAAGATTAGAATCCGGTGGCGCATACATCAAAAGTACTCCCTCCGTCCCAAAATTCTTGTCTTAGATTCATCTAAGTAGGAAAGTATCTAACACTAAAACATGACTAGATACATTCTTATTTAGACAAATTGAAGACAAGAATTTTGGGACGGAGGGAGTAGTAATTTTTCCCCCTTAATTAGATCAAGTCAGTTTAGCATATGAAAAGGTTGTGCGGCTATAACTTAAAGCCGATTCAGTCTTCTGTAAAAGGTCAGGTTATGTTATGATGAATTAGACACCGTGTGTGTGTGTTTTGGCCGTCGGCCATTATCAAGTTTAGAGATAAAAGGGCAGCCCGGTGCATGTAGCTCCCGCTTGCGCAGGGTCTAGGGAAGGGTCCGACCACTTTGGGTCTATTGTACGCAGCCTTTCCTTGCATTTCTGCAAGAGGCTGTTTCCAGGATTTGAACCCATGACCTCATGGTCACAAGGCAGCAGCTTTACCACTGCGCCAAGGCTCCCCTTCAGATCGAAGTTCACTCCACATCACACGAAAAGAGCGATCCAATCAAGAACTCATATCCTCCCGCACTCTTGTCATTGACATTCCTAGCCCTCCCAAAATTCACTCCCATTTCTCTCTCATCGCCAAGCTACCTCCCATGCCACTGTTGAAGTGTATATGTTGATTGCCTAGCCTTTTTCATCAGTTCGATCTTCTGGTTGCGTTGGCTAGTGCATGAAGCTTAACACGGTATGGCCCAAGGTCATGAGTTCAAGTCCTGGCTTTCGCAATTTATCCAAAAATTGTTGTCCCCCCTTTGTGTCCGCGTATAGGCCTCTCTTTCCGCCTCACACGTGAGAGAGGGTGTTGAAGTGTATATGTGGATTGCCACCTTTCCATTAGTTCGGACTTTTGGTTGCGTTGGCTAGTGCATGAAGTTTAACAACCTCCCTTTCCCTAGCTATTTTCCCTTCCTTTCCAGTGTCCATCTCCACCGCCGGCCCCACACCACTCATGTAGCTCTATTTCTCCTCACCATCATCTCCCCTACCACACCCTTTTTCCTGGTGTGCCAAATAAGTATAAGCTCAAGGTCAGGATCAGGATTAGGAAGTTCAAAGTTCCACTTTCAATGACTGAAACTTCAGAGTCCATCTTGGAACAAGAACCATAGTTTAAGGTTTACAATGAACAATTTCCTTAGTGACTAAATAGAGCTTAGAGACCAGTAAGTGCATCGCAAAAAATATGTTCCAGGGGAGTAGCTAACCTGTAAAGTCCCCACAGAAGCAGTGCACACTCAGCATTAATCAGCATGTCTAGTAGAGAAGAGGTATCTACAAAACATAAGGCTAGTTATAAAACAAGGATATTCTAGAGTATAGCTAGAAAACTATCAGAAGCTCTATACACCTACTTAACTACACCCTGCTCCAAAGTGGCATAATTTTTTTCGGACAAGTTATGCATAATGGGAGGAGACGAGTATTACATGCAGGGATCATATAAAAATTATGGAACCTGATGTCCTGATCTACAATTCCATCCCAAATCATAACGAAATGTCAGGTATTACCATATTTATTTAAATATAACTATGCTCTAGAATTGCAATACATCAGGAACGGTTCTTAGCTCCATCCACAAATATAGCATATATCTAAAGCAATAAACACCTTCCAAATGGCATTCCACCAGTGCACTAAGCAAAGCAAGACGTATCCACAAATTATGAATGCTTATTTCTATTTTTTAAAGGAAAAGGAGACACACATAACATGCAATTTCAAACACTAAAGACCTGCGCACACTCTGCAAAATCCAAACAGATGTAGTGCACAGGGATTTCACCTCTCCGGATGACGAATAGGTAGACGCCCCACAGAAACAGCACGTTGAACAGCACGAACAGCGGCGCCGACGCGGCCACTCCGATGAACCTCCTCCAGAACCTGCCCACCAGAATAGCCACCAGGAATACCAAACCTGTGCAGCACGCAACCGAAGCAAGGTCAAGGTTGCACTAAAAGAGCCACAGGAAAGGAAAGCAAGCACGAACACGCACGCACTGACCTGCGACGGGGAGCATGGCGAGGAGGGAGATGGATGGGAGGAGGCGGGGCACTATGGCCACGGCGAGCTGCGAGAAGAGCACCAGGCCGCATGATACCAGCGCCGAGCACAGCACCTCCCATGGCGACCTCCGCAACCGGTGGAGCTCCGACGCCAGCCTGCTCATCGCCGAGAACTCCTCCGCCACACCCTCCGGATCCCAAGAACCATCAATAACTCTTGAGCCCGGAGATCCAGCCGGGGTCGGTACGGCCAGCGCAGGGTTCCGGCGAGACCCTCCGATCTTGGCGGATTCCGAGACAGAAACTGAGGAAGGAATCGAAGGAGATGCGGCCGAATCTTAGTGGAGAACTCGCGGGGGAATTTCGTCGAACGTGTGTAGTGGGCGGTGGTGTGGGAAGTGGGAACAGCAACAACTAGCAATGCGTCAAGGGCAGTACTCTGCGCCGGCGAAAGTTTCAGCCAGTCCATCCAGGATCGTTCGATCTGAAAGCGCATGACCGTCAGATCTGTTTGACATCCCCTTTCACCATTTTCCTCCACGGAAAAAAAAAGAAAAAAAGGAACGCCGCCGCCACTCGCGGGATCCCGCACACTGGCCCGCGATGCCCTTGTTTGGACCATCGCAGGCCCTGCTCGCCGCCGACGAAGCAAAACACGACCCGCCTTCATTGCCGCCGGCGAAGCAAAAAATGATGGTTCCAGCAAAATCTAAAGACGGTGGTAGCAATTTTTAAGCTAGTTTGGCAAAAAACAAAACAAAAACTAGCGATGGTAGCAAAATCTCCTGATGCTTTCAGCAACACTCTGGTAGTAGCAAATGGCGTCTTTGGTAGTAGCAAAATCGGAGACGGTTGCAGCAAAAATAAGGCTCGCCGTCGTCGACCAACTCCACCGTGGATGGATGTAGCAAAAATTGTCTTCGGTTCCAGCAAAATGGAAATACGGTTGTAGCAAAAATTATCTTCGGTTCCAACAAAAGCAGAGCATGGTGGTAGCAAAAAATCGACTGGGAGAAACAGGCGATGTCATGGAAATGGATGTAGCAAAAAATCCACAAAACACCAGTAGTAACAAAAACCGAAAATAGTTGTAGCAAAATTGTTCGCCGGTTCCAACAAAAATCACCGCGTAGCAGATTTTGGAGTGAGTGGGTGGTAGCAAAAACATGTGTTGGTTCCAGCAAAAAAATAACATGGTTGTAGCAAAATCTTGGGACAGGGATGTAGCAAAAAATCGATGATGACCGTGGTGACCGGCGAGCCCTGATGCTCCATGAACAGGAGGTTGTAGCTCCCGACGTTGCCGGTTGCAGCTCCCCACGACGAGGTTGCAACTTCTGGCGCCAGTAGTCCCCGCAGCTGGCGGCCGTGGGCGTCGCCGTTGCAGCTCGCCGTGCAGTGGCCCTGGTCGTTGTACCAGCAAGCCGCCATCCTCATCGTAGTTCGCGGCGGCAAAGGATGCTTGGGCGGCCGCGCTCAAGGGAAGGAGCGAGGGAGGGATGGAGGGAGAGAGCTGGGGAGGCGGAGATGGACATGGAAGCAACATGTGTGGAGATAGAAGGAGGTGGGTGGGGATGGAAGGAGCAGCATCATGTGCGTCGAAGGAAAAAGGAGAGGAACGAGTGGTCAGCGACGACCAAGGGGAAAGGATAAGGTTGCGACGAGCGGTGCGTATCGTAGCTGCGCTGGGCGAGCGAGCGGTGTGACCGGCTGAACGTTCGGCCGGTCCGTCGTTCCTAAATGTTTTCCTCAAGGGAAAGGGCGGTGCTAGGCACCGGTCGACCGGCGCCTGCACCCCCGTCGGTCGCATCCTGTGTGCCAATTATGTTGCGTTGGATCACGTCCTCGTATCGTCCCCTCTCCCTTTACCCTCCCCCAAGACCGGCGCCATCACCCCCGTCGGCCGCATCATGTGTGCCAATTATGTTGTTTCCCAGCCGTTGCATCAAGCCCTCTAATCGTCCCCTTTCCCTTTACCCC
>LR738715.1:225178573-225222169 GCA_902687465.1 Secale cereale | reverse complement strand
TTTCCCAACCGTTGGATCAAGCCCTCGTATCGTCCCCTCTCCCTTTACCCCCTCCCCCCCCAAAAAAAATCACACACCCTCTCGCGATATTTTACTTGCCCGAGATTCGATCGTCGGTACTCCCTCCATTCCCTTGTACAAGGACACTATGAAAAATAGAATTTGCATCTATACAAAGCCACTAACTCTAATCGAGAAAAAATTAATGATGTTTTCTCGTACTACCAACTGTTTTAATACTTGCATGCATGTAGTCATAATGACACTCTGCTACTTCCTTCTAATTACTTCCTTGCATGCATGTGGGCGTATTAATAGTCCCAGTTAACCAAAAGAAAAGTGGACTTGCAAAGCAGTCATTAAATTCTACCTTGGTTCCTGTAATTTGAGTTTGTGACCTTGTATAAGGGAATGGATGGAGTATTATCATACCTAGTTTAATCTCCATGTGACTAAACACACTCATGAACTATTCGAATCCCATGCCTATGTTCACTTTTGCTATCATCTATGTTCTTGAAATATTCGAACCCCGCATGAGTTTTTCAAACTCACTCAGAGCTCGGGGGCTACTATATACATGGTTGCATGACTATATAAAGAAAATTTTCTTAGTAATACATGATTTACCTTGAAGCCTGTTAGAAGGACGCCAAAAGCCTTCTTCAATCTGTTGTCCACCGACCGAAGACGTTGCAAAACCACGCCCATCAGGGCACGGTGTTCCTCGACAATGGAGGAGCGGGCTAAGGCCTCCTCCATAACATCCGTGTTGGGGAACGTAGCATAATTCAAAAAAATTCTACGCTTTCACCAAGATCCAACTATGGAGACATCTAGCAACGAGCAAGTAAGAGTGCATCTACATACCGTTATGTAGATCGCGAGCGGAAGCTTTCGAAGAAGCGTGGATGAAGTAGTCGTACTCTTCGCGTTCTTCGTCACCGATGATCTAGCACCGAACGGACGGCACCTCCGCGTTCAACACACGTCCGGTGCAGCAACGTCACCTCCTTCTTGATCCAGCAAGGAGGGAGGAGAAGTCGTCAGATATCCGGCAGCACGACGGCGTGATGACGGATGTAGTGGAGATCGCAGCAGGGCTTCGCCGGGCGCCCTGCGTTGGAGTATGGAGGTGTGACGGGAGGGGGAGAGGCGCCAGGGCAAGGGTGCGGCTGCCCTCTCCCTCCCCACATATATATAGGGGGCCAGGGGGTGCGCCAAGGCCCTTGCAGATCCAATCTGCAGGGGGGGCGGCGGCCAGGGGGGGTTCCTTGCCCCCCAAGGCTAGTGGGGCGCCCCCTCCCCCTTAGGGTTTCAACCCTAGGCGCATGGGGAGGTGGGCCCCTAGTGGTGCGCCAGCCCATTAGGGCTGGACACTTCCCCTCGCGACCTAGGGGCCCCACCGGGATGGGTGGCTCCACCCGGTGGACCCCCGGGGCCCCTCCGGTGGTCCCGGGACGCTCCCGGTGACCCCCGGAGATCACCCGATGGCCGAAACTGGACTTCCTATGTATCAATCTTTACCTCCGGACCATTCCGGAACTCCTCGTGACGTTCGGGATCTCATCCGGGACTCCGAACAACTTTCGGGTTTCCACGTGCATGTATCTCTACGACCCTAGCGTTACCGAACCTTAAGTGTGTAGACCCTACGGGTTCGGGAGACACGTAGACATGACCGAGACGACTCTCCGGTCAATAACCAACAGCGGGATCTGGATACCCATATTGGTTCCCACGTGTTCCTCGATGATCTTCATCGGATGAACCACCGTGTCAAGGATTCACTCAATCCCGTACGTTATTCCCTTTGTCCATCGGTACGGTACTTACCCGAGATTCGATCGTCGGTATTCCCGATACCTTGTTCAATCTCGTCATGGCAAGTCTCTTTACTCGATCCGTAATCCATCATCCCGTGACTAACTACTTAGTCACATTGAGCTCATTATGATGATGTCTTACCGAGTGGGCCCAGAGGCACCTCTCCGTCATACGGAGTGACAACATCCCAGTCTCGGTTCGTACCAACTCAACAGACACTTTCGGAGATACCCGACGTGTACCTTTATAGCCACCCAGTTACGTTGTGACGTTTGGCACACCCAAAGTACTCCTACGATATCCGGGAGTTGTACAACCTCATGGTCTAAGGAATAAATACTTGACACCGAAAAGCTTATGCATTACGAACTATACAATCTCGTGTTATGCTCAAGTTTGGGTCTTGTCCATCACATCATTCTCCTAATGATGTGATCCCGTTATCACTGACATCCTATGTCCATGGTCAGGAAACCGTGACCATCTGTTGATCAACGAACTGGTAACTAGAGGCCTACCAGGGACTCATTGTGGTCTATGTATTCACACATGTATCGCTGTTTCCGTACAATACAATTCAAGCATGAATAACAGACAATTATCATGAACAAGGAGATATAATAATAATGCTTTTATTATTGCCTCTAGGGCATATCTCCAACAATCCGACGCCTAGTCGCAACCCACTCTACGGGGTACCTCGGCTCCTCCCTCGATGGAAGCCGGAATGGTCGGCTCCTGGTGCCTTATCGGCTCCGAAGCCGTCTTCGAGGAGAGCTCGGATTACCCGAGCTCCCCCTCTCTGTTCACTAGAGGGGTTTCCCCCTCCGAGTTTTCAGCGGTCGAGGTATTCACCTCGGCTATGATGTCGTTGAGGGAGTCCTGGATCGAGGTGTCCTCACGTGGCCGGGCAAACTCCTAGTGGGCAGGACTGGTGGGCCGTGAAGATTATTATAGAAGATCATCTCTCGTATCCGGATAGGACTCCTGGATTCTTGTAATGGCAAGTTTTAGGCTCGAGTGTAGATTTTCCTTCCTCTGCAAGATGATATGTACAAACCCTAGGCCCCTTCGGTGTGTATATAAACCGGAAGGTTTTAGTCCATAGAGGCTAGAAAAGAATCATAATATCCTCATAGGCTAGACCTAGGGTTTAGCCATTATGATCTCGAGGTAGATCAACTCTTGTACATATATTCACTCATACTAATATGGCAGGAAGTAGGGTTTTACCTCGATCGAGAGGGCCTGAACCTGGGTAAACATCGTGTCCCCTGCCTCTTGTTACCATCGATCATCACGCACAGTTCGGGACCCCCTACCTGAGATCCGCCGGTTTTGACACCGACATTGGTGCTTTCATTGAGAGTTCCACTATGTCATCGACGAAATGACTGATGGATCACGTCGTCAACTGCAACGGCAACGTCGAGGGGATTTTCCCTCCCGGTTAACTTTTCGTGTTCGGCGGCTTCGCGCTTCGTGGCAACATTGAAGGCCACCTTGAGAAGATCGAGAGCTATGCCCCTGGCCATCATGTCAGATTCGGTAGCTTGAACTACATTGCTGATATCCGTGGAGACTTGATCTTCACCGGAATCGAGCCAACAACAACCCCTCTCTGCCACCACGATGATCATGACTTAACTCTGTCATCGGATCAGGAAATAGCACCTGCAATAGTTCTGGCCCTAGATCCAGAACATATTGTGTCACCCGAAGATGGGAAGCTCAACCCCACCACGGGAGCCGCAAACTCTACGGCATTGGAGCCACACACGGACCAACTGATGGGGTATGCGTTACCGGAACCCTGAACTTGGCTCCGGTCTCTGATTCCGAACTGCGCGTAATTGCGCCCCTCAAATCCAATCAGGCGCCTATCGCGGAATTCTTTGCCGCGGATATTTTTCAGCACTCGCCACTTGGCGACATGTTAAGGTCGTTAAGATCTCTCTCCTTGGATGAGAGCACGCAGCCGCACTATATCCGGTTCGAACTGGAGGCTGATGAACAGCCGCGCTATACCCAGGGGGATGAAGAATTTCGTTCCCCACCCACCACCCACTTGGTAGCCACGGTTGAAGATCTAACCAATCTACTCGACTACGCTTCAGAAGACTTCGACGAGATGGACCTCGAAGCTAAAGCACATACAGATCAAAGCCGGCCGATAACAGGGCAGTGGAAAGCTACGTCTTCATACGACGTGTATATGGTGGATACACCCAAAGAGGCGGAAGGCAACGGCGAAAACAATCCCGTAGAGGATAAACCCGCCGAAGAACCTCCCAAGCGTCGGCGTCCAAAACACCGAACAAAATCCCATAAAGGAAAGGACAACAACACCGTGTCTAATGATGGTGATATTCCGGAACAAGTCGAAGACCCCGCAGATCCAGCGATAGAGCAGGAGGAGCGAGAGGACGGTGAACAGAGTCCGAAGCCGTAGTCCGATGACAGTGATGCCAAAGACGGTGACTATGAACCGGTCTCCGAAGAAGAGGCTATCCTGGATGACGATGAATATACCGTCCCAAAAGAACCGTCCGAACAAAAACGCTTCCATCGGCGGCTTATAGCCACTGCACGGAGCTTAAAAAAGCAGCAGAGACAGCTTCGAGCTGCACAAGACACGCTCAATGATAGATGGAGTGAGGTGCTAGGCACTGAACAGAAACATGGCTTTAACGGCCAAACCAAAGGCTATCCCAAGCGCAAGCTGCTGCCCGAATTCGATGACGAGGCCATTGCGCCCGTCCCACCAGAAAATAACACCGCCAACAAGCCGGACCGGCCACCTCACGGACGAGATAGAGTCGCTAGCAATGGCGTAAACAAACTCCCACCCATTAATGGAAAGGAGGGTGCAGCCCAAGTCCGAAAACACGATCTGCGTGAGGACCTAAACAAAAAGGCTAGCAAGACCAGGTCTATATTCGGACCCAGAGACCGAGCTCCCGCACGGGACGGTGGCTATCAAGCGAATCACACCGGTGACATACCAGTTCGGGGTCAATACTGAACACCACAACCATCGGACATACGCCACGATATAGCAAGATACATAGGAGCTTCACACCTTCTATGCTTTACCGATGAGGTGTTGGGTCATGATTTCTCAGAAGGGTTTAAACCCGTGAACATCGAAGCGTACGATGGAATGACGGATCTGCCGTCTGGATATAACATTTTATTCTTCACATCCACATGGCTCGAGGAGATGATCTCCACGCCATCAAATATTTACCCCTCAAGCTAAAAGGACCAGCTCGGCACTGGCTAAACAGTCTCCCAGAAAACTCCATTGGGAGTAGGGAAGAACTTGAGGACGCTTTTCGGGCCAATTTTCAAGGGACTTATGTCCGGCCCCCGGACGCTGACGATTTAAGTCACATCATCCAACAACCCTGGGAGTCAGCCCGCAAGCTTTGGAACCGGTTTCTCACTAAGAAGAACCACATCGTCGACTGTCCGAACACCGAAGCCTTAGCGGCATTCAAGCACAATATCCGGGACGAATGGATAGCTAGACACCTTGGACAGGAAAAGCCAAGGACAATGGCAGCCCTAACTACACTCATGACTCGCTTTTGCGCGGGTGAGGATAGCTGGTTAGCTCATAGCGGCACCAGTGACCCTGGAACATCCGAAGTCAGGGATGACAATGGAAAGCCACGACGTAACAAAAACAAACGTCGAAACAATTCTAGAAGCCCAGATGATACAACGGTAAATGCCGGATTCAGCGGACTCCAGACCCGATCAACGGAAGAAGCCATTTAAAGGCAACAAAGACGGTCCATCAAGTTTGGACAGGATATTAGACAGGCCCTGCCAAATCCATGGCACCCCAGAAAAACCTGCCAACCACACCAACCGTAACTGTTGGGTTTTCAAGCAGGCCGGCAATCTAAACGCCGAACACAAGGGGAAGGAGCCTCAGAGCGAAGACGAGGATGAACCTCGCCAGCCGAATATAGGGGGACAGAAGAAATTACCACCAGAGGTCAAAACAATGAACATGATATATGCCACTCATATCCCAAAGAGGGAGCGCAAGCACGCACTTCGAGACGTCTATGCCGTCGAGCCTGTCGCCCCAAAATTCAACCCATGGTCAGCCTGTCCGATCACTTTCGATCGCAGGGATCATCCGACTAGTATTCGGCATGGGGGTTCGGCTGCCTTAGTGCCCGACCCAATAATAGATGGATACCATCTAACCCGAGTCCTTATGAACGGCGGCAGTAGTCTCAATCTGATATATCAGGACACTGTCCGCAAGATGGGGATCGACCCATCAAGAATCAAGCCAAGCAGCATGACCTTTAAAGGAGTGATACCGGGCGTTGAAGCTCGCTGCACAGACTCTTTAACGTTGGAGGTTGTATTCGGTTCTCCTGACAACTTTCGAAGCGAAGAACTACTCTTTGACATAGCTCCGTTCCGAAGTGGCTATCACGCTCTACTCGGAAGAACGGCATTCGTCCGCTTTAATGCAGTCCCGCATCATGCCTATTTAAAGCTCAAGATTCTTGGACCACGTGGCGTTATCACGGTCAATGGAAATATGGAGCGCTCTCTCCTTACGGAGGAGGACATTGCGGCCTTAGCAACCAAAGTCCAATGCGGCCTACTCAAACCGGATAATCTATCAACAGCGGACATAGCTAAACGTGTCCGGCACATGCTTCAGTGTGGCAACTTAGATGAACCCGAGCAAGATTGTCAGCTACGCCCCCGTCGACTGCCCCATAAGGTGATACCATATGTGCATCGAGTACATAATTATGCCTTAAAAATTCCTTGGGCGACGATCGAGGGCACCTGCATATAGTCCATAGTTCGGCTAGACCTTATTCGGACTTTAAACTTACCTTCTTTATGTTCATTAAACGAACCAGACTTGTTATGGCCACACCGGATCGATTTATTCTTTTCCAGGTTTACTTTTTCCTTTCTACAGACGGCCATCATACTCACACCATCAAGGACACATTACAGATGAGGAAACGACACAGACGTGCAGCAGGGACCCGCACTAAGGTTTCTCTTTTAGATTAAGACCCTGTGTATACCTTTTTTGTCTTTCTGGTTATATACCTTCTTGGCATGTACAATGTCAAAAAAGGTCATCGACATTATCTGTGATGTTGGCGGCTCGCCTTACTATAGAGGGATATTAATAGAATAGTTATTATGTCCATAGTTTTATTCACTCGCCATGGAATGTTCTTTCCCGCATCAAATTGCCATATGTGCCTTGTCAATAAGGGTTTATTACCAGGGGCTATAGTCAACTCTGGTACATATCGGAAAGACTGAACACCTATAGGGAGTGTTCGGCGTCCTGGATATTTGCATTATATGCATCAGTTCCGATTCATGTATTGGGTCAATAGTTGGGTTGCCCGGCTCCTGTGCTTACCCCTACGTTCTCGATTGTTCGGCTAGGGTGTAAAGGGAGAACTACTGCGATAGTACTTCCGGCTAGTCCGGTCAAGTACCTCAGTAGAGCAAGCCGAAAACTGACTGTCATGATAAGCGAGAACCTGGTCTACAATCCGGTGACTTAGTTTTATACTATGATCGGTAGAGATCTACCCCGTGTTATACGAAGGGTTGGTTTTTCGCCCAGCCAAGTGCAATTGGATACTTCATCCGCACCAGGGGCTAGTACCTAGCCCCACTTGTCAAACTCCTACGACTAAGTGAAAGGAATAACGCTGCATAGTCTGATTGCCTGGTTTGCTCCGCATACACCTCCTATGCGGACCAAGACGTTGGCTAAAGCGTGAATTTGCATATGACCGAACACCCCAGTACTATGTACCTGGGGGCTGAAGCTGATGACTGGAAACTTTCAGATTTAAAATAAGCAGTCACTTAGGAGGAAAAAGACATTGGTATTATAATAGGGCAAAAGTTATATACATCAGATTCATAAGCTTAGTCTTTACATCCGGATACAATCATTCAAAGACAACATCATTCGAACACTGGCCTTCTACAAGGCGGGCGCCGTCGATGACGTCCTCGAAGTACTTCTCCGGCTTGTGGTGCTCCTTGCCTGCGGGCGGGCCAGCAGTAGCTATATGCACTGCGTTCATCTTCGCCCAATGCACCTTGATGCGAGCAAAGGCCATCCGAGCACCTTCTATGAAGGCTGAATGCGTTAGTGCGTCGACCCACGGACTCGCCTCGATGAACCGCTTCACTAATCCGAAGTAGCTACTTGGGATTGGCTCTGCGGGCCATAGTAGGACTATTAAGTCCTTCATGGCCGAACCCGCCATGTTGTGCAGCTCGACTAGCTGCTTCATTTGGTCATTAAGGGGAACTGGATGTTGTGGCGCATAGAACTGTGGCCAGAACAATTTCTCTGTGTCGCTCCCCTCCTAGGCTTGAAAGTATTGAGCGACATCTGCGCTGCTCCTCAGAAGATTAGCAAACACGCCTGGAGAACTCCACAATCGTATCAGCCCAATATACTTCCGCCCTCCGAAGATGCTCTGTAAGATAAATATCTTACCAGATGCTATCTGTCGCGCTTGTTTGATTTCCTCACAGGCGCTACGCGCCTCGCCTCGCGCGTCCTGGGTAGACTTTACTGCCGCACACAGCTCGGTCGCCTGCTCTGAAGCCTTCTTCTCCGATGCCTCACACTTACGGATGGCATCTTGGAGCTCGACCTCGACTTGGGACACCAGAGATTTGTGCTTCTCGCACTCCACCTTTTCGGCCTCCAAATTAGCAGCCGCTTTATCAGCGGCCGCCTTGTTCGCCCCGGCCTCCTTCTTGGCCTTGGCAACCTCACCCTTAAGGACCTCAAGCTCAGCGGCGCCAACTGCGTAATACAGAATAGAATATTAGAGTTTGTAAACATACTCAATCAATTAGGTCTTATTGACATTTAAAAAAAATCCGCATACCTTGCGTTTCATCAAAATGCAGGTTGATGCGGTAGAGGTCCGCGTTGGCTACCTCGAGCTTCCGATTTAGTTCGGCAACCTCTGTGTCTCGCGCAATCGCCATAACTAAGGAAGCATGCACAACAATTCAGCTCTGTAAATATGCTACGTTGTGGATACTTCGTCCGATTCTTTTCAGAATCACACAAAGCATCAGGGGCTACTGGTTATATATGTGTACTTGAAACAAATAAAATTTCTTAAAAAGCATTACATTGCTTACCTCAAAGCCCGTTAAAAGGCTGTTGAAGGCTTCATTCAGTCCGCCCTTGACGGACTAAATCTTCTTCCTCACCGCACCCATCACGGTGCGGTGTTCTTCAATGACGAGAGCACTTTGCAGTGCTCCCTCCATAGAATCCGGCGCCTCCGGATTAAATCTATAGATTTTGATGCCTAATATGTAAGCAGCTTCTCCAAGGTCCTTCATTGAAAAACTTTTATTCAAGTAGGCCTTTACATTTTCCAAGAATTCTATATCATTTCCCATCAGCAATATGTCATCCACATATAATATGAGAAATGCCACAGAGCTCCCACTCACTTTCTTGTAAATACAGGCTTCTCCATAAGTCTGTATAAATCCAAACGCTTTGATCACCTCATCAAAGCGAATATTCCAACTCCGAGATGCTTGCACCAGCCCGTAAATCGAGCGCTGGAGCTTGCATACCTTGTTAGCGTTCTCTGGATCGACAAAACCTTCCGGTTGCATCATATACAACTCTTCCTTGAGGAAGCCGTTAAGGAATGCTGTTTTAACGTCCATTTGCCATATCTCATAATCATAGAATGCGGCAATAGCTAACATGATTCTGACTGACTTCAGCATTGCTACGGGAGAGAAAGTCTCGTCGTAGTCAATCCCTTGAACTTGTCGATAACCCTTAGCGACAAGCCGAGCCTTATAGATGGTCACATTACCATCCGCGTCTGTCTTCTTCTTAAATATCCATTTGTTTTCTATGGCGTGCCTATCATCAGGCAAGTCCACCAAAGTCCATACTTTGTTTTCATACATGGATTCTATCTCGGATTTCATGGCTCCAAGCCATTTATTGGAATCCGGGCCCGCCATCGCTTCTTCATAGTTCGAAGGTTCACCGTTGTCTAACAACATGATTTCTAGTACAGGGTTGCCGTACCACTCTGGTGCGGAACGTACCCTTGTGGACCTTCGAAGTTCAGTAGTAACTTGATCTGCTTCTTCATGATCATTATCATCAACTTCCTCCCTTGTCGGTGCTGGCACCTCAGGAATAGTTTCCTGCGCTGCGCTACTTTCTGGTCCAGGAGGGGTGACTATCACCTCATCAAGTTCTACTTTCCTCCCACTCACTTCTTTCGAGAGAAACTCTTTCTCCAGAAAGCATCCATTCTTGGCAAAAAAGACTTTGCCTTCGGATCTGTGGTAGAAGGTGTACCCAATCGTTTCCTTTGGGTATCCTATGAAGACGCATTTTTCCGATTTGGGTTCGAGCTTTTCAGGTTGAAGTTTCTTGACATAAGCATCACAACCCCAAACTTTTAGAAACGACAGCTTCGGTTTCTTGCCAAACCAAAGTTCATACGGAGTCGTCTCAACGGACTTCGACGGAGCCCTATTTAAAGTGAATGCGGCAGTCTCTAAAGCATAACCCCAAAAAGATAGCGGTAAGTCGGTGAGGGACATCATAGATCGCACCATGTCCAACAGAGTACGATTTCGACGTTCGGACACACCGTTACGTTGAGGTGTTCCGGGCGGTGTCAATTGTGAAACAATTCCACAGTTCCTAAGGTGTGTGCCAAATTCATGACTTAAATATTCACCCCCACGATCTGATCGTAAGAACTTTATTTTTCTGTCACGTTGATTCTCAACCTCATTCTGAAATTTCTTGAACTTTTCAAAGGTCTCAGACTTGTGTTTCATCAAATAGATATACCCGTATCTACTCAAGTCATCCGTGAGGGTGAGAACATAACGGTAGCCTCCGCGAGCCTCAACACTCATTGGACCGCACACATCGGTATGTATGATTTCCAACAAGTTGGTTGCTCGCTCCATTGTTCCGGAGAACAGAGTCTTGGTCATCTTGCCCAAGAGGCATGGTTCGCACGTGTCAAATGATTCATAATCAAGAGACTCTAGAAGTCCATCTGAATGGAGCTTCTTCATACGTTTGACACCAATATGACCAAGGCGGCAATGCCACAAGTATGTGGGACTATCATTATCAACTTTACATCTTTTGGCATCTACACTATGAATATGTGTATCATCACGTTCGAGATTCATCAAAAATAAACCATTGACCAGCGGGGCATGACCATAAAACATATCTCTCAAATAAATAGAACAACCATTATTCTCCGATTTGAAAGAGTAGCCATCTCGCATAAGACGAGATCCAGATACAATGTTCATGCTCAAAGCTGGTACTAAATAACAATTATTAAGGTTTAAAACTAATCCCGAGGGTAGATGTAGAGGCAGCGTGCCGACGGCGATCACATCGACCTTGGAACCATTCCCGACGCGCATCGTCACCTCATCCTTCGCCAGTCTCCGTTTATTCCGTAGCTCCTGTTTTGAGTTACAAATGTGAGCAACTGCACCGGTATCAAATACCCAGGAGCTACTACGAGTGCTGGTAAGGTACACATCAATAACATGTATATCATATATACCTTTGACGTTGCCGGCCTTCTTGTCTGCTAAGTATTTGGGGCAGTTCCGCTTCCAGTGACCCGTTCCCTTGCAATAAAAGCACTCTGTCTCAGGCTTGGGTCCATACTTTGGCTTGTTCCCGGCAACAGGCTTGCTGGGCGCGGCAACTCCCTTGCCGTCCTTCTTGAAGTTCTTCTTACCCTTGCCTTTCTTGAACTTAGTGGTTTTATTGACCATCAACACTTGATGTTCTTTCTTGATGTCCACCTCCGCTGATTTCAGCATCGAATACACCTCGGGAATGGACTTCTCCATCCCCTGCATATTGAAGTTCAACACGAAGCTCTTGAAGCTTGGTGGGAGCGACTGGAGGATTCTGTCAACGACCGCTTCATCTGGGAGATTCATTCCCAGCTGAGACAAGCGGTTGTGCAATCCTGAAATCTTGAGGATGTGCTCACTGACAGAACTGTTCTCCTCCATCTTACAGCTGTAGAATGCGTCGGAGACATCATATCTCTCGACTCGGGCATGAGCTTGGAAAACCATTTTCAGCTCTTCGAACATCTCATATGCTCCGTGGTGCTCAAAACGCTTTTGGAGCCCCGATTCTAAACTGTAAAGCATGCCGCACTGAACCAGGGAGTAATCATCACTACGCGACTGCCAGACGTTCAAAACGTCTTGGGCCGCATCGGGAGCAGGTGCATCACCTAGCGGTGCTTCTAGGACATATGGTCTCTTGGCAGCTATGAGGATAATCCTCAGGTTACGGACCCAATCTGTATAGTTGCTACCATCGTCTTTCAGCTTGGTTTTCTCTAGGAACGCGTTGAAGTTGAGGGAAACCTGAGCGTGGGCCATTTGATCTACAAGAGATATTGTAAAGAATTTAGATTAAGTTCATGATAATTAAGTTCATCTTAATCAAATTTTAATGAACTCCCACTCAGAATGACATATCTCTAGTCATCTAAGTGATACACTGTGATGGCCTGGCTTATTAGGGATGATAGACTACTCATATCAATATGGAATTCCTTCTTTTCCGGGAACCCATTCGGATAGAACTCCAAAGTTAAGCGTGCTCAGCTTGGAGTAGTTTCAGGATGGGTGACCGACCGGGAAGTTGCTCCCGGGTGCGCACGAGTGAGGACAAAGTGCGCAGAAAAGACTAGTATTGATATGTGAGGCCAGTCTAGATCCCGCCAGGAGTAACGACCACCGGCGGGTGTGTCCGGGGCGTTACAAGTTGGTATCAGAGCCGACCCTCACGGTTACACGGATGTTTGCGGACAGTTTGCAGTCATGTTGTGCATGACGTTTGTGACCCGTCGTGGCACATGGCATGGCACATGTGCTGTCCTGGAAGCACCGACGGTTGTACCAAGAGGGAACGTTCCTGTGGCCCGACGAGGACGTCGGTTCCTCTGAGTGAGGGTGTATGTGATGGCCTGGCTTATTAGGGATGATAGACTACTCATATCAATAAGGAATTCCTTCTTTTCCGGGAACCCATTCGGATAGAGCTCCAAAGTTAAGCGTGCTCAGCTTGGAGTAGTTTCAGGATGGGTGACCGACCGGGAAGTTGCTCCCGGGTGCGCACGAGTGAGGACAAAGTGCGCAGAAAAGACTAGTATTGATATGTGAGGCCAGTCTAGATCCCGCCAGGAGTAACGACCACCGGCGGGTGTGTCCGGGGCGTTACATACACGATCCGAATCGAGTAGTCCGTGTCCGATCATCACGTGAGACGGACTAGTCATCAACAGTGAACATCTTCATGTTGATCGTATCTTCTATACGACTCGTGTTCGACCTTTCGGTCTTCCGTGTTCCGAGGCCATGTCTGTACATGCTAGGCTCGTCAAGTGAACCCTAAGTGTATCGCGTGTGTAAATCTGTCTTACACCCGTTGTATGCGAACGTTAGAACCTATCACACCCGATCATCACGTGGTGCTTCGGAGCAACGAACTTTAGCAACGGTGCACAGTTAGGGGAAACACAATACTTGAAATTTTAGTGAGAGATCATCTTATTTACTACCGTCGTTCTAAGTAAACAAGACGCAAAAAACATGATAAACATCACATGCAATCAATTAAAGTGACATGATATGGCCAATATCATCTTGCTCCTTGGATCTCCATCTTCGGGGCACCATGATCATCTTGTCACCGGCTCAACACCATGATCTTCATCATCATGATCTCCATCATCGTGTCTTGAAGAAGTCGTCACGCCAACTATTACTTCTACTACTATAGCTAACGTTTAGCAATGAAGTAAAGTAATTACATGTGTTATTCAGCGACACGCAGGTCATACCATAATTAAGACAACTCCTATGGCTCCTGCCGGTTGTCAAGTTCATCGACATGCAAGTCGTGATTCCCTATTACAAAAACATGATCAATCTCATACATCACATATATCATTCATCACATCTTCGTTTTGGCCATACCACGTCACATAGCACATGCTGCAAAAACAAGTTAGACGTCCTCTAATTGTTGTTGCAAGTTTTACGTGGCTTCTATAGGATTTCTAGCAAGAACGTTTCTTACATACGCCAAAACCACAACGTGATTTGTCAATTTCTATTTACCCTTCATAAGGACCCTTTTCATCGAATCCGATCCGACTAAAGTAGGAGAGACAGACACCCGCCAGCCACCTTATGCATCTAGTGCATGTATGTCGGTGGAACCAGTCTCACGTAAGCGTACGTGTAAAGCCGGTCCGGGCCGCTTCATCCCACAATACCGCCGAATCAAGATTGACTAGTAACGGTAAGAAAGTTGAACAAAATCAAACGCCCACAACTGCTTTGTGTTCTACTCGTGCAAGATGCTACGCATAAAACCTAGCTCAGATGCCACTGTTGGGGAACGTAGCATAATTCAAAAAATTTCTACGCTTTCACCAAGATCCAACTATGGAGACATCTAGCAACGAGCAAGTAAGAGTGCATCTACATACCGTTATGTAGATCGCGAGCAGAAGCTTTCGAAGAAGCGTGGATGAAGTAGTCGTACTCTTCGCGTTCTTCATCACCGATGATCTAGCACCGAACGGACGGCACCTCCGCGTTCAAAACACGTCCGGTGCAGCAACGTCACCTCCTTCTTGATCCAGCAAGGGGGGAGGAGAAGTCGTCAGAGATCCGACAGCACGACGGCGTGATGACGGATGCAGTGGAGATCGCAGCATGGCTTCGTCGGGCGCCATGCGTTGGAGTATGGAGGTGTGACCGGAGGGGGAGAGGCGCCAGGGCAAGGGTGCGTCTGCCCTCTCCCTCCCCACATATATATAGGGGGCCAGGGGGTGCGCCAGGGCCCCTGCAGATCCAATCTGCAGGGGGGCGGCTGCCAGGGGGGGTTCCTTGCCCCCCAAGGCTAGTGGGGCGCCCCCTCCCCCTTAGGGTTTCAACCCTAGGCGCATGGGGAGGTGGGCCCCTAGTGGTGCGCCAGCCCATTAGGGCTGGACACTTCCCCTCGCGGCCTAGGGGCCCCACCGAGATGGGTGGCCCCACCCGGTGGACCCCCGGGGCCCCTCCGGTGGTCCCGGGACGCTCCCGGTGACCCCCGGAGATCACCCGATGGCCGAAACTGGACTTCCTATATATCAATCTTTACCTCCGGACCATTCCGGAACTCCTCGTGACGTCCGGGATCTCATCCGGGACTCCTAACAACTTTTGGGTTTCCACGTGCATGTATCTCTATGACCCTAGCGTTACCGAACCTTAAGTGTGTAGACCCTACGGGTTCGGGAGACACGTAGACATGACCGAGACGACTCTCCGGTCAATAACCAACAGCGGGATCTGGATACCCATGTTGGTTCCCACGTGTTCCTCGATGATCTTCATCGGATGAACCACCGTGTCAAGGATTCACTCAATCCCGTACGTTATTCCCTTTGTCCATCGGTACGGTACTTGCCCGAGATTCGATCGTCGGTATTCCCGATACCTTGTTCAATCTCGTCATGGCAAGTCTCTTTACTCGATCCGTAATCCATCATCCCGTGACTAACTACTTAGTCACATTGAGCTCATTATGATGATGTCTTACCGAGTGGGCCCAGAGGCACCTCTCCGTCATACGGAGTGACAACATCCCAGTCTCGGTTCGTACCAACTCAACAGACACTTTCGGAGATACCCGATGTGTACCTTTATAGCCAACCAGTTACATTGTGACGTTTGGCACACCCAAAGTACTCCTACGGTATCCGGGAGTTGTACAACCTCATGGTCTAAGGAATAAATACTTGACACCGAAAAGCTTATGCATTACGAACTATACGATCTCGTGTTATGCTCAAGTTTGGGTCTTGTCTTTCACATCATTCTCCTAATGATGTGATCCCGTTATCACTGACATCCTATGTCCATGGTCAGGAAACCGTGACCATCTGTTGATCAACGAACTGGTAACTAGAGGCCTACCAGGGACTCATTGTGGTCTATGTATTCACACATGTATCGCTGTTTCCGTACAATACAATTCAAGCATGAATAACAGACAATTATCATGAACAAGGAGATATAATAATAATGCTTTTATTATCTCCTCTAGGGCATATCTCCAACAATCCGACGCCTAGTCGCAACCCACTCTACGGGGTACCTCGGCTCCTCCCTCGATGGAAGCCGGAATGGTCGGCTCCTGGTGCCTTATCGGCTCCGAAGCCGTCTTCGAGGAGAGCTCGGATTACCCGAGCTCCCCCTCTCTGTTCACCAGAGGGGTTTCCCCCTCCGGGTTTTCAGCGGTCGAGGTATTCACCTCGGCTATGATGTCGTTGAGGGAGTCCTGGATCGAGGGGTCCTCACGTGGCCGGACAAACTCCTGGTGTGCAGGACTGGTGGGCCGTGAAGATTATTATAGAAGATCATCTCTCGTATCCGGATAGGACTCCTGGATTCTTGTAATGGCAAGTTTTAGGCTCGAGTGTAGATTTTCCTTCCTCTGCAAGATGATATGTACAAACCCTAGGCCCCTTCGGTGTGTATATAAACCGGAGGGTTTTAGTCCATAGAGGCTAGAAAAGAATCATAATATCCTCATAGGCTAGACCTAGGGTTTAGCCATTATGATCTCGAGGTAGATCAATTATTGTACATATATTCACTCATACTAATATGGCAGGAAGTAGGGTTTTACCTCGATCGAGAGGGCCTGAACCTGGGTAAACATCGTGTCCCCTGCCTCCTGTTACCATCGATCCTCACGCACAGTTCGAGACCCCCTACCTGAGCTCCGCCGGTTTTGACACCAACATTGGTGCTTTCATTGAGAGTTCCACTATGTCATCGACGAAATGACTGATGGATCACGTCGTCAACTGCAACGGCAATGTCGAGGGGATTTTCCCTCCCGGTTAACTTTTCGTGTTCGGCGGCTTCGCGCTTCGTGGCAACATTGAAGGCCACCTTGAAAAGATCGAGAGCAATGCCCCTGGCCATCATGTCAGATTCGGTAGCTTGAACTACATTGCTGATATCCGTGGAGACTTGATCTTCACCGGAATCGAGCCAACAACAACCCCTCTCTGCCACCACGATGATCATGACTTAACACTGTCATCGGATCAGGAAATAGCACCTGCAACAGTTCTGGCCCTAGATCCAGAACAGATTGTGTCACCCGAAGATGGGAAGCTCAACCCCACCACGGGAGCCGCAGACTCTACGGCATTGGAGCCACACACGGACCCAACTGATGGGGTATGCGTTACCGGAACCCTGAACTTGGCTCCGGTCTCTGATTCCGAACTGCGCGTAATTGCGCCCCTCAAATCCAATCAGGCGCCTATCGCGGAATTCTTTGCCGCGGATATTTTTCAGCACTCGCCACTTGGCGACATGTTAAGGTCGTTAAGATCTCTCTCCTTGGATGAGAGCACGCAGCCGCACTATATCCGGTTCGAACTGGAGGCTGATGAACAGCCGCGCTATACCCAGGGGGATGAAGAATTTCGTTCCCCACCCACCACCCACTTGGTAGCCACGGTTGAAGATCTAACCAATCTACTCGACTACGCTTCAGAAGACTTCGACGAGATGGACCTCGAAGCTAAAGCACATACAGATCAAAGCCGGCCGATAACAGGGCGGTGGAAAGCTACGTCTTCATACGACGTGTATATGGTGGATACACCCAAAGAGGCGGAAGGCAACGGCGAAAACAATCCCGTAGAGGATAAACCCGCCGAAGAACCTCCCAAGTGTCGGCGTCCAAAACACCGAACAAAATCCCATAAAGGAAAGGACATCAACACCATGACTAATGATGGTGATATTCCGGAACAAGTCAAAGACCCCGCAGATCCAGCGATAGAGCAGGAGGAGCGAGAGGACGGTGAACAGAGTCCGAAGCCGTAGTCCGATGACAGTGATGCCAAAGATGGTGACTATGAACCGGTCTCCGAAGAAGAGGCTATCCTGGATGACGATGAATATACCGTCCCAAAAGAACCCTCCGAACAAAAACACTTCCATCGGCGGCTTATTGCCACTGCACGGAGCTTAAAAAAGCAGCAGAGACAGCTTCGAGCTGCACAAGACACGCTCAATGATAGATGAAGTGAGGTGCTAGGCACTGAACAGAAACATGGCTTTAACGGCCAAACCAAAGGCTATCCCAAGCGCAAGCTGCTGCCCGAATTCGATGACGAGGCCATTGCGCCCGTCCCACCAGAAAATAACACCGCCAACAAGCTGGACCGGCCACCTCACAGACGAGATAGAGTCGCTAGCAATGGCATAAACAAACTCCCACCCCATAATGGAAAGGAGGGTGCAGCCCAAGTCCGAAAACACGATCTGCGTGAGGACCTAAACAAAAAGGCTAGCAAGACCAGGTCTATATTCGGACCCAGAGACCGAGCTCCCGCACGGGACGGTGGCTATCAAGCCAATCGCACCGGTGACATACCAGTTCGTGGTCAATACTGAACACCACAACCATCGGACATACGCCACGATATAGCAAGATACATAGGAGCTTCACACCCTCTATGCTTTACCGATGAGGTGTTGGTCATGATTTCCGAGAAGGGTTTAAACCAGTGAACATCGAAGCGTACGATGGAATGATGGATCTGCCGTCTGGATATAACATTTTATTCTTCACATCCACATGGCTCGAGGAGATGATCTCCACGCCATCAAATATTTACCCCTCAAGCTAAAAGGACCAGCTCGACACTGGCTAAACAGTCTCCCAGAAAACTCCATTGGGAGTAGGGAAGAACTTGAGGACGCTTTTCGGGCCAATTTTCAAGGGACTTATGTCCGGCCCCCGGACGCTGACGATTTAAGTCACATCATCCAACAACCCGGGGAGTCAGCCCGCAAGCTTTGGAACTGGTTTCTCACTAAGAAGAACCACATCGTCGACTGTCCGAACACCGAAGCCTTAGCGGCATTCAAGCACAATATCCGGGACGAATGGATAGCTAGACACCTTGGACAGGAAAAGCCAAGGACAATGGCAGCCCTAACTACACTCATGACACGCTTTTGCGCGGGTGAGGATAGCAGGTTAGCTCATAGCGGCGCCAGTGACCCTGGAACATCCGAAGTCAGGGATGACAATGGAAAGCCACGATGTAACAAAAACAAACGTCGAAACAATTCTAGAAGCCCAGATGATACAACGGTAAATGCCGGATTCAGCGGACTCCAGACCCGATCAACGGAAGAAGCCATTTAAAGGCAACAAAGACGGTCCATCAAGTTTGGACAGGATATTAGACAGGCCCTGCCAAATCCATGGCACCCCAGAAAAACCTGCCAACCACACCAACCGTAACTGTTGTGTTTTCAAGCAGGACGGCAATCTAAACGCCGAACACAAGGGGAAGGAGCCTCAGAGCGAAGACGAGGATGAACCTCGCCAGCCGAATATAGGGGGACAGAAGAAATTACCACCAGAGGTCAAAACAGTGAACATGATATATGCCACTCATATCCCAAAGAGGGAGCGCGAGCACGCACTCCGAGATGTCTATGCCGTCGAGCCTGTCGCCCCAAAATTCAACCCATGGTCAGCCTGTCCGATCACTTTCGATCGCAGGGATCATCCGACTAGTATTCGACATGGGGGTTCGGCTGCCTTAGTGCTCGACCCAATAATAGATGGATACCATCTAACCCGAGTCCTTATGAACGGCGGCAGTAGTCTCAATCTGATATATCAGGACACTGTCCGCAAGATGGGGATCGACCCATCAAGAATCAAGCCAAGCAGCATGACCTTTAAAGGAGTGATACCTGGCGTTGAAGCTCGCTGCACAGACTCTTTAACGTTGGAGGTTGTATTTGGTTCTCCTGACAACTTTCAAAGCGAAGAACTACTCTTTGACATAGCTCCGTTCCGAAGTGGCTATCACGCTCTACTCGGAAGAACGGCATTCGTCCGCTTTAATGCAGTCCCGCATCATGCCTATTTAAAGCTCAAGATTCTTGGACCACGTGGCGTTATCACTGTCAATGGAAATATGGAGCGCTCTCTCCTTACGGAGGAGGACATTGCGGCCTTAGCAACCAAAGTCCAATGCGGCCTACTCAAACCGGATAATCTATCAACAGCGGACACAGCTAAACGTGTCCGGCACATGCTTCAGTGTGGCAACTCAGATGAACCCGAGCAAGATTGTCAGCTACGCCCCCGTCGACTGCCCCATAAGGTGATATCATATGTGCATCGAGTACATAATTATGCCTTAAAAATTCCTTGGGCGACGATCGAGGGCACCTGCATATAGTCCATAGTTCCGCTAGACCCTATTCGGACTTTAAACTTACCTTCTTTATGTTCATTAAACGAACCAGACTTGTTATGGCCACACCGGATCTATTTATTCTTGTCCAGGTTTACTTTTTCCTTTCTACAGACGGCCATCATACTCACACCTTCAAGGACACATTAGAGATGAGGAAACGACGCAGACGTGCAGCAGGGACCCGCACTAAGGTTTCTCTTTTAGATTAAGACCCTGTGTATACCTTTTTTGTCTTTCTGGTTATATACCTTCTTGGCATGTACAATGTCAAAAAAGGTCATCGACATTATCTGTGATGTTGGCGGCTCGCCTTACTATAGAGGGATATTAATAGAATAATTATTATGTCCATAGTTTTATTCACTCGCCATGGAATGTTCTTTCCCGCATCAAATTGCCATATGTGCCTTGTCAATAAGGGTTTATTACCAGGGGCTATAGTCAACTCTGGTACATATCGGAAAGACTGAACACCTATAGGGAGTGTTCGGCGTCCTGGATATTTGCATTATATGCATCAGTTCCGATTCATGTATTGGGTCAATAGTTGGGTTGCCCGGCTCCTGTGCTTACCCCTACGTTCCCGATTGTTCGGCTAGGGTGTAAAGGGAGAACTACTGCGATAGTACTTCCGGCTAGTCCGGTCAAGTACCTCAGTAGAGCAAGCCGAAAACTGACTGTCATGATAAGCGAGAACCCGGTCTACAATCCGGTGACTTAGTTTTATACTATGATCGGTAGAGATCTACCCCGTGTTATACGAAGGGTTGGTTTTTCGCCCAGCCAAGTGCAATTGGATACTTCATCCGCACCAGGGGCTAGTACCTAGCCCCACTTGTCAAACTCCTACGACTAAGTGAAAGGAATAACGCTGCATAGTCTGATTTCCTGGTTTGCTCCGCATACACCTCCTATGCGGACCAAGACGTTGGATAAAGCGTGAATTTGCATATGACCGAACACCCCAGTACTATGTACCTGGGGGCTGAAGCTGATGACTGGAAACTTTCATATTTAAAATAAGCAGTCACTTAGGAGGAAAAAGACGTTGGTATTATAATAGGGCAAAAGTTATATACATCGGATTCATAAGCTTAGTCTTTACATCCGGATACAATCATTCGAAGACAATATCATTCGAACACTGGCCTTCTACAAGGCGGGCGCCGTCGATGACGTCCTCGAAGTACTTCTCCGGCTTGTGGTGCTCCTTGCCTGCGGGCGGGCCAGCAGTAGCTATATGCACTGCGTTCATCTTCGCCCAATTCACCTTGATGCGAGCAAAGGCCATCCGAGCACCTTCTATGAAGGCTGAATGCGTTAGTGCGTCGACCCCCGGACTCGCCTCGATGAGCCGCTTCACTAATCCGAAGTAGCTACTTGGGATTGGCTCTGCGGGCCATAGTAGGACTATTAAGTCCTTCATGGCCGAACCCGCCATGTTGTGCAGCTCGACTAGCTGCTTCATTTGGTCATTAAGGGGAACTGGATGTTGTGGCACATAGAACTATGGCCAGAACAATTTCTCTGTGTCGCTCCCCTCCTGGGCTTGAAAGTATTGAGCGACATCTGCGCTGCTCCTCAGAAGATTAGCAAACACGCCTGGAGAACTCCACAATCGTATCAGCCCAATATACTTCCGCCCTCCGAAGATGCTCTGTAAGATAAATATCTTACCAGATGATATCTGTCGCGCTTGTTTGATTTCCTCACAGGCGCTACGCGCCTCGCCTCGCGCGTCCTGGGTAGACTTTACTGCTGCACACAGCTCGGTCGCCTGCTCTGAAGCCTTCTTCTCCGATGCCTCACACTTACAGATGGCATCTTGGAGCTCGACCTCGACTTGGGACACCCGAGATTTGTGCTTCTCGCACTCCACCTTTTCGACCTCCAAATTAGCAGTCGCTTTATCAGCGGCCGCCTTGTTCGCCCCGGCCTCCTTCTTGGCCTTGGCAACCTCACCCTTAAGGACCTCAAGATCAGCGGCGCCAACTGCGTAATACAGAATAGAATATTAGAGTTTGTAAACATACTCAATCAATTAGGTCTTATTGACATTTAAAAAAAATCCGCATACCTTGCGTTTCATCAAAATGCAGGTTGATGCGGTCGAGGTCCGCGTTGGCTACCTCGAGCTTCCGATTTAGTTCGGCAACCTCTGTGTCTCGCGCAATCGCCATAACTAAGGAAGCCTGCACAACAATTCAGCTCTGTAAATATGCTACGTTGTGGATACTTCGTCCGATTCTTTTCAGAATCACACAAAGCATCAGGGGCTACTGGTTATATATGTGTATTTGAAACAAATAAAATTTCTTAAAAAGCATTACATTGCTTACCTCAAAGCCTGTTAAAAGGCTGTTGAAGGCTTCATTCAGTCCGCCCTTGACGGACTAAATCTTCTTCCTCACCGCACCCATCACGGTGCGGTGTTCTTCAATGACGAGAGCACTTTGCAGTGCTCCCTCCATAGAATCCGGCGCCTCCGGATTAACTCCTAGCGCCGCCGTATCCTCCCCCGCTTGAGGAGCCGAGTCTTCTGACCCCAGAGCCGCGCTAGGCTCCGGGATGGTGTTCGGCGGGGCCTCGGATTGTTTGGGCCCCACGTCTTCGGTCTCCATGGGTGCCGTCTCCCCATGGTCATCGGCCGCCGATGTATTACCCTCGGCCACCCTGTCTCCTGCCCCGCCCTCATCTCCTTGGGCAGAGAGAACCTGCTGGGGCAACACTTTGGTGTCCCCGCCGATTACGGGCGATGGAGCTCGGACTGGCGGGTCACTCTTCGTCTCCCGATGCGCCAGAGAGTTCCCCTCCGATGAGGTAACATCGGGGTTTACGCCAAGAGGGCTGTAGGTCAGTAGGAGGAAAATATTAAGTAAAATACCATAAAAACTGAATAAACAAAGGTGCAGTACTTGAGTCCGGACTGACTTACGTCTCGGGCAGGGGTTTTTCCCTGGGCTTCATCACATAGCCATGTTCGGATGAACTCTAACTAGCTTCGAGGTTTAGTTTCTTCCGGGGCACGGCCGTACCCACATCAGCGACGGGCCCCCTCTTCCTCCCCCTGCCTTGCGCAGGGGGCATCTCTTCTTCTTCCTCTTCCTCCTCATCATCTTCCTCTGCCTTGTCAGAGGAGAGGATGTGGAGGTCCTCGGGCTTCTTGCCCGTAGGACGGGGGCTGTCTCCGGCCCCCTTGCCCTTTGTCTTCTTGGGCTTCTTGGCCGGCGCCTTGTACGGCGCCGGAACCAGCATCGCCGTCAGTAGAGGCAGTGTTGACTCTTCGGGAAAAGGCGCCGGACACTTAATCCGGGACGCCTTCTTCGTCCAGCCCTGTATATCACGTAAAAAATCCAACTCTTAATATCATTAAATAAGGGAAAGGGTAAGTGTCCGGCAAGGATTATTATTACCTCTGTGGCGGAAACTTTGGTGCTGAAGCCCGCATCCTCGTCCTCTTTGGGCCATTCCTTCTGGCTCTTGAAGAGGTGGTTCTAGATCTCTTTGTGCGTAGAGCCGAAGAGATGCTTCAGCGGCTTGTCTCCTGCCGGATCAAACTCCCATAGGGAGGAATCCCGACTTTGACAAGGGAGAACAAGCCGGGTCAGCATCACCTGGATCATGGAGGAGAGCAGGTGCCCCTTGGAGATCACGCCGGACACACGACCCACGAGTCGTTACTTCAGTATGCGACCCCCAGTCCAGACCCTTTTTGGTCTAGGAGGTCATCCTCATTGGGGGTCCGGATCTGAAAGCAGGTTCCGCCGCCCACTTGGTGTCACGGGGTTCGGTGATGTAGAACTATTCCTGCTGCCAGACCTTGTTCGTCTCCACGAACGAGCCCTTGGGCCAAGTTGCGTTCGGGAGCTTGCTGATCATGGCACCCCCGCACTCTGCGTGTTCCCCGTCAACCACCTTCGGCTTCACGTTGAAGGTCTTAAGCCACAAGCCAAAGTGTGGGGGGATACGGAGAAAGGCTTCACACATCACTATGAAAGCAGATATGTGAAGAATTCAGTTTGGGGCTAGATCATGGAAATCTAGCCCATATAAGAACAAAAGACCCCGGACAAACTGGTGGAGTGGAAACCCTAGCCCCCCTAACAAAATGAGAGGTGAAAACTACCCTATCACCTGCCTTAGGAGAGGGAATCACCTGGCCCTTAGGAGGGACTCGGTGTGCGATGTCGCCGGCGAGATACCCCGTGCTCCGTAGATCCTCCACAGTCTTTTCGATGACCGTGGATGCCTCCCACTTGCCTCTGGCACCAGATCCAGCCATGGCTGGGAAAAGGAGTAGTGGTTGAGGAATAAGGAGTTGTGGGTGCAGGAGATGAGAATACGGGGGGCAAGGGATATTGGAGAGCTCGAGCTTGAGGAAGGTGTGGGGCTGGTGAAAGGGATTGATGTCCCTTTATAACGCTACGAATAGAGAGCGTCCCCCCACTTTAGCCATAAAACTCGCCGGTTCCCAAAGCGGTCGTGCGTAATGCGCGGCGTGGGTGCTCACATCACAATGATAAGAATCACACAATAAGCGGGCACGATCTCTATTCTGACGGGACGTGCCAATGAGGATATACCTCGAAACGCGAAACTAGGACCAAATAAAATGGTTCGATATGTTAGTGGGTTGGACGCGATGCTTCATCCAAAAGTTGTCAGTAGAGACACATTATTCATTTTCTTTAAGAGCCTTGCCTTGGAGGCTAACGGTTGTACTAATCTTGTAGATTTGAACACAATCCATCTATTTGTAGAAGATATATTCGGGAGGAGGAACCCGCCTTGCAATGCCGAAGACAATACGGAAGCCGAACTCATCATCATCGAAGACAGGTTCAGGGGCTACTGAGGGTGTCCTGGATCGGGGGGGGGGGGGTCCTCACGTGGCCGGATAAACTCCTGGTGGCCCGTGAAGATTATTATATAAGATCATCTCTCGTATCCGGATAGGACTCCTCGATTCTTGTAATGGCAAGTTTTAGGCTCGGGTGTAGATTTTCCTTCCTCTGCAAGATGATATGTACAAATCCTAGGCCCCTCCGGTGTGTATATAAATCGGAGGATTTTAGTCCATAGAGGCTAGAGAAGAATCATAATATCCTCATAGGCTAGACCTAGGGTTTAGCCATTACGATCTCGAGGTAGATCAACTCTTGTACACGTATTCACTCATACTAATATAGCAGGAAGTAGGGTTTTACCTCGATCGAGGGGGCCTGAACTTGGGTAAAGATCGTGTCCCCTGCCTCTTGTTACCATCGATCCTCAGACACATAGTTCGGGACCCCCTACACGAGATCCGCCGGTTTTGACACCGACAGTCGTCACCTCATCCCCCTATGTTCGGCTCGGTATGGGTCTTCTTGGACAACACCTCCTCGGTCTCCTCAACCACCGGAGGGGACGTGGTGCGTGATGCGGTCCCATTCTGTGCCAACTTGGCTGGTAGAAAGTCTCCCTCTGAGACTCGATCGATAGGGAGTTCGCGCGGCGGACTACGATGTTAAAGGCATGCACATGATCAAAAATGGATTTAGTTCGGTTAAGAATGTACGGGTGCATCTTCGGATACATACCTTTGGGCCCGGGCTTGATCCTGGGGTTCCGTCGAGGAACCTCTTCGGAAGCCTCAGACTCCTCGGCAGAGTCTGAGCTGTCGTTAGACAGGGCCACTTTGGCCCTGCACTGCCTCTACGGGGCGGGAGGAGGCTGATCTGAAGGACATATGCCCTAGAGGCAGTAATAAAGTTTTTATTTATATTTCCTTATATATCATGATAAATGCCTTTAATTCATGATAGAATTGTATTAACCGGAAACTTGATACATGTGTGAATACATAGACAAAACAGAGTGTCCCTACTATGCCTCTACTAGACTAGCTTGTTAACCAAAGATGGTTATGTTTCCTAACCATAGACATGTGTTGTCATTTGATCAAACACATTAGGAGAATGATGTGATGTACAAGACCCATCCGTTAGCTTAGCACTATGATCGTTTAGTTTTAGTGCTATTGCTTTCTTCATGACTTATACATGTTCCTTTGACTATGAGATTATGCAACTCCCGAATACCAGAGGAACACCTTGTGTGCTATCAAACGTCACAACATAACTGGGTGATTATAAAGATGCTCTACAGGTGTTTCCGGAAGTGTTTGTGGTGTTGGCATAGATCAAGATTAGGATTTGTCACTCCGAGTGTCGGAGCGGTATCTCTGGACCCTATCGGTAATACACATCATAATAAGACTTGCAAGCAAATGACTAATGAGTTAGTCACGAGATGATGCATTACGGAACGAGTAAAGAGACTTGCTGGTAACGAGATTGAACTAGTTATAGTGATGCCGACGATCGAATCTCGGGCAAGTAACCTACCCATAACAAAGGGAACAACGTATGCTGTTATGCGGTTTGAATGATAAAGATCTTCGTAGAATTTACACGAGCCAATATGAACATCCAGGTTCCGCTATTGGTGATTGACCGGAGATGTGTCTCGGTCATGTCTACATAGTTCTCGAACCCGTAGGGTCCGCGCGCTTAACGTTCGATGATGATCGGTATTATGAGTTTATGTGTTTTGATGTACCGAAGGTTGTTCGGAGTCGCGGATGAGATCACGGACATGACGAGGAGTCTAGGAATGGTCGAGACATAGAGAATGATATATTGGACGATATTATTCGGACACCAGATGAGTTCCCGGGGTCACCGGATAAATATCGGAGTGTCGGGGGGTTATCGCAACCCTCGGGGGAACTAATGGGCCAACATGGGCCTTGTGAGAGAGAGGAGGGGCCTCTAGGGCTGGCCGCGCACCCCCCGTGAGGAGTCCAAATTAGACTATGAGGGGGCGACGCCCCCTCTCTTTCCCTCTCCCTCTCTCCCTCTCCTTTCTTCCCCCTCTCTTCCCTTGTTGGAAACCTACTAGGAATAGGATTCCTATTCCTAGTAGGAATCCTACATGGGGCGCGCCCTATAGGGGCCAGTGTAATGCCCAATATGAGATTATACCTCCCACATGTCGAGGCATGACTTAGAGGCATAATATCATACTAGAATGATCTCAAGAATGGTATATTTGCGCAACTCATGTAAAAGAGGGATGAAATTACAAAAGAGTAGTTGGCTTACACTCGCCACTTCACACAATGCATTACATAAACATTCATCATCCAAATAACATCAGAGTCCGGCTACGGACGAAGATCCAAATGAAAGATACCATAATTAAAGCAACACAAGGCCTGATCGCCCCTAGTAGAAGCCACTACTGATCGTCGGGAAAACGTCACATACATACGGCCACTCTCTTCATCAAGCTCCCAGTGAAGTTCTTGAACCAACCCCTGCACTGTTCTCAGCGGTACCTTCATCTGGTGTTGTAGTATCTGTGAGCCACGAGGACTCAGCAATCCCATAACCATGGCTATCAAGACTAGCAAAGCTTTATGGGTAGGAAGAGGTAAAGTGGTGAGGTTGCAGTAGCGGCTAAGCAATATTTGGTGGCTACCTTACGAGTACAAGAGTAAGATGAGCATCTATGCAAGTGGTCGCAAACTAGTATGATCGCTAAAGATCCTGAACTACCTACGAGTCAAGCATAACCCCATCGTGTTCTCTTCTCAAAGTGAAAAGAGACAGTCACAGTTACTCACACGGTTGTGTGTTTTACTTCGGATCCTCTGTCAAGTTTTCTAAAACTGGACATTAACAAATTCCAATCTGCTACATAACCGCGGGCACGACTTTTGAAAGATCATAACCCTGCAGGGGTGTCCCAACTTAGCCCATCACAACCTCTCATGATCAGCAGAAGTAATAATAATATTACCCCTTATCTTAGGGACAGCCCGATCAGACTCGGAATCCCGGTGCACAAGACATTTCGACAATGGTAAAACAAGTCCAACAAGACCTCCCGGCATGCCGACACCCTGATAGTAGCCGCGCGTATCTCATCTCAGGCCATGTCCGGATGAGCAATACGTACAGCAACCGAAGACCCCAGATAACTGGGTGGCACCGCAAGTGGCTCTAGTTTGGGACCAACACCATCAGCACTGGCCCCCTCCTGTTATGTAGAAGAATCCTCGGGGACCAATGTTGTTATTATGAGGCAAATTAAAACCAATGTTGGGCCTTGCTGGAGGAGTTTTATTCAAAGACGAACTGTCAAAGGGTCCCCATATACCCAACCGTGTAAGGAACGCAAAATCAAGGAACATAACGCCGGTTTATCGGCTCCTAAGGTGGCATGAGTGGAACAAAACACCGAGCAAAAGGCCAAGCCTTCCACCCATTGCCAAGTATATAGGTGTGTGATGGCTTCTCGCCCCTCGTTGGTTACCCCAAGTGGAAGGTTTGAGATGCAGTGTAGCGGAAGTTTTCCCTTGGCAAAGATACCAAGGATCGATTTCCCTGAGACTCCCAGTTTCAACAAGAAGGTGTCAACTGCTAACGGCGCCAGATATTAGCAATCAACATGGACCTGCACACAGATACAAGTAACTTTGCTCCCAACGAGTACAGAGAGGTTGTCAATCTCTCCGGCCTTGTAGTTTACAAAGGATCAAACGCAAGTGATAATAGTAATAGGTTTTGCTGCAATAGTAAGTAAAAGCGTAAAGTAAATAGCGGATGTGATCTGTGATGGTAATATGGACCGGGGTCCCATGATGTTCACTAGTGATGTCTCTCTCCCAAAAGACGATAAAACAGCTATGTGAGGTGAACGAATTACAGCTGGGCAATTGACAGAATTATGTGCGCAAACCAATGCTAACTATGTTGCAAGAAAGGTAGAGGTTCAAAGCATGGGCGGTACGCCAAGGCAAGTAGACCGAAATCCATCTGCATCTACTACTAATCATCCACCTTGAGATATCTATCCAGAACATCTCGCTGGTATTAAGTTGCGAGTCCCACCCATAGTGTAAACTCAAAGCAACAGACAACTGCATTAAAAGAACTTTGCGTAAAGTAAACAATCCTTGCACCCGCGGGCACAAGCACCGTTGTTTTCCCCCTTGTGGCAACATCACATCCCCTAGACTCATGTTTCTGTCACTCAAGCTAGTCATCGAGGGGCATGAACCCACAATCAAGCATAACGTTCCCTCTTGGAGTCACTACCTACTACTTGGCCAAAGCAATAAATAACATCGGAGAACATGCAAGAATTACTTACGAACATAAATATAAAAGAGGTAGATCAAATATATTACTCAAACACAATCTGAACATAATCTCACAATCCATCGGATCCCAGCAAACTCAACATAGCAACAGCATAAGGATTACATATGTGCCTCGATCATGTAGGGCAGCTCACGAGGACTAATTAGTGAAGCACAAGAACGGGAGGAGAACATCACATAGCTACTGGTCATGGACCCATGGTCCAAGGGAGACTACTCACAACTCATCCGGGAGGCGTCCATGGTGGTGGAGAAGCTCCCGGTGGTGATCCTCCCCTCCGGCAGGGTGCCGGGAAGAGTTCTCCTGGTGCTCCCGATCTTGGAAGCGCGGCGGCGGCGGAACAGAGATGAGATCGCGAAAAAGGGTTCCCGTCTCGAGGGTTTCGGGACACGATATAAATATATGCCAAAGGGGGGCATCAGCGGAGGCCTGGGGGGCCCAGGCGCCCCCCCGGCGCGGCCAGGAGGGGGACCGCGCCACCAGGGCGCCTGGAGCCCTGGTGGCCCCCTCCGGCTGTACTTTGGCTACCGGGAAGCTTCTGGAACGCTGATTTTTTATATAATTTTTCCGGGATTTTTCTGGCAGTTCTCGTAATGGGAAAACCTGAAATACAAAAACAGCAGAAAACAGAAACTGGCACTGGGGTGCACTGAGTTAATAGGTTAGTCCAAATATGATCAAAAGTGTATGGAAGTGTATAAATATCATAGCAATATCTCCCAAAAGAGGCATGGAGCAAGCAGAAATTATAGATATGTTTTGGACGTATCAGTGTGTTAATATATTTAAGATATATTGTGATATTCCAACAACAAGTTCCAACATGGAACAATCTTCATCTTCACCTGCAACTAGCAACGCTATAAGAGAGGCTGAGCAAGCGGGATGGTGACAAAGGTTAGAGGTTTCATGGCAACAAGGGGAGGGGCTGACAATAAAAAATGGGTAGCGCGACATGTAACGATAGCATCGAGACAGCTAGCATAGCAATGATAGTAAAGGTATCCAAGGTGATGGTCATCTTGCCTGGGATTCCGCAAAGAAGAAGAACGAGTCCAAGAAGTAGTCGAACAAATCCTCACAACTCCGGAACGAACCCGAAGCTAACAACAGAAGCATACCGGAAAGAAGCAAACAACATGGTAAACACACAAGCATAAACATGGCATACGATGCACGTCCAAGTATGATGCATGTCTGGTTTAATTATGCATGGCATGGCAAGGTGCACAAACAATACTACAAGTTAAGTGAAGCTCAGTATGCAAAAAGTTGCATATTGACGAAGCACCACATGTTATTTATTTAGTTGACTCTCGTTTATTTACAAGGCAAGGTTAAATGTTTGTTAACATGGCAAGAGGTGAAGCAAAAACAAACTACCTATTTAGTCATTTTAAATGAGTCCGGAAATAACAACAACAATTCCGGAAACTCCTCATGTGCATATTTATGAATTTGGTACTGTTCTGCCTATTACAACATTTTAAAGTTGTTAAACAGCAAACAAAGTGCATCATGTTATTCTACACATTTTTCCACCCCATTTACATATAAAGTTTATTAAATTTGGAGCTACGGTTATTTAGGTATGAATTAAACCATTTTAACATGACATTTGCGCAAATTTAAACGAACATCATTTTAAACATTTTAAATAGGGGTGAAAGTGGCATATTATCAATCTACACAAAAATCTAAGCATTTTTCATATATAACATGTTTAATTCTGATGCACGGTTATTTAGTTATTAAATGCATGAGTGCAAGGGGTTTTCGGTAAAACTGGCGTTCACTGGAATAATAGCTAAATTCCCAGAACAGAAAAAAAAACATTACACGGGCTGACACTAGAACTGGCCCAACAGAAAGAAAAAAAAACAAAGGAGGGCGCTGGAGGTGGCCTCACCATAGGCCATGGCCCAGATCGGTGGGGGTGGACTCGCGGGTAGCAGCTAGCTGGGCTTGAGGCCGGAAGGGGGCGCTGGGCCTGGCGCGACCCATGCGCTGGCGCTGGAGCTGGCCTACGGGAGCAGCGGATCATGCGGTGTTACGGGCGCGGTCGATGACCACCCGCTCGAACCCGCTGGATCGATGCCCGGTCGCTGGAGCGGTCAACGCGGAGCGGCCTCGTTCGCTCGAAAAGACAGAGCAGAACAAGGCGGGACTTGCAGCGACGGTCGACCCTCGGGAAGAAGATGGCGGCGGCAGAGGCACGGCGACTTGGAGGCGGAGACAAGGAAGCGCGGCGTGCGTCATCTCGCCGCGAAGTAGAGTGGCAGCGCGGTTGCGGGACTGGCCGGCGACGAGTAGTCGATGCAGGACGGGCACGGGAGAAAAATGGATCCGGCCGGGATCCTCCAGATCCGGGCGGCGGCGGAGGCACGACGTGGCTGTTGCGGTGGTGCTCCTCGAGGTGCTCCCATGGTTGTCCTCCTACACGGGACAGAGAGAGCAGTGAGAGAAGAGCGGGATAGGGGAAGAAGAAGGAAGAGCAGGGGCGCGGATGACCTGTGAGGGCGGCGCCGCTCGCTAAACTTCGAGAGGAGCTCGTCTCCCTGCGTCGAACGGGAGAGCGGGAAGGCTACGGGGACGAAGGGATCGAGGAGCTCCTCTCCTCGGCGTTGGCTGCTGCGCGAGCCGGGCAACTAGTGGATCGAGGCAGAGGGGCTCGAGTACGAGCGATCGAGCCATCGAGGGGAGGCACTGTTGTGGGCTGGATGGATGCATCTAATTGGGGATTCCGCGGAGGGTGGCGGCTGCTGGTTGGTCTCGGGTGGAACTGGATCGGGAGGATCCCGATGCGGAAGGGGAGTGGCGGCGGGGAGGGACAGACCTCCTAGGTTTTAGGGTTAGGCTAGACTAGGTATGGGGTTGGTCTAAATATATAGGTAAAGGCAGGGTTTGGATCATCCGATATAGATTGAACGGTCGGGAATAAATATGCTAAGGAGTCCAAATGATAAACCGAAGATGTTTTAGGGACGTCCGGGGATGATCCAGACACAACGGTCATGACTGCTCGGGTCGGTTCGAGACAGTCCCGGACGTGCAGCCGAGGGGGTAAAAGTGGGCTGGATGGAAGACATCGGGCTGAGACGAGAGAAGAGAGAGAGTGGCCCGGCGGCAGTTTCGAAACACCGAAACGTCCGACGTTTATCCGGCTATAATGCCGCTATAGATTTAACGGCTGGGCAATCAAACAGACTCCAAATGAGGTGAAATTTGGCAGGCGGTCTACCTACACTATAATAAGACCGCACACCAAGTTTCAACCCATTCCGAGAACATTCTCCGGCCACTTATAAAATAAATATTCGGAGGTGCCACGGGCATGTGCGAGTGTGTCTGGACTCAGAACAGACAACGGAGAGAACCGGGGAACCCGAACAAATGCAAGTTTTGAAAACATGCTGATGAAATGCACATGATGACAAGGCAAAGTGCAACACACAAGCAAATGACATGGCAACGATGACGAATAACTGGCTGACACCTGGCGCATCGGTCTCGGGGCGTCACAGCCGGCCGGCCTCTCCCCTTGCTCCTTTATATACGGGGGCATGGGGCACCCAAAGACACACACGTTAAGAATTTTAATGCATTCCTAGAGAAAGCTAAGTTGAAAGATGATGGTAGCAACTACACGAACTGGGTCCGTAACTTGAGGATTATCCTCATTGCTGCATAGAAGTATTATGTCCTTGATGCACCACTAGGTGACAAACCTATTGCAGGAGCAGATGCAGATGTTATGAACGCTTGACAAGCTCGGTATGATGACTACTTGATAGTTTAGTGCGCCGTGCTTTACGGCTTAGAATCGGGACTTCAAAGACGTTTTGAACGTCACAGAGCATATGAGATGTTCCAAGAGTTGAAGTTAATATTTCAAGCAAATTCCCGAGTTGTGAGATATAAAATCTGTTGGGGAACGTAGTATTTTAAAATTTTCCTACGATCACGCAAGATCTATCTACCAGATGCATAGCAACGAGAGGGGAGAGTGTGTCTACGTACCCTCGTAGACCGGGAGCGGAAGCGTCAAGTGACGCGGTTGATGTTGTCGAACTTCTTCGCGATCCAACCGATCAAGCACCGAACGTACGGCACCTCCGCGTTCAGCACACGTTCAGCTTGATGACGTCCCATGAGCTCTTGATCCAGTTGAGCTTCACGGGAGAGTTTCGTCAGCACGACGGCGTGGTGACGGATATGATGTGTTCACCGGCGCAGGGCTTCGCCTAAGCTCCGCGACGGTATGACCGAGGTGTGATTCTGTGGAGGGGGGCACCGCACACGGCTAAAACAATTCAACTTGTGTGTATTTGGGTGCCCCTGCCCCCGTATATAAAGGAGCAAGGGAGGGAGGCCGTCCAACCTCTCCTGGTGCGGCTAGGGAAGGAGTCCTACTAGGAATAGGATTGCAATCCTATTCCTAGTAGGATTCACCAAAAGGAAGAAGGGGGAAAGGAATAGGAGAGGTGGCGCCCCCCCAATCCTAGTCCAACTAGGAACCCTAGGTGGGGGCGCCGGCCAGCCCTATGGGCTGCCTCTCTCTTTCCCTTTAGGCCCACTATGGACCATCCCCTCTCGTAGGGGGTTCCGGTAACCCCCTCCGGCATTCCCGATAAATCCGAAACTTTTCCGGTATACTTCCGGTGTCCGAATATAGCCGTCCAATATATCAATCTTTATGTCTCGGACATTCCGAGACTCCTCGTCATGTCCGTGATCTCATCCGGGACTCCGAACTATCTTCGGTACATCAATACTCATAAACTCATAATACCGATCGTCATCAAACGTTAAGCGTGCGGACCCTACGGGTTCGAGAACTATGTAGACATGACCGAGACTCATCTCCGGTCAATAACCAATAGCGGAACCTGGATGTTCATATTGTCTCCTACATATTCTACGAAGATCTTTTATCGGTCAGAACCGCATAACAACATACGTTGTTCCTTTTGTCAAACGGTATGTTACTTGCCCGAGATTCGATCGTCGGTATCTCTATACCTAGTTCAATCTCGTTACTGGCAAGTCTCTTTACTCGTTCCGTAACTCATCATCTCGTGACTAACTCATTAGTCTTTTGCTTGCAAGGCTTATTGTGATGTGTGTTACCGAGAGGGCCCAGAGATACCTCTCCGACACTCGGAGTGACAAATCCTAATCTTGATCTATGCCAACACCACGAATACTTTCGGAGACACCTGTAGAGCATCTTTATGATCACCCAGTTACGTTGTGACATTTGATAGCACACAAGGTGTTCCTACGGTATTCGGGAGTTGCATAATCTCATAGTCATAGGAACATGTATAAGTCATGAAGAAAGCAATAGCAGTAAAACTAAACGATCATAGTGCTATGCTAACGGATGGGTCTTGTCCATCACATCATTCTCCTAATGATGTGATCCCGTTGATCAAATGACAACTCATGTCTATGGTTAGGAAACATAACCATCTTTGATCAATGAGCTAGTCTAGTAGAGGCATACTAGGGACACTCTGTTTTGTCTATGTATTCACACATGTATAAAGTTTCCGGTTAATACAATTCTAGCATGAATAATAAACATTTATCATGATATAAGGAAATAAATAATAACTTTATTATTGCCCCTAGGGCATATTTCCTTCAGTCTCCCACTTGCACTAGAGTCAATAATCTAGCTCACATCGCCATGTGATTTAATACCGATAGTTCACATCGTTATGTGACCAACACCCAAAGGGTTTACTAGAGTCAATAATCTAGTTCACATCACTATGTGATTAATGCCCAAGAGTAATAAGGTGTGATCATGTTTTGCTTGTGAGAGAAGTTTAGTCAACGGGTCTGTCATATACAGATCCCTATGTATTTCGCAAATTTCTATGTCTACAATGCTCTGCATGGAGCTACTCTAGCTAATTGCTCCCACTTTCAATACCCATCCAGATTGATACTTAGAGTCATCTGGATTTAGTGTCAAAGCTTGCATCGGTGTAACCCTTTACGACGAACTCTTTATCACCTCCATAATCGAGAAATATTTCCTTAGTCATCCAATTACTAAGGATAATTTTGACCGCTGTACAGTGATCTACTCCTGGATCACTATTGTACCTCCCTGTCAAACTCTTGGCAAGGTACACAACGTGTTTTGTACACAGCATGGCATACTTTATAGAACCTATGGCTGAGGCATAGGGAATGACTTTCATTCTCTCTATATTTTTCTGCCGTGGTCTGGCTTTGAGTCTTACTCAACTTCACACCTTACAAGTCAGGCAAGAACTTCTTCTTTGACTGATCCATTTTGAACTACTTCAAAATCTTATCAAGGTATGTACTCATCGAAAGTCTTATCAAGCGTTTTGATCTATCTATATAGATCTTGATGCTCAATATGTAAGCAGCTTCACCGAGGTCTTTCTTTGAAAAACTCCTTTATGCTTTCCAGAAAATTCTACATCATTTCCGATCGACAATATGTCATTCACATATACTTATCAGAAAGGTTGTAGTGCTCCCACTCACTTCTTGTAAATACAGGCTTCACCGTAAGTCTGTATAAATCTATATGCTTTGATCAACTTATCAAAGCGTATATTCCAACTCCGAGATGCTTGCACCAGTCCATAGATGGATCGCTGGAGCTTGCACATTTTTGTTAGCACCTTTAGGATTGACAAAACCTTCGGGTTGCATCATATGCAATTTTTCTTTAATAAATTCATTAAAGAATGCAGTTTTGTTATCCATTTGCCAGATTTCATAAAATGTGGCAATTGCTAACATGATTCGGACAGACTTAAGCATCGCTACGGATGAGAAAGTCTCATCGTAGTCAACTCCTTGAACTTGTCGAAAACCTTTCGCAACAAGTCGAGCTTAGTAAACAGTAACATTACCGTCAGCGTCGGTCTTCCTCTTGAAGATCCATTTATTTTCGATGGCTTGCCGACCATCGGGCAAGTCAACCAAAGTCCATACTTTGTTTTCATATATGGATCCCATCTGAGATTTCATGGCTCAAGCCATTTTGTGGAATCTGGGCTCATCATCGCTTCCTCATAGTTCGTAGGTTCATCATGGTCTAGTAACATGATTTCCAGAACTGGGTTGCCGTACCACTCTAGTGCGGAACGTACTCTGGTTGATCTACGACGTTCAGCAGAAACTTGATCCGAAGTTTCATGATCATTATCATTAACTTCCTCACTAATTGGTGTAGGAATCACTGGAACAATTTCCTGTGATGTACTACTTTCCAATCTGGGAGAAGGTACAATTACCTCATCAAGTTCTACTTTCCTCCCACTCACTTCTTTCGAGAGAAACTCCTTCTCTAGAAAGGATCCATTTTTAGCAACGAATATCTTGCCTTCGGATCTGTGATAGAAGGTGTACCCAACAGTCTCTTTTGGGTATCCTATGAAGATTTACTTCTCCGGTTTGGGTTCGAGCTTATCATGTTGAAACTTTTTCACATAAGCATCGCAGTCCCAAACTTTAAGAAACAACAACTTTGGTTTCTTGCCAAACCACAGTTCTTAAGGCGTTGTCTCAACGGATTCAGATGAGGCCCTTATTTAACGTGAATGCAGCTGTCTCTAATGCATGACCCAAAATGATAGTGGTAAATCGGTAAGAGACATCATAGATCGCACCATATCCTATAAAGTACGGTTTACGACATTCGGACACACCATTATGCTGTGGTGTTCCGGGTGGCGTGAGCTGTGAAACTATTCCACATTGTTTCAAATGAAGACCAAACTCGTAACTCAAATATTTTCCTCCACGATCAGATCGTAGAAACTTTATTTTCTTGTTACGATGATTCTCTACTTCACTCTGAAATTCTTTGAACTTTTCAAATGTTTCAGACTTGTGCTTCATTAAGTAGATATACCTATATCTGCTCAAATCATCAGTGAAGGTCAGAAAATAACGATACCCGCCGCGAGCTTCAACAATCATTGGTCCGCATACATCAGTATGTATGATTTCCAACAAATACGTTGCTCGCTCCATAGTTCCGGAGAACGGAGTTTTAGTCATCTAGCCCATGAGGTATGGTTCGCAAGCACCAAGTGATTCATAATCAAGTGATTCCAAAAGTCCATCATTATGGAGTTTCTTCATGCGTTTTACACCAATATGACTTAAACGGCAGTGCCACTAATAAGTTGCACTATCATTATTAACCTTGCATCTTTTGGCTTTAATATTATGAATATGTGTATCACACGATCGAGATCCAATAAACTATTTTCATTGGGTGTATGACCATAGAAGGTTTTATTCATGTAAACAGAACAACAATTATTCTCTAACTTACATGAATAACCGTATTGCAATAAACATGATCAAATCACATTCATGCTCAACACAAACACCAAATAACAGTTATTTAGGTTCAACACTAATCCCGAAAGTATAGGGAGTGTGCGATGATGATCATATCAATCTTGGAACTGCTTCCAATATACATCATCACTTCATCCTTTAACTAGTTTCTGTTCATTATGCAACTCCCATTTCGAGTTACTACTCTTTAGCAACTGAACCAATATCAAATACCGAGGGGTTGCTATGAACACTAGTAAAATACACATTAATAATCTGTATATCAAATATACCTTTGTTCACTTTGCCATCCTCCTTATCCGCCAAGTATCTAGGGCAGTTCCACTTTTAGTGACCATTTCCTTTGCAGTATAAGCACTTGTTTCAGGCTTGAGTTTAGCTTTGGGTTTCTTCACGGGAGTGACAACTTGCTTGTCATTCTTCTTGAAGTTCCCCTTTTATCCCTTTTCCCTTTACTTGAAACAAGTGGTCTTGTTAACCATCAACACTTGATGCTTTTTCATGATCTCTACCTTCGCCTACTTCAGTATCGCGAAGAGCTGGGAATTCCTTTCGTCATCCCTTGCATATTTATAGTTCATCACGAAGTTCTACTAACTTGGTGATAGTGACTAGAGAACTTTGTCAATTACTATCTTATCTGGAAGATTAACTCCCACTTGATTAAAGTAATTGTAGTACCCAGACAATCTGAGTACATGCTCACTGGTTGAGCTATTCTCCTCCATCTTGTAGGCAAAGTACTGTCAGAGGTCTTATACCTCTCGACACGGGCATGAGTATGAAATACTAATTTCAACTCTTGGAACATCTTATATGCTCCGTGGCGTTCAAAACATTTTTGAAGTCCCAATTCTAAGCCGTAAAGTATGGTGCACTAAACTATCAAGTAGTCATCATATCGAGCTTTTGTCAAAACGTTCATAACGTCTGCATCTGCTCCTGCAATAGGTCTGTCACCTAGCGGTGCGTCAAGGACATAATTCTTCTGTGCATCAATGAGGATAATCCTCAGATCACGGAACAATTCCGCATCATTGCTACTAACATCTTTCAACTTGGTTTTCTCTAGGAACATATGAAAAAAAAACGGGGAGCAACATCGCGAGCTATTGATCTACAACATAGATATGCTAATACTACCAGGACTAAGTTCATGATAAATTAAAGTTCAATTAATCATATTACTTAAGAACTCCCACTTAGATAGACATCCCTCTGGTCATCTAAATGATCACGTGATCCAAATCAACTAAACCATGTCCGATCATCACGTGAGATGGAGTAGTTTCAATGGTGAACATCTTATGTTGATCATATCTACTATATGATTCACGCTCGACCTTTCGGTCTCCAGTGTTCCGAGGCCATATCTGTATATGCTAGGCTCGTCAAGTTTAACCCGAGTATTCTGCGTGTGCAAAACTGGCTTACACCCGTTGTATTTGAACGTAGAGCTTATCACACCCGATCATCACGTGGTGTCTCGGCACGACGAACTTTCGCAACGGTGCATACTCAGGGAGAACACTTATACCTTGAAATTTAGTAAGGGATCATCTTATAATGCTACCGTCGTTCTAAGCAAAATAAGAAGCATAATAAGATAAACATCACATGCAATCAAAATATGTGACATGATATGGCCATCATCATCTTATGCTTTTGATCTCTATCTCCAAAGCACCGTCATGATCACCTTCGTCACCGGCTTGACACCTTGATCTTCATCGTAGCATCGTTATCGTCTCGCCAACTATTGCTTCCACGACTATCGCTACCGCTTAGTGATAAAGTAAAGCAATTACATGGCGATTGCATTTCATACAATAAAGCGACAACCATATGGCTCCTGCCAGTTGCCGATAACTTTACAAAACATGATCATCTCATACAAAACCGTATAACTCATCATGTCTTGACCATATCACATCACAACATGCCCTGCAAAAACAAGTTAGACGTCCTCTACTTTGTTTGTTGCAAGTTTTACGTGGCTGCTACGGGCTTAGCAAGAACCATTCTTACCTACGCATATAAAACCATAACGATGTTTCGTCAAGTATGTGCTGTTTTAACCTTCACAAGGACCGGGCGTAGCCACACTTGATTCAGCTAAAGTGAGAGAGACAGACACCCGCCAGTCACCTTTAAGCAACGAGTGCTTGTAACGGTGAAACCAGTCTCGCGTAAGCGTACGCGTAATGTCGGTCCGGGCCGCTTCATCTCACAATACCGCCGAAGCAAAGTATGACATGCTGGTAAGCAGTATGACTAGTATCGCCCACAACTCATTGTGTTCTACTCGTGCATATCATCTACGCATAAACCTGGCTCATGATGCCACTGTTGGGGAACGTAGTATTTTAAAATTTTCCTACGATCACGCAAGATCTATCTACCAGATGCATAGCAACGAGAGGGGAGAGTGTGTCTACGTACCCTCGTAGACCGGGAGCGGAAGCGTCAAGTGACGCGGTTGATGTTGTCGAACTTCTTCGCGATCCAACCGATCAAGCACCGAACGTACGGCACCTCCGCGTTCAGCACACGTTCAGCTTGATGACGTCCCACGAGTTCTTGATCCAGTTGAGCTTCACGGGAGAGTTTCGTCAGCACGACGGCGTGGTGACGGATATGATGTGTTCACCGGCGCAGGGCTTCGCCTAAGCTCCGCGACGGTATGACCGAGGTGTGATTCTGTGGAGGGGGGCACCGCACACGGCTAAAACAATTCAACTTGTGTGTATTTGGGTGCCCCCCTGCCCCCGTATATAAAGGAGCAAGGGAGGGAGGCCGGCCAACCTCTCCTGGTGCGGCTAGGGAAGGAGTCCTACTAGGAATAGGATTGCAATCCTATTCCTAGTAGGATTCACCAAAAGGAAGAAGGGGGAAAGGAATAGGAGAGGTGGCGCCCCCCAATCCTAGTCCAACTAGGAACCCTAGGTGGGGGCGCCGGCCAGCCCTATGGGCTGCCTCTCTCTTTCCCTTTAGGCCCACTATGGACCATCCCCTCTCGTAGGGGGTTCCGGTAACCCCCTCCGGCATTCCCGATAAATCCGAAACTTTTCCGGTATACTTCCGGTGTCCGAATATAGCCGTCCAATATATCAATCTTTATGTCTCGGACATTCCGAGACTCCTCGTCATGTCCGTGATCTCATCCGGGACTCCGAACTATCTTCGGTACATCAATACTCATAAACTCATAATACCGATTGTCGTGGAATTAACACGTCAGATGTCCGGATCAACGGACTTAGGGTTGAGGCGCGCATCTATGTGGTAGCTTGAAGGGGTTGAGTGGAATCGAGAGACGCGATGCAAGACACGGATTTAGACAGCTTCGGGCCCCGGGAAACATCATCCGGTAATAACCCTACGTGCTGTTTGAGGCTAGATCTCATTATGGCACTCATGGTGTTGCCGGTAAACCGGCTCTTTGTGTCTAACCCTAAAACTTGTCTGCTTGTGGTTTGTCTAAAAGCTTGTCCTCTTTGGGAGCCCTGCCCCTCCTTATATATGTTGAAGGGGCGGGTTTACATGACTAGTCCTAATAGGACTAGGATTAATCTATTACAAGGAGTCCTAGTCTTATTTCCTTTATGGAGAATATTCCTTGCGCTTTATTATTAAACCGGCCCACTATTAATATGAACCGGCCTTCTGGGCCTTGGGCCTTGTCATCCATGATCCGCCTGCCGGGTCACCAATATTTTACCAAGTGTAAAACGCCAAGTAGAATGCCAAGTCCGGCCGGGTTATAATTCCGGCCGGTTCATACCGCGGGGTAATATCCCCGACATTAGCCCCCAAGTTTAGCTTGGACGTGTCCATGGTAAACTTTATGCTGCAAAATAAACACAATAGCAAATCTGATAGGTTGTACTCCGGGTTTAAGAATTTCTTGTAATCCAGCATCTGACCATCCTTAAGTCCTTGTCTTTGCTTCTTCTAGAAAATCCGGGTCAACAGACCAACTTCATATTCAACTTGCTTGCATAAAAAATATTGTAAATAAAGAATCCATTTGAATCGGCCTTCCAATGTTCTGACTTGACAAAAATATTGATCTTCAAATATTCCATGGATACCAACCGGTTTGGAGATGTAGAACTTGCCGGTTTATGATTGCCAAAATTGCCGGGTCACACAATTAATCTGATTTGCCAGAACTGAAAATTTGAAGATGTACCTCCTTTATATGCATATTACCTATAGCCCCCAAGTGCCGGGTCATTATGCAATAATGAGCAGGGACTTTGTATATACTCCATTGAAAATAGTCTTGTATCATCTTGAAGAAATCCAGATTGTTCATCTCAATCACTATGAAACTGAATATTTCATATCACGTAGCCCCCAAGTGCCGGGTCATTATGCAATAATGAGCAGGGACTTTGAAATATGGTCATGTAAACTTGAATAGCAACATATAGCCCCCAAGTGCCGGGTCATTATATAATAATGAGCAGGGACTTTGTAGATATAATTATCGAAATGAACATTATATAATGTAACTTCCATCGTGGGGTTTGAATCCACGTCCACAAGGTTAAGAGCCTTGTGCTTTACCAACTGAGTTAGACGGGTCTTTCAATATAATGGATGAATACTTGTGTACCTTGAATTGTTGATAGGAGCGATTGGTAGCCCCCAAGTTCCGGTTTAGCTACATTTAGAAGGTGAACCGGTACTTCCAGATGAAGCAAATGATCTTTCCATTAGCCCCCAAGTGTCAAGTAGACAACTTGCTTGTGTGCTTGAGACTTGTGTATTTGAATTGCTGCTGTTTACTGCTTCAACTGCCCATTAGCCCCCAAGTGTCAAGTAGACAACTTGTTTGTGTGCTTGAGACTTGTGTATTTAATGTAATCCCAATCTGAATAATGTAGCCCCCAAGTGCCGGGTTGTAAACCTGCAGCAACTCGGGACTATTCCTTTGTAGAATAAATCACTTCCATCGTTGAAATAATATCCATTGCACTTGAAAGCGACTTTGAAGACCTCAATCATAATATTGATAACCATAATAGGAATCCAGCCATGTTTGGCTATTGAATAATATAATCCGGTTGGAAGACCGGTTCCAATGATGTTTGATCACAATCGGGCCGGGTTTAATAAACATCGGTCATTATTTTGTCTTATACTGGCGACTTATAGTCAAAACCAGGCCGGTTTAAGGAATACCGGTCATCATAACTGATCATATATTACCAAAATATATATTTGAAAATAAAATACTTCATACCTGCGATCAAAATATGCTTGATATTCTTAATCCGGCGAAACTTGCAATTTTCTGAGGGAGTCTTTGATAGATCCAATAATAATTCCGGGCTTGATAATAGACACCGGTTCACTTTGTTCAGAAATTTGTGACTTTTGCCTGATATGCGATCCGGGTTTTAATGAACGCCGGTTTAATTCTCGCTGGTGTTCATGACCCAGACTTATGATGTTATAAATAGGTGGTCAACTTCTGGAGCTGTTCCACTCGGTTGAAAATGTCATAGAACACAAAACACCAAAAAACACACAATTTTTGTAAATCAAACTATGTAATCGAGGCTTTTTCAAAGAGCTGCCAGGCTCAAAAACTGTCGAAAGAACCAAGCCATCATTTTAACGTGTGTTGATACCGACTGCGGATTGATACCGACTGCGGATTAATACCGACTCCGGATTGATACCGACTGCGGATTGATACCGACTCCGGATTGATACCGACTGCGGATTGATACCGACTCCGGATT
>LR738715.1:225132340-225178563 GCA_902687465.1 Secale cereale | reverse complement strand
ACTCCGGATTGATACCGACTGCGGATTTTTACCGACTCCGGATTGATACCGACTGCGGATTGATACCGACACTGTCCTCAGGGGCCTCTGACATTCCTCCTAACCCGGCCGGGGTTTTTTTTTAATGAGGTTTTTCTTTTCTTGAACCGGATACGATCTCATGCTCCGGCGAGTTTCATTGCTCCTTTGTGCATATGCCCTGCACAACCAGATAGACTGATCAAAGCATCTTGTTTTCTTAAAAAATAATATATAATAAGAGAAATAATATTGTAGATGGATATCACCTGAGTGTATTTGAACCGGTATGTTGAATAGACCGGATCACAGGGTGGACAGTAAACGACCGCAGTATCAGAGGCGGCTCAGACAGTTAAACCGGTTGTGGGGTTGTAAACCGGCGGAGATGAACAAGTTGTCCTCCGTGTTGTAAACCGGTGCGGATGCGTGAACCGGCCGTAGCTGTAAACCGGCGCTTGAATCCGTGGAATAACGATGACCACTTGTGTCGAACAATATTTGGCGTGCTTCCATCTCCACGGTATAATACCGCCTTGTAATAGACAATTTTCCTGCGTATAAAATACAGCAGGGCGGGGTATTTTTGTTCGGACGAATTTAATATGTATTAAAAATAAATAGGATAGATATCACCTGATTCGCCTGGAGAACAGATGAGTCGGTCGCGGCCTTGTAAGCCGGCGCGCGCGGGCGAGTTAATCGTGGGCGCGGACAGCGTTGAATTAACGTGGACCGGACCATAAAAACGGCGGCGGGCGTTTGTCCATTGGCGAGGAAGTTGGTCGTGGCGTTGGAGGCCAGTGCGCGTGGGTGCGGACAGACGAGCCGACCGGCGTATTGATGTAAACCGGACCGCGACATGCATGTTCGTGAAGTTGCGCAACATAGCTGACCGTGCATCCGTGGCGTACCACCACCTCCCTTTTTTTTTTTTTAACAGCTGTCCTGCGTAAAAATATTACAAAGCAAAGTAATTGTTCTTTGACAAAAAGTAATATGTGCTAATAAAATACATAGGAAAAATAACACCTGATGTACTAGACGGCTCAGGACGTGCGCGAAGGGCGCTGGCGGTTTGAGGTACTGTTGTGAGTCTCGTCAGTCTCGAACCAATATTTGGCCGCCAGTTTAAAATCAGTCAAACTCTGAATGATGTGTGTATTGGGCCACCTTCTGCAGTATCTCCAATCGCTAGTACCCAGTATGATCGGATTTTGTCTTCCATGAATAATACAGACCCTGTTGGTCCTTTGTATAGTACAAGTACTAGTAATAGTCATCACGGTTGTTGGATACGACTCGGAAGTAGCACTAGGAGTAACGACAAAACACATCGGGATTCGGCATGCTGGTGAAAACGCGCAGCGGTAGGGCCATGTGCAGGAGTACAGCAGCAGAAAGCGCAGCAGTTTTTTTTGAAACGGCTCGTCGCACAGCGCAGCAGCTCAAATCCACTTCCCGGTCTTCCTTCGGGTCGTAGCTTGTGATGATTTTTGGATGCCCTCAATCCGTGCGTGACTCCTTTGGATGGCCTTGACTTTGACTCGGAGTACTAGTAGTAGACTAGTAGTAGTACTATCGATTATCAATTGGCTTAACACGCTTGCTTTGATCAAACATCAAGCGGTGGCTCGTTGGCAGGACCTGACGGGGGCGGAACGCTGGTTTCGATGCGGCAGCAGCAGTGCCCCGACAGCTTGAAGTGGAGAAAAGCCGAGCGACGCAGGTGGCAGGCCGGCGCAGTGACGCACAGAAAAATTGATCTCCAGGTTGTAGTAATCTTGGGCGTTTCACGCCTAGGTCATGATGGTCTTCTACGGTTTGATACTTTTTGGTGCTCCAAAATACTGGCGCTTTACTAGAATACTAGAACAGACGTCGGTCTTGGCTTACATGGTGCCTGTTGTAACAGATATCGATCCGCCTCCACACTCGACGGATCGCCGGGTCACGTTCATCCATACATAACCCTAATTTTCTTTTGACCTCAAACCTCCCATATTGTAAATCCAAACTGACGAATCCAAATCTGATGCAAATCCTTCCAATCTGGCTCTTCTTCATCCGTAAATTTGTGAGATTTTCGAACCCTAAGGAATATCCCTCCAAGAACTCAACACCACCGTGCGCAGGCCCCACGGTGGGCGCCAACTGTCGTGGAATTAACACGTCAGATGTCCGGATCAACGGACTTAGGGTTGAGGCGCGCATCTATGTGGTAGCTTGAAGGGGTTGAGTGGAATCGAGAGACGCGATGCAAGACACGGATTTAGACAGCTTCGGGCCCCGGGAAACATCATCCGGTAATAACCCTACGTGCTGTTTGAGGCTAGATCTCATTATGGCACTCATGGTGTTGCCGGTAAACCGGCTCTTTGTGTCTAACCCTAAAACTTGTCTGCTTGTGGTTTGTCTAAAAGCTTGTCCTCTTTGGGAGCCCTGCCCCTCCTTATATATGTTGAAGGGGCGGGTTTACATGACTAGTCCTAATAGGACTAGGATTAATCTATTACAAGGAGTCCTAGTCTTATTTCCTTTATGGAGAATATTCCTTGCGCTTTATTATTAAACCGGCCCACTATTAATATGAACCGGCCTTCTGGGCCTTGGGCCTTGTCATCCATGATCCGCCTGCCGGGTCACCAATATTTTACCAAGTGTAAAACGCCAAGTAGAATGCCAAGTCCGGCCGGGTTATAATTCCGGCCGGTTCATACCGCGGGGTAATATCCCCGACACCGATCGTCATCAAACGTTAAGCGTGCGGACCCTACGGGTTCGAGAACTATGTAGACATGACCGAGACTCATCTCCAGTCGATAACCAATAGCGGAACCTGGATGTTCATATTGGCTCCTACATATTCTACGAAGATCTTTTATCGGTCAGAACCGCATAACAACATACGTTGTTCCTTTTGTCAAACGGTATGTTACTTGCCCGAGATTCGATCGTCGGTATCTCTATACCTAGTTCAATCTCGTTACTGGCAAGTCTCTTTACTCGTTCCGTAACTCATCATCTCGTGACTAACTCATTAGTCTTTTGCTTGCAAGGCTTATTGTGATGTGTGTTACCGAGAGGGCCCAGAGATACCTCTCCGACACTCGGAGTGACAAATCCTAATCTTGATCTATGCCAACACCACGAATACTTTCGGAGACACCTGTAGAGCATCTTTATGATCACCCAGTTACATTGTGACGTTTGATAGCACACAAGGTGTTCCTATGGTATTCGGGAGTTGCATAATCTCATAGTCATAGGAACATGTATAAGTCATGAAGAAAGCAATAGCAGTAAAACTAAACGATCATAGTGCTATGCTAACGGATGGGTCTTGTCCATCACATCATTCTCCTAATGATGTGATCCCGTTGATCAAATGACAACTCATGTCTATGGTTAGGAAACATAACCATCTTTGATTAATGAGCTAGTCTAGTAGAGGCATACTAGGGACACTCTGTTTTGTCTATGTATTCACACATGTATAAAGTTTCCGGTTAATACAATTCTAGCATGAATAATAAACATTTATCATGATATAAGGAAATAAATAATAACTTTATTATTGCCTCTAGGGTATATTTCCTTCAAAATCTCCAACAAGTTCTATATCTGCAAGATGGAGGAGAACCATTCTATCAGTGAACACTTACCCAGAATGTCTGGGTACTACAATCACATGACTCAACTTGGAGTCAAAGTTGATGAATATAGTGTTATTGACAGAGTTCTTCAATCACTACCACCAAGCTATAAATGCTTCGTGATGAACTATAATATGCAAGGGATGCAAAAGACAATTCCCGAGCTCTTCTCTATGCTCTAAGCTGCGAAGGTAGAAATCAAAAAGGAGCATCAAGTGTTGATGGTTAACAAGACCACTAGTTTCAAGAAAAAGGGCAAGGGAAAGAAGGGGAACTTCAAGAAGAATAGCAAGCCACTTGCTACTCCTGCGAAGAAACCCAAGTCTGGAGCCAAGCCTGAAACTGAGTGCTTCTACTGCAAAGGGATTGGTCACTGGAAGCGGAACTGCCCCAAGTATTTGGCGGATAAGAAGGATGGCAAAGTGAACAAAGGTATATTTGATATACATGTTATTGATGTGTACCTTACTAATGCTCGTAGTAGCACCTGGATATTTGATATTGGTTCGGGTTCTAATATTTGTAACTCGAAGCAGGGGCTAGGGATTAAACGAAGATTAGCTAAGGACGAGGTGACAATGCGCATGGGAAATGGTTCCAAAGTCGATGTGATCGCCGTCCGCACGCTACCTCCACATCTACCATCGGGATTAGTTTTAGACCTGAATAATTGTTATTTGGTGCCAGCGTTGAGCATGAACATTATATCTGGATCTTGTTTGTTGCGAGACGGTTATTCATTTAAATCAGAGAATAATGGTTGTTCTATTTATATGAGTAATATCGTTTATGGTCATGCACCCTTGATGAATGGTCTATTTTTGTTGGATCTCGATCGTAGTGATACACATATTCATAGCATTGAAGCCAAAAGATGCAAAGTTGATAATGATAGTGCAACTTATTTGTGGCACTTCAGTTTAGGACATATTGGTGTAAAGCGCATGAAGAAACTCCATGCTGGTGGACTTTTGGAATCACTTGATTATGAATCACTTGGTGCTTGCGAACCATGCCTCATGGGCAAGATGACTAAAACTCCTTTCTCCAGAACAATGAAGCGAGCAACTGACTTATTGGAAATCATACATACTGATGTATGCGGTCCAATGAGTGTTGAGGCTCGGAGCGGGTGTCGTTATTTTCTGACCTTCACAGATGATTTGAGCAGATATGGGTATATCTACTTGATGAAACACAAGTCTGAAACAGTTGAAAAGTTCAAAGAATTTTAGAGTGAAGTAGAGAATCATCATAACAAGAAAATAAAGTTTCTACGATCTTATCACGGAGGCGAATATTTGAGTTACGAGTTTAGTCTTCATTTGAAACAATGTGGAATAGTTTCACAACTCACGCCACCCGGAACACCACAGCGTAATGGTGTGTCCGAACGTCGTAACCGTACTTTATTAGATATGGTGCGATCTATGATGTCTCTTACCGATTTACCACTATTGTTTTGGGGTTATGCTTTAGAGACAACTGCATTCATGTTAAATAGGGCACCATCTAAATCCGTTGAGATGGCGCCTTATGAATTGTGGTTTGGCAAGAAACCCAAGTTGTTTATTCTTAAAGTTTGGGGTTGCGATGCTTATGTGAAAAAGCTTCAACCTGATAAGCTCGAACCCAAGTCGGAGAAATGTGTCTTCATAGGATACCCAAAGGATACTGTTGGGTACACCTTCTATCACAGATCCGAAGGCAAGATATTCGTTGCTAAGAATGGATCCTTTCTAGAGAAGGAGTTTTTCTCGAAAGAAGTGAGTGTGAGGAAAGTAGAACTTGATGAGGTAATTGTACCTTCTCCCGAATTGAAAAGTAGTTCATCACAGAAACTAGTTCCAGTGATTCCTACACCAACCAATGAGGAAGCTAATGATGAGAATCATGAAACTTATGATCAAGTTACTACTGAACCTCGTAGGTCAACCAGAGTACGTTCCGCACCAGAGTGGTACGGTAACCCTGTTCTGGAAGTCATGTTACTAGACCATGATGAACCAACGAACTATGAGGAAGCGATGATGAGCCCAGATTCCGCTAAATGGTTTGAGGCCATGAAATCTGAGATGGGGCCCATGTATGAGAACAAAATGTGGACTTTGGTTGACTTTCTCGATGATCGGAAAGCTATTGAAAATAAATGGATCTTTAAGAGGAAGACCGACACCGATGGTAATGTTACTGTCTACAAAGCTCGACTTGTTGTGAAAGGTTTTTGACAAGTCCAAGGAGTTGACTACGATGAGATTTTCTCACCCGTAGCGATGCTTAAGTCTCTCCAAATCATGTTAGCAATTGCCGCATTTTATGATTATGAAATCTGGAAATGGATGTCAAAACCGCATTCCTTAATGGATATCTCAAAGAAGAGTTGTATATGATGCAACCAGAAGGTTTTGTCGATCCTAAAGGTGATAACAAAGTATGCAAGCTCCAGCGATCCATCTATGGACTGGTGCAAGCATCTCGGAGTTGGAATATACGCTTTGATGAGGTGATCAAAGCATATGGTTTTATACAGACTTTTGGAGAAGCCTGTATTTACAAGAAAGTGAGTGGGAGCTATGTAGCATTTCTGATATTATATGTAGATGACGTATTGTTGATTGGAAATTATATAGAATTTCTGGATAGCATAAAAGGATACTTGAATACAAATTTTTCAATGAAAGACCTCGGTGAAGGTGCTTATATATTGGGCATCAAGATCTATAGATATAGATCAAGACGCTTAATCAGACTTTCACAAGGCACATACCTCGATAAAGTTTTGAAGAAGTACAAAATGTATTACTCAAAGAAAGGGTTCTTGCCTGTGTTACAAGGTGTGAAGTTGAGTAAGACTCAATGCCAGACCACTACAGAAAATAGAGAGAAAATGAAAGTCATTCCCTATGCTTCAACCATAGGTTCTATCATGTATGCAATGTTGTGTACCAGACCTGATGTGTGCCTTGCTATAAGTCTAGCAAGGAGGTACCAAAGTAATCCATGAGTGGATCACTAGACAGCGGTTAAGAACATCCTGAAGTACCTGAAAAGGACGAAGGATATGTTTCTCGTTTATGGAGGTGACAAAGAGCTCGCCATAAATGGTTACGTCAATGCAAGCTTTGACACTGATCCGGATGACTCTAAGTCACAAACCAAATACGTATTTTTGTTGAACGGTGGAGCTGTCAGTTGGTGCAGTTCCAAGTAGAGCGTCGTGGCGGGATCTACGTGTGAAGTGGAGTACATAGCTGCTTCGGAAGCAGCAAATGATGGAGTCTAGATGAAAGAGTTCATATCCGATCTAGGTGTAATACCTAGTGCATCGGGTCCAATGAAAATCTTTTGTGACAACACTGGAGCAATAGCCTTGGCGAAGGAATCCAGGTTTCACAAGAGAACCAAGCACATCAAGAGACACTTCAACTCCATCCGTGATCAAGTCAAGGAGGGAGACATGGAGATTTGCAAAATACATATGGATCTGAATGTCGCAACCCGTTGACTAAACCTCTTCCACGAGCAAAACATGATCAGCACCAAGACTCCATGGGTGTTAGAATCATTACTATGTAATCTAGATTATTGACTCTAGTGCAAGTGGGAGACTGAAGGAAATATGCCCTAGAGGCAATAATAAAGTTGTTATTTATATTTCCTTACATATCATGATAAATGTCTTTTATTCATGCTAGAATTGTATTGATCGGAAACTTGATACATGTGTGAATACATACACAAAACAAAGTGTCTCTTGTATGCCTCTACTAGACTAGCTTGTTAATCAAAGATGGTTATGTTTCCTAACCCTAGACATGTGTTGTCATTTGATCAAACGGGATCACATCATTAGGAGAATGATATGATGGACAAGACCCATCCATTAGCTTAACACTATGATCGTTTAATTTTACTGCTATTGCTTTCTTCATGACTTATACATGTTCCTCTGACTATGAGATTATGCAACTCCCGAATACCAGAGGAACACCTTGTGTGCTATCAAACGTCACAACATAACTGGGTGATTATAAAGATGCTCTACAGGTGTTTCCGGAAGTGTTTTTGGTGTTGGCATAGATCAAGATTAGGATTTGTCACATCGAGTGTCGGAGAGGCATCTCTGGGCCCTCTCGGTAATACACATCATAATAAGCCTTGCAAGCAAATGACTAATGAGTTAGTCACGAGATGATGCATTACGGAACAAGTAAAGAGACTTCCTGGTAACGAGATTGAACTAGGTATAGTGATACCGACGATCAAATCTCGGGCAAGTAACCTACCGATAACAAAGGGAACAACGTATGCTGTTATGCGGTTTGATCAATAAAGATCTTCGTAGAATTTGTGGGAGCCAATATGAACATCCAGTTTCCGCTATTGGTTATTGACCGGAGATGTGTCTCGATCATGTCTACATAGTTCTCGAACTCGTAGGGTCCGCATGCTTAACATTCGATAACGATCGGTATTATGAGTTTATGTGTTTTGATGTACCGAAGGTTGTTCGGAGTCGCGGATGAGATCACGGACATGACGAGGAGTCTAGGAATGGTCAAGACATAAAGAATGATATATTGGACGGTGTTATTAGGACACCGGATGAGTTCCGGGGGTCATCGGATAAATATAGGAGTGCTGGGGGGTTATCGGAACCCCCGGGGGAACTAATGGGCCAACATGGGCCTTGTGAGAGAGAGGAGGGGCCTCTAGGGCTGGCCGCGCCCCCCCGTGAGGAGTCCGAATTGGACTAGGAGGGGGCGACGCCCCCTCTCTTTCCCTCTCCCTCTCTCCCTCTCCTTCCTCCCCCTCTCTTCCCTTGTTAGAAACCTACTAGGAATAGGATTCCTATTCCTAGTAGGAATCCTACATGGGGCACGCCCTATAGGGGCCGGCCGGCCTCTTCCCTTGCTCCTTTATATACGGGGGCAGGGGGCACCCAAAGACACACAAGTTGACAATTGGTTTAGCCGTGTGCGGTGCCCCCCTCCATAGTTACACACCTCGGTCATATTGTTGCCGTGCTTAGGCGAAGCCCTGCGTCGGTAACATAATCAACACAGTCACCATGCCGTTGTGCTGACGAAACTCTCCCTTGGCCTCAATTGGATCAAGAGTTCGAGGGACGTCACCGAGCTGAACGTGTGCAGGTCGCTGAGGTGCCATGCGTGGGTACTTGATCGGTTGGATCGCGAAGACATTCACTACATCAACCGCGTTACTAAATGCTTCCGAATTCGGTCTACGAGGGTAGGTGGACACAGTCTCCCGTGTGATAGCCTGGCTTATTAGGGATGATAGACTACTCATATCAATAAGGAATTCCTTCTTTTCCAGGAGCCCATTCGGACAGAACTTCAAAGTTAAGCGTGCTCAGCTTGGAGTAATTTTAGGATGGGTGACCGACCGGGAAGTTGCTCCCGGGTGCGCATGAGTGAGGACAACGTGCGCAGAAAAGACTAGTATTGATATGTGAGGCCAGTCTAGATCCCGCCAGGATTAACGACCATCGGCGGGTGTGTCCGGGGCGTTACAAGTTGGTATCAGAGCCGACCCTCGTGGTTACACGGATGTTTGTGGACAAGTGCGCGGTCATGTTGTGCATGACATTTGTGACCCGTCATTTGTGACCCGTCATGGCATACGACATGTTACATGTACCAGACTGGAAGCACAGACGTATGTGCCAAGAGGGAACGTTCATGTGGCCCGACGAGGACGTCGGTTCCTCTGAGTGGGGGTGTATGTGATAGCCTGGCTTATTAGGGATGATAGACTACTCATATCAATAAGGAATTCCTTCTTTTCCGGGAGCCCATTCGGACAGAACTCCAAAGTTAAGCGTGCTAAGCTTGGAGTAATTTCAGGATGGGTGACCGACCGGGAAGTTGCTCTTGGGTGCGCATAAGTGAGGACAAAGTGCGCAGAAAAGACTAGTATTGATATGTGGGGCCAGTCTAGATCCCGCCAGGATTAACGACCATCGGCGGGTGTGTCCGGGGTGTTACACCCCGCTCGTTGATGCTTCTCCTAGATAGATCGTGCATGATCATATGAGAGTTTTTGAAATACTACGTTCCCCAACATTATCCTCCTCGGCGTCATCTGACATCACCCTCATCCTTGTCTCGGAGGAGTCGCTCTCCTCCCCATCCCCTCCCTACTCTGTCTCCCCGTCAAGGGTGGAGTGGGCTTGGGTTTCTCCGGACTTAGTGCCCGGGGGTCCTCTAGGACGGAGGCCTTCTCTGGTCTCCTTATTCTATCCTTTATTCTTCTCCTTCTTCTCTGACGCCTTGTATGGCGTCACGGCCAACATCTCTATCAACAAGGCCGTCCCAGGGCCCTCAAGCAGCGGGACCGGGCTATTGATCCGCTCAGCTTTCTTCAGCCAGCTCTGTTGATTAAAGAAAGAGGAGTTAAGTACTTTGTCAAAAAGGAATATCCGAACATAATGGTAAAACTTATCATACCTCCCGAGGGAGTGTCAAGGCATCAAGGCCGACATCTTATTCCTCGGTCGGCTAGTCCTTTTGCGGCTTGAATAACACCTTCCAAAACTTGGTGTGGGAGGTGCGGTGGAAGCTAAGTACGATGTGTTGGGAAACGTTGCATGGAAATTAAAAAAATATGTGCGCACGCAATGATCTATCCATGGAGATGCATAGCAATGAGTGGAAGAGTGTGTCTACGTACCCTCGTAGACCGTAAGCGGAAGCGTTTGACAATGCGGTTGATGTAGTCGAACTTCTTCGCGGTCCAATCGATCAAGTACCAAACGTACGACACCTCCATGTTCAGCTCAGTGATGTCCTCGCCTTCTTGATCCAGCAAGACGAGCAAAGTAGTAGATGAGTTCCAGTAGCACGACGGCGTGGTGACGGTGATGGTGAAGTAATCTCCGCACGGCTTCGCCTAAGCACCACGAAAATATGACCGAGGATGAACTAGAGGGAGAGGGGCGCCACACACGTCTAGGAAATCATGGTGTGTTTTGCCCCTCTCTCTCCTCTCGTATATATAGGTGGAGGGGGAGGGAAGGCAACCCCTACGGTGCCCCAAGTGGCCGGCGACTACCCTGGCCGAAGCCTCCCTTCCATATTTGTGCATGGGGGAAGGGAAGGGGGCTCACTGCCTTTGGGGAGCTCCCCTTTCCTTCCCTACCCTACTTTGGTGCGTGGACAAGGGTGGTTGGTGTGCTTCCCCCCTTTGGCCCATAAGGCCCATAAACTTACCGGGGGTGTCCGGAACCCTTTCCAGTGACCCGATGACTACCCGGTGCACTTCGAAACTCTTTCGGTGTCCGAATACCATCATCTATATATAAATCTTTACCTATAGGCCATTTCGAGACTTCTCTTCATGTCCGTGATCTCATCCGGGACTCCGAACAACATTCGTTCACCAAATCACATAACTCATATAATTCGGTATCGTCATCGAACGTTAAGCGTGCGGACCCTACGGGATCGAGAACTATGTAGACATGACCGAGACACCTTTCCAGTCAATAACCAACAGCGGAACCTGGATGCCCATATTGGTTCCTACTTATTCTACGAAGATCTTTATCGGTCGAACCGTTATGACAACATACGTAATTCCCTTTGTCTGTCGGTATGTTACTTGCCCGAGATTCGATCGTCGGTGTCTCTATACCTAGTTCAATCTCATTACCGACAAGTCTCATTACTAGTTATGTAATACATCATCTCGTAACTAACTCATTAGTCATTTTCTTGCAAGGCTTATTATGAAGTGTATTACCGAGAGGGCCCAGAGATACCTCCACGACACTCGGAGTGACAAATCCCAATCTCGATTCATGCCAACTCAACAAAAACCTTCGGAGATACCTGTAGAGCATCTTTATGATCACCCAGTTATGTTGTGACGTTTGATAGCACACAAGGTATTCCTCCTGTATCCGGAAGTTGCATGATATCATGGTCGAAGGAACATGTATTTGACATACAAGAAGGCAATAGCAATAAACTGAACGATCACATGCTAAGCTAACGGATGGGTCTTGTCCATCACATCATTCTCCTAATGATGTGATCCCGTTATCAAATGACAACTCATGTCTATGGTTAGGAAACTTTAACCATCTTTGATCAACGAGCTAGTATAGTATAGGCTTACTAGGGACACAATATTTGCTTATGTATTCACACATGTATTTAAGTTTCCGATCAATACAATTCTAGTATGAATAATAAAACTTTATCATGAATAAGGAAATATAATAATAACTACTTTATTGTTGCCTCTAGGGCATATTTCCATTAGTCTCCCACTTGCTCTAGAGTCAATAATCTAGTTCACATCTCCATGTGATTAATACCCAAAGAGTTTAATAGAGTCAATAATCTAGTTCACATCGCCATGTGATTAACACCAATAGTTCACATCGCCATGTGATTAATACCCAAAGAGTTTACTAGAGTCAATAATATAGTTCACATCACCATGTAATTAACACTCCAAGAGTGAAGGTATGATCAGGTTTTGCTTGTGAGAGAGGTTTTAGTCAACGGGTCTGCAACATTCAGTTCCTTGTGTACTCACTACAAAAAAAACACTTCCGTGATAATACGTGTTTGTCACAATAGGTCACATTTTCTGTCATGCATGTACATCCATGACGATTTTATGACAGAATCAAGATAGTCATACATGTGCTGTCGTAGAAGTGTTCCATGACAATACCAAAATTATCATCACAGAAGTGTCCACTTCCATGACGATAAATAGCGCGTCATGGAAGTGCTTTCGTCAAGGGTAACCGATACATGGCATCCACCGTAACGGCACGCCGTTAACCCTATCGGGTCCAGTTTTGGATCCGATAACTCGTTAACAGCTAGGACCAATGGGGATTTTCCATGTGTAAGATTCTCATTGGCCGAAGGGACCACGTGTCAGCTCCACGTGCGGACAGATGTCAACCAACCAATGGACATGAGTCACCAATGATACGTCGACACGTGGCATGGCCCAACAGGGGCCATTCAGGTCAAAAGGCCGGCCCGTTTGACTTGGTCAAAGGATAATGGGCCGGCCAATCGAAAGCCTGCTAACGGCCTGCTCACATATAGCCCATTCAGGTCCGATAACTCACGACCCGTTATGGCCTTTCCTAATTCGGCCCACTAGCTTCATCTGGGCCATCCAATACGATTCCAGCCCGTTGTAACTTCCGGCCCATGTACGGCCCATGACATCTTTGGGCCCATATGAGGCCCTTTGTAACACTTGGCCCATTAATGACTCGTAGTGAAACTGGCCCATAATGAACAATATGTCACTTCATACCCATTAATAGCCCATTACTCCATTGGGCCGTTCCCAGCCCATATTATCTTTCGGCCTTTTAAGGGCCCATTTATTCTTGGACTGATTTGCAGCATCCGGTAGCTTACGACCCGTTACTGGCCTTTTTCGCTTGTGGGCCATTCAGCCTGTGGTTAAAGTCGGCCCGTTTGTGGCCCGTTAATCTGTTGGGTCGTTTTCACAGCGTCATCAAATACGGCCCATTAACGACCCGTTATGCATGTCGATAGAATTAAGCCCGTTATACTCGTCGGCCTCTTAAGGGCCCGTCTTTCTCGGCCCATGAACGGATGATTGCCACTCTAGCCCGTATACGACCCATAATGCGGTCCATTATTGGCCAATGTTTGGCCGATCGGTCATACAGCCCGTAGAAGGCCCATTGAATATACGGCCCGTAGAAGGCCCGTAGTTGGCCCATGGTCACTACAACAGATATCAGGACCATGGTGACGACGGTCCGCATGTTGCCCATGAATATTGTGGCCTACTTTTAAATAATATATGTCGACCACTAGCACACCGCAGAAAAAGAACTACACTGACTACAAGCAAACAAATAAACAAGATGACAAGGAAATAAATAAGCAAGCAACATACGCTAGGCTATTACGACTATTGCACATATTACAACCACTGGGCATTAAAGTTCGCCACTAGTGAAAATATGGGGAACAAAGCAGCATATTACATACACTGATTGTCAAAGTTGGCGACCAACGCAAATAAACGTCGCAGCAAATCAAGTCCAGAACTCAAACCACTTCACAAGAGCTCAATAAACAATACCCTCGGTATCCACCATGCTGGCAATACACTTAGCAAGCTTATTAGCTTTCTCTTGTTTGGCGCTTAAATCCTCTAGTGCTTGCTGTTGCACCAAAAAGTATGCATCTGAATTCTCCAGGACTTTCGTGTTGGGGAACGTAGCAGAATTCAAAAAAATTCTATGCTTCACCAAGATCAATCTAAGGAGTCATCTAGCAATGAGGGAGTAAGGAGTGCATCTACATACCCTCGTAGATCGCGAGCGGAAGCGTTCAACAGAACGTGGATGATGGATTCGTACTCGTCGTGATCCAAATCACCGATGATCCCAGCGCCGAACGGACGGCACCTCCGCGTTCAACACACGTACGGTGCAGCGACGTCTCCTCCTTCTTGATCCAGCAAGGGGTAAGGAGAGGTTGATGGAGATCCAGCAGCACGACGCCGTGGTGGTGGATGCAGCGGAATTTCTGCAGGGCTTCGTCAAGCGCTACGGGAGGAGGGAGAGGTGTAACGGGAGGGAGAGGGAGGCGCCAGGGGCAATGGTGCGGCTGCCCTCCCTCCCCCCACTATATATAGGGTCAGGGGGGCGCCGGCCCTAGGAGATCCAATCTCCTAGGGGGCGGCGGCCTAGGGGGGAACTTGCCCCCAAGGCATGTGGGGCGCCCCCACCCCTAGGGTTCCCAACCCTAGGCGTAGGGGAAGCCCAAGGGGGGCGCACCAGCCCACTATGGGCTGGTTCCCCTCCCCCTTTGGCCCATGGGGCCCTCCGGGATAGGTGGCCCCACCCGATGGACCCCCGGGACCCTTCCGGTGGTCCCGGTACAATATCGGTGACCCCCAAAACTCTCCCGATAGCCGAAACAGGACTTCATATATATAATTCTTTACCTCCGGACTATTCCGGAACTCCTCGTGACGTCCGGGATCTCATCCGGGACTCTGAACAACATTCGGGTTACCGTGTGCATATATCTCTACAACCCTAGCGTCACCAAACCTTAAGTGTGTAGACCCTACGGGTTCGGAAGACACGTAGACATGACCGAGACGACTCTCCGGTCAATAACCAACAGCGGGATCTGGATACCCATGTTGGTTCCTACATGTTCCTCGATGATCTCATCGGATGAACCACGATGTCAAGGATTCAATCAATCCCGTATACTATTCCCTTTGTCTATCGGTATAGCACTTGCCTGAGATTCGATCGTCGGTATACCGATACCTTGTTCAATCTCGTCATGGCAAGTCTCTTTACTCGTTCCATAATACATCATCCCGTGAACAACACCTTAGTCACATTGAGCTCATTATGATGATGTCTTACCGAGTGGGCCCAGAGATACCTCTTCGTCATACGGAGTGACAAATCCTAGTCTTGGTTCGTGCCAACTCAACAGACACTATCGGAGATACCCGTTGTGTACCTTTATAGCCACCCAGTTACGTTGTGACGTTTGGCACACCCAAAGTATTCCTACGGTATCTGGGAGTTGCACAACCTCATGGTCTAAGGAAAAGATACTTGACATTGGAAAAGCTTTAGCATTACGAACTACACGATCTTGTGCTAGGCTTAGGATTGGGTCTTGTCTTCTCCTAATGATGTGATCCCGTTATCAATGACATCCAATGTCCATGGTTAGGAAACCGTGACCATCAGTTGATCAACGAGCTAGTAACTAGAGGTTTACCAGGGACACGTTGTGGTCTATGTATTTACACATGTATCATTGTTTCTGGATAATACAATTCAAGCATGAATAACAGACAATTATCATGAACAAGGAAATATAATAATAACCATTTTATTATTGCCACTAGGGCATATTTCCACCAGTCTCCCACTTGCACTAGAGTCAATAATCTAGTTACATTGTGATGAATCGAACACCCATAGAGTTCTGGTGTTGATCATGTTTTGCTCGTGGAAGAGGTTTAGTCAATGGGTCTGCGACATTCAGATCCGTATGCACATTACAAATATCTATGTCTCCATCTTGAACATAATTCCGAATGGAGTTGAAACAGCGCTTGATGTGCTTGGTATTCTTGTGAAACCTGGGCTCCTTGGCAATGGCAATAGCTCCAGTGTTGTCACAGAAGAGAGTCATCGAGCCCGACGCGCTTGGAATGACTCCTAGGTCGGTGATGAACTCCTTCATCCAGACTCCTTCCTGCGCTGCTTCGCAAGCAGCTATGTACTCCGCTTCACATGTAAAATGCGCCGCGACGCTTTGCTTGCAACTGCACCAGCTGACTGCCCCACCATTCAAAATATACACGTATCCGGTTTGTGACTTGGAGTCATCTAGATCTGTGTCGAAGCTAGCATCAACGTAACTCTTTACGACGAGCTCTTCATCACCTCCATAAACGAGAAACATATCCTTAGTCCTTTTTAGGTACTTCAGGATGTTCTTGACCGCTGTCCAGTGTTTCATACCGGGATCACTTTGGTACCTCCCTACCAAACTTATGGCAAGGTTCACATCAGGTCTGGTACACAGCATGGCATACATAATAGAACCTATGGCTGAGGCATAGGGGATGACACTCATCTTTTCTCTATCTTCTGCCGTGGTCGGGGATTGAGCCGTGCTCAATCTCATACCTTGCAATACAGGCAAGAACCCTTTCTTGGACTGATCCATATTGAACTTCTTCAATATCTTATCAAGGTATGTGCTTTGTGAAAGACCAATGAGGCGTCTCGATCTATCTCTATAGATCTTGATGCCTAATATGTAAGCAGCTTCTCCAAGGTCCTTCATTGAAAAACTCTTATTCAAGTAGGCCTTAATGCTCTCCAAGAATTCTACATCATTTCCCATCAACAATATATCATCCACATATAATATGAGAAATGCTACAGAGCTCCCACTCACTTTCTTGTAGATACAGGCTTCTCCCCAAGTCTGTATAAACCCAAACGCTTTGATCACATCATTAAAGCGAATATTCCAACTCCAAGATGCTTGCACTAGCCCATAGATAGAGCGTTGGAGCTTGCATACCTTGTTAGCATTCTCAGGATCGACAAAACCTTCCGGCTGCTTCATATACAACTCTTCCTTGAGGAAGCCATTAAGGAATGCTGTTTTGACGTCCATTTGCCATATCTCATAATCATAGAATGTGGCAATTGCGAACATGATTCGGATGGGCTTCAGCATCGCTACGGGAGAGAAAGTCTCATCATAGTCAATCCCTTGAACTTGTCGATAAACTTTAGCGACAAGTCGAGCCTTGTAGATGGTCACATTACCATCCACATCAGTCTTCTTCTTAAAGATCCATTTGTTTTATATGGTGTGCCGATCAATGGGCAAGTCCACCAAAGTCCATACTTTGTTTTCATACATGGATCCTATCTCGGATTTCATGGCTTCAAGCCATTTGTTGGAATCCGGGCCCGCCATCGCTTCTTCATAGTTCGAAGGTTCACCGTTGTCTAACAACATGATTTCCACGACAGGGTTGCCGTACCACTCTGGTGCGGAACGTGTCCTTGTGGACCTTCAAAGTTCAGTAGTACTTGATCTGAAGCTTCATGATCATCATCATTAACTTCCTCCCTAGTCGGTGCAGGCACCTCAGGAACAACTTCCTGCGCTGCGCTACTTTCCGGGTCGGAAGGTGTGACTGTCACCTCATCAAGTTCCACTTTCCTCCCACTCACTTCTTTTGAGAGAAACTCTTTCTCCAGAAAGGATCCATTCTTGGAAACGAAGACCTTGCCTTCGGATATGAGGTAGAAGGTGTACCCAATAGTTTCCTTTGGGTATCCTATGAAGACGCATTTTTCCGATTTGGGTTTGAGCTTTTCAGGTTGAAGTTTCTTGACATAAGCATCGCAACCCCAAACTTTCAGAAACGATAGCTTAGGTTTCTTGCCAAACCAAAGTTCATACGGTGTCATCTCAACGGATTTAGACGGATCCCTATTTAAAGTGAATGCAGCAGTCTCTAAAGCATATCCCCAAAAAGATAGCGGTAAGTCGGTAAGAGACATCATAGATCGCACCATGTCCAACAGAGTACGATTACGACGTTCAGACACACCATTACGCTGAGGTGTTTCGGGCGGTGTCAATTGTGAAACAATTCCACAGTTCCTTAAGTGCGTGCCAAATTCGTGACTTAAATATTCTCCACCACGATCCGATCGTAAGAACTTTATTTTTCTGTCACGTTGATTCTCAACCTCATTCTGAAATTCCTTGAACTTTTCAAAGGTCTCAGACTTGTGTTTCATCAATTAGACATACCCATATCTACTTAAGTCATCTATGAGGTTGAGAACATAACGATAGCCTCCGCGAGCTTCAACACTCATTGGACCGCACACATCGGTATGTATGATTTCCAATAAGTTGGTCGTTTGCTCCATTGTTCCGGAGAACGGAGTCTTGGTCATCTTGCCCAAGAGGCATGGTTCGCACGTGTCAAATGATTCATAATCAAGAGACTCTAGAAGTCCATCTGCATGGAGCTTCTTCATACGTTTGACACCAATATGACCAAGGCGGCAATGCCACAAGTATGTGGGACTATCATTATCAACTTTATATCTTTTGGCATTCACACTATGAATATGTGTATCATCATGTTCGAGATTCATCAAGAATAAACCATTGACCAGCGGGGCATGACCATAAAACATATCTCTCATATAAATAGAACAACCATTATTCTCGGATTTAAATGAGTAGCCATCTCGCATTAAACGAGATCCAGATACAATGTTCATGCTCCAAGCTGGTACTAAATAACAATTATTAAGGTTTAAAACTAATCCCGAGGGTAGATGCAGAGGTAGCGCGCCGACGGCGATCACATCGACCTTGGAACCATTCCCGACGTGCATCGTCACCTCATCCTTCGCCAGTCTCCGCTTATTCCGCAGCTCCTGCTTTGAGTTACAAATGTGAGCAACTGCACCGGTATCAAATACCCAGGAGCTACTACGAGCGCTGGTAAGGTACACATCAATAACATGTATATCATATATACCTTTGATGTTGCCGGCCTTCTTATCTGCTAAGTATTTGGGGCAGTTCCACTTCCAGTGACCCGTTCCCTTGCAATAAAAGCACTCAGTCTCAGGCTTGGGTCCATTCTTTGGCTTCTTCCCGGCCACTGGCTTACCAGGCGCGGCAACTCCTTTGCCGTCCTTCTTGAAGTTCTTTTTGCCCTTGCCTTTCTTGAACTTAGTGGTTTTATTCACCATCAACACTTGATGTTCTTTCTTGATATCCACCTTCGCTGATTTCAGCATTGAATACACCTCGGGAATGGAATTCTCCATCCCTTGCATATTGAAGTTCATCACGAAGCTCTTGTAGCTAGGTGGGAGCGACTGAAGGATTCTGTCAATGACCGCTTCGTCTGGGAGATTAATTCCCAACTGAGACAAGCGATTGTGCAACCCAGACAATTTGAGTATGTGCTCGCTGACAGAACTATTATCCTCCATCTTACAACTGTAGAATGCGTTGGAGATGTCATATCTCTCGACTCGGGAATGATCTTGGAAAACCATTTTCAGCTCTTGGAACATCTCATATGCTCCGTGGTGCTCAAAACGCTTTTGGAGCCCCGATTCTAAGCTGTAAAGCATGCCGCAGTGAACCAGGGAGTAATCATCACAACGTGACTGCCAAGCGTTCATAACGTTTTGGGCTGCTGGGAAAACGGGTGCATCACCTAGCAGTGCTTCAAGGACATATGATTTCTTGGCAGCTATGAGGATAATCCTCAAGTTACGAACCCAATCCGTATAGTTGCTACCATCGTCTTTCAGCTTGGTTTTCTCTACGAACGCGTTGAGGTTGAGGGCAACATGAGCATGGGCCATTTGATCTACAAGACATATTGTAAAGATTTTAGACTAAGTTCATGACAATTAAGTTCATCTAAACAAATTTAATGAACTCCCACTCAGATAGACATCTCTCTAGTCATCTAAGTGATACATGATCCGAATCGACTAGCCCGTGTCCAATCATCACGTGAGACGGACTAGTAATCAACGGTGAACATCTTCATGTTGATCGTATCTTATATACGACTCATGTTCGACCTTTCGGTCTTCCGTGTTCCGAGGCCATGTCTGTATATGCTAGGCTCGTCAAGTGAAACATAAGTGTATAGCGTGTGTAAATCTGGCTTACACCCGTTGTATGCGAACATTAGAGCCTATCCCACCCGATCATCACGTGGTGCTTCGGAACAACGATCCTTAGCAACGGTGCATAGTTAGGGGGAACACAATTCTTGAAATTTTAGTGAGAGATCATCTTATTTACTACCGTCGTTCTAAGCAAATAAGATGTAATAAACATGATAAACATCACATGCAATCAAATAGTGACATGATATGACCAATATCATCTTGCTCCTTTGATCTTCATCTTCGGGGCTCCATGATCATCATCGTCACCGACATGACACCATGATCTCCATCATCGTGTCTTCATGAAGTTGTCTCGCCAAATATTACTTCTACTACTATGGCTAACGTTTAGCAATAAAGTAAAGTAATTACATGGCGTTATTCAGTGACACGCAGGTCATACAATAAATAAGACAACTCCTATGGCTCCTGCCGGTTGTCATACTCATCGTCGTGCAAGTCGTGATTCCTATTACAAGAACATGATCAATCTCATACATCACATATATCATTCATCGCATCTTCTGGCCATATCACATCACACGACACATTGTCGGTGTATTTGGATCGACACCTATGGGATCACAAGAATCCCTACTACGGTTGCGGGGCACGGGGTTGAGAGAAGAGCGGATCTGATAGTCAGGACACGGTTCCTTTACCCAGGTTCGGGCCGCAAAGATGCATAAAACCCTACTCCTGCTTTGGTGGATTATATGTTTGTGTTCTTCAGCTAGTGTGGAGCTCCCAAAGAGTCGTGAGCAGTTCTAAAAAGCCGAATCCTCCTCCTGGTCGCCTCGGGCCTCCTTTTATAGGAAAAAGGGGTTGCCACAGTGGCACACAGGAGGTGGAAACGGTACAGTGATGCGAGGTTATCCCTCGCATTACATGACAAGGCGCATTTAATGCGCTTAGCTTAGGTGTCCTTGCTTTATCGGAGATGAGGGGAGACGTCCGTCTTGTCCTTCGCCGCCCCTCCTCGTGTTGACACGCGCCCTGGCCAGCAGTGCCTGAGGTGCCATGTAGGCAGATAGGCAGCTGAGGTGGCGCAGCGGCGGGTCTCCACGAAGACCTGTGGGTTGCCACGCAGGAGCCTGTCCAGCTGGTCGGGTTGGCAGCTGCGTGGGTCGGTGGAACCCGGTTGGTGCGAGCCTGACGGTGGCCCTGCGGGTGCCCTTGGCAAGGGCCTTGCCGGGGCTCTGGCAAGGGTCCTGCCGCGGCGCCTGCTGTCATCCCCGGCAAGGTGCCTGCCGGGGGCCTTGTAGTTCTCCTCGGCTGGGATCCTGCCAAGGGTCTTCGTCTTCTTAACTTGTATCTGATCTTGGATGTCTTCACAAAGATCTGCATGCCACCACGGGGATATCTCTCGAATCCTCGCCCCATGGGGGCAGAGGACTCAAGGGTGATCCGCTCCGTAGGCGCGGGGCGAGCTGCCGCGGCAAGGGACTTGCCGGGGCTGCCAGAGCTGGACCCGGCAAGGATCTTGTCGGGGAGAGCCGCTTCGTCCCTTTGCTCTTTGTGATCTTGTTCTTGGCGTTGTTCCAGTCTCCATCAAGCTTCGATCTTACCCCGGCTCACCTCCCTTGCCATGCCTGGTGTGGTGGTGCCCGCGGCTCAGACTGCCCGTGCACATTCATAGGGGCACAAAAAGTGTACCCCTCTTTTAGTACACCGACAGGAGCCCCTGGGCCTGAGCCACACATAAGCGCGACACGTTGTTGGGCCAGGCCCAGAACGGTGCGCGGGCATGCGGGGCGGTTTTCACCGTGGTAAAATCTTCCGCACGCTGCGCCTCCCACGACCCGCGCGCGCGGCGCAGGGTGGAGGGGCGTGCGTGACGTGGGCGGCATGCGTGGGGCGGTTTCCGCAGACATGCGTCACGTCGCAGTAAATGCGAAAGGAAGCGGCCCGCGTCTTCCCCGTAAACTGGGGGAGGTGTGGAGGCGCAGCCCACTTACTGGATGGGGCCGAGGCGCGGTCGTCTAGGCGTCCACTCCCCACGATCACGGGGTGGGGAGAGGTCGCCTCACCCGTCCCCTCGGTCCTGCACGTTCGCCAGGTGCCTCCCATGCGTTCGAGGGGGCGAGCGGTGGGGGCGGGAAACCGAGCCGTCGCTGGTTGGGGCGGCGGGTCGGTCCCGGCCCCCCTCACTTCCTGCGTCTTTATTGGCCGAGCGGGGCGGTCGAGCTCCAGCCCCGCCCCTTTATAAAGGGCGGAGGGAAGGGACGACGCCCCGCACTCCTCCATCTTCTTTCTCCTTCAGCTTTTGCCCCTCTCTTCTGTCCGCCATGAAGAGAGAAAATCCTGGCTCCTCAACAGTGGCGGCGAGGGTCGCTGCTCGACAACGTGTCCCCCCTTCTCCTGCACCTGTAGTGGCTGAACCAGCCACGAGGGGAAGAGGGAGGGGGCGGGGCCGTGGGCGAGGCCGGGGCGCTCGGGGAAGAGGAGGATGGGACGGCCCGCCGGCCTCGCCCCCGCCAGCAGCTCCTCCTCCAATGGAAGGTCACATTGGAGATGACCCTTGTGAGTTCTTCGTTAGGATGCGGGGGGAGCCGCGCCGTCGTCTTCGTCTCCCGACTCCATTTGCACGGGAGATGGAGGTGGATCCACCGGAGTCGCTGCGGCTGCACATGAGGGGCTGCGGGATCAGTGGCCCGCGGGCCCGCGTCGACTTCCCTGCCCCTCATGTGATGTATCTTCGCCAAGGATGGAAGAGGTTCGCTCGCATCCACAGCCTGACGGATGGGCTCACCCTCCACTTCAAGTTGATGGAGGACAGCCACCTCTCCGTCAAGGTCTTCGGGCACCTCGGGACTCGCGCGAGGTGCTGCGTGGAGAGCTCCTCCGATGACGAAGACTCTTCCTCGAACGAGGGTGATGAGGAGGACAGCGACAGCGATGACGAGAGCGGTGGACGGCACGATGACGGGTCCGACTAGGTGTCGGGCGCCGCTCCTGGTGGCACCGGCGACCCCATCATCCACGTCCCCGGCTCCTTGAACTTCTCGGGGCCGTCTCCTTGGCGGTTGGCGTAGGGAGGCTGCGGAAGAGGAAGAGGAAGAAGGTGGGCGGCAAGGTCGTCATGTCGGAGTACGCGGGCACCGACGCCTTCGACGCATACTGACGTCCTGCTGCCTCGTCTTCGAGCTCTGCCTCCGGCGCCGTCATCACCGTCCAGCACTTGGGAGGCCGCCGAGATGCCTTCTCGGTGTCTTCTGCCACCCGTAGCTCGCCTAGGCACCCCTTTTGCCCTTCTTGCCTCCTTGACCTGCCTCCTGAGGAGAGGGACAAGAAAGGCATTACGGGCATCTTATCTCTTTTTAGTCCGTAAGCCTTCGGGCATGTGTTAAGTTTAAAACTTGTAGTCTCCTTATTCATGTTTTTCATTCCCTATGGACTGTACCTGAATGGAATGTTTTTAATGAAAAAGGAATGTTTGCCGGGTCATTTGTTCGTAGGTAAAAACCCACAACAGGGAATAAATCCCTGATATCTTTAAGATAAACATTTTTTTTCGCCCGGCAACAGGCCCTGCCGTTTCCCTACTTCGCTCGACCTTTCTCACGCCTTTGGCGGAGGCAGGGATGAAGTGGGCTCAGGCTCCTCATTTCATCCTTTTGCCGCCGCGACTACGACCAAACTTAGTCCCAGGAACGAGCCCTAGGGCCTAGAGCTATGGGAGCACGGTAGTTTAAGGAAAAGAATGAGGTTTCACATACCTCAGTCCATAATGGAATGCAAGATAAGGGGTAAAGAACTTATCTGAACCTACAGCCCCAACAACCCTGGTCTGCTGTGGGTGAATTTTTGTCCTTGCAGCCTCCGGCAACACTGGCTCGCCGGGGCCTAGGCGTTGGTCTGTTCTTCTTTCCTTCTCCCAAGTGGCTTCGGCAAGGATGTTTGTGCGTCCTGTGAACCAAAGAAGACAGAGGAAAGACAAAGACTCGACCTCTAAGCTAGGGGTTAGATGCCGCTAAGCACTATCAACCCTAACCAAGGACGAGACTCGACTCAACATGCATGCTATAACTTAGGGCGCCATCGCTTCATTTATTTATGCTTAGGGTCTGCGCCTGGCTTTGTATAAAGGGTTACATGCCTTGCCGGCAAGGCTTGTACAAAAGGGTGGCTTGCCGGGGGGCCCGGCAAGCCGCGCCTTATGGGTAAAACTTGCGAAGATGCTCGATGTTCCAGGAATTACTCACCGGAACGGCATCTTCGGTCTCCAGGCGAACAGCGCCAGGCCTGGTGACTTGTATTACCCGATAAGGGCCTTCCCACTTCGGCGTCAACTTGTTCGTATTCCTGGCCGATTGAACGCGCCGGAGAACAAGGTCGCCGTCCTCAAAGCTCCGGGCACGGACCTTGCGGCTATGGTAGTGGCACAAGGCTTGCTGGTAGCGTGTTGCTCTCACAGCCGCCCGAAGACGATCTTCCTCAAGGAGCATTGCGTCGTCTTGCCGCAGTTGCTCTTGCTCAAGCTCGTCATAAGCGAGCACTCGAGGTGACCCGTATATGAGTTCTGTGGGGAGAACTGCTTCTGCCCCGTATATCAGGGCAAAGGGCGTCTGGCCGGTGGCTCGATTTGGCGTCGTTCTGATCGACCAAAGAACCGCCGGCAATTCATCAATCCAGCGCCTCCCGCTCTTGTGCAGCCTGTCAAAGGTCTTTGTCCTTAATCCTCACATCACTTCAGCATTTACCCTCTCAGCTTGACCATTGCTTCGGGGGTGAGCAACGAAAGCGAAACAGACCCTGCTGCCGAGGTCTTGGGTATATTGCATGAAGGTGTGGCTTGTAAACTGCGTGCCGTTGTCAGTGATGATCCTGTTGGGCACACCAAAACGGCACAATAGTCCCTTGAAGAACTTGACGGCTAACTGAGCTGTGACCTTCCTTACTGCCTCCACTTCTGGCCACTTTGTGAACTTGTCGATTGCAATGTGCAAGTACGCAAAGCCCCCGACGGCACGGGGGAAGGGCCCAGTATGTCAAGCCCCCAGACCGAGAAGGGCCAGGAGAGAGGAATGGTTTGAAGGGCTTGAGCTGGTTGATGAAGTTTCTTTGAATGGAACTGGCACGCTTCACACCTGGTGACCAGTGCCATCGCATCCTGGAGGGCAGTGGGCCAGAAGAAGCCTTGCCGGCAAGGGCTCTCGACCCTATGTGGGATCCACATATGCCTCCATGTATCTATGCCAACAGCTCCAGTCCTTCCTCTTGAGGGATGCACTTCAATTTCACACCGTTCGGTCTCCTTCTGTACAGGACGTCATCGACGAACTGGTACATGGCAGACCGACGGGCTACTTTCTCCGCTTCTTCCTGCTCCTCAGGAAGTTCCCCAGTCTGAAGGAATCGGACGGTATGCTGCGCCCACGCTGGATCCTGGGGCTCGACAGCGAGGACCAAAGGCATTTCTTCCGCCAAGGGAGCGGCCATCTCGACGGCAAAAGCTTGACGCTCCGCCGGAGTTAGCCCTCCGGTGGCGGGCTGAAAGCACATTTGCTCCCTGGGTGGTTTTGGTAATTAATGACAACATACTTTGTGATTGGACTAATGCTTTTATCAAGTATGTTTCAGGAAATTCAATCACATTGGTATGGCAAGATGACTGAAGAAGTGGACCCCTCAAATGCTAAGACAAGCATTGGCAAAAGCTCAAGACTCTATTTTTGGTTTAGTGATCCAAGATCACATTGAGTCCATAGGAAAGCCAATACTATTAAAAGGGGATGAGGTTGTGTTGATGATCTGGTTGCTCAAGTGCTTAGTGATATATCTCCTTCAACTATCAGCAACTTTCACTACTACACACTCATAAGTAATCTCGGACAAACCGATTCTTCCAACTCAGTCCCACCGAGATGAACCACCTCAGCCATAAGCCAAACCCTAGAAAAATCGGTCATTCCGAGTTTGAGATCGGTCTCACCGAAATATGGACTGCCAAGCTTCTGTAACCGTTTGACATCATTTCGCAATAACCGAGTTTGCATTATCGGTCTCACCGAAATTGGCAAGCCTCTGTCTTGGCTAAAATCGGTCTCACCGATATTGCATTTTCGGTCTCACCGAAACTGGCATGTTCCTGTTCTTTCTCAAATCGGTCTAACCGAGTTTTCTTTCTCGGTCCCACCGAAAACTCCAACGTTCATATCATTTGCACTTTCGGTCTCACCGAGATGGTATTTTCGGTCCCACCGAAAACCCCAACGTTCACTATATTTGAACTTTCGGTCTGACCGAGTTTTCACTTCGGTCTCACCGAGATTGCTCAATTATGTGTGTAACGGTTGGATTTTGTGTGGAGGCTATATATACCCCTCCACCCCCTCTTCATTCGAAGAGAGAGCCATCAGAAAGAACTACCACTCCTACCTTACACTTTCTGAGAAGAGAACTACCTACCCTTGTGTTGAGATCAAGTCATTCCATTCCTACCATATGAAACTTGATTTCTAACCTTCCCAAGTTGCTTTCCACTCAATCCTTTCTTCCACCACAGCCAAATCAGTGAGGAGAGTTGAGTGTTGGGGAGATTATCATTTGAAGCACAAGAGCAAGGAGTTCATCATCATCAACAACATCTATTACCTTTTGGAGGGTGGTGCCTCCTAGATTGGTTAGGTGTCGCTTGGGAGCCTCCGTCTTCGAGATGTGGAATTGAACCAAGAAGTTTGTAAGGGCAAGGAGATCGCCTACTTCGTGAAGATCTACCCCGAGTAAGGCTAGCCCTCCGTGGGCGTAGGCCATGATGGAATAGACAAGGTTGCTTCTTCGTGGACCCTTCGTGGGTGGAGCCCTCCGTGGACTCGCGCAGCCGTTACCCTCCGTGGGTTGAAGTCTCCATCAACGTGGATGTACGATAGCACTACCTATCGGAACCACGGGAAAAATCATTACGTCTCCAAATTGCGTTTGATCTTCTCCACTTCTCTTTACTACTCGTGCAATTTACTTTCCGCTGCCCATACTCTAGAATTGCATGTGTAGTGTGCTACTTGACTTGTGTGCTATGCAAAAACTGTCAAAATCTGTCCTTGATAAAAGACAGAATTTTTATCTTGTCGAGTAGTCTAATCACCCCCCCTCTAGACACTCTCACCTTCTTCGATCCCTCAATTGGTATCAGAGCTTTGGTCTCCATTGCTTTGGTTTACACACCATTGGAGGAAGATGGACGTGTCTACGTTTGGGAGTGTTAGCCATAGAGTGCCTGTTCTTAATGGAAGGTTCTATAACTCATGGAGGTCTGAAATGCTTAGTATCTTTAAGATGCACAATTTGTGCAAATATGTTGAGACCCCTTATGTGCCTCCTTTTGATCCCTTGCACCCTACCATGGATGAAGAGCTTGATTTGCTTCGTAACCTTAGAACTGTAAATCTTATCATTAGAGGGTTACCCGATGACTTGCTTAATCTTGTTACAAACTTTGAGTGCGCCTATGCTATGTGGAAATTCTTGGAAGAACTTTATCCGGACTACTCTTTGAGAAGTCTTGATGAAATTCTACACAAGACTATTGAATTTGATAAGTTGCACCCCAATGATTCCAACTTTGATAAATGCTTCTTTGAGCTTTGTGATCTTATGAAAAAGAAGGGTGATCCCGGTCTTATCAATGTTATAGTTAGAAATGCTATTGCATTGCATTCCGAAGATTATTGTCACATTGACCAAACTAATGCAAGTACTTATCAAATTGACCTAGGTGTTGATGATGAACAATCTATGGGTCAATATGATGATGAGCATGAGCAAGATGATGATTACTCCGATTCGGACACCGAGCTAGACAAGGTCATGAAGAGTCTCAATCTTATGGCAAATATGAGAGACTACATGTCCGGTGGAAAAGAGTGGATTCTTGATAGTGGATGCACCGATCACATGACCGGAGACAAAGACATGTTTCGAGAGCTTGCAAAGAACGATGGTCCACGCAAGTATGTGACTTTTGGAGACAACTCCAAGGGTAAGGTACTTGGCCTTGGTAAGGTGGCCATATCTCATGATAGCTCTATTCAAAATGTCATGCTTGTAGAATCTCTTGGATACAATTTACTTTCCGTGTCTAGATTAGCTGACTTTGGATTCAATGTGCTATTCACCAAAGTAGATTGCCAAGTCTTTCGTCGTGATAATCAAAACATGGCTTTTACTGGTATCCGTAGAGGTGATCTATATATTGTTGATTTCACTAAGAAAGCCCAACCTAGAGCTTGTTTCATTGCTAAATCCTCTAAAGGTTGGTTATGGCATAGAAGGCTAGGACATGTTGGTATGGTAATCTAGATAAGCTGATCAAAGGTGATCATATTCTTGGTGTTAAAGATGTTCTCTTTGACAAAGATAGACTTTGTAGTGCTTGTCAAGCTGGAAAACAAGTTGGTGGAAGTCATCCCGTGAAAAACATCATGACCACAAGGAGACCGCTTGAGCTTCTTCATATGGATCTCTTCGGTCCCAATGCTTACAAAAGCCTTGGTGGTAACTCCTTCGGTCTAGTTATAGTTGATGATTATTCCAGATTTACGTGGGTATTTTTCCTTGATGACAAATCGCAGGTTCAGAGGATCTTCAAAACCTTTGCCAGAAAGGCCCAAAATCAATTTGAGGTGAAGATCAAGAAAGTTCGGAGTGACAATGGAACGGAGTTCAAGAACGCCAATGTAGACTCTTTTCTCGATGAGGAAGGAATTCTACATGAGTTCTCGGCTACGTACACTCCTCAACAAAATGGAGTTGTTGAGAGGAAGAACCGAACGCTCATAGAGATGGCGAGAACGATGCTTGATGAATACAAGACACCGAAGCATTTTTGGGGAGAAGCGGTTGAGACAGCTTGTCATGCTATCAACAGGCTTTATCTTCATAAGCTCCTCGGCGAGACATCATACGAGCTCCTCACCGGTAACAAACCCCAAGTGGGATACTTTCGTGTCTTTGGTTCAAAATGCTATATCCTTGATAAGCATCGTCGGTCTAAATTTGCTCCTAAATCTCATGAAGGCTTTCTCCTTGGTTATGGATCAAACTCCCACACCTACCGTGTCTACAATAATTTCACCCGAAAGGTTGAAGAGACGGTAGATGTGAAGTTTGATGAATCTAATGGCTCGCAAGTAGAGCAAATGCCTATTGATGTAGGAGACAAGGACCCATCGGAAGCTATCCAAGATTTATCTATTGGAAAGATCCGTCCCATGGAAGTGAAGGAGAGTACCTCATCTACATATGTGGAGCCACCTACCTCACGTCGAGATGAACCTCAAGGCAACATGGAGGCCTCCACAGGTGGAACTCACCAAGATGAGGAAGTGCAACAAGAAGATCCACCACAACCTCCTTCTCCACCACCTCAAGACAACACCAACAACAATGAAGAAGAAGAAGAGGAAGATGAAGATGATGAGGAAGCTCAGCCACAACATCAACAAAAGCTATCCCGAGTCCGAGCAAGAGTCAAGAAAAATCATCCCGTGGAACAAATGATGAACGACATCAACTCCGGGAGAATTACTCGCTCTAAAACTCGCTTAGCTAACTTTTGTGAGCATTACTCATTTATCTCTAGTATTGAACCTATGAAGGTAGAAGAAGCACTTGAAGACCCGGATTGGGTGAACGCTATGCACGAAGAACTACACAACTTCGAGAGGAACAAGGTATGGACTTTGGTAGAGAAGCCCAACGATGATCAAAACATCATTGGAACCAAATGGGTGTTTCGGAACAAGCAAGATGAAGATGGACAAGTCATCCGCAACAAGGCTCGTCTCGTAGCTCAAGGTTACACACAAGTCGAAGGTATGGACTATGGTGAGACCTATGCCCCCGTTGCTAGACTTGAGTCCATTCGCATTCTTCTTGCTTATGCCAATCACCATGATATTACTCTCTATCAAATGGATATCAAAAGTGCTTTCCTAAATGGTGAAATTGAGGAGGAAGTATTTGTGAAACAACCTCCCGGTTTTGTGAATCCCAAAAAGCCTAATCATGTTTACAAATTGCACAAAGCTCTTTATGGTCTTAAACAGGCTCCTAGAGCTTGGTACAAATGCTTAACTAGCTTTCTTCTTGAAAAAGGCTTTGAAATTGGAAAGATAGACTCAACGCTGTTCACAAAAAGGGTTAACGGTGAACTATTTGTGTGCCAAATATATGTTGATGATATTATCTTTGGTTCAACTAACCCTCATTTTAGCAAGAAGTTTGGACAGCTCATGTCAGAGAAGTATGAGATGTCCATGATGAGTGAACTCAAATTCTTCCTTGGGTTGCAAATCAAGCAATCTAAGGAGGGTACCTTTGTCTCACAAACAAACTACACCAAGGATCTCTTCAAGAAGTTCAACATGCAAGAAAGCAAAGGTATGAGTACCCCCATGCCTACTAGTGGACATAATGACTTGACAAAAGATGGAGAACCCGTTGATCAAAGAGTTTACCGTTCTATGATTGGTTCTCTACTATATCTTTGTGCTTCTCGTCCTGACATAATGTTGAGTGTATGCATGTGTGCACGATATCAAGCAGCCCCTAAAGAATGTCATCTTAAAGCTGTTAAAAGGATAGTGAGATACTTGATACACACACCAAACTTTGGCATTTGGTATCCTAAGAGGGCCTCTTTCGATCTTGTTGGCTATTCCGACTCGGACTATGCCGGTGACAAGGTTGATAGAAAGTCAACTTCGGGTACGTGTCAATTCCTTGGTCGATCCCTTGTATCTTGGTCCTCCAAGAAACAAAATTCGGTATCTTTATCCACTGCCGAAGCGGAATATATTGCTGCTGGTTCGTGTTGTGCTCAATTGCTATGGATGACACAAACGCTTAAGGATTATGGGATACATGTGAGACATGTTCCTTTGCTTTGTGACAATGAGAGTGCAATTAAAATTGGACACAATCCAGTGCAACATTCTCGAACAAAGCATATTGAAGTTCGTCACCATTTTATTCGTGATCATATCGCCAAGGGTGACATTAATCTTAAGCATGTTCGTACTGACAAACAACTTGCTGATATCTTTACAAAACCTCTTGATGAGAAGGTGTTTTGTCGCTTAAGGAGTGAGTTGAACATCATTGATGCTTCAAACTTGGAGTAAAAACTCCATTGATGCATGCAAGGCATGAGCCTCTTGACTAATCCTTGATATTTCTCTTATGATGATGATCATATGTCTTGGACACATTTGCCTCCTTGTATTGCATCTAACTCCTTGCAGGTACTTGGATGATCTACATTCCACAAGATTACCACACACTCAAATCATGAGTAATCTTGTCATTGACCAAGTATCTAGCCCTTTGGGATGTTGAGTTCAAGGAACAAAATTCCACATATCCTTTTTGACATCTTATACATCTAGTATTTCACTCTTGTCATATTGGATATCCTCGAGTATTTCCTTGCTTGCCTAACCCATGTAGGAAGATGAACTACACAAGTAGAAATGGCGCTCCAACTTCACATTCAATGAGCACCTACATCAAGTTTACCTACATGAGCAAAGCATCAACAAGCCCAAGGTATGATCTTCACATCTTTGAGGAGCTTTGCTCGAAGTCATGAGTACAAGCAGCTTCATAAGATGTGATCACATCAAATGCTTAATCGAAAAATGGCAACCCCATTTTGAGCTTAAATGATGAGTATGACCTATGATCAAATGTCCTCATTTGACTCCTAAGTCAATATACTCAAACATAGGTGACCTTGTCGCCGACCTTTATCTAGATGAAGTACATATGTTTTGGAGTCTTTCTGTTTTCTCTTATGTTCTCTCATTGAGTTTTCTTTAAACAAAAAAAAACTTCATCTAGGAATCTTTTCATTTCTATTCTTATGTTTCTTTGAATATCCTTCTGGCTCTGATCAATTCCCCGAAAATCTTTTACAAATTCATTGCAAATCTTTTGAAACATTCCTCGCAAAGTGAGCTGAATTATCTCTGTATTTCCTTGGAATTAAACTCGGCGTCACCGATTTATTTATTTCGGTCTAACCGAAAAGGGTCTACCCTAACTCAATTCGGTGTCACTGATTTATCTTCCAGGATATCAACTTCTGCAGCTCCACTCAATGTTTTTATTTGCCCTGTTGTGATTCTTAAGAATCCCACTTCTTTCTTTCTTTCCATCTTTCCTGCCCTACCTAGTTTGCTCCTTTTCGGCACTTGATGTCAAAGGGGGAGAAGACTTAGGGGGAGTAGGGGGAGAAGAGACTTAGGGGGAGAAGAAAAGTAATCTTATCTTAAGGGGGAGAGAATCACATCAAAGCTTTGCCGTATTTTACATTTGGACATCATTCTCAATTGGCATCATTCTTTTGATTTTGCTCTTTCCATCAAACCCCTTGTTCTGAGAACTCAAAGGGAGAGGAGGAATCTTCACATTTGATATCTTATGGAAAGCAAAATCCCTCAGAATTCATTGAAAATCTTTTAGGTTCGGAGACATGTTTGCTGATTCAAGCTTGTGCTCAATATGAGACACTCTTTATACATGTCCTCCCTGGCTTGGTACTCTTGATGTTCTTGCAGTTGGTTGAAGGAATACTCTTGTGTTATCTAACCTTGTTTTCCCAAGTTTATCCCTTCAGGTACAATGCCAAGGAACCTCAAGGTAAGTATATGCACCTTGCAGAATGTGCATGATGGTGACTTGCTTGTAAATACTTGTTTGCCAGAAATCACCATGCACATATGCATTATCACTCACTTCCTTTCATCTGCTCTGATGCATATAGCCAAGCTGCATGTAGCACATCTTGCTTATCTCTCTTGTGTGCTTGTGGTAGTCCAAAACCATAATCTATGAAAATCTTGCACACTTGTAGGTGGAGCCTATGTACTACATGCTTGTCAAAGCTTTCATGATAATTATGTCTTTCTTTCAATAAGCTTTGATGTCTTGTTTAGTGTGATTTTAGTGTGTTGCCATCAATTACCAAAAAGGGGGAGATTGAAAGCACATTTGCTCCCTGGGTGGTTTTGGTAATAAATGACAACATACTTTGTGATTGGACTAATGCTTTTATCAAGTATGTTTCAGGAAATTCAATCACATTGGTATGGCAAGATGACTGAAGAAGTGGACCCCTCAAATGCTAAGACAAGCATTGGCAAAAGCTCAAGACTCCATTTTTGGTTTAGTGATCCAAGATCACATTGAGTCCATAGGAAAGCCAATACTATTAAAAGGGGATGAGGTTGTGTTGATGATCTGGTTGCTCAAGTGCTTAGTGATATATCTCCTTCAACTATCAGCAACTTTCACTACTACACACTCATAAGTAATCTCGAACGAACCGATTCTTCCAACTCAGTCCCACCGAGATGAACCACCTCAGCCATAAGCCAAACCCTAGAAAAATCGGTCATTCCGAGTTTGAGATCGGTCTCACCGAAATATGGACTGCCAAGCTTCTGTAACCGTTTGACATCATTTCGCAATAACCGAGTTTGCATTATCGGTCTCACCGAAATTGGCAAGCCTCTGTCTTGGCTAAAATCGGTCTCACCGATATTGCATTTTCGGTCTCACCGAAACTGGCATGTTCCTGTTCTTTCTCAAATCGGTCTAACCGAGTTTTCTTTCTCGGTCCCACCAAAAACTCCAACGTTCATATCATTTGCACTTTCGGTCTCACCGAGATGGTATTTTCAGTCCCACCGAAAACCCCAACGTTCACTATATTTGAACTTTCGGTCTGGCCGAGTTTTCACTTCGGTCTCACCGAGATTGCTCAATTATGTGTGTAATGGTTGGATTTTGTGTGGAGGCTATATATACCCCTCCACCCCCTCTTCATTCGAAGAGAGAGCCATCAGAAAGAACTACCACTCCTACCTTACACTTTCTGAGAAGAGAACTACCTACCCTTGTGTTGAGATCAAGTCATTCCATTCCTACCATATGAAACTTGATTTCTAACCTTCCCAAGTTGCTTTCCACTCAATCCTTTCTTCCACCATAGCCAAATCAGTGAGGAGAGTTGAGTGTTGGGGAGATTATCATTTGAAGCACAAGAGCAAGGAGTTCATCATCATCAACAACATCTATTACCTTTTGGAGGGTGGTGCCTCCTAGATTGGTTAGGTGTCGCTTGGGAGCCTCCGTCTTCGAGATGTGGAGTTGAACCAAGAAGTTTGTAAGGGCAAGGAGATCGCCTACTTTGTGAAGATCTACCCCGAGTAAGGCTAGCCCTCCGTGGGCGTAGGCCATGATGGAATAGACAAGGTTGCTTCTTCGTGGACCCTTCGTGGGTGGAGCCCTCCGTGGACTCGCGCAGCCGTTACCCTCCGTGGGTTGAAGTCTCCATCAACGTGGATGTACGATAGCACTACCTATCGGAACCACGGGAAAAATCATTGCGTCTCCAAATTGCGTTTGATCTTCTCCACTTCTCTTTACTACTCGTGCAATTTACTTTCCGCTGCCCATACTCTAGAATTGCATGTGTAGTGTGCTACTTGACTTGTGTGCTATGCAAAAACTGTCAAAATCTGTCCTTGATAAAAGACAGAATTTTTATCTTGTCGAGTAGTCTAATCACCCCCCTCTAGACACTCTCACCTTCTTCGATCCCTCACGGGCTCAGTGTCTCCGGAAACATCCTTGCCGGTGGCTCCGGGGAGCTCGGCGGGAAAGTACTTGCCAGGCCCTGATTTCCTCCTCTTGTTCTGCTCTGTTGATGGATCAACGGATGGCTGAGAAAGCTGAAGCACAAAGGTACATAGTTCCACATGTAGCTTGAGGGCAGCACGCTTTGACAGGTAATCGGCGATGTCGTTCTCCGCTCGGGGAACGTGCTCCGCCTGTATACCGTCAAAGTGCTCTTCCAACTTTCTCACTTCATCGACGTAGGCCTTCATTAACGGGCTCTGGTAATCCTTGTTGACTTGTTTGACGACAAGCTGCGAGTCACCCCTGACAATGAGCTTCTTGATTCCGAGGTCTGCCACGATCCTAGGACCAGCAAGCAGCCCCTCGTACTCAGCAGTGTTGTTCGTTGATATCTCCCTAGGGAAGTGCATCTGAACCACGTACTTGAGGTGCTCTCTAGTGGGCGCGACCAGCAGTACGCCAGCCCCGGCGCCCTGTAAGGAGAAAGCCCCATCAAAGTACATGATCCAGTTGCAACTTGCCTCTTTGCCGGGGAGAGCAGTTTCCTGGACTTCTTCATCAGGCGTTGCGGTCTATTCTGCGACGAACTCTGCCAGGACTCGGCTCTGAATTGTCGAGGTACTTTCAAACTTGAGGCCAAAGCTGGACAGCTCCAGTGCCCACTCCACAATCCTTCCCGTCGCGTCTGGATTGCGCAATATCCGTTGCAGAGGGAGGCGAGTGACGACAGTGATCTCGTGCGCCTGGAAGTAGTGACGCAGCTTCCTCGAGGCCATAAGAAGGCCGAAGAGCAATTTCTGCACACCGGAGTACCTTGATCTAGCCCCCTGCAAGAGGGAGCTAACAAAGTAGACCGGGTGCTGCATCATTTTCTTCTTCGGCTGCACTCCAACCGGCTGTGTCGCCTCTGCACCAGTGGCACCAGGCTCTGTTGTTGCTATCACCTCATCATCGATTTCTCTCTGCATCACTAGTGCAGCGCTGACCACCTAGTTTGTTGCCGCTAAGTATAGCAGCAACGGTTCTTGTGGTCTGGGCGCAACCAGTATTGGCGTGGAGGAAAGATACCTCTTCAGATCTTGTAATGCTGCTTCGGCTTCTGGCGTCCACTCCATTGGGCCCGCCTTTTTCAAAATCTTGAAAAAGGCGAGGGCGTGCTCGGCAGACTTGGAAATGAATCTGCTCATGGCGGCAACGCAGCCAGCAAGCCGACGCACATCCTTGACCCGTTTGGGTGCTTCAATCTGCTCTATAGCTTTGATCTTGTCCGGATTGGCTTCTATCCCACACTGCAACACAAAGAACCCGAGAAGCTTGCCAGACGGGACGCCGAAGACGCACTTCTCAGGGTTCAGCTTGAGGTTGATCTTGCATAGGTTTACAAATGTTTCTTGTAAATCCGGTACAAGGGTTGCCTTGTTCTTTGTTTTGACCACTATATCATCTATATAAGCTTCCATATTTCTATGGAGCTAGGGTTCAAAACCAATCTGGACTTCCCTTGCAAACGTCGAGCGAGCACTCTTCAACCCGAAAGGCATTCGTACGAAACAGTATGTACCACATGAGGTGATGAATGCCGTCTTCTCTTCGTCTTCTCTTGCCATGAAGATCTGGTGGTAGTGGAGTAGGCATCGAGGAATGACAGCAGGTCACACCCTGCCGTGGAGTCAACAATCTGGTCTATGCGCGGCAACTGGAAGGGGTCCTTGGGACAAGCTTTATTGATATCCGTGTAATCAATACACAGCCTCCACTTCCCATTTGCCTTGCGCACTACCATTGGATTGGCCAACCACGTTGGGTGGAGCACTCCTCTTACCAAACCCGCAGCTTCCAGTTTCCGGATCTCCTCGGTGATGAACTCTTGCCGTTCCAAAGCTTACTTCCTGACCTTCTGCTTGACGGGCCGCGCATGAGGACAGACAGCAAGGTGGTGCTCAATCACCTCCCTGGGAATGCCGGGGATGTCGGATGCTTGCCAGGCAAACATGTCGACATTCGCCCGCAGGAAGGTGACGAGCGCGTCTTCCTATTTATTGTCAAGGGCGGAGCTTATGGTAAAATCCCCTCCCGTGCCGTCCTCCTTGACAGAAACCTTCTTGGTTCCTGGCGGTGTGGCCCTGGATCTCTTGTTTCTACCGGTGGAGCTCTCTGGCACGTCCTCGACGGGAGCGCGGCACTCCGAAGAGGTGCGCTTGCCGGAGTGGGTGTCTGAGGTCTCGCCGGCCTTCTTCTTTCCGGTGGAGCTCTCTAGCACGTCCTCGATGGGAGCACAACACTCCGAAGAGGTGTGCTTGCCGGAGTGGGCGCCCGAGGTCTCACCGGTCTTCTTCTTCTTCCCTCCCGGGGCTCCAGTGGCAGGAGTAAGTGTCCTCGTAGTGGCAGTTGCTGCAACTGCTTGCTGGTACAATTGGTCAACGCAAATCAGCGCATCTTTCTTATCGGAGGGGATGGTGATGATCGTCACGGGCCCTCGCATCTTCAGGGTGTTGTAGGCATAATGTGATGCTGCCATGAACTTGGCCAGTGCTGGGCGGCCAAGGATCCCGTTGTAAGGCACGGGGATCTTGGCAACATCGAACACGATCCTCTCTATCCTGTAGTTCAGATCACTTCCAAAAGTCATGGGCAGCGTGACTTTCCCCTTCGGTTGACTCCTCCCTGGGCTGACCCCCTGAAACGTGCCTGTCTCTTCGAGGTCTCCATCAGGAACTTGCAGCTTCTCGATCACGGTGGGCGAAAGTAGGTTCAGACTGGCCCTGCCATCGACTAGCATCTTGAGGTTGCGTATTGTCGGTGAAACCAACAATGGCAAGCACCCGACCGCAGTAGTGCGATCAGGGTGATCCTCGGCGTCAAAGATGATAGGTGTGCTGGACCATTTCAGCGGCTTTTGGGCACCGGATGATGGCTCTGCTGCAATAATCTCACGCGCCCACTGTTTAAGCTGGCGGTGAGAAGCATGCAGCGAGGCGCCACCATCGACGCACATGGCGTCCGTAGCCTTCTTAAACTCTTGGCCGCCGGACTCGTCGTCCTCTTCGTGATCGTCATCTTCAGGTCTTCTGTCGCGGCCCCGGGCGGGCCTTTCCTGCTGTTTCTTCTTGTCGCGACGGCCTGCTTGGCCGTCACACTTCTTGCTAGATCCATCAGCGCCGTCTTGGCCCTTCTCCTTGTCCCGCCTCTCGTATTCAGGCCTTTGCTTCTTAGCAAGGAGCTCAACCTGGTGGCAGTCTTGGAGATCATGGCCTTTGGTGTGATGGATCTTGCAGTATCGCTTACCGGAGTTTCCTGGCTTCTCGGCAGCCGCCAAGGCCCGGCAGGCGACACACCCGACAATTTCCTTGCCAGGGTCACCCGCCTTGGTTTTCTTGGCGGAGCCGGTGTCATCAGATCCCTCGACGGCAAGCCGGCATTCCCCTTGCGCTTCATGTTACGGTTACGGCCCTTCTTCGTTGGGGCGGCAGTATCCTCGTCTGAAGAGTCGGTTTCCGCACCGGCACCTTCGCCGGGGTACTTCCATCCCTCTTCAGCCCGGGCACATCTGTCGGCAAGAACGTAGAGTTCCGCAACATCCTTCACCTTGGTCATCGCCAGTTATTCGCGCATCTTGCGGTTGCGCACGTTCTGGTGGAACGCGCTGATGATGGCGGCAGGGTGAACATCGGGGATATTGTACTGTACCCGGCTGAATCTCTGTATGTACTTGCGCAGACTCTCGCCTTCCTTCTGGGGTATGACATGCAGGTCACTTGCTTGGCCATGGGCTTGGTGGCCTCTGGTAAAGGCGCCAACAAACTCATGGCACAAGTCGGACCAGGAGGAAATAGAGTCTACTGGCAAGTGCATCAACCACGACATGGCGTTAGGTTTAAGAGCTAACGGGAAGTAATTCGCAAGCACCTTATCGTCGCGGGCCCCGGCAGCTTGCATCACGATGGTGTAGATGCAGAGGAACTCCGACGGGTGGGTATTGCCGTTGTACTTCTCGCCAACGTCAGGCTTGAAGGTGCGGTGAGAGGGCCACTGGAACTGCCGCAACTCACGGGTGAAAGCTGGACAACCTACCTCGTAAGGTAGACCTCTAGGGCTTTCCGGTGCTGGGCGGTCTGCAGCAGGCCCTGCTCGCCTATCTGACTGGTGGCGCATTCCGCGCCGGCGCTCGATGGTGGTTCGAGCGTCTTCATGAGCTCGCTCCTGAAGAACTTGACGCTGGTCGCCACGGGTCCGCGGGTCAAACGACGCTATGGAGATGGCGTCGCCGGCGACGTCTCGACGAGTCGACGCACGCGACACCAGGCGAGAAGGAGGCGAATGCACCGTAGCCACGGCGCTGCCGGCTCTCCCGCCGCCGGTGCGTGGGACTCCATCGGAGCGTCGACCTGGGAGCTCCGCTGGATTTAGATCATCCTTGTTGGCGACTGCGACAAGGCTTCGGATGGTGGCTCTCCATTCGTCGAGTTTCCCAGTAACGGGAGGAAAGTCGAGGAGCAACTGCGCGCGCGCCAAAGCTTCGGCTGGTGTCAACGGTAGCGAAACCTGCACGGACCGTGACGCGCTTCGACCCCTGACCGTATCAGGGGGAGCTCCATCACGATCCCGCGGTCGCCTATCGTCTCCACCAGTGCTTCGGTGGGCGGGCAGGTCTTCTACGTCCCGGGAGTGGCGCTCGGGCTCTTCCCATGGCGATGCCCGGGACCTTCAGGGTGACGACGCTGTTCGTCGCGCGCTGTTGGCGCCGGCGTGTGAGTTCTAGAGGCCCTTGCGTCTCCTTCGGGTGATGCGGCCGTGACCTTGGAGGGCCCCACGCCACCCGTGGAGGGCCGGGCTCCATATTTGGACTGACGGTGTGTGGCCCGTTACCAGGCGCACAAACATCGCCACCTCCCGAACTCTGGCTGCCGGGATGGCGTTGGTGTTCGCGAGCAGCGCCCCGGGTTCTTTCCGCGACCTGTCCGCTGCTCGCACGCGTCAGGACGGGCTGTCCGGCTTCTGACTGGCCAACCGCCACCGTCGTTTTCTTCTTGGGCACCATGACGATGAAGAAGCGTCGAACTGACTGTCAATGCCGATTCTCACAACTACGCCCCCTACCTGGCGCGCCAAAGATGTCGGTGTATTTGGATCGACACCTATGGGATCGCAAGAATCCCTACTACGGTTGCGGGGCGCGGGGTTGAGAGAAGAGCGGATCTGATAGTCAGGACACGGTTCCTTTACCCAGGTTCGGGCCGCAAAGATGCGTAAAACCCTACTCCTGCTTTGGTGGATTATATGTTTGTGTTCTTCAGCTAGTGTGGAGCTCCCAAAGAGTCGTGAGGAGTTCTAAAAAGCCGAATCCTCCTCCTGGTCGCCTCGGGCCTCCTTTTATAGGAAAAAGGGGTCGCCACAGTGGCACACAGGAGGTGGAAAGGGTACAGTGATGCGAGGTTATCCCTCGCATTACAGGACAAGGCGCATTTAATGCGCTTAGCTTAGGTGTCCTTGCTTTATCGGGGATGATGGGAGACGTCCGTCTTGTCCGTCGCCGCCCCTCCCCGTGTTGACACGCGCCCTGGCCAACAGTGCCTGAGGTGCCATGTAGGCAGACAAGCAGCTGAGGTGGCGCAGCGGCGGGTCTCCACGAAGACCTATGGGTTGCCACACAGGAGCCTGTCTAGCTGGTCAGGTCGGCAGCTACGTGGGTCGGTGGAACCCGGTTGGTGCGGGCCTGACGGTGGCCCTGCGGGTGCCCTTGGCAAGGGCCTTGCTGGGGTTCCGGCAAGGGTCCTGCCGCGGCGCCTGCTGTCATCCCCGGCAAGGTGCTTGTCGGGGGCCTTGTAGTTCTCCTCGGCTGGGATCCTGCCAAGGGTTGTCGTCTTCTTAACTTGTACCTGATCTTGGATGTCTTCACAAAGATCTGCATGCCACCATGGGGATATCTCCCGAATCCTCGCCCCATGGGGGCGGAGGACTCAAGGGTGATCCGCTCCGTAGGCACGGGGCGAGCTGCCGCGGCAAGGGTCTTGCCGGGGCTGCCAGAGCTGGCCCCGGCAAGGATCTTGCCAGGGAGAGCCGCTTCGTCCCTTTGCTCTTTGTGGTCTTGTTCTTGGCGTTGTTCCAGTCTCCATCAAGCTTTGATCTTACCCCGGCTCACCTCCCTTGCCATGCTTGGTGTGGTGGTGCCCGCGGCTCATACTGCCCGTGCACAGTCATAGGGGTACAAAAAGTGTACCCCTCTTTTTGTACACCGACACACATGCTGGAAGAACAAGTTAGACGTCCTCTAATTGTTGTTGCAAGTTTTACGTGGCTGCTATAGGTTTCTAGCAAGAACGTTTCTTACCTACGCCAAAACCACAACATGATATGTCAATTTCTATTTACCCTTCATAAGGACCCTTTTCATCGAATCCGATCCGACTAAAGTGGGAGAGACTGTAACCCGCTAGCCACCTTATGCAACTAGTGCATGTCAGTCGGTGGAACCTGTCTCACGTAAGCGTACGTGTAAGGTCGGTTCGGGCCGCTTCATCCCACGATGTCGCCGAATCAAGATAAGACTAGTAGCGGCAAGAGAATGGAACAAATCTACGCCCACAACTGCTTTGTGTTCTACTCGTGCAAGATGCTACGCAAAGACCTAGCTCAGATGCCACTGTTGGGGAACGTAGCAGAATTCAAAAAAATTATATGCTTCACCAAGATCAATCTAAGGAGTCATCTAGCAATGAGGGGGTAAGGAGTGCATCTACATACCCTTGTAGATCGCGAGCGGAAGCGTTCAAGAGAACATGGATGATGGAGTCGTACTCGTCGTGATCCAAATCACGGATGATCCAAGCGCCGAACGGACGACACCTCCGCATTCAACACACGTACGGTGCAGCAACATCTCCTCCTTCTTGATCCAGCAAGGGGGAAGGAGAGGTTGATGGAAATCGAGCAGCACGACGGCGTGGTGGTGGATGCAACGGAATTTCTGCAGGGCTTCGCCAAGCGCTGTGGGAGGAGGGAGATGTGTAACGGGAGGGAGAGGGAGGCGCCAGGGGCAAGGGTGCGGCTCCCCTCCCTCCCCCACTATATATAGGGTCCAGGGGGGTGCCGGCCCTAGGAGATCCAATATCCTAGGGGGGCGGCGGCCTAGGGGGGGAACTTGCCCCCCAAGGCATGTGGGGCGCCCCATCCCTAGGGTTCCCAACCCTAGGCGCAGGGGGAAGCCCAAGGGGGGCGCACCAGCCCACTATGGGCTGGTTCCCCTCTCCCTTTGGCCCATGGGGCCCTCCGGGATAGGTGGCCCCACCCGGTGGATCCTCGGGACCCTTCCGGTGGTCCCGGTACAATACCGGTGACCCCCGAAACTCTCCCGATGGCCGAAACATGACTTCCTATATATAATTCTTTACCTCCGGACTATTCCGGAACTCCTCGTGACGTCCGAGATCTCATCCGGGACTCCGAACAACATTCGGGTTACCGTGTGCATATATCTCTACAACCCTAGCGTCACCAAACCTTAAGTGTGTAGACCCTACGGGTTCGGGAGACACGTAGACATGACCGAGACGACTCTCCGGTCAATAACCAACAGCGGGATCTAGATACCCATGTTGGTTCCTACATGTTCCTCGATGATCTCATCGGATGAACCACGATGTCAAGGATTCAATCAATCCCGTATACTATTCCCTTTGTCTATCGGTATAGCACTTGCCCGAGATTCGATTGTCGGTATACCGATACCTTGTTCAATCTCGTCATGGCAAGTCTCTTTACTCATTCCGTAATACATCATCCCGTGACCAAAACCTTAGTCACATTGAGCTCATTATGATGATGTCTTACCGAGTGGGCCCAGAGATACCTCTTCGTCATACGGAGTGACAAATCCCAGTCTTGGTTCGTGCCAACTCAACAGACACTTTCGGAGATACCCGTTGCGTACCTTTATAGCCACCCAGTTAAGTTGTGACGTTTGGCACACCCAAAGTATTCCTACGGTATCCGGGAGTTGCACAACCTCATGGTCTAAGGAAAAGATACTTGACATTGCAAAAGCTTTAGCATTACGAACTACACGGTCTTGTGCTAGGCTTAGGATTGGGTCTTGTCCATCACATTATTCTCCTAATGATGTGATCCCGTTATCAATGACAACCAATGTCCACGGTCAGGAAACCATGACCATATGTTGATCAACGAGCTAGTAACTAGAGGTTTACCAGGGACATGTTGTGGCTTATGTATTCACACATGTATCATATTTTCCGGATAATACAATTCAAGCATGAATAACAGACAATTATCATGAACAAGGAAATATAATAATAACCATTTTATTATTGCCTCTAGGGCATATTTCCAACATTCCGCAGTCCTTCGGCTTCTTGTCGCAGCACGGATGCTCGATGTGTTTCAGCTTGTAGTTGAGACTCAAGAAACTGAACTGATTCAGACAGTGAGTTCGAGGAGCTTGTGCCAGCGGTAGTGGCGAGTAACTCGAACACTACACCAAGACAGAACTTTGGGGTTGTCTCACTGTCTTCAAGATAGTTTTCCTTAGCTGTTTTATCAGCTTTCTTGGAGACTAACATGGATGTCTCCCTATCTTGAACCTTATTTGCGTTACTTCCTTTACCATTGCATAACGGGGTACTCTTCTCCAATATTTTTTCCGCATTCTAAAAGAGAAACAAGCAGACACATCATAGGTTTAGCATGTATATGAAACTCATTTTGGTAAACCAGTTTAGTAGTAAGGTGGACAAGATAACAGCATGAAACAAACATATATCCATGTACTATAGTCACTGTATGGTCTATATCATTCTAGTTTATGTTGCAAAATCAAGATAGAGACAGTTCAAATCATATCTGTTTAAGACAAAGCAACATAGAAAGAATATAGGTGTGGAAAACTACACAACACTAACAACACTTGTAATGTGCATGGCATGAGAACATAACTGTTTATTCAATTAAAACTTAAACCAACATAGAGCAAGTTACAAATAGCAAACCAGTTAAAGAAACATGTTTAAAACATACCTGTCACGTCATTGGAGTTTTAATTGCATCCTTCAAATTTGAAATTAGGTGGTATGAGTAAATATAGTGATGCAAGAGCAAAGGAGTATGAACCATAGCTAGGGAACCTGACCTGAGAACAATTCTTCTTCTGCTTTAAGCATTGACTTGGGTTTTAGAGTGGTGGTCCTCGTGCTTTGGGCACTGCACTTGCCTTACTAACTGCTCGTGTTTGGGTGCTCTGTGGTGGAGACAGTGCTGTGTCAACTGGAACTATGTTAATATCTGCTATGGTTGGGGTTAGAAGGGGTATAGCTGGTTCTCTGTCCAAGTGGGTATGAGTACAATCTGCGTGAGTCTGGGTTATGTGCGGTGGGGCCGGTTCTTGAGCAAGTACAACCGTGGTTCTATCTGCATCAACGGGTAGCACTATCTTTTCTGAAGATCGTGTTTTTACTCCCATAGATACTGCCATCACCCTCTCCAATTGAAATGGCTGATAAACAAGAAAAGTAATTGAATGTTCGGACATTGTATGATAGACAGGTGCAATGGATAATAGGGAAGAAAACAGGCCACGAAATAATTCACATTTATGTTGTCTAACCAAACATGATAGCATGACACAATTTCACATTTATGATGGCTAACTAAACAGGATAGCATGACACTATTTCACATATATGATGGCTAACTAAAGAAGATAGAATGACATACTTCAAAATATGATGACTATGTAAACATGATGGCATGATATAACTATACGAAGTGTCTATTAAAGTGGTTGGCATGCCATAATTCACATACATGCCGTCGATGGAAACATGATGGCATGATATAATTCATGGATAGAATGACATAATTGAAAATATGATGACTATGTAAACAAGATGAGATGATATAACTATATGATGTCTTCAGAAAATGTGTTGGCATGCCATAATTCAAATACATGTTGTCTATGTAAACATCATGGCATGATATAATTCAAATATATGATTTATATACTAAGCAAGGGAGCAGAGGGCAATCACATATATGGTGTAAACTAAGCAGATGGCACTCAATATTGTGTGTATGATGTAAAAACTAAGCATTGCAAGACAACATATGCATGCTATGAGTAATATAACCCTACCAAGTTTGAGAATACACCTCAGGGGGGAAATAGGATTGGTCATCTGTCTCTGAATCCTCCTCTGAGGAGCTATCTATAACCAACAAGATATCTGCTTCAGTAGGTAGCATTGTATGCTCTGAAGAACTTGTTTTCACTCTAGATTTTTCTATCACCAATTCAAGTGGCTGATGCACAGGAAGATTAGTTGAACATACAAACATTGTCGACAAATGAAATACGTAATACAGAAAAAGGATGGCATGATATGATTCACATATATGATGCTTGGGTAAACAATGGCATTGCACAATTCACATATATAATGCCTTGCAACAAGATAGCATTACATAATTCACATATATAATGTCCTGCAACAAGAGGGCATTTCATAATTCACATATATGGTAATTACACACTAAACATGTGGCATTCACACAAAGCATGTATAAACTAAGGAACTGACACAACAATGCAAGACACCATATAAACGATATGAGCAATATAACCTCGGGGGGAGAAATAGGATTGGGCATCTGTCTCTGAATCCTCCTGTGAGGAGCTATCCGTAACCAGCAAGACATGCGCTTCATTAGATAGCATTGTCTGCTGTGAAGACCTTGTTTTCACTCCACATTTTTCCCTTACCGTGTGGACTAGCTGATGTACAGGATGAGTAACTCAATGTACTAACATTGTTGACAAATTTAATATGTTATAAAAAAGGATGACATGATATAATTCACATATTAGATGACTGGCTAACCAGGATGGCATTGCAAAATTCTCATATATGATCCATGGCTAAACAAGATGGCATTGCATGGTTCACATATATGATATAGAAACTAAACAGATGGCATTCACACAAAGCATGTCTAAACTAAGAAGATGACATATTTGATGTGTAAAGTAAGCAATGCAAGGCGCCATATGCATGATATGACCAACATCAGCATGCCAAGTTAGAAAAATACCTCAGGGGGGAAACAACAGTGGTTTGCTCCCTCTGAATCCCCCTCTGAACAGTTATCTTCCTCTTGTTTACAATGTGGAACTGTGGGAGTGAAAGTGCAACTAATCCCCGGGTGGTTTTGGTAATTAATAACAACATATATATCATTGAACTAATATTTACTTGAGAATCATTTCAGAGAAGTTCGATGATATGGGTATGGAAATGTCTGAAGAAGTGGACCCCTCAAAATGCTAAGACAAGCATTGGCAAAAGCTCAAGACTCTATTTTTGGTTCAGTGATCAAAGATCACATTGAGTCCATAGGAAAAGCCAATACTATTAAAAGGGGATGAGGTTGTGTTGATGATCTGGTTGCTCAAGTGCTTAGTGATCTAGCTCCCTCAACTATCAGCAACTTTCACTACTTAACACACTCATAAGTAATCTCGGACAAACCGATTCTGCAAACTCAGTCCCACCGAGATGAACCACCTCAGTTATTCTTCCAAACCCTAATTTTTCGGTCCATCC
>LR738715.1:225113449-225131620 GCA_902687465.1 Secale cereale | reverse complement strand
TCCATTCCTACCATATGAAACTTGATTTCTAGCCTTCCCAAGTTGCTTTCCACTCAATCCTTTCTTCCACCACAGCCATATCAGTGAGGAGAGTTGAGTGTTGGGGAGATTATCATTTGAAGCACAAGAGCAAGGAGTTCATCATCATCAACAACATCTATTACCTTTTGGAGGGTGGTGCCTCCTAGATTGGTTAGGTGTCGCTTGGGAGCCTCCGTCTTTGAGATGTGGAGTTGAACCAAGAAGTTTGTAAGGGCAAGGAGATCACCTACTTCGTGAAGATCTACCCCGAGTAAGGCTAGTCCTCCGTGGGCGTAGGCCATGATGGAATAGACAAGGTTGCTTCTTCGTGGACCCTTCGTGGGTGGAGCCCTCCGTGGACTCACGCAGCCGTTACCCTCCGTGGGTTGAAGTCTCCATCAACGTGGATGTACGATAGCACCACCTATCGGAACCACGACAAAAATCTTCGTGTCTCCAAACTGTGTTTGATCTTCTCCACCTCTCTTTACTACATGTGCAATTTACTTTCCGCTGCTTATACTCTAGAATTGCATGTGTAGGTGTAGGATCGAAAGTATGTCTAGAGGGGGGGGGGGTGATTAGACTACTTGACAATATAAAAAATCTGCCTTTTGATCATGCAATGTTTTTGGCAGTTTCACAATTAAGATCAATTCAAGTAACACCCTACACATGCAATTCTAGAGTATAAGCAGCGGAAAGTAAATTGCACATGTAGTAAAGAGAAGTGGAGAAGATCAAACGCAGTTTGGAGACACGGAGATTTTTGTCGTGGTTCCGATAGGTGGTGCTATCGTACATCCACGTTGATGGAGACTTCAACCCACGGAGGGTAACGGCTGCGCGAGTCCACGGAGGGCTCCACCCACGAAGGGTCCACGAAGAAGCAACCTTGTCTATTCCATCATGGCCTACGCCCACGGAGGGCTAGCCTTACTCGGGGTAGATCTTCACGAAGTAGGCGATCTCCTTGCCCTTACAAACTTCTTGGTTCAACTCCACATCTCAAGACGGAGGCTCCCAAGCGACACCTAACCAATCTAGGAGGCACCACCCTCCAAAAGGTAATAGATGTTGTTGATGATGACGAACTCCTTGCTCTCGTGCTTCAAATGATAATCTCCCCAACACTCAACTCTCCTCACTGATATGGCTATGGTGGAAGAAGGGATTGAGTGGAAAGCAACTTGGGAAGGTTAGAAATCAAGTTTCATATGGTAGGAATGGAATGACTTGATCTCAACACAAGGGTAGGTGGTTCTCTTCTCAGAAAGTGTATGGTAGGAATGGTAGACTTTCTGATGGCTCTCTCCACGAATGAAGAGGGGGTGGAGGGGTATATATAGCCTCCACACAAAATCCAACCGTTACACACATATTTGAGCAATCTCGGTGAGACCGAAGTGAAAACTCGGTCAGACCGAAAGTTCAAATATAGTGAACGTTGGGATTTTCGGTGGGACCGAAAATACCATCTCGGTGAGACCGAAAGTGTAACTGATATGAACGTTGGAGTTTTCGGTGGGACCGAGAAAGAAAACTCGGTTAGACCGATTTGAGAAAAGACAGGAACATGCCAGAATCGGTGAGACCGAAAATGCAATATCGGTGAGACCGATTTGAGCCAAGACAGAAGCTTGCCCATTTCGGTGAGACCGATAATACAAACTCGGTTATTCCGAAATGATGTCAAATGGTTACAGAAGGTTGGCAGTTCAGTTTCGGTGAGACCGATCTCAAACTCGGAATGACCGATTTTTCTAGGGTTTGGAATATGGCTGAAGTGGTTCATCTCGGTGGGACTGAGTTGGAAGAATCGGTTTGTCCGAGATTACTTATGAGTGTGTATAGTAGTGAAAGTTGCTGATAGTTGAAGGAGCTAAATCACTAAGCACTTGAGCAACCAGATCATCAACACAACCTCATCCCCTTTTAATAGTATTGGTTTTTCCTATGGACTCAATGTGATCTTGGATCACTAAACCAAAAATGGAGTCTTGAGCTTTTGCCAATGCTTGCCTTAGCATTTGAGGGGTCCACTTCTTCAGTCCTTTCCATAGCCAATGTGATTGGATTTCCTGAAACATACTTGATAAAAGCATTGGTCCAACCACAAAGTATGTTGTCATTAATTACCAAAACCACCCACGGAGCAAATATGCTTTCAGTAGGGTGTTACTTGAATTGATCTTAATTGTGAAACTGCCAAAAACATTGCATGATCAAAAGGCAGATTTTTTATATTGTCAAGTAGTCTAATCACCCCCCCTCTAGACATACTTTCGATCCTACAAGTGGTATCAGAGCTTTGGTCTCCATTGTTTTGGTTTCCATTGCATTGGACTCCATAAGCTTGGTTTCACAACCTAGGAGAGTATGGCGTCTAGTGAGGGTAATTATCGTAGAGGTCCTTACTTTGATGGTACAAATTTTGCTAGTTGGAAGCATAAAATGAAAATGCATATTCTTGGTCATAACCCAGCCGCATGGGGCATTATTTGTGTTGGTATGCAAGGTGATTTCTTCGAGGAAGGAAAAGTTCCGGATCACGAAGCTACACCGGAAGAGTTGCGGATGTTGCAAAACAATGCTCAAGCTTGTGACATTCTCTTCAATGCTTTGTGTCCCGAGGAGTTCAACAAAATCAGCCGTCTTGAGAATGCTAAAGAGATTTGGGATACTTTGGTTGAAATGCACGAAGGTACTGAATCTGTGAAGGAATCAAAGCTAGATATTCTTCAAGGACAACTTGACAAGTTCAAGATGAAGGATGGTGAAGGAGTCGCTGAAATGTACTCTAGGCTTGCTCTCATCACAAATGAGATTGCCGGCTTAGGAAGCAAAGAAATGACCGACCGATTCATCATTAAGAAGATTCTCAGAGCTTTGGATGGAAAGTATGACACCGTGTGCACTTTGATCCAAATGATGCCAAACTACAAGACTCTCAAGCCAACTGAAGTCATTGGAAGAATTGTTGCTCATGAGATGACACTTAAGGATAAGGAAGAGCTTCACAATAAGTCAAGTGGTGCTTACAAAGCTACAAGTGATGCTCCTACTACCTCAAGTGACAAGCTGATTTCCAATGAAGAGATAAGCCTAATGGTCAAGAACTTCAACAAGTTCTACAAGAATAGAGGCAAAGAAAGAAGCTCAAAGTCTAGATCATATGATGAAAAGAGATCTTCTAGTCGTGATCGAAACTGCTACAATTGTGGAAGACCCGGACACTTCTCAAATGAGTGTACGGCTCCCCACAAGAGAAGAGAAGAATCTCCAAGAAGAAGAGCAAGAGATGAGTCACCTCGGAGAGAGAGAAGGAGTAGAGATGATCGTTATGAAAGAAGACCCTCTCGGAGAAGCAAGGATTCGGAGAGGAAAGACAAGTCATCAAGGAGCTACACAAGAAGAAGACATCAAGCTCATGTAGGTGAATGGGTCTCCGGCTCCGACTCCGACAATCAATCCGATGGAAGCTATCACTCCGACCCCGACTACAGTCAAGATGAAGGTGTTGCCGGACTTGCACTCGTATCCTCCAACTCCAACTCCTACGACTTATTTGATTCACCAAATGAGGGAATTGGAAGATGCTTCATGGCTAAAGGCCCCAAGGTAACACACCCTGAATTCATTGACTTTGATAGTGATGAGGATGACTTGCTTGGTGAAGATGAGCTCTTGCATGATAAATCTAGTGAGCTTAGTCATGATGAAAATGCTAGTAGTCTTTATAGTCGAGAAGAGTCGAATGACAATGCTATGAAGGAGATTGAGCGTCTAACTAAAGAACTAAACACTCTTAAGTTAGCTCATGAAACAACTCAAGAAGATCATAGAGAGCTCCTAAGATCTCATGAGAAGCTACGCTTCGAGAAGCTCACTCTAGAGCAAGAACATGAGTTTCTAAAAGCGATCAATGACGATCTTCGAAAGAAGAGTTCTTCATATCTTGCCAAACGACTTCTCTTGTCTAATTTCTTGCCACCTATTAAGACTAAGCATGACAAGCATAAGAAAAATTCTTCCTCTAGTAGTAACAATAACAATGTTAAATCCAATATTGTTGCTTCTAGTAGTTCTCTTGATTCCACTAACAATGTTTCAAGCCAAGTTACACTTGAGCAAGAAAATAGCTTATTGAAGGAAATCATAGAGAAAGGTGTCTACAAGAGTCTTGCCGGAAGCAAGAACTTTGAGGAGATTGTTCGCAAACAAGGAAGACACCGGAAGAATCAAGGGATTGGTTTTGAGCGAAAGTTCAACGCCGAAGGAGTTGAGTGGGAAGAAGGTCAATACCCAACTCCACAGTTTGTTTCACAAAAGGAGAAGTATGATCCTACTTCTTCCGATGTGGAACAAGCTCAAGATGACCTTCCACCACAAGACCACAAGCTAAAGGCCAAGGACAAGCTTCAAGAGGAGATTGATGCATTCATTGAAGCACCTCAAGCCATGGTCAAGTGGGTTCCCAAGGACACATCAAGTTCTACTTCGTCAAGCTCAACTACAACACCAAGGATTCCCATCAAGATGATGTGGATCCCAAAGAAGAAGAACTAGAAGGTTCTTGAGGGTGACTCCGCCAACATACTTCACTCATATTCATTTTGGCAAGAACTTGTGCAATCAACTTCCACATCATGCACTAGTTCATGGAGTCACAAACCCTCTTGTTGGTAAGTCAAGGGACAAGGTAATCATTGCTTTCATGGACATCATCTTTTGTGAACTTCAATCTGTGTCTATGGATATTCTTGTTTGTTCCTTGTGGGACTAACCCATGTAGGTATTGAAAGTGCCCTAATCCAAAGGATAGCTCCCAACTCTTGATGATCTACATCAACATTGAGCATCCACATCTTCAACATCTACATGAAGTCTTCTACGACAACCCAAGGTTAGTTTGACCCTTTAAAAGGGGTTCTCACATCTAGGGGGAGCTTTGCTCTAAAAATTGAGCTAAAGCATCTCCAAATGATGTGAACACATAAATGCTTTATGTAAAAGTGGTAACCCCACTTGTGCTTAAACGATGAGTATGACCTATGATCAAATGTTCTCATTTGGCTCCTAAGTCAAAATACTCATATATAGATGACCTAGTCATCGACAAATTGTGTGCTAGTAGCTAGAGTGTTGGTTGTGCATGTTTGACGCATATTTCAGTTGCTATCTTATTGTGTGAGCATGTTGAATGCATGATTTTATCCATTCAAGGACATCCATTTGTTGTTTTGATTGTTTTGATTTTTCTGGCCAAATGGATGGAAAAGAATGCCTAAGCACTTTCCCTAGCTATCTATGCTTTCTTGTCTCAAATTCTATTCATGCTCATATCACAACTTTGAACAAGTCATTTTCGGACTCTCCGAGTGAGGAGCACTCGGAGCCACCGATCCGTCTAAGGCTGACTTCCAAAACCTTCTAAGTCCATTTCGGTCTGACCCGCTTTTCCATCTCGGTCCAACCGAAACGCTTAGACTGATCTAGGTTTCATTTCGGTGAAACCGAGTTCAAAATCTCGGTATGACCGATATGCGTAAGTGCACAGCAGTTATACATTTCGGTGACACCGAGTTTTTTCAACTCGGTCCCACCGACAGCATGGGGATATATATACCTGAGGGCTGCGCGCGATTTAACTCTTCAAACCGTTCGCCCCCAAGTCCCCTGCTGCCGTCGCTCTGGTCTACGGATCGTCGCCGTCGTCGCCTGTGCGCCCTCGCCGCAGGTCTCCGCCGCCGTCAACGGTAATCCTCTCCGCGCCATTGCCGCCGTAGAGGGACTCCACCAAGTTAGGGTGAGTCCCGATCCCTTTCGTGCTCCCCATCTGACTCTTGCACGAATGGTTTGCCATGAATCTATCCACGTTTGAGATATTCCCTAAACATCAGATCAGATCCTCTAGTTTCAAGCGAAATTCTTAGGTTTAGGTTTCCACGGAACGCATCTCGGTGAAGCTGATTTTGAAACTCCGAATGACCGATTTGGCCCCTGGCCATTGCACTGCATCATTCGGTCTAACCGAGTTGTGCAAATCGGTGTGACCGAAACTTAGTTTCAGTGAAACCCTAGGTTATCGGCAGGACCGAAACCCATTTCGGTCTGACCGAAAGTGGTGTGTAGGCCTCTGTATACACTTCGGATTCACCGAAACTTAAAATCGGTTTGACCGAAATGCATTCTGTGAAAACTCAAAACTAAGTTTTGAACTCATTTTTTTTTTGCAAAAACCTCTGCAGTTGTGATAACTCTTCTACTCTGCCTATACCTTATCTTTTCACAGGTTGTCAGCCATGTCAGATGTCAGTGACAGCCAGAACAGGTCTGAGTCACCTTTTGCTGAGATTCCAGAGGCAGATACAAGTCCTGAGGCTAGCAGTTCCAGTGATGATGGTGAGAGGAGCACCCCTAGTGGTTTGCCTCCTGCAGCCACCAGAACCAGGAAGAAGAGAAATTCTGATGATGAGGACTCTGACTTCGTTGCTAAGGAAGTTACCTCCAAGCCAAAGAGGAATGTGGTTGCCAAAGAGCACCAAGGGCAGCAGTCAAGGAAAGGCACAAGCAAGGTAAAGCAGTCAGCTGTTGCAAAGAAGCTCAACTTGGAAGAGCCAGCTCCAAGTAAGGTGAAGAAAACTTCCAAGAGGAAGAGGGTAGTATATGCTGAACCTCAAGTTGATGCAGCTGCTGAAGAAGAAGAAGAAGAAGATGCACCCCAGCCTCCTCCTCAGAAAGCTAAGTTCATGGGTGATGCTATTCGGGCTCAAGCCTCCTCTAAGCCCAAGAAACCTGCTCAAGCCAAGGCAGCTCCAGCCAAGCCCAAGAGAACAACCAGGAGCATTCCAGCTTCTGAGAAGAACAAAGGTGAGATGCCACCGTCTGAATCAGATGAAGAGCATGTGTTGCTTAAGCTCCGTCCTAAGTTGCCACTCCACAATGATGCTCATCCTCAAGCTGAGGACATGAAGGCAAGGAAGGATAAAGGTCTCAGGCTATGGAGACAGTCTGATCCATATGCTGTGAGGAGAAGGACTGCTGTGGACCCCAGATTCCACACCAGAGAGCAGCAGGATTTCTATGAGACCGTGCTGATGGATAAGAAGCCCATTGTTGCTGACACCAGGTATGTTGACTGGAAGTACATTGACAGTGAAGAGCACCGAGACTTCTTTCCCCATGTGCATGAGAGCTTTACTGCATGTGGAGTTGCTGATTTTGTGGGTCAAGAGCTGACAGCTTGGAATGACGAGATGATCATGCAGTTCTACGCCACAGCCCACTTCTATCCTGATGGCAAGATCACTTGGATGACTGAAGGTCAAAGGTTTTCTTCGTCTGTTGAAGAATGGGCAGAACTTCTGAATGCTCCAGTGCAGAGAGAGGACGACATTGATGTCTATGGGATTCCTAAGAAGAGTCATGATTCCATGAAGAACATGTACAAGGAGATCCCCGCTGCTGATTTGGAAGGGTGGAAGCTTGGCTCAGTGTACTATCTCCAGGCAGGTCTGACCACCACTAACACTATTTTGAGGCATACCTTGATGCCCAAGTCTGGAGACCACCGCATGATTCGAGGCTATTCTATCAACATGCTGCACATTCTTGATGAGAAGGCACCTTTCAAGGTGATGGACTTAATGGTAGAGACCATTAAGAGGACTGCAGCTGACCAGAAGAGGTCGTGTGGGTTTGCCCCGCAGATTCAGATGCTCATCAATGCCAAGTTTGGCACGGGCAAATTCATGTTGGATAGGAAGCACTTGCCACTGCAGCCAGAGCACGAGGACAACGTAGTTGTGATGGATGAGGAGGATCCAACCTCAGTTGAAGGACAAGCCAAAATTGAAGCTGCGAAGAAAGCTAAAGCTGACAAAGAGGCAGCAGCAGCAGCAGCTAAGCCAAAGAGCTTCGGAGAGCAGATTCTTGAAGCTACCCAGAGGATTGAACAACGCCTGGCCAGCATTGAGCAATCTCAGGAAAGCCTAGAGAGGATTGTTGAGGACAAGATCCACGCTCTGGACGTGAAGCTGACTGAGATTCAGGTGTCCGTCAACAAGCTTGAGGCAGACATGGAAGAAGCAAGGCAGGAGAGAGCAGAACTCATGCAGGATGATCTAGTCCAGGACTCTCATCGCCAGACTGCTCCGGTTCCCAGATGATCCCGATCTGCAGCTATTCCAGTGACTGACTCCAGGGCTACCACTTCAGCACCAGCTACAGCTCCAGCAGTTACTCCAGCTCCAGCATCCACTCCTCCAGCGCAGACATCAGCAGAAGTCTTCGCCGATGCAGTCATTTCTACACCGACATCTACCCAGACGGGAGCCGCCAGCAGAGCCCGCAGTGACGCTTAGCTCTATACCTTTTCGAACTTTTTGGTAACTTGTTGCCAAAGGGGGAGAAATTGTATAGATCATAGGGCTTCGAGAGAGAGAGTGCTCTTTCGTTCTTTTGCCGGTTTCTTTGAGATACATTGGTTTCTTTTGGTCTTTCGAAACTTTCAGTGTGCTTGCTACTACGTTTGATGCTACCTTAATGAGTGCTTAGTCATACTATGCTTTAATGTGTGCTTAATGCTTATCATATGCTATTCCTTATTGTATGGCTATTTACTCTTGTCTTGGTGATTGAGTGCATGTTATTCATTCTTATCATTTTGTGCGCTCCACCAAGATGTATGTGACATGGAAGAGTGACCCATAATCCTAATCGATTGTGCATTTGCATTCGAACGCAAATTTTAAATAATGCACACATTTAGGGGGAGCTCTTGTTTATCACATACTTCTCAAAGCGACGATATTATTCATTGATTATATATTTTGTCGAAGCTTTGATCTATATGTTGTCATCAATTACCAAAAAGGGGGAGATTGAAAGTGCAACTAATCCCCGGGTGGTTTTGGTAATTAATAACAACATATATATCATTGAACTAATATTTACTTGAGAATCATTTCAGAGAAGTTCGATGATATGGGTATGGAAATGTCTGAAGAAGTGGACCCCTCAAAATGCTAAGACAAGCATTGGCAAAAGCTCAAGACTCTATTTTTGGTTCAGTGATCAAAGATCACATTGAGTCCATAGGAAAAGCCAATACTATTAAAAGGGGATGAGGTTGTGTTGATGATCTGGTTGCTCAAGTGCTTAGTGATCTAGCTCCCTCAACTATCAGCAACTTTCACTACTTAACACACTCATAAGTAATCTCGGACAAACTGATTCTGCAAACTCAGTCCCACCGAGATGAACCACCTCAGTTATTCTTCCAAACCCTAATTTTTCGGTCCATCCGATTTTGAGTTCGGTCTCACCGAAACTGGACTGCCAACCTTCTGTAACCAATTGACATCACTTCGGAATATCCGAGTTGTTAATTTCGGTCCCACCGAGAATGGCAAGCTCCTACCTTTAACTCACATCGGACACACCGAGATGGTATTTTCGGTCCCACCGAAAATCCCAACGTTCACTATATTTGAACTTTCGGTCTGACCGAGTTTTCACTTCGGTCTCACCGAGATTGCTCAAATATGTGTGTAACGGTTGGATTTTGTGTGGAGGCTATATATACCCCTCCACCCCCTCTTCATTCGTGGAGAGAGCCATCAGAAAGTCTACAACTCCTACCATACACTTTCTGAGAAGAGAACCACCTACCCTTGTGTTGAGATCAAGTCATTCCATTCCTACCATATGAAACTTGATTTCTAGCCTTCCCAAGTTGCTTTCCACTCAATCCTTTCTTCCACCACAGCCATATCAGTGAGGAGAGTTGAGTGTTGGGGAGATTATCATTTGAAGCACAAGAGCAAGGAGTTCATCATCATCAACAACATCTATTACCTTTTGGAGGGTGGTGCCTCCTAGATTGGTTAGGTGTCGCTTGGGAGCCTCCGTCTTTGAGATGTGGAGTTGAACCAAGAAGTTTGTAAGGGCAAGGAGATCGCCTACTTCGTGAAGATCTACCCCGAGTAAGGCTAGTCCTCCGTGGGCGTAGGCCATGATGGAATAGACAAGGTTGCTTCTTCGTGGACCCTTCGTGGGTGGAGCCCTCTGTGGACTCGCGCAGCCGTTACCCTCCGTGGGTTGAAGTCTCCATCAACGTGGATGTACGATAGCACCACCTATCGGAACCACGAGAAAAATCTCCGCGTCTCCAAATTGCGTTTGATCTTCTCCACCTCTCTTTACTACATGTGCAATTTACTTTCCGCTGCTTATACTCTAGAATTGCATGTGTAGGGTGATACTTGACTTGATCTTAATTGTGAAACTACCTAAAACTGTTCTTTGTCAAAGGCAGAATTTTTATATTTACAAGTAGTCTAATCACCCCCCCTCTAGACATACTTTCGATCCTACAAGTGGTATCAGAGCTTTGGTCTCCATTGTTTTGGTTTCCATTGCATTGGACTCCATAAGCTTGGTTTCACAACCTAGGAGAGTATGGCGTCTAGTGAGGGTAATTATCGTAGAGGTCCTTACTTTGATGGTACAAATTTTGCTAGTTGGAAGCATAAAATGAAAATGCATATTCTTGGTCATAACCCAGCCGCATGGGGCATTATTTGTGTTGGTATGCAAGGTGAATTCTTCGAGGAAGGAAAAGTTCCGGATCGCGAAGCTACACCGGAAGAGTTGCGGATGTTGCAAAACAATGCTCAAGCTTGTGACATTCTCTTCAATGCCTTGTGTTCCGAGGAGTTCAACAAAATCAGCCGTCTTGAGAATGCTAAAGAGATTTGGGATACTTTGGTTGAAATGCACGAAGGTACTGAATCTGTGAAGGAATCAAAGCTAGATATTCTGAAAGCACATTTGCTCCCTGGGTGGTTTTGGTAATTAATGACAACATACTTTGTGGTTGGACTAATACTTTTATCAAGTATGTTTCAGGAAACCCAATCACATTGGTATGGCAAGATGACTGAAGAAGTGGACCCCTCAAATGCTAAGGCAAGCATTGGCAAAAGCTCAAGACTCCATTTCTGGTTTAGTGATCAAAGATCACATTGAGTCCATAGGAAAGCCAATACTATTAAAAGGGGATGAGGTTGTGTTAATGTTCTTGTTGCTCAAGTGCTTGGTGATCTAACTCCCTCAACTATCAGCACTATTCACTACTTAACACAAACCCTAACATCTCGGTCACACCGATTTCTCCAACTCAGTCCCACCGAGATGAACCTCTTCAGTTGTTTCTCCAAACCCTAGCTTCTCGGTCAAACCGATTCTGAGTTTCGGTCTCACCGAAAAAGGGCTGCCAACCTTCTGTGATCAGTTGACATCAATTCGGAATATCCGAGTTTATATTTTCGGTCTCACCGAAATGGCAAACCCTAACCTTTGACTCACTTCGGTCTCACCGAGATGGTATTTTCGGTCCCACCGAAAATCCCAACGTTCACTATATTTGAACTTTCGGTCTGACCGAGTTTTCACTTCGGTCTGACCGAGATTGGTCAAATGTGTGTGTAACGGTTGGATTTTGTGTGGAGGCTATATATACCCCTCCACCCCCTCCTCATTCGTTAGGAGAGCCATCAGAAAGTACCACCATTCCTACCATACACTTTCTGAGAAGTGAACCACCTACCCTTGTGTTGAGATCAAGCCATTCCATTCCTACCATATGAAACTTGATCTCTAGCCTTCCCAAGTTGCTTTCCACTCAAATCTTTCTTCCACCACAGCCATATCAGTGAGGAGAGTTGAGTGTTGGGGAGTTTATCATCTGAAGCACAAGAGCAAGGAGTTCATCACCATCAACACCGTCTATTACCTTTTGGGGGGTGGTGCCTCCTAGATTGGTTAGGTGTCGCTTGGGAGCCTCCGTCGTGATGTGGAGTTGAACCAAGAAGTTTGTAAGGGCAAGGAGATCGCCTACTTCGTGAAGATCTACCCCGAGTAAGGCTAGTCCTCCGTGGGCGTAGGCCATGATGGAATAGACAAGGTTGCTTCTTCGTGGACCCTTCGTGGGTGGAGCCCTCCGTGGACTCGCGCAGCCGTTACCCTCCGTGGGTTGAAGTCTCCATCAACGTGGATGTACGATAGCACCACCTATCGGAACCACGACAAAAATCTTCGTGTCTCCAAACTGCGTTTGATCTTCTCCACCTCTCTTTACTACATGTGCAATTTACTTTCCGCTGCTTATACTCTAGAATTGCATGTGTAGGGTGTTACTTGAATTGATCTTAATTGTGAAACTGCCAAAAACATTGCATGATCAAAAGGCAGATTTTTTATATTGTCAAGTAGTCTAATCACCCCCCCTCTAGACATACTTTCGATCCTACAGGGAGGGGGGCTGTCTTTGTGCCCACCATCGAGCGACGTCTGCATGACAACTTATTGCCACACAAGCCTCGTCTCTTTTGGTCTACATGTTCAGTACCATTGTGTACAATAACTGACATGCATTGGAATAAAACATAGTGAGATTTTGTAAGGAATGCATGCAGAAATCCAGAGTGATGTTAGCTACTTATGGATAGACCCAAAACCAATGATAGCAGGCAAATAATAGCTCGAGTTAAAAAATAGAGATAATGGCTCCTTTAGGGCCTCTTTGATTCACATGAGTTTGAAAACATAGGAATATGAAAAGTATACGATTGGAGTGCCATGCCCACTTGAATGCTATAGGATCAGCAAGGAGTGTTTGATTTCACTGGAAAATCAAAGTAATTGTAAAAAGAGGTTGGAGTGGATGCTATATTTCCTATCAAATGTAGTACAGAAGATTCCATTGGAAAAAATCCTATGGGATTCAATCCTATAAATCAAAGGACAAACGTAGGAAAAATTCCAAAGGATTTCTATCCTCCAAAAATCCTATAGAATTCCTTTAAATCAAAGGAGCCCTTAATGTTTGTTTCAACCCAACATGAAACTCATAGTGGACACCTAAGATTACTCAGATAGTAGACATACAATATTGATTGCTGCCCCAATATGTACCCCACAACCATTTAAGAACTCAAGTTTGAGCATTAGTTTGGACCTGACTCGGAGTCTAATCGGTGAACGTGAAGATAAAGTAGCATGTCCTCATGTTAAGCGATGCATAACGTAAGCAGACAGAGTGCGACCTCTCTTGCGGACCCGTGTAGTCCTCAAGGTCCTCTCCTCAATTGGTGATGCTAATGCAGTTGTCGTGGCTGCCGGTGGCAGGGAAGAAGATCTGAGGCGGCGAAAGACAGTCTGGAGGGCGGATCCATGCTATGGTGAACCCTTCCATCGTTGGAGCAGCTGAGCTGGGGTGGACCACAGTGCAGCAGGAGCGGGACAAACCACAGAAGGTTTTCTTTGACAAATATCTGTAATAGAAGTAATTCTGTAAGGGCTTGTTTGAATTGGAGGATTCTGAGAAAGCAGGGATAGGAGATACACTGGAATTGGATAGGAATGCACGTGCAAAACAGAGAATTTAAAAACACAAGATTTCTGTCAATCTGGGTGTTTGGTTCACAAGAATTGGAAGATCACATGAATGCAAAGAAGGATGGTGAAATTAAGTCAAACCACAAGAAAATGTACAGTTATAATGCAATTATGCTACTATCTCATTGTTTTGTGCTTCATGAATATGAATTTGAAAAGGAGGCCAAGTCGATATTAAAATTCCCACGGTTTTTCTATCAAGGAGACACTTAGGCCTCGTTTGGCACTGAGGGATTGGGGAGGTTTGGGGAGGGGGGGATTTAAGAGGATTGGGTGAATCTCTTCTTTCCACCCAATCCCCTCAAGACCCCTTGAAACCCCCAAGCCCCTCGAGACACAATTGCCTTCATATGAAAAAACTTCTTTGGCAGGAAGGGATTGACATATTTAGATAAGATAGTGCAAATGTCTAAAAATGCAATCTTTCCAAGTAAAACAACATCAAATTATGCAAGGAAGGGCAGTGCGGATATCTGATATGTCTCCAACGTATCTATAATTTTTTATTTTCCATGCTATTATTTATGATGTTTTCGATGTTTATTGGGCTTTGTTATACACTTTTATATTATTTTTGGGACTAACCTATTAACCCAAAGGCCGAGTCCAGATTGCTGTGTTTTTGCCTATTTCAGGGTTTTACAGAAAAGGAATATCAAATGGAGTCCAAACGGAATGAAACTTCGGGAGAGATATTTTTGGAGCAAAATACGCACGGGAGACTTGAGAACCACGGAATAGGGATGAGGTGGCATCCACGAGGGTGGGGGGCGCGCCCCTCCTACAGGGCGCGCCCCCCTACCTTGCGGGCCCCACGTCTGGCCCCCGGTGCCCTCCTTCTTCCTATATATATCTACGTTCCCCGAAACCATCAGAACAACAGAGAAAACCCTAGTTCCATCGCCGCAACCTTCTGTTCCCGTGAGATCCCATCTTGGGGCCTGTTCCGGAGCTCCGCCAGAGGGGGGATCTTCCATGGAGTGCTTCTACATCATCATCATCGCCTCACCATGAGTTGTGAGTAGTTTACCACAGACCTTCGGGTCCATAGCTAATATCTAGATGGCTTCTTCTCTCTCTTTGGATCTTAATACCAAGTTCTCCTCTGTCTTCGAGGAGATCTATTCGATGTAATATCTTTTTGCGGTGTGTTTGTCGAGATCCAATGAATTGTGGGTTTATGATCAAGATTATTTATGAGAAATATTTGGTTCTTTTCTGAACTCTTTATGTATGATTATAATATCCTTGCAAGTCTCTTCGAATTATTGGTTTGGTTTGGCCTACTAGATCTATAGCTCTTGCAATGGGAGAAGTGCTTGGCTTTGGGTTCAATCTTGCGGTGTCCTTTCCCAGTGACAGTAGGGGCAGCAAGGCACGTATTGTATTGTTGCCATCGAGGATAAAAACATGGGGTTTATATCACTATGTTTGAGTTTATCCCTCTACATCATGTCATCTTGCTTAAGGCATTAATCTGTTCTTATGAACTTAATACTCTAGATGCATGCTGGATAGCGGTCGATGTGTGGAGTAATAGTAGTAGATGCAGAATCATTTCGGTCTACTTGTTTCGGACGTGATGCCTATATGTAATGATCATGCCTAGATAGTCTCATAATTATTCGCTTTCTATCAATTGCTCGACAGTAATTTGTTTACCCGCCGTAGAATATCGCTATCATGAGAGAAGCCACTAGAGAAAACTATGGCCCCCGGGTCTATTCTCAATATATCAATCTACAATCTACTTTACTTTTCCGATTTTACTTTCTGTTCTTATATCCAAAAATACCAAAAATATCAAACTATCATCTCTATCAGATCTCACTTTCGTAAGTGACCGTAAAGGGATTGACAACCCCTTATTGCGTTGGCCGCGAAGTTCTTATTTGTTTGTGCAGGTGCGAGGGACTCGCGCGTGGTCTCCTACTGGATTGATACCCTGGTTGTCAAAAACTGAGGGAAATACTTACGCTACTGTGCTGCATCACCCTTTCCTCTTTGAGGGAATACAACGCAAGCTCGATAAGTAGCAAGAAGAATTTCTGGCGCCATTGCCGGGGAGGCTTACGCAAAAGTCATATACCAAGTACATACCACAAACCCTTATCCTTCGCATTACATTTATTTGCCTCTAGTTTTCCTCTCCCCCACTTCACCCTTGCCATTTTATTCGCCCTTCTTCTGCCATGTGTTTATCGTTTGCTTGCCCTCATGTCTGAGATGGGGGAAGGTTTTATCGAGAAGGGTAGTAATGTTGAGGGCAACGTCTATGTTGGCCCCCGGATGAAACTACCACTTTACATATTAAGAAGTTCCGGGTTGGTAGTGGGAACATCATTGGAAAAGGAGTTCTTCAAGACTTCTTTACTTGTGCTGGTGCTTTGCCCACTATGGGTGGCTCTATTCTTCACAGAACTAGTAGCCTTGCGGATGCTATATCTATGCTTGTAGTTGAAATTGAAAGGCAATTTATCCATATGCATCCCTGTATTCAGAGAATCTTTCTGGAATTTTCCAATATTGAGCATTCTTCTATTAAGTGTGCAACTACTATCTTTTTGGCTCATGAATTTAGATTTATCATGAAAGAGGCCAAATAAATCTTTGCTCATTACGGGGTAGATGCTGGCCGATCTCCCATAGAGGCTATCTTATTTAATCAAGAAGACATAATGCGGTTGCGATATCCTGATCATGTTGCTTTTAATGAAAACCTTAGAAAAAACGTTCCTACCGATGTCTTGGTTGATAGAGTTTCCAAGTTGAATGATGATTTTGCTATTCAAAACAATGGGTTGAGCTTTTTACTTGAGCGAAGGCTCATGACCTTCTGCCAAAATAGTGCCTATAATGATGAGTTGGTTGTACACTATAAAGGGCCAAAAGCGGAACCTATACTTCCTGAGCTTGATATGGGGGGCTTTTGTCCCATTAAATTTAGCCCTTTTGATTACTTTTGCTTGCCACAGAGAAAACTCGCGGCTGAACGTAGGGAATATGAGATGAGTTTTCGTGATATATCATATCATTATGGCATTCCCTAGATCTATCCATGTATTGTGCCTAGCTAGGGGCGTAAAATGATAGCGCTTGTTGGGAGGCAACCCAATTTTGTATTTTTGTTTTGTTTTTGCTTCTGTTTAGGAATAAATATTGCATCTAGCTTCTGTTTAGATGTGGTTTTGTGTTTTAATTAGTGTTTGTGTCAAGTAGAACCTTTGGGAAGACTTGTGTGAAGTTTATATGATCTTGTTGTGAAAAACAGAATTGTTAGCGCTCGCTAGAATGGTCACCAGATTTTACTAGAGTGTGCTATTTAGTTGATTCTTTTTGCAGATGATTAATAGACAAATTCCTCACGTTTACCAATTTATTTCAATTTTTTGGAGTTACAGAAGTATGCGAAAGTTACAGATTACTACAGACTGTTTTGTTTTTGACAGATTCTGTTTTTCGTGTGTTGTTTGCTTATTTCAATGCATCTATGAGTAGTATTGGGAAGTATGAATCATAGGGAAGTTGGAATACAGTAGGTTTAACACCAATATAAACAAAGAATGAATTCATTACAGTACCTTTTAGTAGTGGTTTGTTTTCTCATACTAACAGAGTTCACGAGATTTTTGTCTAAGTTTCGTGTTGTGAAGTTTTCGAGTTTTGAGTATTGCTTTGATGGACTATGGAACAAAGAGTGGCAAGAGCCTAAGCTTGGGGATGCCCCGGGAAGGCATCCCCTGTTTCGTCTTCATCTATCGGTAACTATACTCGGAGCTATATTTTTATTCACCACATGATATGTGTTTTACTTGGAGCGTCATGTGTTATTTGAGTCTTTGCTTGTTAGTTTGCCACAATTATCCTTGCTGGACACACCTTTTTGAGAGAGTTAAATATGGCCTAGGAATTGTTAGAACACTATATGTGCTTCACTTATATCTTTTGAGTTGAATAGTTTTTGCTCTAGTGCTTCACTTATATCTTTTAGAGCACGATGGTAATTATATTTTGTAGAAATTGTTGATCTCTCATGCTTCACTTATATCCTTTTGAGAGTATATTAAAACAACATGGTAATGTGGCTATAAAACTAGCCTTCACATGATAGACATCCAAGATCAATGTAGTAACAACTTTCATACTAAGTGCATTGAATATGATGAGAAGTTGGATGCTTGATAATTGTTTTGAGATATGAGGATAGTGATATTAGAGTCATGCTAGTAGAGTTAATACGAATTTGAGAAATACTTGTGTTAAAGTTAGTGATTCCCGTAGCATGCACGTATGAACCGCTATGTGACGAAGTTAGAGCATGAGGTATTTGTAGAGTGTCATCCTTTGTGTGGAGGTCGGTGATACGTCCAAAACGTATCTATAATTTCTGCTTGCTCCATGCCTCTTTTGGGTGATATTGCTATGATATTTATACACTTCCATACACTTTTGATCATATTTGGACTAACCTATTAACTCAGTGCACCCCAGTGCCAGTTTCTGTTTTCTGCTGTTTTTGTATTTCAGGTTTTCCCATTACGAGAACTGCCAGAAAAATCCCGGAAAAATTATATAAAAAATCAGCGTTCCAGAAGCTTCCCGGTAGCCAAAGTACAGCCGGAGGGGGGCCACCAGGGCTCCAGGCGCCCTGGTGGCGCGGCCCCCCTCCTGGCCGCGCCGGGGGGG
>LR738715.1:225070272-225113439 GCA_902687465.1 Secale cereale | reverse complement strand
CTGATGCCCCCCTTTGGCATATATTTATATCGTGTCCCGAAACCCTCGAGACGGGAACCCTTTTTCGCGATCTCATCTCTGTTCCGCCACCGCCGCGCTTCCAAGATCGGGAGCACCAGGAGAACTCTTCCCGGCACCCTACCGGAGGGGAGGATCACCACCGGGAGCCTCTCCACCACCATGGACGCCTCCCGGATGAGTTGTGAGTAGTCTCCCTTGGACCATGGGTCCATGACCAGTAGCTATGTGATGTTCTCCTCCCGTTCTTGTGCTTCACTAATTAGTCCTCGTGAGCTGCCCTACATGATCGAGGCACATATGTAATCCTTATGCTGTTGCTATGTTGAGTTTGCTGGGATCCGATGTATTGTGAGATTATGTTCAGATTGTGTTTGAGTAATATATTTGATCTACCTCTTTTATATTTATGTTCGTAAGTAATTCTTGCATGTTCTCCGTTGTTATTTATTGCTTTGGCCAAGTAGTAGGTAGTGACTCCAAGAGGGAACGTTATGCTTGATTGTGGGTTCATGCCCCTCGATGACTAGCTTGAGTGACAGAAACATGAGTCTAGGGGATGTGCTGTTGCCACAAGGGGGAAAACAACGGTGCTTGTGCCCGCGGGTGCAAGGATTGTTTACTTTACACAAAGTTCTTTTAATACAGTTGTCTGTTTTGAGTTTAAACTATGGGTGGGACTCGCAACTTAATACCATCGAGATGTTCTGGATAGATATCTCAAGGTGGATGATTAGTAGTAGATGCAGATGGATTTCGGTCTACTTGCCTTGGCGTACCGCCCATGCTTTGAACCTCTACCTTTCTTGCAACATAGTTAGCATTGGTTTGCGCACATAATTCTGTCAATTGCCCAACTGTAATTCGTTCACCTCACATAGATGTTTTATCGTCTTTTGGGAGAGAGACATCACTAGTGAACATCATGGGACCCCGGTCCATATTACCATCACTGATCACATCCGCTATTTACTTTACGCTTTTACTTACTATTGCAGCAAAACCTATTACTATTATCACTTGCGTTTGATCCTTTGTAAACTACAAGGCCGGAGAGATTGACAACCTCTCTGTACTCGTTGGGAGCAAAGTTACCTGTATCTGTGTGCAGGTCCACGTTGATTGCTAATATCTGGCGTCGTTAGCAGTTGACACCTTCTTGTTGAAACTGGGAGTCTCAGGGGAAATCGATCCTTGGTATCTTTGCCAAGGGAAAACTTCCGCTACACTGCATCTCAAACCTTCCACTTGGGGTAACCAACGAGGGGCGAGAAGCCATCAAGCAAAGTTTTCTGGCGCCGTCGCCGAGGACTCCACTCTTCAGGATAGGGGAGTTGCATGCTATCTTTTACCTTTGCTTTTTAGTCTTGTTAGTTTACCTTTCAGTTTTTGCTTTAGTATCTTTTATCAAAAATCACAAAAATAGTTATCTCATTCTTTAGTTGTCATTATGTCGGGTCCTTTTGTCTTTGGCGAGGTAGAAGTTCTCACCTTTAAACAAAGAGGTGGGGAAAGTCTAAAAGATGCTTGGTATAGAATTAATGATTCTCAAAAAAGAGCCACCAAGAAGCAATCTACTACTATCCTGCTTAGAAATTTTTATGTTGGAATTACTTCTTGGAATAGGTTTATTCTAGATACTGCTATCAATGGAAATTTCCTAGAGGCCCCAGTTTGGGAGTCTCTTAGTATTATTGAAAATCTTGTTGGGAATCCCCCTGTTGTTAGCATTCAAGAGGACATCACCCTAGCTCACATTATGAAAAAACTTGAAAAGATAGAGCTAGAGATGGAAGCATTAATAAGATAAACGAGTTGGATCGTAAGATCCAAGGGAATTTGAATAGGCTTGATAGCTCCATGCATAAAATTTTCAAAACTTTGGAGATAATCAAATCCCATGACTTGGACTCTTCTAGGATAGACAAGATTGAGGAAATCTTTGATACTTTAGGAACTACTTTCTCCTCAATCAAAACCAAAAAGGTAGAAACTCCGGCAAAGAAGGAGCCTAAGTTCGTTCACATTCCAAAGGCTCCCCGTTATAAAAGTAATCTATCTATTGCAAAAGGGGTTGAAACTGTAAAGACTTTGGAAGAAACACCTCTCTTTGATGAATTTATAAATGAATCTTCCCTTGACTTTTATCCTTTTGGTCTTCTCCCTAGAAGTATCTCTATGAGGCCTTTATTTGAAAGTCCTCTTAAGACTAGTTGTATTATTGAAGAGCTTTTTGATGATCTTGATGATGGTTCAATTGATACAACTTGATCTCTATGCATTATGCCTAGCTTAAAGGCATAAAAGAAAGCGCTTTTGGGAGGCAGCCCACATGAATAAAATTTTATTTTGCTTTTTGTTGTGTCTTGATGTTGTTACTACAGTAGCATCATCATTGTATCTTTGCTTTTCAACTTTGTGCAAAGTGTAGCCTCTGATTGCAAGAAAGTTCAAAAGTTGTGACGCGCTGTCCAGGAAACAGATTCTGTCCTTGGATAGAAAAATTCATATAAAATCACCAGATCATCTTTTTGGTCTGAATTTTTTCGACAGCGTGCTCTATACAATTGTCTTTCGTGCGTCTGTTCTGAGTTTTTTGATTAGAGTTGTAGAAGTGCCCCGAAAAAATCATTTACTACCTGCTGTTCTGTTTTTCACAGATTCTGTCCTGTTTTGCCTTTCCTTCATTTTGCAAACCTGGAGCTTGCTTTTTGTCGGTGTACTAAGGTAGAGGTACCTCAGTACCCCAACTTGTGCACGGGCAGTTGCAGCTTCCCGTGGCAGGGTCGACCACGTGCTCGCCGGAGACCTTCCTGCTCCATACAAAACCATTCAAAAACAAAGTATACAAGACAGAAGATCGAGACCCCGGCAAGTGGAGCTTGCCGGGAAGGCCGTTCCAGGCTCAAGGTTACCTCACTCACGCAAGGCCCTGGCAAGAGGAGTTTGCCAGGGGGGACTAGAAGATTATATCACAGAAGACACGCCTCGGCGCTATACGCGCACCGGCAGGGCCCGGGGAGCGACAAGCTTCAGAGCCCGACAAGCTCCCGGGCCCGGCAAGGTCAAGATCCCGGCAAGGTGCTTGCCGGGAGAGTTGCGCTGTGTGCCCACGCTCCAGCTCATCGGCCCACGCGTCGCCCTGGGGCCATTCCAGGGACGCGTGGCGGATGGCTGTGCAGCCTGGGGGACACGGTGGCACTCCACGGTGGTGAAGCCATCGCCGTGGCAAACGGAGACGCAAGGGCGGGCGCTTTTGGGGTCGACGGCGACGGGCATTAAATGCTCTTGTCCCCCACTGTCAAAGTAGGTAGCGACCACTGTTCACGCAATGTAGCTCCACTATTCTCGCACTGTTACAACTACCACCTCTTTTACATTTTTACCCTTTCTCCTACGTTGACACCTGTCGGTGACCCCTTGCACTATAAAAGGAGGCCCATGCACAACGTGGAGGGGGTTCGGAACCTAGATCGCTCATACGCTCGGTGTAGCTAGTTCTTCAAGCTCCCGAGCTCCCCAACTCAATACAAACCAAGCAGGAGTAGGGTTTTACGCGTCCGTCGCGGCCCGAACCTGGGTAAACTGCCCGCGTGTTCACTACGATCTGCTCTTCGTGCTCCGTCCGCCCTCTTACCGCACAAACAAGGGGCTCCGGTCCCATAGGTGTTCGTGGTGGACAGTTTCCCCCGACATCTTTGGCGCGCCAGGTAGGGGGCGTCGAGGTTGTGCGAATCTAATCCGGCGTTCACGCGGGCGCATTCTTCATCAACCTCTCCAGTTTCATCAGCAACTTCATCAGCAACAGCACCATGGCCCCGAAGAAGAAGGCTTCGGAGGTCGGAGGCCCGTCTGCGTCTCATCCGCCGCCACCGGAACCAACGGTGGGCGGGGGAGACGCCGTCGGAAGGGTGGTCGCCGGCGAGGACACTCGCGGCGCCACCAAATCCAAGGACAGGACGGACGACCGAGCCTCGATCTCCGTGGACGCGCCGCGTCCATCTCAGCACACGACAACCCAGCAGCGCCATACCACAGGAGGTGGTATCCGCTTGCTGGGACAAGGGCAAACCGAAGTCTCGCGGGACGCTCCGGACCGCCGTCCGGGCACCAGCAAGGCGCGGTCGCCGGGGCGGGACCCTGCTCCTTCTAACGCTGTTAGAAGTCCGAGCATATCCCGCTCCTCGCACCGCTCGCCCCCGCTCCCCTCCACTCCAGCAGAAGCGCTCGCAAGGGCGCAACTGCTCCTCGACTTCCCTCCAGCGGCAGACAAGGCCGAAGACTGGAGGGCCACCATCCAGAGCCTGATCGCCTTCGCCAACAACGATTCTCCACAGCAGCCGGCGACCTCCCGGCCGCGGCAAGCCGAGAAGACGAAGGCCGACGGCGACAAGACCGCCGGGGGTGCGACAACCGTGCACTCCCCGCCGCGGAAGCAGAAGACACCGCCCCGCCGGAACAACGCCGACGACGGCTCCACGGCGTCGTCGGATCCGCGAGCTCGTCGGGACCAGCGCCAGGTCCTTGACGACCGGCGACAAGAAGACGCTCGGACAACAATCGAGCGCCGCCGAGAAGCTCGGCGACAATCAGACCAGAGAGCTGGGAACGCTGTCGACGCGCGCGCGCTCGGTGAGCCAGGCGACTTGCCGTACGCGGCAGGCTGCCCTGCGTTCACCCGCGAGCTGCGGCGCGTCCAGTGGCCCAGCATGAAGAATTTCAAGCCCGACGTACCGGAGAAGTACGACGGCAAGGCGCACCCCTCCGAATTCCTCAGCATCTACACCATCGCGGTGCAGGCTGCCGGGGGGCGCGACGAGAAGATTTTGGCAAACTACTTCCCGCTCGTGCTTAAGCCGAACGTTCGTTCCTGGCTTATGCACTTGCCGGAAGGCTCCATCTCTTCTTGGGCAGACCTTTGCCACCAGTTTGTTGGCGCCTTCACGGGCGGCCACAAACCCCACGGCCAGGAGAGCGATCTCCACATTCTGGCCCAGAAGGAAGGAGAATCCCTGCGCAAGTACATCCAACGCTTCAGCCGTGTATAGCACAACATCCCCGACGTCCACCCTGCCGCGGTTATCAGCGCGTTCCACCAGAACGTGCGTAACCGCCGCATGCGTGAAGAAATGGCCATGACCAAGATTCGGGATGTCAGCGAGCTCTACGCTCTAGCTGATAAGTGCGCACGCGCGGAAGAGGGGAGGAGACTCCCCGGGGAGGATGCTGGTGCAGGAGGAAGCGACAGCGACGACGCCGCCCCGGCAAAGAAGAGCCGGCGGCGGAACAACAGAAGGAATAACAAGAAGGAAGTGCTTGCCGTCGAGAAGTCCGGCAAGGAGGCTCCCGCCAAGCAAACACAGGCTGGCGGCTCCGGCAAGGAGCCTGCCCCTGTGGCGGCGGCCGACAAGCAGGACGCCTCCGACAAGCAATACTGCAAGATCCACCGCACCAAGGGTCACGACCTCTCCAACTGCAAACGCGTCGAGTACCTCGTCGAGCAGCAGAAAGCTGAGTACGAGAGGCGCGACAAGGAGAAGGCCCAAGGTGGCGGGGGAGAGCCAAGCAAGAAGCGGCCGTTCAATGGCCGGGGAGGACGCCGCGGCAAGGCCAAGCAGCGGCAAGGTGATCGACCTCCCCGGGGCCGCGACAAGGATGAAGAGGACGACGACGAAGACATGGAGGATGAGGATAACAGCGAGCAGGAGTTCCAGAAGGCCACGGAGGTCCTGTGCGTCGACGGCGGCGCCTCTCTGCACACCTCCCACCGCCAGCTCAAGCAGTGGGTGCGCGAGGTGAATGCAGCAGAGCCGCCCGTGGAGTCGCGCAGGCTTCTCAAATGGTCCAGCACGCCCATCATTTTTGATCTTGAGGATCACCCTGACCGCACCACTGCGGTCGGGTGCTTGCCGATGCTGGTCTCACCCACCATCCGCAACCTCAAGGTCACCAAAATGTTGGTTGACGGCGGGGCCGGGCTGAACTTGATCTCCTCTGCTGTGATCAAGAAACTCCAAATCCCAGATGGCGAGCTCGAAGAGACCGGTTCTTTCCAAGGAATCAACCCGGGAAGGAGCAAGCCCAAGGGGAAGATCACTCTGCCGGTGACCTTTGGCGGGGAGCTCAACTTTAGAACTGAGCGCATCACTTTCGACGTCGCTGATATTCCGTTGCCATACAACGGAATACTCGGCCGTCCCGCCCTCGCCAAGTTCATGGCAGCTTCCCACTATGCTTACAACGTACTCAAGATGCCGGGGCCGATAAGCGTCATCACTGTCCATGGCGACAAGAAAGATGCGCTTGTCTGCGCCGACAAGATCTACTGGGATGCAGCGGCTGCGGCAGAGAAGGACACACTTGCCGCTGAAGCTCCCGGGGGGAAGAAGACGAAGACCAAGTCCGGCAAGTGCTCTGGGGCCCACTCCGGCAACCGCACCTCTTCGGAGTGCTGCGCTGCCGTCGAGGACGTTCCATCGAGCTCCACCGGCAAGTGTAAGAAGGGGATGGCCGCTCCTCCGGCAACCAAGAAGGTGTCCGCCAAGGAGGACGGCACTGGTGGTACCTTCACCATCAGTGCCACACTTGACAGCAAATAGGAAAGCGTGCTCGTTGCCTTCCTGCGGGCGAATGTCGATGTGTTTGCCTGGCAACCATCTGACATCCCCGGTGTTCCCAGGAGGGTAATTGAGCACAAGCTTGCTGTTTGTCCTCATGCGCGGCCCGTCAAGCAGAAAGTGAGGAAGCAAGCCGTGGAGCGCCAAGAATTCATCAACGAAGAGATCAAGAAGCTAGAGGCAGCATGCCTAGTTAGAGGCGTGATCCATCCGACGTGGTTAGCAAACCCAGTCGTCGTGCGCAAGGCCAACGGGAAGTGGAGACTGTGTATAGACTTCACCGATGTGAATAAAGCATGTCCCAAGGATCCATTCCCTTTGCCGCGCATTGACCAGATCGTTGACTCCACTGCCGGATGTGAGCTACTCTCTTTTCTTGATGCATATTCAGGCTACCACCAGATCTTTATGGCCAAAGGGGATGAAGAGAAGACTGCATTTATCACTCCATGTGGCACTTATTGCTTCATACGCATGCCATTTGGACTGAAGAATGCAGGATCAACATTTGCAAGGGTAGTGCACACTGCTTTCGAGCCACATATCCACAGAAATGTAGAGGCTTACATGGATGACATCGTGGTGAAGAGTAAGAGCAAGGAAACCCTGGTCCAAGATTTGGAAGAAACATTTCAGAACCTGCGCAGGATACAGCTCAAGTTGAACCCCGAGAAGTGCGTCTTTGGAGTCCCCTCCGGCAAGCTTCTCGGGTTCTTTGTGTCACAGAGGGGGATTGAAGCCAACCCCGACAAGATTAAAGCCATTGAGCAAATCGAGGCCCCGAAGTGCGTCAAGGATGTCAGAAGGCTTGCAGGTTGTGTGGCTGCCCTCAGTAGGTTCATTTCGAAGTCTGCAGAACGCGCCCTACCCTTCTTCAAAATCTTGAAGAAGGCAGGTCCCATGAAGTGGACTCCGGAAGCGGAGGCAGCGCTGCAAGATTTGAAACGGTACCTATCCTCCACTCCAATACTTGTCGCACCTAGACCACAGGAAAAGTTGTTGCTATATCTAGCAGCAACCAACCAGGTGGTTAGTGCTGCGTTAGTAGCGGAGAGGGAGGCCGACGAGGAGTCTGCACCACCGGCAGGCGAATCCAGCGACAAGCAGGGGGCTGCTCCGACAAGCTCTGGCCCCGACAAGGACAACTCCGCGCAGGAACAGGAAGAAGTGCGGAAGAAGATGGTGCAGCGCCCGGTGTATTTTGTGAGTTCCCTCTTGCAGGGGGCTAGATCAAGATACTCCGGGGTGCAAAAGTTGCTTTTCGGCCTCCTCATGGCCTCGAGAAAGCTGCGCCATTACTTCCAGGCACATGAGATAACAGTGGTCACTCGCTTTCCGCTGAAGAGGATATTGCACAATCCGGAAGCAACAGGCAGGATCGTTGAGTGGGCACTGGAGCTGTCGAGCTTTGGACTCAAGTTTGAAAGTACTTCGACCGTACAGAGCCGAGCTTTGGCAGAATTTATAGCTGAGTGGACCCCGACGCCCGATGAGGAAGTCCAAGAAACAAGCGCACCCGTACAAGAAGCGACAAGTGAATGGGTAATGTATTTTGATGGTGCCTTCTCGCTGCAAGGCGCCGGTGCTGGCGTAGTACTCATCGCGCCCACCGGAGAGCACCTCAAGTATGTTATCCAGATGCTCTTTCCCAGGGAGCAAGCGACAAACAACACTGCCGAATATGAAGGCTTGCTTGCCGGCCTCAGGATTGCGGCCGAACTTGGGATCAGGAAGCTGATTGTCTGGGGAGATTCTCAGTTGGTGGTCCGGCAAGTCAACAAGAGTTATCAGAGCCCTTTGATGGAAGCTTATGTAGATGAAGTGAGGAAGCTTGAGGAGCACTTTGAAGGTCTGCAGATGGAGCACGTCCCGAGAGCTCAGAATGACGTTGCGGATGGCCTTTCAAAGTGTGCTTCGATGAAGTTACCTGTGGAACCAGGGACCTTCTTGCTCAAGCTGACTCAACCGTCCGTTACACCATCTATTGGGCAGACAAAGAAGAGAAAGTTGGTCTCCGGCGACTACTTGCCGGCGGATCTTCCTGAAACCGCCGCCAAGGTCCCCAAGATCAACAACCAGAACGCTGAGGAACAGTCTGCTCCTGCAGATCCGAGGATCTGTGCAGTTGAAGCAAGTGTTCCCGACAAGCCTCGCCCCGGCGAGCTTGCCGGGGGACCGTCAGCTCCGGCAGAACCAGAGGTTCTCGCCGTAGAAGCCGAGGTCCCCGCAGCGGCCCTCATGCCTTTAGTCCTTGCCGTTGAGCCTCAAGCTCCGGCATGGGCGCAGTAGATCGTCCGTTTTCTGCAAACTGGAGAACTTCCCGACGACCCAGAAGAAATAGAGAAGATAACCAGACAGTCAAGTATGTACCAGTTCGTGGATAACGAGCTGTACAGAAGAAGGCTCAATGGTGTCAGACTGAAGTGCATCTCCAGGGAAGATGGACAGAAGCTGTTGGCAGAAATACACGGAGGCATATGCGGCCACCACATTGGCGCAAGGGCGCTTGCCGGGAAAGCTTTCCGGCAAGGGTTCTTTTGGCAAGAAGCCCTCCAAGATGCAACTGCACTAGTAACCAAGTGTGAAGCGTGCCAGTTCCATGCAAAGCAGATTCATCAGCCAGCTCAAGCTCTCCAAACAATTCCTTTATCCTGGCCCTTCTCGGTCTGGGGGCTCGATATCCTCGGCCCCTTCCCCCGAGCCGTCGGGGGCTTTGAGTACTTGTACGTTGCGATCGACAAGTTCACAAAGTGGCCAGAAGTGGAACCAGTGAGAAAGGTGACAGCACAGTCAGCGGTCAGGTTCTTCAGGTCAATTGTTTGCCGTTTCGGAATCCCCAACAGGATCATCACCGACAACGGTACGCAATTTACTAGCCGCACCTTCATGCAGTACGTCCAAGACCTTGGCGCCAAGGTCTGTTTCGCTTCTGTTGCCCACCCGAGGAGCAACGGTCAAGCGGAGAGGGCTAATGCTGAAGTGCTGCGCGGACTCAAGACAAGGACCTTTGACAGGCTGCGCAAGTGCGGAAGAAATTGGATAGAGGAGCTACCGGCGGCTCTTTGGTCAATCAGAACGACACCAAGTCGAGCCACCGGACAGACACCCTTTGCTCTAGTCTATGGAGCGGAGGCAGTTCTCCCCACGGAACTCGTATACGGATCTCCTCGAGTGCTCGCTTATGATGAGCTCGAGCAAGAGCAACTGCGGCAAGATGATGCATTGCTCCTCGAGGAGGAACGTCTCCAGGCTGCTGTACAAGCTGCTCGATACCAGCAAGCCTTGCGTCGCTACCATAGCCGCAAGGTCAAGGCCAGGAGTCTCGAGGAAGGCGACCTTGTTCTTCGGCGTGTTCAGTCCGCCAAGAATTCCAACAAGTTGACGCCGAAGTGGGAAGGCCCTTATCGGGTGAGACAAGTCACAAGGCCCGGTGCTGTCCGCCTTGAGACCGAAGAAGGCTTACCGGTGAGCAACTCCTGGAACATAGAGCATCTTCGCAAGTTTCACCCATAAGGCGCGGTTGCCGCGATCCGCTCCGGCAACCACCTTTTGTACAAGCTTTGCCGCTGTTGCATGTAACCCTTTGTACAAAGCCGGGCGCAGACCCCGTGCATCAGTAAAGCTTTTTGTGTTTTGCACTATTTGCCTTTTTACGTGCTTTTCCCCGCTATTTGCATGTGTTATTTGGCATCTTGTGCAACATACATATCCGGTAAGCATTAGCACGCCGAAAGGCCATGTACTTGTTTCCCTCTTCTTTTTCCTTGCCTCTTAAGCAGAAGGAATGTTCCTCGCGCACAAGTTTGCCGGGGGGGAAGGAGACGGAAGAAGAACCAAGTGCTGTCCAAGAAAGAGAAGCCTTACCGAGAAGCAAGCAATATATGAAAGCTAAGTTATTAGAATTTGAGCAGTTCAAATTTTTAATTTTAAGTTGTCTTCCTTGAACAATCACACTTTGTATGGAAAACCTGTGCGCGGAGGAACCTACCCGTAGTTAGCCGCACCCTTATCTTGTTTTCGAGTACACTCAACGATTCAAGTGAGCTGCGACAAGTGTCGCGCCCTTGGTTCGTTTTCGAGTTCACTCAACAAGCTGAGTGCGTCGCGACTAGCCGCGGCAAGGTTGCTTGCCGGTGAGACCTTGGCCAGCAGGCTGCTCAGAGTCCAGCACTCAGCGCTCGCGGCAAAGGCCCCTTGCCGGCAGGCTCCCCGGGAGCGTAGGGTAAAAAGCATACAAAGTAGATGACCAAGACAAGGAAGATAACATTGCACTGATTGATCAAAATAAGATAAATATCTTACAAAGGATAACTTGTCGCAATGAATTAATGAGTTCATAACACCCTATGCAGCAACAAAAAGAGATAAAGATAAAGGAGGCCTAGTCTACGCGGTCGCCCTCAATCCTGGAGATCTTGTTCACCTTGGCGATGATGTGGGCGACCTGCTCCTTCAGCGCCTCCATGTTCGCGTCGGCCGGCAAGCTGCGGAGAACGTTGGTGAGGTTTATGCCGGGATTGCGGTATACAATCTTCGTCAGCACACGCTCCAAGGTTCCCGTGCAGAGCCGGCGCGACTCCTCGGCCAGTTGCGCGGGGATCTTCTTCCGAAGATCTGCAAGGGCCGGCGCGATCCCCCTGAAGAAGAGGCTGAGCTTGGCGCTGTGAGGGAGGTTTGGGTCCGGAGAGTAGATGAGATGCTCCAGCTTCAGCGCCAGCAGCTCCTGGTCAATGTTGGACGCAGAAGATACCAAGTCCTCGGTCCACACCTCGACGGTACGGCGGAAGTTCTCGGCCGCGGTGTTGGCGCTCGCCACCAAGCCCCGCTCCTTGCGGAGCTCTTCCTTCAGCTTGGTTTCCCGGGCTTGGGCGGCGTCGAGCGAGTCCTTCAGCGTGGAAACCTTCAGCTCCAGATCCTCGATGGAGTCCTTGGCGGCCTTCAGCTCGTCGCCCTTCTCAGAAAGACGCACCTGGAGTTCGGAGTTGGTGTGGGCGTCCTTCTCGCGCTCCGTGTTGAGCGCGGCGACCCTCTCCACGCTCGCCTTCAGCGACTCCTCCAGCTGCGCGACCTTGGCGGCAAGCTCCTCCTTGGCGGTCTCCGCGGCAGCCGCGGCGGCTTTCGCCTCCTTCAGCTCTCCGCCAAGGGCCTGCTCCCGAGCGGCAAGGTCTTCCTCGTGGGAGTCGAGGTTGACCTTCCGCTGGGCGAGCTCTCCTTCTCGCCAGGACAGCTCCACCCCGGCGAGCCGCCGCTGCTCTTCGGCTTCAGCCCTCTCCAGCAACCACTCTTGATACTCCCCGGCGAGCCTCTCGCGCTCCTCCGCCACCTCGCGGAGGGCAGCCTGGTTGGTGGCGCGGAGCTCCGCCGCGCGCTTCTCCATCTCAGCGGCGGCCTTGGCGGCAAGGGCCTCCCGGGAAGCAAGCTTCGCCTGCCTGGCCCGGTAAAGGGCCAGGAGCTGGTGAAGCAGCTTCTCCTCCTCGGGCCCTTCGCTTCCGCCGGGCGCCTCGACGATCTTCAGGCCCGCGGAGGCGAGGACCTCTCCATCAAAGGCCTCGCCCTCCGCGGGGGATCGCGATGAAGAACCCCACGGCACCTGGATGAAGACGCCGTTGGGAGCTTCGAGATAGTAGCCCGCCTGCTCCTTTTCGGCGGAGGGGTCGGCGGCCGGTGCAACACTTGATGCTCCTGCCGCCTCCGGGCCGGCAGTGCGGTCGCCGCCCCCCTCCCCGGCCGCTGCGTCCGCAGCCGGAGCGGTCTCTTGCGCAACCGGCTCGGCGGCTCCCGCCGTGTCCTCGGCGACAGGGGCGTCGCCGCCGCCGCCCTGCCCGCCCTCCTCCTCGATGACGATGACTTCCGTCTCCATCTGCTCGGGGGGAGGAGGATCTAGAAGAAGAAGAAAAAGCAAAAGAGTTCAAGCAAATATCCAAAAAGAGACGAATCCAAGAAGACAAGTAACGGAACTTACCTTGACGGACGTCATCAGCGGCGGGCTCCCTCGCCGGGGAGCTCTGCCTTGGCGGAGTGGCCGCCCTCGCCGGGCTGCTTGCCCTTGGCGGGGTACTCGCCCTTGGCGGAGTACCCGCCCTTGGCGGAGCGCTCTCCCTCGCCGGGGAGTTTGGCCTTGGCGGGGACGGCGGGGCCCGCGGCTCCTCGGGGGCGACCTCCGGACGCTCCTGCGGCTGTGGCTCCACCTCTGCACAAGAAAAGAGAAAAATATCAAGATGCCAGCACAAGACAGAATACTCAAGCACACCCGACAAATGGAAGTACGGAACCCCAGACTTACGCTGGGGGCTGCGCTGGGGGCTGCTCCTCGGAGCAGCGCTCGGGTCCGGCAGGCTTGGCTTCGGCGCGTCCCCGGTCGCCGCGACGGGCGAGTCGTCCGCGACCTCGACCACGGGCACCTTGGCCTTCTTCGCTGCTCGCTGGGCCAAGGACCTGAAATCAAAACAAGAAACGAGATCAGCATCAACAAAAATCAAGAAAATGTTGAAGAAGATGCAAAGCCTCGAATACTTACTCCTGTTCCTCCTCGTCGTCGTCGTCGCTCAGGGCGGAGAAGTCAAACTCCACCTGAGGCGCGTCCGCGCGGGGAGCAGGAGGCGAAGACTCCCTCGGGCGCTTGGCGGTCCCCGGGGCTGGGGGCTGCGAAGACCCAGCCCCTGTGGTAGCCGGGGCCCGGGGAGCGGGCGGAGCCGCCGCTCCGCCCTGTGAAGACTCCCTTCCGCTCGGCGCTGGCTTGCGGGGCGCTTCTGCTGTGGCCTGCTTGCGGGGTGCCTCTGCCGTGGCCTGCGTGCGGGCCGCCTCCGCCGTGGCTGGTGCGCCGGGCGCCCCCGTCGCAGTTTGACTCCCCCGGGGAGCTCGCGCTGCCCGGCGAGTTGGCTGTTGCCGGGGCGCCTGTGCCCTTGTCCCCGTCGTCGCCTTGCGGAGACGTTTCATCGGAGACCGCCTAGGGCTTGCCCGGGGCGGGGAGGTCTCCGACGACGAGGAGATGTCGTCGGCGTAGAGCCCCAGAGACCCGTCGGAGTCCTCGGCGGCCTCGGCGTCGTCCTCCTCCTCCTCCTCCCCGGCAGGCTTGCTGGGCCCAGCGCCCTGCGCTGCGGCCTCTTTCCCTCCGGCGCCTCCGCTCCCTGCGGCGCCCCTGTTCCCTCCGGCGGCGTTGCCTCTCGCCGCGGCCTCCGTCTGGATTCCAAGGATCCCGGAGTGCCTCAAGGATGGGACCCCGGCGAGCTCGTCGGTAGGCAGCTTCAGTAGCCTGCGGATCTCCGCCTCCTCTGCTTGGCAGGACACTTCCGCAGCCTCTGCCTCCTCGGGCGTGTAGCCGAATTCTCCTGCCGCTGCGGCTGCAGCGGCCTCTTCAACCCGAGAAGCTATGTACGCTATCTCTTGGTCGGTGGTGTCCCGTGTGAGCTCCCGGGTCTCGTTCTTGTTCTTCGCCACCTCCACCAGGTTGTCGAAGAGGTTCAAGACGACGTCTGGCTTGGGCGGAATCCACGTGCGGTCGACGCCGTGCGAGTCACACGCGGGCATCATGGCGCGAAGGTTGTCCCGGGCCGTGCTGTTGCAGAGGGGCACCACTCCCCGGGGCCCCCTGAACCATTCTGGGTGGGCCGGGTCATGCTTAAATAATTCCCGGACCATCCCCTTCAGCTCCAGCGACGTGAAATTGAAGTTGAGCCCGGGGCGCAGCCTCATTATATCCGCCGAGTTGCCGTACTCCCAGGCCGGCCTTTTCCTGTCTTGGAGAGGGGCGATGCGGCGGAGGAGGAAGTCTGTGCCTACTTCTGCGACAGACAACCTTGCTACCCGGAGACGAAGAATCCTGATGAGGGCGATGTCGAGCTTGTTGTCGTCCGAATCCAGCTCGCTCCAGTCCCTGCCGCGCACGATAGGTGTTGTGCGCGGCGCGGTGAAAGATTGCGGCTGGTCCTCGACAATCCAACACCAGTCAGCATGCCACTCCTCCCACTTGCCGCGGAGCTCCCCCGGCAAGTAGGACTCCTTCTTGTTCAGACGAAAAACCCAAGATATTCCTCCGGAGAGGGGGGCGCCGACCTCTGCTCTAGGGGTGAAGAAGTGCCTAAACAACGCTACGTTTGGGTATATCCCAATATAGTTTTCGCACATGTGTGCGAAAACCGCCATCGTGAGGATGGCGTTGGGGGTGAAGTCAAGAAGATGGAGGCCGTAGGTGTGCATTATGTCACAGAAGAATTCGGAAAAAGGAGGGCAAAGACCGCAGTGGAAGAAAGCTGCGAAGAAATAGTACCCGCCGGGGTAGTTGTCCTTGGCGGCGGCCGGATAAGCTCGAGTGCGGGGGTGCGCCTTGGTCTTCTTGGACCAGAACAAGTAATACTTGTTCCAGAGCTCCCGCGCGCTGAGCCTCGGCGGGAAGACGAGGTTCCGCTTCCGATACAAGGTAAGCCTCGCCGCTTGCTCCGATTTCTCCTTCTTGGTCTTCTCCGCCTTCGCCTTCTCGGTCTTCGGGGCCATGGCGGAGGCGGCGAGGGAAGGGGGACGAAGAGTCCGGCGGCGCCGCAGATGCGGACGGCGACGGCGGAGGTGTGGAGGCGGAGCGCAAAGGGGATCTCTGGAGATGGAAGAAGAGGCAATGAAGGCGTAGGAGGGGAACCGCTCCTGCTTCCTCTGCTTTTATGGGGAAGTGGGGGGCGTTTCGCTCTTTCCATTAAAAGAACGTGGCCACGTCCCATCCCACGACGCCGCAATCGACGCGTGCCGTTACGGGGGGACGCGGCGGATGCGGAAGTGGGTTCGGCGCGCTGTGGGCCGCGTGTGTCCGTGCACTGTTTTGGGCCTGGCCCAACAGCGCTCGGCACCGTGTGTGGCCCAGGCCCGGGGGCTCCTGTCGGTGTACTAAGGTAGAGGTACCTCAGTACCCCAACTTGTGCACGGGCAGTTGCAGCTTCCCGCGGCAGGGTCGACCACGTGCTCGCCGGAGACCTTCCTGCTCCATACAAAACCATTCAAAAACAAAGTATACAAGACAGAAGATCGAGACCCCGGCAAGTGGAGCTTGCCGGGAAGGCCGTTCCAGGCTCAAGGTTACCTCACTCACGCAAGGCCCTGGCAAGAGGAGTTTGCCAGGGGGGACTAGAAGATTATATCACAGAAGACACGCCTCGGCGCTATACGCGCCCCGGCAGGGCCCGGGGAGCGACAAGCTTCAGAGCCCGACAAGCTCCCGGGCCCGGCAAGGTGCTTGCCGGGAGAGTTGTGCTGTGTGCCCACGCTCCAGCTCATCGGCCCACGCGTCGCCCTGGGGCCATTCCAGGGACGCGTGGCGGATGGCTGTGCAGCCTGGGGGACACGGTGGCACTCCACGGTGGTGAAGCCATCGCCGTGGCAAACGGAGACGCAAGGGCGGGCGCTTTTGGGGTCGACGGCGACGGGCATTAAATGCTCTTGTCCCCCACTGTCAAAGTAGGTAGCGACCACTGTTCACGCACTGTAGCTCCACTATTCTCGCACTGTTACAACTACCACCTCTTTTACATTTTTACCCTTTCTCCTACGTTGACACCTGTCGGCGACCCCTTGCACTATAAAAGGAGGCCCATGCACAACGTGGAGGGGGTTCGGAACCTAGATCGCTCATACGCTCGGTGTAGCTAGTTCTTCAAGCTCCCGAGCTCCCCAACTCAATACAAACCAAGCAGGAGTAGGGTTTTACGCGTCCGTCACGGCCCGAACCTGGGTAAACTGCCCGCGTGTTCACTACGATCTGCTCTTCGTGCTCCCTCCGCCCTCTTACCGCACAAACAAGGGGCTCCGGTCCCATAGGTGTTCGTGGTGGACAGTTTCCCCCGACACTTTTTCTTTGCAAAAACCTTTTGGCAATCTTGAGAAACAGTAGACCTTCAAGAATATCTTTATTTCCAGCAAGGAACAATTATTTTATTATGGGTACTAACCTCGCTAATCAGATTATGATGAGTTATGTATGAAGGGAGTTTTCAAGTGTGCGAGGGAAGATGATAAAAAGATTCAGGAGTGTCAAACGCTCAAGCTTGGGGATGCCCCTGATACGTCCAAAACGTATCTATAATTTCTGCTTGCTCCATGTCTCTTTTGGGTGATATTGCTATGATATTTATACACTTCCATACACTTTTGATCATATTTGGACTAACCTATTAACTCAGTGCACCCCAGTGCCAGTTTCTGTTTTCGGCTGTTTTTGTATTTCAGGTTTTCACGTTACGAGAACTGCCAGGAAAAATCCAGAAAAACTGTATAAAAAATCAGCGTTCCAGAAACTTCCGTGCGCCCGAAGGACAGCCGGGGGGGGGGGCACCAGGGCTCCAGGCGCCCTGGCGGCGCGCCCCCCTGGGCCGCGCCGGGGGGGCGCCTGGGCCCCCCGAGGCTCCTCCGATGCCCCCCTTTGGCATATATTTAAAGCGTCTCCCGAAACCCTCGAAACAGGAACTCTTTTCGTGATCCCATCTCTGTTCCGCCGCTGCCGCCGCTTCCAAGATCGGGAGCACCAGGAGAACTCTTCCCGGCACCCTGCCGGAGGGGAGGATCACCATCGGGAGCTTCTCCACCACCATGGACGCCTCCCGGATGAGTTGTGAGTAGTCTTCCTTGGACCATGAGTCCATGGCCAGTAGCTATGTGATGTTCTCCTCCCGTTCTTGTGCTTCACTAATTAGTCCTCGTGAGCTGCCCTACATGATCGAGGCACATATGTAATCCTTATGCTGTTGCTATGATGAGTTTGCTGGGATCCGATGGATTATGAGATTATGTTCAGATTGTGTTTGAGTAATATATTTGATCTACCTCTTTTATATTTATGTTCGTAAGTAATTCTTGCATGTTCTCTGTTGTTATTTATTGCTTTGGCCAAGTAGTAGGTAGTGACTCCAAGAGGGAATGTTATGCTTGATTGTGGGTTCATGCCCCTCGATGACTAGTTTGAGTGACAAAAACATGAGTCTAGTGGATGTGCTGTTGCCACAAGGGGGAAAACAACGGTGCTTGTGCTCGCGGGTGCAAGGATTGTTTACTTTACGCAAAGTTCTTTTAATGCAGTTGTCTGTTGCTTTGAGTTTACACAATGGGTGGGGCTCGCAACTTAATACCAGCGAGATGTTCTGGATAGATATCTCAAGGTGGATGATTAGTAGTAGATATTGATGGATTTCGGTCTACTTACTTTGGCGTACCGCCCATGCTTTGAACCTCAACCTTTCTTGCAATGTAGTCAGCATTGGTTTGCGCACATGGTCCTGTCAATTGCCCAGCTGTAATTCGTTTACCTCACATAGCTGTTTTATCGTCTTTTGGGAGAGAGACATCACTAGTGAACATCATGAGACTCCGGTCCATATTACCATCATTGATCACATCCGCTATTTACTTTTCCGCTATTTACTTACTATTGCAATTATACCTATCACTATTATCACTTGTGTTTGATCCCTTGTAAACTACAAGGCCGGAGGGATTGACAACCTCTCTGTACTCGTTGGGAGCAAAGTTATTTGTATCTGTGTGCAGGTCCACGTTGATTGCTAATATCCGGCGTCGTTAGCAGTTGACACCTTCTTGTTGAAACTGGGAGTCTCTGGGAAATTGATCCTTGGTAATACCAAGGGAAAACTTCTGCTACACTGCATCTCAAACCTTCCACTTGGGGTAACCAACGAGGGGTGAGAAGCCACCTAGCAAAGCAATTTCTAGCGCCGTTGCTGGGGACTCCACTCTTCAGGATAGGGGAGTTGCACGCTATCTTTTACCTTTGCTTTTAGTCTTGTTAGTTTACGTTTCAGTTTTTTGTTTTAGTATCTTTTATCAAAAATCACAAAAAAAATTATTTACCTTTATGTTAGTAGTCCTTTCTGTTTAGCCAAACATGTCAGGATTTGGTGCTTTGAGGGAATCAGAAGTTCTAGATTTCCATCAAAGGGATGGGGAAAATATGAAGAAGGCATGGGACAGAATTTCTGATGCACATAGGAGAATTATGCCTTGGATACCTATAAAAATTGTGCTTAGAAATTTTTACCATGGTCTTTTTAAATGGTGTAAACACTCTCTTGACATTATAGCCGAGGGAGATTTCCTAGAATGTGATGAAGCTAGAGCTCTTGAAATTATACATGGTCTATCTAGTTACTTTGTTTATGATCATAATTTTGATACTATCATAGATAGACTTGTGACTATTGAAAAGAGAATGGATGCTCTAGACTTAATGAAAGTAGAGAAACCCAAACCCAATAAGAGAGATATTTTGGAAATAGATAATGATTGGGAGCCTCTTGTTAGGATTGGTATCTCTAATCAAGACTTCCTTGCTTATTGTGATATTGGATCTATGGTTTCTACTATGCCAAAAATTGTTCATGATTCTTTAAAATTTAACATGGATAGATTATCATCTCATCATGAACACACTAATGGAGATATTTCTGAAATCCAGGGAGGAATAAAAGATGTACCAGTTAAATTCCTTAAAGGGATTGCAATGATTGATTTCTTCATCATGGAGCCAAACCAAGGAAATATAGTGCTTGGAAGGGACTTCCTCCGAGCAGTTAAAGGCTTCATCGATATAGGTAAGGGACAAATACGCTTACGCGGGAAGGCAAAAGGTGTGTACCCCTTTCCTAGAAGGAACAAGAGTGAACTTGTTGAGGAACCATTTGAAGCAATCTATAGCTCCGATTATTATGATGGTTATTGATTCCTCTTTGCATTATGCCTAGCTTAAAGGCATAAAAGAAAGCGCTTTTGGGAGGCAGCCCAATGAATAAATTTATTTTTCTTTTGTTGTGTCTTGATGTTGTTTACTACTGTAGCATCATCATTGTATCTTTACTTTTCAATTTTGTGCCAAGTATAGCCTCTGATTGCTAGAAAGTTCAAAAGTTGTGAGGTGCTGTCCAGGAAACAGATTCTGCCTTGGATAGAAAAATTCGTATAAAATCACCAGATCATCTTTTTGGTCTGAATTTTTTCGACAGCGTTCTCTATATAATTGTATTTCGTGCGTCTGTTCTGAGTTTTTTGATTTGAGTTGCAGAAGTGCCCCGAACAAATCAATTACTACCTGCTGTTCTGTTTTTCACAGATTCTGTCCTATTTTGCTTTTCCTTCGTTTTGCAAACCAAGAGCTTGCTTTTTCTTTGCAAAAACCTTTTGGCAATCTTGAGAAACAGTAGACCTTCAAGAATATCTTTATTTCCAGCAAGGTATAATTATTTTATTATGGGTACTAACCTCGCTAATCAGATTATGATGAGTTATGTATGAAGGGAGTTTTCAAGTGTGCGAGGGAAGATGATAAAAAGATTCAGGAGTGTCAAGCGCTCAAGCTTGGGGATGCCCCCATGCACCCCCAAGAAATATTCAAGGAGACTCAAGTGCTAAGTTTGGGGATGCCCCCGTGCATCCCCTTCTCCATCAACATTATCAGTTCGTCTTTCGTTCCACTATATTTTAATCACTTCATGTGTTATGTGCTATGCTTGGAGCGTCTTGCTTTTAGTTTTCTTTAGTTTTTCATAACAAGTCGGAACTCAGCGTTCTTTATGTGGGAGAGAAACACGCTCCACTTCTACCTAGAACATAACATAGAATTTTCATGTCTATCTTTGCTGTGTGTGTTCTTCGTCTTTTAATAGCTACTATCATGCTCTGCTCTTAGTATTCATGCTTATCTTTTTAAAGAGTTTTTGTTTAGTTGGTTGCTTGAACTCTCTTTAATTATCATGCTTATCTTATTAAGAGAGTTTGCTTCCGTTGCATTGGTTGATATGTCTATGATAAAGATGCTACGTGCATAATGGCGCTTAGTAGTTCAGGTTTTCTTATGGTTAGTCTCAAATAGCTGTGGGATTCCCAATGTGTTATTGGGGTACCAACATGATTTGTTTGCCAATGATGTGGTATGGTTTAGTAATATCTTCCCTCAAGAATTTATTTTGATTGACTTGGCGTATGCTCACGCATATTTAAGACTGTAAAGAAAGTCTGTCATGCCTTGATGATCTTTTATTTCTGAGTAGCGATATAACTTGCATGCCTGATTCAATGATTGCTTTGTCGCTCTGCATGATTATGACCGTCATTGCTCTCTTAGTTGGTCGCTCCCAGTCTTTTGCTAACCTCCACCTGTACTAAGCGGACTGACTGCTTGTGCATCCACATCCTTTTTAACCAGTTATGCCATATGAGTCCACCATACCTACCTATATGTGGTATTTCACCATCACTCCAAGTAAATTTACATGTGCTACCTTTAAAACCTTCAGTTGCAATATATAGCTCATGGGAAAGTAGCTTAAAAACTATTGTGGTAAAGAATATGTTGCTTATGTATCTTATTTTCTTATAAGTTGCTTGCTGAGCGGTAACCATGTTTCTGGGGACGCCATCAACTGTTACACTTTTGTTGAGTATCATGTGAGTTGCTATGCATGTTCGTCTTGTCTAAAGTAAGGGTGATTTGCCATGAGTTGAATGGTTTGAGTATGCATATTGTTAGAGAAGAACATTGGGCCGCCAACCAAAGCCATGTATCATGGTGGAAGTTTTAGCTTGGACATTAATCCTCAATCTCTTATGAGAATATGCTTAAGCATTTAAGAGGAGTCCATTATCTATTTTCTATGTTGTCCCGGTATGGATGTCCTCAAGTTGAGATCTATCAAAAACAAGAAATCAAATGCGATCTATCTCCTTGGACCTTTGTACAGGTGACATAGAGGTACCCCTTTGTGACACTTGGTTAAAACATATGTAATGCAATGACAATCCATGGAAATCCAAGCTAATTAGGACAAGGTGCGAGCACTAATGGTATTCGATGCATGAGGCTTGCAACTTATAGGATGTCTTATGCATAGCACATATGAAGTACTACTACCGTTGACAAAATTGTTTCTATGTTTTCAAAATAAAAAGCTCTAGCACATGAGTAATCCCTGCTTCCCTCTGCGAAGGGCCATTCTTTTACTTTTATGTTGAGTCTCCACCTTCTTTTAAAAGCACCAACTACTGAGAGCATGATTGTCATTCTGAGTGTAATGTGCATTGTCCCAAAGTAGCATTGTCTTTTGCATGATTGTGATATCGTTTATTCTGAAATCATTGTATCTAGTCATCACTTAAACCTTGAAGGTGCCCCTGCATTTATGTTTTGCTTCACTAAAGGGGGCAAGCTAGATATCACTTTATCATATTTGCACATCATATTCATTGCAAATCTATTTGATGTTTCAGTATCATCTTGTAAAACTTTCAGTCCATTGTGATTTTCTCATGAGGCAACTTAATTACTACAGATTCATTGTCTCAGTAAGCTTTTGTCATATGACTATGAAAAAGTCCTATATGGTTAATAGCATGTCACCACAGAAATTATTCTTGTTATCATTTACCTACTCGAGGACGAGCAGGAATTAAGCTTGGGGATGTTGATACGTCCAAAACGTATCTATAATTTCTGCTTGCTCCATGCCTCTTTTGGGTGATATTGCTATGATATTTATACACTTCCATACACTTTTGATCATATTTGGACTAACCTATTAACTCAGTGCACCCCAGTGTCAGTTTCTGTTTTCGGCTGTTTTTGTATTTCAGGTTTTCACGTTACGAGAACTGCCGGGAAAAATCCAGAAAAATTATATAAAAAATCAGCATTCCAGAAACTTCCTTGCGCCCGAAGGACAGCCGGGGGGGGGGGCACCAGGGCTCCAGGCGCCCTAGCTGCGCGCCCCCCCTGGGCCGCGCCGGGGGGCGCCTGGGCCCCCCGAGGCTCCTCCGATGCCCCCCTTTGGCATATATTTAAAGCGTCTCCCGAAACCCTCGAAACAGGAACTCTTTTCGCGATCCCATCTCTGTTCCGCCGCCGCCGCCGCTTCCAAGATCGGGAGCACCAGGAGAACTCTTCCCAGCACCCTGCCGGAGGGGAGGATCACCACCGGGAGCTTCTCCACCACCATGGACGCCTCCCGGATGAGTTGTGAGTAGTCTCCCTTGGACCATGAGTCCATGACCAGTAGCTATGTGATGTTCTCCTCCCAATCTTGTGCTTCACTAATTAGTCCTCGTGAGCTGCCCTACATGATCGAGGCACATATGTAATCCTTATGCTGTTGCTATGATGAGTTTGCTGGGATCCGATGGATTATGAGATTATGTTCAGATTGTGTTTGAGTAATATATTTGATCTACCTCTTTTATATTTATGTTCGTAAGTAATTCTTGCATGTTCTCCGTTGTTATTTATTGCTTTGGCCAAGTAGTAGGTAGTGACTCCAAGAGGGAACGTTATGCTTGATTGTGGGTTCATGCCCCTCGATGACTAGTTTGAGTGACAGAAACATGAGTCTAGGGGATGTGTTGTTGCCACAAGGGGGAAAACAACGGTGCTTGTGCCCGCGGGTGCAAGGATTGTTTACTTTACGCAAAGTTCTTTTAATGCAGTTGTCTGTTGCTTTGAGTTTACACTATGGGTGGGGCTCGCAACTTAATACCAGCGAGATGTTCTGGATAGATATCTCAAGGTAGATGATTAGTAGTAGATATTGATGGATTTCAGTCTACTTACTTTGGCGTACCGCCCATGCTTTGAACCTCAACCTTTCTTGCAATGTAGTCAGCATTTGTTTTCGCACATGGTCCTGTCAATTGCCCAGCTGTAATTCGTTTACCTCACATAGCTGTTTTATCGTCTTTTGGGAGAGAGACATCACTAGTGAACATCATGAGACTCCGGTCCATATTACCATCATTGATCACATCCGCTATTTACTTTTCCGCTATTTACTTACTATTGCAATTATACCTATCACTATTATCACTTGCGTTTGATCCTTTGTAAACTAGAAGGCCGGAGGGATTGACAACCTCTCTGTACTCGTTGGGAGCAAAGTTATTTGTATCTGTGTGCAGGTCCACGTTGATTGCTAATATCCGGCGCCGTTAGCAGTTGACACCTTCTTGTTGAAACTGGGAGTCTCTGGGAAATCGATCCTTGGTAATACCAAGGGAAAACTTTTGCTACACTGCATCTCAAACCTTCCACTTGGGGTAACCAACGAGGGGTGAGAAGCTACCTAGCAGCCCCCATGCACCCCAAAGAAATATTCAAGGAGACTCAAGCGTCTAAGCTTGGGGATGCCCCCGTGCATCCCCTTCTCCATCAACATTATCAGTTCGTCTTTCGTTCCACTATATTTTTATCACTTCATGTGTTATGTGCTATGCTTGGAGCGTCTTGCTTTTAGTTTCCTTTTTAGTTTTCTTTAGCTTTTCATAACGAGTCGGAACTCAGCTTTCTTTGTGTGGGAGAGAAACACGCTCCACTTCTACCTAGAACATAACATAGAATTTTCATGTCTATCTTTGCTGTGTGTGTTCTTTGTCTTTCAATAGCTACTATCATGTTCAGCTCTTAGTTTTCATGCTTATCTTTTTAAAGAGCTTTTGTTTAGTTGGTTGCTTGAACTCTCTTTATTTATCATGATTATCTTATTAAGAGAGTTTGCTTCTGTTGCATGGTTGATATGTCTATGATAAAAATGCTACGTGCATAATGGTGCTTAGTAGTTCATGTTTTCTTATGGTTAGTCTCAAATAGCTGGGGGGTTTCCAATGTGTTATTGGAGTACCAACATGATTTGTTTGCCTATGATGTGGTATGGTTTAGTAATATCTTCCTTCAAGAATTTATTTTGATTGACTTGGCGTATGCTCACGCATATTTAAGACTGTAAAGAAAGTCTGTCAAGCCTTGATGATCTTTTGTTTCTGAGTAGCGATATAACTACCATGCATGATTCAATGTTGCTTTGTCGCTCTGCATGATTATGACCGTCATTGCTCTCTTAGTTGGTCGCTCCAAGTCTTTTGCTAACCTCCACCTGTACTAAGAGGACTGACTTCTTGTGCATCCAAATTCTTTTAAACCAGTTATGCCATATGAGTCCACCATACCTTCCTACATGGTATTTACCTGCCATTCCTAACGGAGACTTGCATGTACCATCTCAAAATTATTCAAAGAAAAAAAATGCATTCCTATTTTGTGCCTCTGTTTTAAGTCCATGAGGAAGTAGTAGTTAATTCATGATCTTTTTAAGTTGGACAAGCTTCACCCCGGGATTGCATGTCTAATGTGCAAACCCATAACACGAGAAGGAACTGGCATTGAGTGCGCCCGGCTCAAAATTAATATAACAAACAAACCCTCCTTCACGCTTTGTTCATGAGAAATCAGAAAACTTTGGCAGTGATAAACAAAGGAGATTAAGAGGATGTGATCGTCCTCATTCGGGAGCCGTTCCTCGAAACTTGTCCATCTCAAGAAGTGATTGAGCTATCTGCTAGCATTCGTTGACGGAACATGCATAATCAAAAAAATAATTATTACCTCTGTTTTTAAAAACCAAGAGCTCTGGTACATGCTTTGTCTTTGTTTCCGATTACGGGTTTTCAACCTTGCCAACAAAAGCCACGGTTCGAGAGTCTCCACCTTCTTTTAAAGCACCAACTACTGAGAGCATGATTGTCATTCTGAGTGTAATGTGCATTGTCCCAAAGTAGCATTGTCTTTTGCATGATTGTGATATCGTTTATTCTGAAATCATTGTATCTAGTCATCACTTAAACCTTGGAGGTGCCCCTGCATTTATGTTTTGCTTCACTAAAGGGGGCAAGCGAGATATCACTTTATCATATTTGCACACCATGCTTATTACAAATCTATTTGATGTTTCTGTATCATGTTGTAAAACTTTCAGTTCTTTGTGATTTTCTCATGAGGCAACTTAATTACTACAGATTCATTGCCTCAGTAAGCTTTTGTCATATGACTATGAAAAATCCTTATATGGTTAATAGCATGTCACCACAGAAATTATTCTTGTTATAATTTACCTACTCGAGGACGAGCAGGAATTAAGCTTGGGGATGTTGATACGTCCAAAACGTATCTATAATTTCTGCTTGCTCCATGCCTCTTTTGGGTGATATTGCTATGATATTTATACACTTCCATATGCTTTTGATCATATTTGGACTAACCTATTAACTCAGTGCACCCCAGTGCCAGTTTCTGTTTTCTGCTGTTTTTGTATTTCAGGTTTTCCCATTACGAGAACTGCCAGAAAAATCCCGGAAAAATTATATAAAAAATCAGCGTTCCAGAAGCTTCCCGATAGCCAAAGTACAGCCGGAGGGGGGCCACCAGGGCTCCAGGCGCCCTGGTGGCGCGGCCCCCCTCCTGGCCGCGCCGGGGGGGCGCCTGGGCCCCCCAGGCCTCCGCTGATGCCCCCCTTTGGCATATATCTATATCGTGTCCCGAAACCCTCGAGACGGGAACCCTTTTTTGCGATCTCATCTCTGTTCCGCCTCCGCCGCGCTTCCAAGATCGGGAGCACCAGGAGAACTCTTCCCGGCACCCTGCCGGAGGGGAGGATCACCACCAGGAGCCTCTCCACCACCATGGACGCCTCCCGGATGAGTTGTGAGTAGTCTCCCTTGGACCATGGGTCCATGACCAGTAGCTATGTGATGTTCTCCTCCCGTTCTTGTGCTTCACTAATTAGTCCTCGTGAGCTGCCCTACATGATCGAGGCACATATGTAATCCTTATGCTGTTGCTATGTTGAGTTTGCTAGGATCGGATGGATTGTGAGATTATGTTCAGATTGTGTCTGAGTAATATATTTGATATACCTCTTTTATATTTATGTTCGTAAGTAATTCTTGCATGTTCTCCGTTGTTATTTATTGCTTTGGCCAAGTAGTAGGTAGTGACTCCAAGAGGGAACGTTATGCTTGATTGTGGGTTCATGCCCCTCGATGACTAGCTTGAGTGACAGAAACATGAGTCTAGGGGATGTGTTGTTGCCACAAGGGGGAAAACAACGGTGCTTGTGCCCGCGGGTGCAAGGATTGTTTACTTTACGCAAAGTTCTTTTAATGCAGTTGTCTATTGCTTTGAGTTTACACTATGGGTGGGACTCGCAACTTAATACCAGCGAGATGTTCTGGATAGATATCTCAAGGTGGATGATTAGTAGTAGATGCAGATGGATTTCGGTCTACTTGCCTTGGCGTACCGCCCATGCTTTGAACCTCTACCTTTCTTGTAACATAGTTAGCATTGGTTTGCGCACATAATTCTGTCAATTGCCCAGCTGTAATTCGTTTACCTCACATAGCTGTTTTATCGTCTTTTGGGAGAGAGACATCACTAGTGAACATCATGGGACCCCGGTCCATATTACCATCACTGATCACATCCACTATTTACTTTCCGCTTTTACTTACTATTTGCAGCATTACCTATCACTATTATCACTTGCGTTTGATCCTTTGTAAACGACAAGGCCGGAGGGATTGACAACCTCTCTGTACTCGTTGGGAGCAAAGTTATTTGTATCTGTGTGCAGGTCCATGGTGATTGCTAATATCTGGCGCCGTTAGCAGTTGACACCTTCTTGTTGAAACTGGGAGTCTCAGGGGAAATCGATCCTTGGTATCTTTGCCAAGGGAAAACTTCCGCTACACTGCATCTCAAACCTTCCACTTGGGGTAACCAACGAGGGGCGAGAAGCCATCAGTCAGGGGCGCGCGATGGTTAACTCCTACCAATCTCCCCCCTAGGAGCATGCTTTGATTGCTTTGTTTTTATGACTCGTAAATTTTTGCAATAAGTATATGAGTTCTTATGACTAAAGTTGAGTCCATGGATTATACGCACTCTCACCCTTCCACCATTGCTAGCCTCTCTTGTACCGCGCAACTTTCGCCGGTACCATACACCTACTATATATCGTTCCTCAAAACAGCCACCATATATCTTCCTCAAAACAGCCACCATACATACCTATCATGGCATTTCCATAGCCATTCCGAGATATATTGCCATGCAACTTTCCATCGTTCCGTTCCTATGACACGCTTCATATTGTCATATTGCCATGCATGATCATGTAGTTGACATCATATTTGTGGCAAAGCAACCATGCATAATTTTTCATACATGTCACTCTCGATTCATTGCATATCTCGGCACACCATCGGAGGCATTCATATAGGGTCATACTTTGTTCTAGTATCGAATTTAATGAAAATGTGATGATCATCATTATTAGAGCATTGTCCCATGTGAGTAAAGGCTAAATAAAGAAAGCCCCTCCAAAAAAGAAAGAAGGAAGGGCCAAAGAAAAAAAGAAAGGCCCCAAAAAAAAAGAAAAAAAAAAGAAAAAAAGAAAAGAAAAGAAAAAGGGACAATTGCTACTATCATTTTCCACACTTGTGCTTCAAAGTAGCACCATGTTCTTCATGATAGAGAGTCTCATGTTTAGTCACTTTCATATACTAGTGGGAATTTTCATTATAGAACTTGGCTTGTATATTCCAACAATGGGCTTCCTCAAATGCCCTAGGTCTTCATGAGTAAGCAAGTTGGATGCACACCCACTTAGTTTCTTTTGTTGAGCTTTCATACATTTTTAGCTCTAGTGCATCCGTTGCATGGCAATCCCTACTCACTCACATTGATATCTATTGATGGACATCTCCATAGCCCGTTGATACGTCTAGTTGATGTGAGACTATCTCCCTCCTTTTTTGTCTTCTCCACAACCACCACCTCTCTATTCCACCCATAGTGCTATGTCCATGGCTCACGCTCATGTATTGCGTGAAAGTTGAAAGGTTTGAAAGAATAGAATATGAAAACAAGTGCTTGGCTGAAACCGGGGTTGTGCATGATATGAATATTTTGTATGATGAAGAGGGAGCATAGCCAGACTATCTGATTTTGTAGGGATAACTTTCTTTAGCCATAGTATTTTGAGAAGACATGATTGCTTTGTTAGTATGCTTGAAGTATTATTATTTCTTATGTCAATATAGACTTTTGTCTTGAATCTTTCAGATCTGAACATTCATGCCACAATTAAGCGAATTACATTGAAAACTATGTTGGTTAGCATTCCACATCAAAAATTCTGTTTTTATCATTTACCTACTCGAGGACAAGCAGGAATTAAGCTTGGGGATGCTTGATACGTCTCCAACGTATCTATAATTTATTATTGTTCCATTCTATTATTTATGATGTTTTAGATGTTTATTAGGCTTTGTTATACACTTTTATATTATTTTTGGGACTAACCTGTTTACCCAAAGGCCGAGTCCAGATTGCTGTGTTTTTGCCTATTTCAGGGTTTTACAGAAAAGGAATATCGAACGGAGTCCAAACGGAATGAAACTTCGGGAGAGATATTTTTGGAGCAAAATACGCACGGGAGACTTGAGAACCACGAAATAGGGCTGAGGTGGCGTCCACGAGGGTGGGGGGTGCCGCCCCCCTACAGGGCGCGCCCCCCTGCCTCGTGGGCCCCATGTTTGGCCCCCGGTGCCCTCCTTCTTCCTATATATATCTACGTACCCCGAAACCATTAGAACAACAGAGAAAACCCTAGTTCCACCGCCGCAACCTTCTGTTCCCGTGAGATTCCATCTTGGGGCCTGTTCCGGAGCTCCGTCGGAGGGGGAACCTTCCACGGAGTGCTTCTTGATACGTCCAAAACATATCTATAATTTCTGCTTGCTCCATGCTTCTTTTGTGTGATATTGCTATGATATTGATGCACTTCCATACACTTTTGATCATTTTTGGACTAACCTATTAACTCAGTGCACCACAGTGCCAGTTCCTGTTTTCTGCTGTTTTTCTATTTCAGGTTTCCCCCATATTAAAAGTGCTCCAAAAATCCCAGGAAAAATATAGGAAAAACCAGCGTATAGGAAGCTTCACGAAGAACCAAAGATGGGCCAGAGGGGAGACAGGGGAGGCCCAGGCGGCCACCTGGCGCGGCCCCACCCCTGGCCGCGCCAGGGGGGCGCCTGGGGCCCCTGCTCCGCCTCTGGCTGCCCCCTTCGCCTATATATCCCTCTCGTCCCGAAACCCTCGAGGACAGAAACCTTTTTCGCGATCTCGCCTCTGTTCCGCCGCCGTAGCGCTTCCAAGATCGGGAGCATCAGGAGAACTCTTCCCGGCACCCTGCCGGAGGGGAGAACCACCACCGGGAGCTTCTCCACCACCATGGACGCTTCCCAGATGAGTCGTGAGTAGTCCACCTTGGACCATGGGTCCATGATCAGTAGCTATGTGATGTTCTCCTCCCCTCTTTGCTCTTCATGGTTTAGACCTCATGAGCTGCCCTACATGATCGAGGCACATATGTAATCTTTCTGCTGTTGCTTTGCTTAGTTTGCTGGGATCTGATGGATTATGAGACTATGTTCAGATTGTGTTTGAGTAATATATTTGATTCACCTCTTTTATATCTTTGTTCTTGAGTAATTCTTGCATGTTCTCCGTTGCTGTTTATTGCTTTGGCCAAGTAGTAGGTAGTAACTCCAAGAGGGAGCGTTATGCTTGATTGTGGGTTCATGCCCTCTGATGACTAGCTTGAGTGACAGAAACATGAGTCTAGGGGATGTGCTGTTGCCACAAGGGAGAAAACAACGGTGCTTGTACTTGTGGGTGCAAGGATTGTTTACTTTACGCAAAGTTCCTTTAATGCAGTTGTCTGTTGCTTTGAATTTACACTTTGGGTGAGATTCGCAACTTAATACCAGCGAGATGTTCTGGATAGATATCTCAAGATGGATGATTAGTAGTAGATGCAGATGGATTTCGGTCTACTTGCCTTGGCGTACCGCCCATGCTTTTGAGCCTCTACCTTTCTTTGCAGCATAGTTAGCATTGGTTTGCGCACATAATCCTGGCAATTGCCCAGCTGTAATTTGTTTACCTTGCTTTGCTGTTTTATCGTCTTTTGGGAGAGAGACCTCACTAGTGAACATCATGGGACCCCGGTCCATATTACCACCGCTGATCACACCTTCTATTTACTTCCTATTTTTATTTCCTAGTTGCAGTCATGGCTATCATTATTATCTCTTGTGTTTGATCCTTTGTAAACAACAAGGCCGGAGGGATTGACAACCTCTCTGTACTCGTTGGGAGCAAATTTATCTGTATCTGTGTGCAGGTCCCGTCAACCGCTAAGTTTCTGGCGCCGTTGACACCTACTTGTCGACCCTCGGAGTCTCACGGGATTCGATCCTTGGTATCTTTGCCAAGGGAAATTTGCCGCTACGCTACATCTCAACCTTCCACTTGGGGTAACCAACGAGGGGCGAGAAGCCATCACTTCTACATCATCATCATCGCCTCAACATGAGTTGTGAGTAGTTTACTACAGACCTTCGGGGTCCATTGGTAGTATCTAGATGGCTTCTTCTCTCTCTTTGGATCTCAATACCAAGTTCTCCTTGGTCTTCGAGGAGATCTATTCGATGTAACCTCATTTTGTGGTGTGTTTGTCGAGATCCGATGAATTGTGGGTTTATGATCAAGTTTATTTATGAGAAATATTTGGTTCTTTTCTGAACTCTTTATGTATGATTATAATATCCTTGCAAGTCTCTTCGAATTATTGGTTTGGTTTGGCCTACTAGATCTATAGTTCTTGCAATGGGAGAAGTGCTTGGCTTTGGGTTCAATCTTGCGGTGTCCTTTCCCAGTGACAGTAGTGGCAGCAAGGCACGTATTGTATTGTTGCCATCGAGGATAAAAAGATGGGGTTTATATCACTATGTTTGAGTTTATCCCTCTACATCATGTCATCTTGCTTAAGGCATTACTCTGTTCTTATGAACTTAATACTGTAGATGCATGCTGGATAGCGGTCGATGTGTGGAGTAATAGTAGTAGATGCATAATCATTTCGGTCTACTTGTTTCGGACATGATGTCTATATATAATGATCATGCCTAGATAGTCTCATAATTATTCACTTTTCTATCAATTGCACGATAGTAATTTGTTTACCCGCCGTGGAATATCGCTATCATGAGAGAAACCACTAGAGAAAACTATGGCACCCGGGTCTATTCTCAACATATCAATCTACAATCTACTTTACTTTTCCGCTTTTACTTTCTGTTCTTATATCCAAAAATAGCAAAAATATCAAACTATCATCTCTATCAGATCTCAATTTCGTAAGTGACCGTAAAGGGTTTCACAACCCCTTATTGCGTTGGCTGCGAAGTTCTTATTTGTTTGTGCAGGTGCGAGGGACTCGCGCGTGGTCTCCTACTGGATTGATACCTTGGTTCTCAGAAACTGAGGGAAATACTTACGCTACTGTGCTTCATCACCCTTTCCTCTTCGAAGGAATACAACGCAAGCTCGAGAAGTAGCAATATCAAGTGAACAAAAATAACATATAACCTCATTGTACTTGCTCCCAGAATATGCAAAGTTACAAAACTAAGGGCGTCACCTACAAAACAACAGGGCAGTAGAGAAATGTAGCTAGCAACATGATACGTCTCCAGCGTATCTACTTTTCCAAACACTTTTGCCCTTGTTTTGGACTCTAACTCGCATGATTTGAATGGAACTAACTCGGACTGACGCTGTTTTTAGCAGAATTGCCATGGTGTTATTTTTGTGTAGAAATAAAAGTTCTCAGAATGGCCCGAAACTGCACGGAGCCAAGTTTTGGAATTAATAAAAATTACTGGCGAAAGAATCAACCGAAAGGGGCCCACACCCTAGCCACGAGGGTGGGGGGCGCGCCCCCTGCCTTGTGGGCCCCCTGGAGCTCCACATACCTCAACTCCAACTCCATATATTCACGTTCGGGGAGAAAAAAATCAGAGAGAAGGATTCATCGTGTTTTACGATACGAAGCCGTCGCTAAGCCCTAATCTCTCTCGGGAGGGCTGATCTGGAGTCCGTTCGGGGCTCCGGAGAGGGGAATCCGTCGCTGTCGTCATCATCAACCATCCTCCTTCACCAATTTCATGATGCTCACCATCGTGCGTGAGTAATCTCATCGTACGCTTGCTGGACGGTGATGGGTTGGATGAGATTTACCATGTAATCAAGTTAGTTTTATTATGGTCTGATCCCTAGTATCCATTATGTTCTAAGATTGATGTTGCTATGACTTTGCTATGCTTAATGCTTGTCACTAGGGCCCGAGTGCCATGATTTCAGATCTGAACCTATTATGTTTTCATGAATATATGTGAGTTCTTGATCCTATCTTGCAAGTCAATAGTCACCTACTATGTGTTATGATCCGACAACCTTGAAGTAACAATAATCAGGACCACTCTTGGTGGTGACCGTAGTTTGAGGAGTTCATGTATTCACCAAGTGTTAATGCTTTGATACGGTACTCTATTAAAAGGAGGCCTTAATATCCCTTAGTTTCCAATAGGACCCCGCTCCCACGGGAGGGTAGGACAAAAGATGTCATGCAAGTTCTTTTCCATAAGCACGTATGACTATATTCGGAATACATGCCTACATCACATTGATGAATTGGAGCTAGTTCTGTGTCACCCTATGTTATAACTGTTGCATGAGGAATCGCATCCGACATAATTATCCATCATTGATCCATTGCCTACGAGCTTTTCACATATTGATCTTTGCTTAGTTACTTTTCTGCTGCCATTGTTACAATTACTACAGAAACTGCCACTATTACTTTTGCCACCGTTACCGTTATTTCCATACTACTTTGCTACTAAATACTTTGCTGCAGATATTAAGTCTTCCAGGTGTGGTTGAATTGACAACTCAACTACTAATACTTGAGAATATTCTTTGGCTCCCTGTAATGCCCAGGATGCGACTATATCTCCTACGTGTTGAGGCACAAGTTAGAGACATAATCGCATTCTGGAATGATTGCAAGCGTGGTATCTTTGCACAACTCATGTAATGAACAGGGATGAAAGAGTTAACTAGTTGGCTTACACTCGCCACATCACACAATTAATACAATAGCATACATTCATCCAAATAACACAGGGTCCGACTACGGACGAAATCAAAGGAGAAAAGATACCACAACCACAAGTCCTGATCGCTCCTAGTAGGAACCACTACTGATCGTCGGGGTACGTCACATACATACGACCACACTCTTCATTGAACTCCCAGTGAAGTTCTTGACCATCTCCTGCGTCGTACTCAGTTTAACCTGCATCTGGTGTGTGTTGTAATATGTGAGTTACAAGGACTCAGTAATCCCATTCTCGGGTATCAAAACTAACAAAGCCTTTAGGTGTGGAGAGGCAATAAAGTGGCTGCAGCAAGCACTAAGCAACTAGCTTACGAATTTAGAGCGAGATGAGAATATGTGCCAACGGTCGCCAAAGATGATCAATACGTGACCCTAGCTACTCACGTTCATGCATAACCCCGCCGTGTTCACTTTCCGAAAACCCCTTCGAAAAGAGACTGTCACGGTTACTCACACAGGTAGTGTGTTCTTAAGGATATGGTGTCACGTTATCTACAACCGGATATTAACAACTCCCATTAGCCACATAACCGCGGGCATGGCTTTCGAAAGTTCATAACCCTGCAGGGGTGTCCCAACTTAGCCCGTCACAAGCTCACGATCCGTGGAGTCGCAACTCCATGTTGGGAAGACCCGAGTATTCTCTGAATCCCGTGCTCAATATATTTCGACAAAGGTAAAACTAATCCAGCAAGACCTCCCGGCGTGCCCGACACACTGATAGTAGCCGCACGTATCTCGTCTTAGGCCACGATCGGATAGGTCAGCCTACAGGTATATACCAGCCCTCGGGTTTCCCCAAGGTGGCCCCGCAGTCTGCCCAGTTTGGACCAACACTCATGAGGAGCAGTGGCCCGGGTTGTTGATTAAGAACTCGGCTTTATAACTCCCTATGCAAGTTTTAGTTGTTAGGCAAATGTAGTACCAAAGTTGAGCCTTGCTGGAAAAGCTTTAAGCGGTGCGAATTATCAAGGGGGACCCATAAACCCCAACTGTGTTAGGAACGCAAAATCAAGGAACATAACACCGGTTAATCGGGTCCTAAGGTGGCATGAGTGGAACAAAACACCAAGCAGAAGGCCAAGCCTTCCACCCATTACCAATATATATGTGCATTAATTTAATTAAGAGATATATTGTGTTATCCCAATAAAAAAGTCCAAGCATGGAGCAATCTTCAAACTTCACCTGCAACTAACAACGCGATAAGAGGGGCTGAGCAAAAGTGTACTTAGCCAATCAATGGTTTGCTAGGAAGGCGGTTAGAGTGTTTCATGGCAACATAGGAGGCTGACAAGACAAGAATAGGCATCGAGGCATAACTATAGAGCGAGACAACTAGCAAAGCAAAGGTAGAGGTGATATCGGGGAACGGTCATCTTACTTGTTAAGTTTATGGTGGGATCGTAACCTTGCTCCTCAAACTCAGTCTCGACAGGAACCTCGAACTCCGATTCGTCACCGGGCTCTAACCAACACAAGAATACAAACACCGGAACAAAATCAATCATGATGCAATGCACAAACAACATGATGCATATGAGCATGGGCATGATATGATGCATTACCCAAGGAACATGATGAGTAAAACATGTGACAAAGGCTAATGCAAGAACACAATTCATTTAAGTGAACACAACATGCAAAAGAATGCAAGAACAACATAGCCACACATGTAATTATTTAGTTTGAACTAGCTAAGCACCCAACAAGTTTAACAAGTTGTTTAGCATGGCAAAGTGTGCATCACAAGACAAACTAAAACATGCAAGCAATTTAAATGGGCCGGAAGAAACAAACATCAATTCCGGAAAATCCCATGTGCATAATTATGTTTGGTACTGTTCTGCCCATTACCCCATTATACTTTCATGAAACAGCAGAACAGATTAGCCATGCCGTTCTATGCAGAATTCTACCCCAAAAGCATATAAAGATCACTCAAAACGGAGTTATGGTTTGAAAGTTATGAATTAAACCAATTTAAACATGTTAAAAAGCAGAACATATGCAAACATCATTTTAAATGTTTTTAACATGGCAGAAAATTTCATATTATTAATCTACACTAATAACTAAGCAACTTTCATATAGAACTCATTTTAAAAAGATGCATAGTTTGGAAAATATGAATATAACAAAAAGAATGCAAAAACTGAAATAAGTCTAAACAGAAAAGAAAAGAAAAACGCCACTGGCCCGGCCTGGACTAGCCACAGACAATGACTAGTGGGTCCAGGGGCGCTGAGGTGGGAGTGCTGGGTGTGGGAGTGGGCGTGTGTGTGCAATGTATGACATGTGGGCCCCCGGTGTCAGCGAGACAGAAGTGGCAAAATTTGGGGCATTTTCACCACTGGCCCGAGGGGATTCGAACCCAGGTCTGCGGGGAAAGAGAGCGAGCGGCGAACCAACTGGGCTAGGCGAGTGCGTCTGTTGGAAAACAGGCGCTACACCTGATGTATAAACACGCGATGCAGACAGAACCACATGACGCTGGCGAAACAGAGACGATGGTGATGTGCAACGGGGCTGCTCTGGCGACCACATGGGACGGCGGAGGTGCACGATGGATTCATGAGGGAATCCCGCACAAGCGGCGTGGACCAGCTGCACCTAACGACGACTACAACGACGCCGACGGTAACAAACAGAGGCGGCGGTGACGAGCTCGGGCGCGACAACTATGGGCCCTAACAAAGCGGTGAGAGCACTTAGTAGCACCTACCTGACACGGCGAAGATGATGGACATGCACAGAGGAACGAGACGAGGTCCGACGGCGGCGGATTCGGGCGGACAACGAACTCGTATCTAGAGCGTGCCAGAGAGGGGAAGAAGAGCACGGGCAGGTTCGTGAGCTCACCACGAACACGTTGACGTGCTCGGCTCGGCAAGAGGGGGTCGGAGACGATGGCGAGGGCGGACGAACGCTCACGGCGTCCGGAGTCGAAGACGTGGAAGGAGAGGAAGCAGATGAGGCGCTCGGCTCCGCGTAGAAGACGTAGTGGACGTAGTCGACGTCGGGGAAGAAGCCTAACATGAACGGCGAGACAGAGGAGGACGTAGAGCACGCCGGTGACGAGGCCGTGCTCCTGGATGCGTTTGGGACGCGATGCAGGTGGGGGATCTGGTGGCCAAAGCGCCCCTGGCGGCGGGGGAGGAGGAAGAGGGAACCCTAGGGGAGCTGGTGGACACCAGAAGGGCTTAAGAGGGGGGCCAGGGCGACGGAACGGAGGTCACACGCTCCCGTGCTTGCGGTCCCCAGGGTGACGGCGCGAGGAGGAATAAAAAGGTGGGTGGCACATGCTCGGGTCACTGACGCGCGGGCCCATCCTGGCCACGTGGAGGCAACGCAGAGGGGGGCGAGTGGGTGCGCGGGTGCAAAAGGGGCAGAGGGACGCACATGGGCTGGCTGGACTGCGGGCGACGCGCTGGCTGCTGGGCCGGCTTAGCGGCCGAGGCCCAGGTGGGGCTTGCTGCGGCTGGGCTCCTCTGCTAGCTGCTGCTGCACTGCTGCTTCTTTTCTTTTTCTTTTTCTTTAGGCAGAAAAACAAAATGAAAAGCCCAGGCAGCTAGGAAAATAATTCGGGAGAAGTAAAAATATCGTTGAGCTCTTGGAATTCTGCCTGATTTAATAAAACTGCTTTGGACTTTTTTAGAGGTAGAAAAATAAAACAAGTTTGAATATAACTCAAATTTGGATCATATTTGAACCTGACCAAAAGAACTTCAAATGGAGTGTAATTTGGCATAGCTGTTAAAGACATGGTGCAAGATTTGTTGGGAGAAGATGAACATTAAAGGAGGAGTCAAGATGACACTTTCAAAAACAACAAGAAAAGAAAGAAAGGGGAAGAAGGGGGGGGGTGAAGCTAGGAAGTGATCAAGCATGGATCACACATGGATCAAGAAACACTATAACATGCAAGAATCCGCAATGCACATGGTGAGAATGAGAATGCATTATGACAAAGTATGAATGCAAAAATGATATGACAATGATGCATATGATGGTAATGAAGCAAAGGCATGACAATGAAATAATGAAGACATAACAACAATAAAGGAAGGACCCCTAAGGAAAGGATGAGGACAAGGTTGCATATATTGCCAAATAAGGAAGTTTTACATCTGGGGTGTTAGAGACTCTCCTCCACTACAAAAGATCTCGTCCCGAGATCTAGGACTGAAAGAAAGCGGGATACTCGGAACGGAGATGATCTTCACGTTCCCAGGTAGCTTCTCGGTTGGTATGGTGTGACCACTTGACTTTCAAGAATTTGATGGACTTGTTGCGGGTCTTGTGCTCAGTTTCTTCAAGAATAGCAACGTGGTGCACATGATAAGACAAGTCTTGTTGAAGATCAATCTCTTCAAAAGGAATGGTGCGTTCAGGCGTCTTGAAGCACTTGCGGAGTTGTGACACGTGAAACACATCGTGCACATTTGCAAAGTTGGAGGGAAGCTCGAGTTGGTAGGCTAGATCTCCTCTCTTGCCAATTATCTTGAAAGGGCCCACGTATCTTGGAGCAAGCTTGCCCTTGATACCGAACCTCTGAGTTCCCTTTATGGGAGAAACATGGAGATAGACATGATCTCCAATGTCGAAAGCCAAATCTCGGTGTTTGCTGTCTTATTAGCTCTTCTGGCACGATTGCGCGGCTTTGAGATTATCACGCATGACTTTGCACATCTCTTCGGCCTTTGAGATCAAATCATTGCCAAGGAGTTGACGTTCACCAGTATCGGACCAGTCGAGAGGGGTATGACACTTTCTGCCATAAAGAATTTCAAACGGTGCTTTGCCTGCACTTGCTTGGAAGCTGTTGTTGTAGGAGAATTCGGCAAATGGAAGGCAGTCTTCCCATTTCACACCGAAGGAGATTACACATGCCCTAAGCATATCTTCAAGAATTTGGTTCACTCTTTCGACTTGGCCACTAGTCTGAGGGTGAAAAGCTGTGCTGAAGCGAATCTTGGTACCCATAGCTGACTAGAAGGAATCCTAGAATTTGGAAGTGAACAAGCTTCCATGATCTGAGGAGATTACTTGAGGGATACCATGCAAGGAGACAATTCTGGAAGTATACAGCTCTGCCAGTTGTGCTGCGTTGATGGATTCCTTAACTGGAAGGAGATGAGCCACTTTAGTGAGCTTATCAATCACCACAAAGATAGCGTCGTTTCCTCACTTAGAATTGGGAAAACCGGTGACGAAATCCATCTCAATGTGATCGAATTTCCACTCAGGAATAGGTAGAGGTTGAAGGAGTCCGGCTGGACGTTGATGCTCTGCCTTCACTCTTCTGCAGACATCACACTCGTTCATGAATTGAGCAATTTCTCTTTTCATGCGCGTCCACCAATAGGATTTCTTGAGGTCATGGTAAATCTTGGAGCTTCCTGGTTGTATCAAGAGGACTGAGTCATGTGCTTCGTTCATTATGAGCTTCCTGAGATCACCTTTGGGAACCACAATTCTGTCCTCAAAGAGCAAAGTGTCTCTGTCATCAATGCGACAACACTTGTACTTGGGAGTACCCTTGGCAATACCATGTTTCACCTTCTTCACCATAGCATCACTGAGTTGGGCCTCACGGATTTGATCCTCCAAAGTCGGAGCGACTTGAAGGTTGGCAAGAAATCCTTGCGGAATGACTTGAAGGTTGAGCTTTCGGAATGCTTCACAGAGATCCGGTTGGAACGGTTTGAGGATGAGACTGTTGCAATAAGCCTTTCTGCTCAAGGAATCTGCAATGACATTGGCCTTGCCAGGAGTATACTCAATGCTTGGATTGTATTCTTGAATCGATTCAGCCCAGCGAGTCTGGCGGAGGTTAAGGTACTTCAGGCTCTTGTGATCGGTGAAGATGTCCACTTTTCTGCCCAATAGAAGGTGTCTCCACGTGATCAAGGCATGAACAACTTCTGCTAGCTCAAGATCATCTGTGGGGTAATTCTTCTCATTTGGTTTAAGCTGACGCAAAGTGTATGCAATGATCTTCTTGTCTTGCATGAGAACATCGCCGAGACCTTGCAATGAAGCATCACATAACACTTCATAAGGCTTGGACTCATCCGGAGGAGTAAGTACCGGAGCATAAATGAGCTTCTCTTTGAGGGTATTGAATGCCACATCAGAATCAGGAGTCCACGAGTACTTGACATTCTTTTGCAACAGGTTGGACAGAGGCTTGGCAATCCCGGAGAAGTTCTCAACGAACCTTCTGCAATAGCTTGCGAGGCCGAGGAAACTTCGCAGTTGTTTGACATTCTAAGGAGGTTCCCACTTCACAATAGCTTCAACCTTCTCGGGGTTAAAAGAAATGTTCTTAGAAGAGATAATATAACCAAGATAGAGGACTTCATCAAGCCAGAATTCGCACTTGGAGAACTTCACATAAAAGAAGTGCTCTCTGAGCCTGTCAAGAACCAAACGGAGGTGCTTGGCATGGTCTTCTTTAGTCTTGGAGAATACCAAGATATCATCGAGGTAGACGAGGACAAACTCATTAGTGTAGGGGTTTAATATGAAGTGCATCATCCGAGAGAAAGTGGGTGGAGCATTTGCAAGCCCGAAGGACATGACCGTGTACTCATAGGAGCCATAACTCGTCCTGAATGCGGTCTTGGGAATATCCTCTTCACGGATACGAATTTGATGGTAGCGCATCCGGAGACCAAGTTTCGAGAAAACTTTGGCTCCTTTGAGCTGCTCGAATAGTTCACTGATATTGGGGAGAGGGTACTTATTATTAATTGTCTTCTTGTTAAATGGCCGGTAATCAACGCACAATCATTTTGTACCATCCTTCTTATGGAACAAAAGAACACCGCATCCCCAAGGAGAAGAACTTGGTCTGATCAGACCCAAGCGTTCTTGCTCGTCGAGTTGCTTCTTCAACTCCTTCAACTCTTTAGGAGAAAGCTTGTATGGACGCCGACAGGCTGGCTCCGTACCAGGTTCAAGTTCAGTGACGAATTCAACTGGACAGTTGGGAGGCATGCCTGGAAGCTCTTCAAGGAATACATCCTCATATTCACAAACCACCGAGATCTGGGATATGGCATTAATCTCGCCCTTGTCATTGAGAGAGAATATCCTGATTGTGTTATCTCGAGCTGCGAAGATAATCACGTCTTCGGAAGGATGAGTTAGATTGACCTCCTTGTTTAAACAATCAATAAGTGAATCATGCTTAGAGAGCCAATCCATCCCAAGAATGAGATCAATGTCCGATTTACCGAGAACAACTGGGGAAACCACAAAACTATAATCGCCCATGTGAATAGAGATATCCGGAGCCATCAAGTTAGCAGTCATGTGTTTGCCCAGAGAAATAATTGATAACTTCTTATCCAGAAATGCCGAAGTGAAATTATGCTTGGTAAAGAATGGAGTTGACATGAAGCAAAGCAATGCACCAGAATCAAACAAGACTTTTGCAGGAATTGAGTTAACCGAAAGATTATCGATAATCACATCAGAGAATTCTCTGCTTGAGCTGCATTCATCAGGTTCACTCTTGCATGCTTGGGATTGTGCTTGACGATAGCATTGCTGACAGGTGGAGGAGGCGAAAGGCGCCTTTGGTTGGGACACTTGTTAGCATAGTGACCCTTCTGAGTACACTTGTTGCACTTAACTTCTGAGAGTGGCCGATGATAAGGACCGCTTGGTCTTGGAGCTTGGTACTGAGACTTGTTCTGGTTGCTTGGGTTGGGTGGGTGGGAAAATCCACGACCACCTGAGTGCTTGTTCTGACTCGGAGGACGGAGCACTGGAGGAGGCGGGAGCCTAAACTTCTGCTGCTTGGCGACCACTTGAGAGGAAGAGGAGGAGTGAACAACATCTCTTATCCTCTTTTTGGAAGCTTCACATTTGAGCTGAGGTGCCTCTTTCTTGAGAGCCATGTTGTAGAATTGATCGAATTCATCTGGCTCGAACAGAGTGAGTGCAAGTTGGAGTTCATCTTTCAGACCACCTCAGAACTCATAGATTTTGCTCTTGGCATCGGGAATGTCTTGCTTCGCATAACGGGCAAGATTCTGAAACTTGACATTGTATTGGTAGACAGACATGGTGCCTTGCTTCAGATTGCGGAACTGCTCACGCATGCCCTCAGTGACACTGGTAGGGATGTGATGAGAACGGAAATCGCGACAAAAGTCAGTCCAAGAGATCTCACGACCCGCTCTCGAGTCTTTGTATTTTTGCCACCAATCTGCAGCTTGATCTTTGAGTTGGAAAGCAGCAAACTTGACATATTCCCCAGGTCTGACATTACTGCACTCGAAGTGTTTCTTGATGTCTGTGATCCAATCTTCAGCATCGAGCGGATCAAAACAATAGCTGAAAGACTTGGGTTGATTGGCAAGGAATTGGTTCAGAGTAGCAAAGTGAGGTTGATTGAACAAATTTCCTTGGCCTTGGTTCCCTTGACTGCCTTGATTCCCTTCATTTGCTTGGAAATTCTGCATCATTTGCATGAGCATATGAGTGTTTGTTTTGGTTTCTTGCATAATCGCTCTCCATGCCTCTGCTGGAGGAGGAGGGGAAGGTGGACGCTCTTCTTCACCCTCTGGGTTCTGGCTAGGAACTTTCTTAGGTGACATCCTGAAGATGATGACAACCATTAGCCATTGAAGCAAATAATAGATATGCCGAATCAATGGCTAGATATTTGCAACATATAGTCTTCACAATGAACATCCGAACAAAATTGAACGAATGAATTCATAGCTTAATGGTACATCAACTTGTCGAGAAGCCACTTGGGAGAACAAAATGATAGATTCAAACAACAAGGTAACAGATGGAACAACTACATAATAGAGGTTTCGTCCCACATGTTCGTGCTGAAGCCCCATGGCACGTGTTACAAAGGGCCTTCAATCACCGGATCAACATAGCCAAGGATCCTTTAAGATGCAACCCCCTAGTGTAACAACGCCCATGATAACCTCTCCACTAGATGTTGAACCCCAACCTCATATCATGCACCCGTTGGAAGATTACCTAAGAGCTACTTGAATCCCATCTATTAATTCCCGAAGCTTTCTCGTTATGCAATCTGGTGCTGGGGATACAGGGGAAGCACCGCATATCACACAACTAATAAATCCTACATCCAGCTGTATCCATCCGTCAACACATAACCAGTCACCTTCAGAAACTGTTTATGTAGGATCGAAGAAGTATGTCTAGAGGGGGGGTGATTAGACTACTTGACAATATAAAAATCTGCCTTTTGGTTGTGCAAAGTTTTAGGCAGTTTTACAATTAAGATCAAGTCAAGTAACACACTACACATGCAATTCTAGAGTATGGGCAGCGGAAAGTAAATTGCATATATAGTAAAGAGAGGTGGAGAAGATCAAACGCAGTTTGGTGACACGGAGATTTTTGTCGTGGTTCCGATAGGTGGTGCTATCGTACATCCACGTTGATGGAGACTTCAACCCACGGAGGGTAACGGCTGCGCGAGTCCACGGAGGGCTCCACCCACGAAGGGTCCACGAAGAAGCAACCTTGTCTATTCCATCATGGCCTACGCCCACGGAGGACTAGCCTTACTCGGGGTAGATCTTCACGAAGTAGGCGATCTCCTTGCCCTTACAAACTTCTTGGTTCAACTC
>LR738715.1:225046018-225070262 GCA_902687465.1 Secale cereale | reverse complement strand
GACACCTAACCAATCTAGGAGGCACCACCCTCCAAAAGGTAATAGACGGTGTTGATGGTGATGAACTCCTTGCTCTTGTGCTTCAAATGATAATCTCCCCAACACTCAACTCTCCTCACTGATATGGCTGTGGTGGAAGAAAGGATTGAGTGGAAAGCAACTTGGGAAGGCTAGAAATCAAGTTTCATATGGTAGGAATGGAATGGCTTGATCTCAACACAAGGGTAGGTGGTTCACTTCTCAGAAAGTGTATGGTAGGAATGGTAGACTTTCTGATGGCTCTCCTCACGAATGAAGAGGGGGTGGAGGGGTATATATAGCCTCCACACAAAATCCAACCGTTACACACACATTTGACCAATCTCGGTGAGACCGAAGTGAAAACTCGGTCAGACCGAAAGTTCAAATATAGTGAACGTTGGGATTTTCGGTGGGACCGAAAATACCATCTCGGTGGGACCGAAAGTGTAAATGATATGAACGTTGGGATTTTCGGTGGGACCGAGAAAGAAAACTCGGTTAGACCGATTTGAGAAAAGACAGGAACATGCCAGAATCGGTGGGACCGAAAATGCAATATCGGTGAGACCGGTTTGAGCCAAGACAGAAGCTTGCCAATCTCGGTGAGACCGATAATACAAACTCGGTTATTCCGAAATGATGTGAAATGGTTACAGAAGGTTGGCAGTTCAGTTTCGGTGAGACCGATCTCAAACTCGGTATGACCGATTTTTCTAGGGTTTGGAATATGGCTGAAGTGGTTCATCTCGGTGGGACTGAGTTGGAAGAATCGGTTTGTCCGAGATTACTTATGAGTGTGTATAGTAGTGAAAGGTGCTGATAGCTGAAGGAGATATATCACTAAGCACTTGAGCAACCAGATCATCAACACAACCTCATCCCCTTTTAATAGTATTGGCTTTCCTATGGACTCAATGTGATCTTGGATCACTAAACCAAAAATAGAGTCTTGAGCTTTTGCCAATGCTTGCCTTAGCATTTGAGGGGTCCACTTCTTCAGTCATCTTGCCATACCAATGTGATTGGATTTCCTGAAACATACTTGATAAAAGCATTAGTCCAACCACAAAGTATGTTGTCATTAATTACCAAAACCACCCAGGGAGCAAATGTGCTTTCAATCTCCCCCTTTTTGGTAATTGATGGCAACACACTGAAATTATATTGAACAAGACATCAAAGCTTGTTGAAAGAAAGACAGAATTATCACGAAAGCTTTGACAAGCATGTAGTACACAGGCTCCCCCTACAAGTGTGCAAGATTTTCATAGATTATGGTTTTGGACTACCACAAGCACACAAGAGAGATAAGCAAGATGTGCTACATGCAGCTTGGCTATATGCATCGGAGCAAAAGAAAAAGAAGTGAGTGATAATGCATATGTGCATGGTGATTTCTTGCAAACAAGTATTTACAAGCAAGTCACCATCATGCACATTCTGCAAGATGCATATACTTACCTTGAGGTTCCTTGGCATTGTACCTGAAAGAATAAACTTGGGAAAACAAGGTTAGATAACACAAGAGTATTCCTTCAACCAACTGCAAGAACATCAAGAGTACCAGGCCAGGGAGGACATGTATAAAGAGTGTCTCATATTGAGCACAGGCTTGAATCAGCAAACATGTCTCCGAAACTAAAAGATTTTCAATGAACTCTGAGAGATTTTGTTATGGAAAGCAAAATCAAAAGAATGATGCCAATTGTAATGTCCAATGTAAAACACGACAAAGCTTTGATGTGATTCTCTCCCCCTTAAGATAAGATTGCTTTTCTTCTTCCCCTAAGTCTTCTCTTCTCCCCTACTCCCCCTACTCCCCCTAAGTCCTCTCCCCCTTTGACATCAAGTGCCGAAAAGGACAGCAAACTAGGTAGGACAGGAAAGATGGAAAGAAAGAAAGAAAGAAAGAAGTGGGATCCTTAAGAATCACAACAGGGCAAATAAGAACATTCAGAGAACCAATTTGAGTCTAAATTTGAGTCTTCTCCTCCTTAAGATCTGAATTTGAGTGGAGCTGCAGAAGTTGATGTCCTGGAAGATAAATCGGTGACACCGAATTAGATGGATCGGTGGGTCCGAATCCTTTTCGGTTAGACCAAAAATTTCAAATCGGTGATGCCGAGTTTATTCCAAGAAAATACAGAAAGAATTCAGCTCACTTTGCGAGGAGTATTTCAAAGGATTTGCAATGAATTTGTAAAAGATTTTCGGGGAATTGATCAGAGCCAAAAGGATATTCACAAAGACATAAGAAAAGAAATGAAAAAGATTCCTAGATGAAGTTTTTTTTTTGTTTAAAGAAAACTCAATGAGAGAACATAAGAGAAAACAGAAAAACTCCAAAAGCATATGTACTTCATCTAGATAAAGGTCGGCGACAAAGTCACCTATGTTTGAGTATATTGACTTAGGAGTCAAGTGAGGACATTTGATCATAGGTCATACTCATTGTTTAAGCTCAAAATGGGGTTGCCATTTTTGATTAAGCATTTGATGTGATCACATCTTATGAAGCTGCTTGTACTCATGACTTTGAGCAAAGCTCCTCAAAGATGTGAAGAACATACCTTGGACTTGTTGTTGCTCATACTTGGTCAATGACAAGATTACTCATGATTTGAGTGTGTGGTAATCTTGTGGAATGTAGATCATCCAAGTACCTGCAAAGAGTTAGATGCAATACAAGGAGGCAAATGTGTCCAAGACATATGATCATCATCATAAGAGAAATATCAAGGATTAGTCAAGAGAGCTCATGCCTTGCATGCATCAAAGGAGTTATCACTCCAAGTTTGAAGCATCAATGATGTTCAACTCACTCCTTAAGCGACAAAACACTTTCTCATCAAGAGGTTTTGTAAAGATATCAGCAAGTTGTTTGTTAGTACGAACATGCTTAAGATTAATGTCACCCTTGGCAATATGATCACGAATAAAATGGTGACGAACTTCAATATGCTTTGTTCGAGAGTGTTGCACAGGATTGTGTCCAATCTTGATTGCACTCTCATTGACACAAAGCAAGGGAACACGTCTCACATGTATCCCATAATCTTTAAGCGTTTGTGTCATCCATAGTAATTGAGCACAACACGAACCAGCAGCAATATATTCTGCTTCGGCAGTGGATAATGATACTGAATTTTGTTTCTTGGAGGACCAAGATACAAGGGATCGACCAAGGAATTGACATGTACCCGAAGTTGACTTTCTATCAACCTTGTCACCGGCATAGTCCGAGTCGGAATAGCCAACAAGATCGAAAGAGGCCCTCTTAGGATACCAAATGCCAAAGTTTGGTGTGTGTATCAGGTATCTCACTATCCTTTTAACAGCTTTAAGATGACATTCTTTAGGGGCTGCTTGATATCGCGCACACATGCATACACTCAACATTATGTCAGGACGAGAAGCACAAAGATATAGTAGAGAACCAATCATAGAACGGTAAACTCTTTGATCAACGGGTTCTCCATCTTTTGTCAAGTCATTATGTCCACTAGTAGGCATGGGGGTACTCATACCTTTGCTTTCTTGCATGTTGAACTTCTTGAAGAGATCCTTGGTGTACTTTGTTTGTGAGACAAAAGTACCCTCCTTAGATTGCTTGATTTGCAACCCAAGGAAGAATTTGAGTTCACACATCATGGACATCTCATACTTCTCCGACATGAGCTGTCCAAACTTCTTGCTAAAATGGGGGTTAGTTGAACCAAAGATAATATCATCAACATATATTTGGCACACAAATAGTTCACCATTAACCCTTTTTGTGAACAACGTTGAGTCTATTTTTCCAATCTCAAATCCTTTTTCAAGAAGAAAGCTAGTTAAGCATTTGTACCAAGCTCTAGGAGCTTGTTTAAGACCATAAAGAGCTTTGTGCAACTTGTAAACATGATTAGGCTTTTTGGGATTCACAAATCCGGGGGGTTGTTTTACAAATACTTCCGCCTCAATTTCACCATTTAGGAAAGCACTTTTTATATCCATTTGATAGAGAGTAATATCATGGTGATTGGCATAAGCAAGAAGAATGCGAATGGATTCAAGTCTAGCAACGGGGGCATAGGTCTCACCATAGTCCATACCTTCGACTTGTGTGTAACCTTGAGCTACGAGACGAGCCTTGTTGCGGATGACTTGTCCATCTTCATCTTGCTTGTTCCGAAACACCCATTTGGTTCCAATGATGTTTTGATCATCGTTGGGCTTCTCTACCAAAGTCCATACCTTGTTCCTCTCGAAGTTGTGTAGTTCTTCGTGCATAGCGTTCACCCAATCCGGGTCTTTAAGTGCTTCTTCTACCTTCATAGGTTCAATACTAGAGATAAATGAGTAATGCTCACAAAAGTTAGCTAAGCGAGTTTTAGAGCGAGTAATTCTCCCGGAGTTGATATCGTTCATCATTTGTTCCACGGGATGATTCTTCTTGACTCTTGCTCGAACTCGGGATAGCTTTTGTTGATGTTGTAGCTGAGCTTCCTCATCATCTTCATCTTCCTCTTCGTCTTCTTCTTCATTGTTGTTGGTGTTGTCTTGAGGTGGTGGAGAAGGAGGTTGTGGTGGATCTTCTTGTTGCATCTCCTCATCTTGGTGAGTTCCACTTGTGGAGGCCTCCATGTTGCCTTGAGGTTCATCTCGACGTGAGGTAGGGGGCTCCACATATGTAGATGAGGTACTCTCCTTCACCTCCATGGGACGAATCTTTCCAATAGATAAATCTTGGATAGCTTCAGATGGGTCCTTGTCTCCTACATCAATAGGCATTTGCTCTACTTGCGAGCCATTAGATTCATCAAACTTCACGTCTACCGTCTCTTCAAACTTTCGGGTGAAATTATTGTAGACATGGTAGGTGTGGGAGTTTGATCCATAACCAAGAAGAAAGCCTTCATGAGATTTAGGAGCAAATTTAGACCGACGATGCTTATCAAGGATATAGCATTTTGAACCAAAGACACGAAAGTATCCCACTTGGGGTTTGTTACCGGTGAGAAGCTCGTATGATGTCTTGCCGAGAAGCTTATGAAGATAAAGCCTGTTGATAGCATGACAAGCTGTCTCGACCGCTTCTCCCCAAAAGTGCTTCGGTGTCTTGTATTCATCAAGCATCGTTCTTGCCATCTCTATGAGCGTTCGGTTCTTCCTCTCAACAACTCCATTTTGTTGAGGAGTGTACGTAGCCGAGAACTCATGTAGAATCCCTTCCTCATCGAGAAAAGAGTCTACATTGGCGTTCTTGAACTCCGTTCCATTGTCACTCCGAACTTTCTTGATCTTCACCTCAAATTGATTTTGGGCCTTTTTGGCAAAGGTCTTGAAGATCCTCTGAACCTGCGATTTATCATCAAGGAAAAATACCCACGTAAATCTGGAATAATCATCAACTATAACTAGACCAAAGGAGTTACCACCAAGGCTTTTGTAAGCATTGGGACCGAAGAGATCCATATGAAGAAGCTCAAGCGGTCTCCTAGTGGTCATGATGTTTTTCACGGGATGACTTCCACCAACTTGTTTTCCTGCTTGACAAGCACTACAATGTCTATCTTTGTCAAAGAAAACATCTTTAACACCAAGAATATGATCACCTTTGATCAGCTTGTCTAAATTACGCATACCAACATGTCCTAGCCTTCTATGCCATAACCAACCTTTAGAGGATTTAGCAATGAAACAAGCTCTAGGTTGGGCTTTCTTAGTGAAATCAACAATATATAGATCACCTCTACGGATACCGGTAAAAGCCATGTTTTGATTATCACGACGAAAGACTTGGCAATCTACTTTGGTGAATAGCACATTGAATCCAAAGTCAGCTAATCTAGACACGGAAAGTAAATTGTATCCAAGAGATTCTACAAGCATGACATTTTTAATAGAGCTATCATGAGATATGGCCACCTTACCAAGGCCAAGTACCTTACCCTTGGAGTTGTCTCCAAAAGTCACATACTTGCGTGGACCATCGTTCTTTGCAAGCTCTCGAAACATGTCTTTGTCTCCGGTCATGTGATCGGTGCATCCACTATCAAGAATCCACTCTTTTCCACCGGACATGTAGTCTCTCATATTTGCCATAAGATTGAGACTCTTCATGACCTTGTCTAGCTCGGTGTCCGAATCGGAGTAATCATCGTCTTTCTCATGCTCATCATCATATTGACCCATAGATTGTTCATCATCAACACCTAGGTCAATTTGATAAGTACTTGCATTAGTTTGGTCAATGGAACAATAATCTTCGGAATGCAATGCAAGAGCATTTCTAATGATAATATTGATAAGACCGGGATCACCCTTCTTTTTCATAAGATCACGAAGCTCAAAAAAGCATTTATCGAAGTTGGGATCATTGGGGTGCAACTTATCAAATTCAATAGTCTTGTGTAGAATTTCATCAAGACTTCTCAAGGAGTAGTCCGGATAAAGTTCTTCCAAGAATTTCCACATAGCATAGGCACATTCAAAGTTTGTAACAAGATTAAGCAAGTCATCGGGTAACCCTCTAATGATAAGATTTACAGTTCTAAGGTTACGAAGCAAATCAAGCTCTTCATCCATGGTAGGGTGCAAAGGATCAAAAGGAGGCACATAGGGGGTCTTAACATATTTGCACAAATTGTACATCTTAAAGATACTAAGCATTTCAGACCTCCAAGAGTTATAGAACCTTCCATCAAGAACAGGCACTCTATGGCTAACACTCCCATCTGTAGACACGTCCATCTTCCTCCAATGGTGTGTAAACCAAAGCAATGGAGACCAAAGCTCTGATACCAATTGTAGGATCGAAGAAGTATGTCTAGAGGGGGGGTGATTAGACTACTTGACAATATAAAAATCTGCCTTTTGGTTGTGCAAAGTTTTAGGCAGTTTTACAATTAAGATCAAGTCAAGTAACACACTACACATGCAATTCTAGAGTATGGGCAGCGGAAAGTAAATTGCATATATAGTAAAGAGAGGTGGAGAAGATCAAACGCAGTTTGGTGACACGGAGATTTTTGTCGTGGTTCCGATAGGTGGTGCTATCGTACATCCACGTTGATGGAGACTTCAACCCACGGAGGGTAACGGTTGCGCGAGTCCACGGAGGGCTCCACCCACGAAGGGTCCACGAAGAAGCAACCTTGTCTATTCCATCATGGCCTACGCCCACGGAGGACTAGCCTTACTCGGGGTAGATCTTCACGAAGTAGGCGATCTCCTTGCCCTTACAAACTTCTTGGTTCAACTCCACATCTCAAAGACGGAGGCTCCCAAGCGACACCTAACCAATCTAGGAGGCACCACCCTCCAAAAGGTAATAGACGGTGTTGATGGTGATGAACTCCTTGCTCTTGTGCTTCAAATGATAATCTCCCCAACACTCAACTCTCCTCACTGATATGGCTGTGGTGGAAGAAAGGATTGAGTGGAAAGCAACTTGGGAAGGCTAGAAATCAAGTTTCATATGGTAGGAATGGAATGGCTTGATCTCAACACAAGGGTAGGTGGTTCACTTCTCAGAAAGTGTATGGTAGGAATGGTAGACTTTCTGATGGCTCTCCTCACGAATGAAGAGGGGTGGAGGGGTATATATAGCCTCCACACAAAATCCAACCGTTACACACACATTTGACCAATCTCGGTGAGACCGAAGTGAAAACTCGGTCAGACCGAAAGTTCAAATATAGTGAACGTTGGGATTTTCGGTGGGACCGAAAGTACCATCTCGGTGGGACCGAAAGTGTAAATGATATGAACGTTGGGATTTTTGGTGGGACCGAGAAAGAAAACTCGGTTAGACCGATTTGAGAAAAGACAGGAACATGCCAGAATCGGTGGGACCGAAAATGCAATATCGGTGAGACCGGTTTGAGCCAAGACAGAAGCTTGCCAATCTCGGTGAGACCGATAATACAAACTCGGTTATTCCGAAATGATGTGAAATGGTTACAGAAGGTTGGCAGTTCAGTTTCGGTGAGACTGATCTCAAACTCGGTATGACCGATTTTTCTAGGGTTTGGAATATGGCTGAAGTGGTTCATCTCGGTGGGACTGAGTTGGAAGAATCGGCTTGTCCGAGATTACTTATGAGTGTGTATAGTAGTGAAAGGTGCTGATAGCTGAAGGAGATATATCACTAAGCACTTGAGCAACCAGATCATCAACACAACCTCATCCCCTTTTAATAGTATTGGCTTTCCTATGGACTCAATGTGATATTGGATCACTAAACCAAAAATAGAGTCTTGAGCTTTTGCCAATGCTTGCCTTAGCATTTGAGGGGTCCCCTTCTTCAGTCATATTGCCATACCAATGTGATTGGATTTCCTGAAACATACTTGATAAAAGCATTAGTCCAACCACAAAGTATGTTGTCATTAATTACCAAAACCACCCAGGGAGCAAATGTGCTTTCAGTTTACCTCGGACCTTTGAAACGCATCCGCTATACTAGCTACGGCAATACTCCCGAACTATCCCCCCAGTACTGGGTGACGTTGGGGTTATCTCACCACCAGACACGCATAGAAGAGTTTTTTATGTCGGCCGCCTCTGGTATTCTAGAACTGCAACGATACAATTGTGACGACAACACCTCGGAGCTCAACTCCCCGGGACACCCCCATGTCGGGGGAAACTGTCCGCCACGAACACCTATGGGACCGGAGCCCCTTGTCTGTGCGGTACGAGGGCGGAGGGAGCACGAAGAGCAGATCGAGGCAGACGCGCGGGCAGTTTTTACCCAGGTTCGGGCCGCACGGATGCGTAAAACCCTACTCCTGCTTGGTTGTGTATTGAGTTGAGCGCTCGGGAGCTTGAAGAAGCAGCTACACCGTGCGTGAGAGTAACCTAGGTTTCGAACCCCCTCCACGTTGTGCATGGGCCTCCTTTTATAGCGCAAGGGGTCACCGACAGGTGTCAACGTAGGAGAAAGGGGTAAAAATGTAAAAGAGGTGGTAGTTGTAACAGTGCGGGAACAGTGGAGCTACAGTACAGAACAGTGGTCTATACCTACTTTAACAGTGGGGGACAAGGGCATTTAATGCCTGTCGCCGTCGACCCCAAAAGCTCCCGCCGTTGCGTCTCCGTCTGCCACGGCGATGGATCCTCTGCCGTGGAGTGCCACCGTGTCCCCCAGGCTGCACAGCCATCCGCCACGCGTCCCTGGAGTGGCCCCAGGGCGACGCGTGGGCCGATGAGCTGGAGCGCGGGCACACAGCGCACCTCCCCCGGCAAGCACCTTGCCGGGGATCTCGACCTTGCCGGGCCCGGAAGCTTGCCGCTCCCCGAGCCCTTGCCGGGTCTTCTAAGATAAAATCTTCTATTCGTCCTGACAAACTCCTCTTGCCAGGGCCTCGTGCTAGTTAAGCAATCTCGAGCCTGGGACGGCCTTCCCGGCAAGCTCCTCTTGCCGGGGTCTTGGTCTTCTGTCTTGTATACTTTGTTTTTGAATGGCTAGATAAGGGTCAGGAAGGTCTCCGGCAAGCGCGTGGTGAACCCTGCCGCGGGGAGCTGCCGCTGCCCGTGCACAAGTTGGGGTACTAGGGTACCCCTACCTTAGTACACCGACACCCCACAACCCCTAAATGACAGTAGGCACCAAGAACAATGTTCCCGTCACAAAGATATCGTAACAATCCAAACAATACTCGTGTGATCCTAAATTTTTATTTTCGTGAAATTAGAGGATAGTTTTGTTAAAACAACGTCAGGAATCCTCACCAGAGCGACGAAGGGGATGAGGAGTAAAAAGAAATCCTACTCTCCGATATATATAGGACTCAAATTTTTTTGTGTGTGTGCCTAGACTCAACATCGGCAGCGGCTCGATCAATCAGGGGGCTCCTAGGTCGGAGAAGGCTCTGAATACCAACTTATAATGCCCAGGATCCGACTATATCTCCTACATGTGGAGGCACGAGTTAGAGACATAATCACATTCTTGAATGATCGCAAGCGTGGTATCTTCGCACAACTCATGTAATGAACAGGGATGAAAGAGTTAACTAGTTGGCTTATACTTGCCATGTCACACAATTAGTACAATAGCATACATTCATCCAAATAACACAGGGTCCGACTACGGACGAAATCAAACACGAGAAGATACCACAACCACAAGTCCTGATCGCTCCTAGTAGGAACCACTACTGATCGTCAGGGTACATCACATACATACGACCACGCTCTTCATCGAACTCCCAGTGAAGTTCTTGACCATCTCCTGCGTCGTACTCAATTGTACCTGCATCTGGTGCGTGTTGTAATCTGTGAGTTACAAGGACTCAGCAATCCCATTCCCGGGTATCAAAACTAATAAAGCCTTTAGGTGTGGAGAGGTAATAAAGTGGCTGCAGCAAGCACTAAGCAACTAGCTTACAAATTTAGAGCGAGATGAGAATATGTGCGAACGGTCGCCAAAGATGATCAATAAGTGATCCTAGCTACTCACGTTCATGCATAACCCCACCGTGTTCACTTTCCGAAAACCCCTTCGAAAAGAGACCGTCATGGTTACTCACACAGGTAGTGTGTTCTTCAGGATATGGTGTCAAGTTATCTACAACCGGATATTAACAACTCCCATATGCCACATAACCATGGGCACGGCTTTCGAAAGTTCATAACCCTGCAGGGGTGTCCGAACTTAGCCCATCACAAGCTCACGATCCACGGAGTCGCAACTCCATGTTGGGAAGACCCGAGTATTCTCGGCATCCCGTGCTCAAGATATTTCGACAAAGGTAAAACTAATCCAGCAAGACCTCCCGGCGTGCCGACACCCTGATAGTAGCCGCGTGTTGATACGTCTCCAACGTATCTATAATTTTTGATTGTTCCATGCTAATATATTATCCTTCTAGGATGTTTTATGGGCTTTTATATACACTTTTATATGATTTTTGGGACTAACCTATTAACCCAGAGCCCAGTGCAAGTTTCTGTTTTTCCCTTGTTTTAGAGTATCGTAGGAAAGGAATATCAAATGGAGCCCAATTGACCTGAAACTCAACGAAGCTTATTTTTGGACCAAAAGAAGCCCAGGAAGTGCCGGAGGGGGACCAGAAGGTTCCCGGGCTGCCCACGAGGTAGGGGGTGCCCCCCTGGGCGCGCCCCCTGCCTCGTGGACAGCCCGAAGACCCCCTTTACTTGTCCCCGACTCCAACACCTCCTATATATACTGAAACCTCCAGAAAATAACGTAGATCGGGAGTTCCGCCGCCGCAAGCCTGTGTTGCCACCAAAAACCAATATAGGCTCGTTCTGGCACCCTATCGGAGGGGCGGGGGGATCCCTCTCCGGTGTCCATCTTCATCATCCCGGCGCTCTTCATGACGAGGAGGGAGTAGTCCACCCTCGGGGCTGAGGGTATGTACCAGTAGCTATGTGTTTGATCTCTCTCTCTCTCTCTCTCTCTCTCTCTCTCTCTCTCTCTCTCTCTCTCTCTCGTGTTCTTGAGATGGCACGATCTTGATGTATCGCGAGCTTTGCTATTATAGTTGGATCTTACGATGTTTCCCCCTCTAGTTTCTTGTAATGGATTGAGTTTTCCCTTTGAAGTTATCTTATCAGATTGAGTCTTTAAGGATTTGGTAACACTTGATGTATGTCTTGCATGTGCTTATCTGTGGTGACAATGGGATATCACGTGATCCACTTGATGTATGTTTTCGTGATCAACTTGCGGGTTCCGTGACCTTGGGAATCTATGCATAGGGGTTGGCACACGTTTTCGTGTTGACTCTCCGGTAGAAACTTTGGGGCACTCTTTGAAGTTCTTTGTGTTGGTTGAATAGATGAATCTGAGATTGTGTGATGCATATCGTATAATCATGCCCACGGATACTTCAGGTGACAATGGAGTATCTAGGTGACATTAGGGTTTTGGTTGATTTGTATCTTAAGGTGTTATTCTAGTACGAACTCTGTGATAGATTGAACGAAAGGAATAGCTTCATGTTATTTTACTACAGACTCTTGAATAGATCGACCAGAAAGAATAACTTTGAGGTGGTTTCGTACCGTACCATAATCTCTTCGTTTGTTCTCCGCTATTAGTGACTTTGGAGTGACTCTTTGTTGCATGTTGAGGGATAGTTATATGATCCAGTTATGTTATTATTGTTGAGCAAACTTGCACTAGTGAAAGTATGAACCCTAGGCCTTGTTTCAACACATTGCAACACCGTTTATGCTCACGTTTACCACTTGCTACCTTGCTATTTTTACATTTTCTTATTACAAAAACCTATATCTACCATCCATATTGCACTTGTATCACCATCTCTTCGCCGAACTAGTGCACCTATACAATTTACCATTGTATTGTGTGTGTTGGGGACACAAGAGACTCTTTGTTATTTGGTTGCAGGGTTGTTTGAGAGAGACTATCTTCATCCTACGCCTCCCATGGATTGATAAACCTTAGGTCATCCACTTGAGGGAAAATTGCTGATGTCCTACAAAGCTCTGCGCTTGGAGGCCCAACAACATCTACAAGAAGAAGGTTGTGTAGTAGACATCACGCGTATCTCGTCTCAGGCCACAAGCGGATAGGTCAGCCTACAAGTACATACCAGCCCTCGGGTTTCCCCAAGGTGGCCCCGCAGTCTGCCCAGTTTGGACCAACACTCATGAGGAGCACTGGTTGTTGATTAAGAACTCAGGTTTATAAATCCCTATGCAAGTTTTAGTTGTTAGGCAGATGTAGTACCAAAGTTGGGTCTTGCTAGAAAAGCTTTAAGTAGTGCGAATTATCGAGGGGGGCCCATAAACCCCAACCGTGTTAGGAACGCAAAATCAAGGTACATAACACCGGTGTATCGGGTCCGAAGGTGGCATGAGTGGAACAAAACACCAAGCAAAAAGGCCAAGCCTTCCACCCATTACCAATATATATGTGCATTAATTTAATTAAGATATATATTGTGTTATCCCAATAAAACAAGTCCAAACATGGAGCAATCTTCAAACTTCACTTGCAACTAACAACGCTATAAGAGGGGCTGAGAAAAAGCGTACTTAGCCAATCAACGGTTTGCTAGGAAGGCGGTTAGAGTGTTTCATGGCAACATAGGAGGCTGACAATACAAGAATCGGCATCGAGGCATAACTATAGAGCGAGACAACTAGCAAAGCAAAGGTAGATGTGATATCGGGGAACGGTCATCTTGCTTGTTAAGTTCACGGTGGGATTGTAACCTTGCTCCCCAAACTTAGTCTTGACAGGAACCTCGAACTCTGAATCGTCACCGGGCTCTAACCAACAGAAGAATACAAACACCGAAACAAAATCAATTACGATGCAATGCACAAACAACATGATGCAAGACATGATGCATATGAGCATGGACATGATATGATGCATTACCCAAGGAACATGATGAGTGCAACATGTGGCAAAGGCATAATGAAAGAACACAATTCATTTAAGTGAACACAACATGCAAGAGAATGCAAGAACAACATAGCCACACATGTAATTATTTAGTTTGAACTAGCTAAGCACCCAACAAGTTTAACAAGTTGTTTAGCATGGCAAAGTGTGCATCACAAGACCAACTAAAACATGCAAGCAATTTAAATGGGCCGGAAGAAACAAACAACAATTCCGGAAAATCCCATGCGCATAATTATGTTTGGTACTGTTCTGCCCATTACCCCATTATACTTTCATTAAATAGCATAACAGATTAAACCATGCTGGTCTATGCAGAATTCTACCCCAAAAGCATATAAAGATCACTCAAAACAGATTTATGGTTTAAAAGTTATGAATTAAACCAATTTAAACATGTTAAAAAGCAAAACATATGCAAACATCATTTTAAATGTTTTTAACATGGCAACAAATCGCATATTATTAATCTACACTAAAAACTAAGCAGTTTTCATATATAACTCATTTTAAAAAGATGCATAGTTTGAAAGACATGAATATAACAAAAAGAATGCAAAAACTGAAATAGGTCTAAACAAAAAAGAAAAGAAAAACGCCACTGACCCGGCCTGGACTAGCCATATACAATGATTAGTGGGTCTAGGGGCGTTGAGGTGACAGTGCTGGGTCTGGGAGTGGGCGTGTGTGTGCAGTGTATGACATGTGTGCCCCCGGTGTCAGTGAGGTAGAAGTGGCAAAAATTGGGGCATTTTCACCACTGGCCCGAGGGGATTCGAACCCAGGTCTGCGGGGAAAGAGAGCGAGCGGCGAACCACGTGGGCTAGGCGGGTGCGTCTGCTAGAGAACACGCGCTACACATGATGTATAAACACGCGATGCAGACAGAACCACACGACGCCGGCGAAACGGAGACGATGGTGATGTGCAACGGGGCTGCTCCGGCGACCACATGGGACGGCGGAGGTGCGCGATGGATCCACGAGGGAATCTTGCACAAGCGACACGGACCAGCTGCACTTAACGGCGACTACAACGATGCCGACGGCAACAAACAGAGGCGGTGGCGACGAGCTCGGGCGCGGCAACTACGGGCCCTAACGGAGCGGCGAGAGCACTTAGCAGCACTTACGCGACACGACGGAGATGATGGACATGCACAGAGGAACTACGGTGGTCGGAGCACTTGCCGGAGACGAGGTCCGACGATGGCGGATTCGGGCGGACAACGAACTCGTAGCTAGAGCGTGCTAGGAAGGGAAAGAAGAGCACGGGCAGGTTCGTGAGCTCACCACGAACACGTTGACGTGCTCGGCTCGGCAAGAGGGGGTCGGAGACGACGGCGAGGGCGGACGAATGCTCAGGGCGTCCGGAGTCGAAGACGAGGAAGGAGAGGAAGCAGATGAGGCGCTCGGCTCCGCGTAGAAGACGTAGTGGACGTAGTCGACGTCGGGGAAGAAGCCTAACATGAACGACGAGGCAGAGGAGGATGGAGAGCACGCCGGCGACGAGGCCGTGCTCCTGGATGCGTTCGGGATGCGGTGCAGGTGGGGGATCTGGTGGCCGAAGCGCACCTGGCGGCAGGGGAGGAGGAAGAGGGAACCCTAGGGGAGCTGGTGGACACCAGAAGGGCTTAAGAGGGGGGCCAGGGTGACGGAACGGAGCTCGCATGCTCCCGTGCTCGCGGTCCCCATGGCGACGGCGCGAGGAGGAAGAAATAGGTGGGTGGCACACGCTCGAGTCATTGACGCGCGGGCCCGTCCTGGCCACGTGGAGACGACGCAGAGGGGGGCGAGTGGGTGCGCGGGTGCAAAAGGGTCAGAGGGACGCGCAGGGGCTGGCTGGACTGCGGGCGACGCGCTGGCTGCTGGGCCGGCTTAGTGGCCGAGGCCCAGGTGGGTCTTGCTGCAGCTGGGCTCCTCTGCTGGCTGCTGCTGCACTGCTGCTTCTTTTCCTTTTCTTTTTCTTTAGGCGGAAAAACAAAATGAAAAGCCCAGGCAGCTAGGAAAAGAATTAGGGAGAAGTAAAAATATCCTTGAGCTCATGGAATTATGCCTGATTTAATAAAACTGCTTTGGACTTTTTTAGAGGTAGAAAAATAAAACAAGTTTGAATATAACTCAAACTTGGATCATTTTTGAACCTGACCAAAACAACTTCATATGGAGTGAAATTTGGCGTAGCTGTTAAAGACATGGTGCAAGATTTGTTGGGAGAAGATGAACATTAAAGGAGGAGGCAAGATGGCACTTTCAAAAACAACAAGAAAAGAAAGAAAAGGGAAGAAGGGGGGGGGGTGGTGAAGCTAGGAAGTGATCAAGCATGGATCACACATGGATCAAGCAACACTATAACATGCAAGAATCCACAATGCACATGGTGAGAATGAGAATGCATTATGACAAAGTATGAATGCAAAAATGATATGACAATGATGCATATGATGGTAATGAAGCAAAGGCATGACAATGAAATAATGAAGACATAACAACAATAAAGGAAGGACCCCAAGGAAATGATGAGGACAAGGTTGCATATATTGCCAAATAAGGAAGTTTTACATCTGGGGTGTTACACTCCCCTTGTGTTGAATCAATGGGTTGAATACTCTACCCTCAAAAACTGTTGTGATCCCCTATACTTGTGGGTTATCAAGACTATTTTCTGGCGCCATTGCCGGGGAGCATAGCTCTATTCTTCGAGTCACTTGGGATTTATATCTGTTGATCACTACGAGGGGAGGTAAGGAACTGCCATCTAGCTCTACACTTGATTCACCTTCTGTTATGAGTAAATTTGCGACACCTACACCTGCTATTGAATCTGATATGTCGCATGTTCTTGATGATGCCACTTCTGCTATGCATGATGCTTATGAGGAAACTACTGTGCCACTAGGTGAATTTCTTGATGAAAAACTTGCTACTAGCTCTATGTTCGATAATACTGTGCCACTAGGTGAATTTCTTGATGAACAACTTGCTAGGGTTAGAGAGAATGAAATTATTGAAACTGATAATATTGATGAAAGTGATGATGAAGATTCTCCCCCTAGATATGAATTGCCTGTTGTGCCTGAGGGTTATGTTATGGATGAAGGAACTTGTAACGCCCCAGACACACCTGTCGGTGGTCGTTACTTCTGGAGGGATCTAGAGTGGCCTCACATATCAATACTAGTCTTTTCTGCGCACTTTGTCCTCACTCGTGCGCACCCGGGAGCAACTTTTCGGTCACTCACCCATCCTGACACTACTCCAAGCTGAGCATGCTTAACTTTGGAGTTCTATCCGAATGGGCTCCCGGAAAAGAAGGAGTTCCTTATAGATATGAGTACTCTATCATCCCTAATAAGCCAGGCTATCACATACACCCCCACTCAGAGGAACCGATGTCCTCGTTGGGCCACATGAACGTTCCCTCTTGGCACAAACGTCTGTGCATCCAGTCTGATACATGTGCCATGCCGTGTGCCATGATGGGTCACAAACGTCATGTACAACATGACCAAGCACCTGTCCGCAAACATCCGTGTAACCGCGAGGGTCGGCTCTGATACCAACTTGTAACGCCCCGTACACACCCGCCGGTGGTCGTTAATCCTGGCGGGATCTAGACTGGCCTCACATATCAATATTAGTCTTTTCTGCGCACTTTGTCCTCACTCGTGCGCACCCGGGAGCAATTTTCCAGCCGGTCACCCATCCTGACACTACTCCAAGCTGAGCACACTTAACTTTGGAGTTCTATCCGAATGGGCTCCCGGAAAAGAAGGAATTCCTTATTGATATGAGTAGTCCATCATCCCTAATAAGCCAGGGTATCACAAAACCGATAGAGATCTTTTAGCTTGCAAAGATAGATATGATCTTAAGAAACTGTTAGCTAAGCTAAAATAAAGGTCTTTGAATGCTAGAATGAAATATGACCCTGCTTTTGCTACTTCACCTATCTGTATTTCTGATAGGGATTATGATTTCTTTGTCGATCTTGAGATAATTACTTTGGTTGAATCTGATCCTTTTTATGGCTATGAATCTGAAACTGTTGTGGCACATCTTACTAAATTAAATGATATAGCCACTATATTCACCAATGAGGGAAAAATTCGTTACTATTATATCCTTAAGCTATTTCTGTTCTCGCTAAAGGGTGATGCTAAAACATGGTTTAATTCTCTTGATCCTGGTTGTGTGCGTAGTCCCTAATATATGATTTATTACTTCTCTGCTAAATATTTCCCCGCCCATAAGAGAGTCTCCCACAAGCTTGGGGGAGGCTTCTCTGATTACTTAATGCTTTTCCCGATCATCCTCTCAAGAAAAATGAAATACTTGATATCTTTTATAATGGACTAACCGATGCTTCCAGAGACCACCTGGATAGTTGTGTTGGTTGTGTTTTCAGGGAAAGAACTGTTGATCAAGCTGAAGCTATTGAATAATATGTTGAGTAATGATAATGATTGGACACTTCCTAAACCAACTTCTAAGCCAACCCCGAAGAAAATGGGTATTCTATTTCTCAGTCCTGAAGCTATGCAAGAGGCAAATAAATCTATGAAAGAAAAGGGTTTAAAGCTGAAGGTGTTAAGAATTTACCACCTATTGAAGAAATACATGGTCTTGATAACCCGACATAGGTAGTAAAGGTAAATTCTCTCTATATATTTTATAAGGGTGAAATCCCATATACTAAGTTTGCTAGCCAATGCTTGGATGAGTTTGATAATTTTATAGTTAAACAAGAAGACTTCAATGCTTATGTTGGTAGACAATTGGAACGTAATGCTTATATGATTGAACACTTGAGTGATTATATGTCTAGAGTTAAAGGTGAACTTAAACTCATTAGTAAACATGCTTCTATGGTTACCACTCAAGTAGAACAAGTACTTAAAGCACAAGATGATTTGCTCAATGAATAAAATAATAAGAAAATGATAATGATGTTAGAGTTATGACTAGAGGGGGTAGAATGACTCAAGAACCTTTCTATCCTGAGGGCCACCCTAAGAGAGTTGAGCAAGATTCTTAGAGAACTAATGTTGATGCACCTAGTCGTTCTAAGAAGAAGAAAAAGAAAAATGATAGGACTTTGCATGCTTCTAGTGAACGTGTTGTTGACACACCTCAGAATCCCAATGATATTTCTATTTCTGATGCTGAAACACAATCTGGTAATGAACATGAAACTAGTGATAATGTTAATGATGATGCTCAACCTAGCAATAACAATGATGTAGAGATTTAACCTGCTGTTGATCTTGATAACCCACAATCAAAGAATCAACGTTATGATAAAAGAGACTTCGTTGCTAGGAAGCACGGTAAAGAAAGAGAACCATGGGTTCAGAAACCCATGCCTTTTCCTCCTAAACCATCCATGAAAAAGGCTGATGAGGATTTTGAGTGCTTTGCTGAAATGATTAGACCTATATTTTTGCGTATGCATTTGACTGATATGCTTAAAATGAATCCTTATGCTAAGTATATGAAGGATATTGTTACAAATAAAAGAAAGATACCGGAAGCTGAAATTTCCACCATGCTTGCCAATTGAACATATAAACCCTGAAGAACTCGTAGTCACAACCGTTGCATCCACGTCGCCTTTAAATCTCTATGAATAGTTACACCTCGCTCGTGCCACCGCCTGTTAATTCGGTGCCCCGCCGGGGGCATTTTGATCATTTCATGCACCAGAGTATAAAAGGGAGTCGCTCCCGTGGAGAAGACCTAGCCACCACCTACCGTATCACTCGCCCCCTCCTCGTCACCCTCCTCTCTCTTTCTCTCGCTAACCCCTCTCTCTCTCCCCACCGCGCCTGCCGGTTCCAGCCAGCTCCGTCCCGCGCGTCTCTCCCGCGACCCCTGCCTCCTCTCCTGCCGCCGCCGCCGCCGGAGAAGCTCATCGTCGATGCACGTGACCTAGCCCGCTCGTATCCCCCGCGACCCCCGCCTCCTCTCTTGCCGTCGCCGCCGCCGCCGCCGGAGAAGCTTGCCTCCACGCCCACAAGCCTCGGATCCGGCGGGATCCGGGACGAGGAGGGGTGGATGAGACAGGGGAGGAGTACGAGGAGAGTGTGGGGGCGTCTAGGAAGGAATATCCCCGCCGCCTCCTCCGCTCCTGACACAGGGCCTCAAGCCATGGGGGCGTTCGTTGTAGGAACCTCGCCGCTGGCCTCCCGTGCACGGCGCTCGGCCCTGGTAGCGCTAACCTCGCCGATGGCCTCCTATGCGCTACTTATTCTTCCCCGACGATGCCCGCCCGCACATCTCGCCCGCCGCCTCCAGCTACTCGCCGGCTTCGCCCCCATCCTCGTCGTCTGCCACTTCTTCTCCACCGCACCCTTGCTCAGGCATCAACAGCTTGTTGCCAGGGTAATTCTCCTCCTACCGCTTACCTCCTTATACACATGCTTCAGTGCGTAGGTCTATGAATAATGGTTGACTTGCCTTTTTTCAGGTTTGAACCACACATGTTCAGTTGAATGGATATCTAAGAGGACCAAGGTGATGTTGTTGTGAGATATCTGCAAAGGGAGGTCAGTTCTTCTCTTATCTAACCAAATTATTGCTCTTTCTGGTACTTCAGTACTTGGTGCTTGGAATATGTTGCTTGCTAGCATTCTAGCCTTAAGTTATTCGTACTTTAAGTTCTTAGCACGCCATTCTCTCTCCTTGGTGTTTTTAACAGTGGTTGTTGCTCTGAGATGAGGAGGAGGGCATACGTGAGGTTATTTAGGAAGCAATCAAATCTAAAAAAGTATCCTAGAAATTTACACCTCTCTCATTTCAGTTGTTCTTTGGAGACGTCCTTGCATATTATGCTTTTTATTTAACTTTGTTTGGAAAAATATAATTTATTATATTGTAGAAGATGAGGATAACCATCTCATTTTTGTTTCTTTAGAATATGGCACTAGCTGTTTACCTACACCACTTCTTCTATGTATTCTTTGCTAAAATTTGCCTCTTTTGGACATAAATTATCATTTATCACCATTAACAGCTTGCTCAACCAGGCTGTGGCTATTCCTGTTGGGAAGAAATTAGAAAGTTATGAGCACTCAATTCTCTGTCGCATGTATATACTGATGGTAGTTTCTTCCATTGAATATGTGAACCAGGACTATGAAGGTCTCCTGACAACTAAAGTTTTACCTGCTATTAAAATGGCTGAAGCAGAGTATCCACATCTTTAGTAGCTTTGCCAGGTTTTTGTTTTGTTACTAGCGCTAATGGCCTATTTTCATTTTGTTGAACTATGATTGTTTCGGTATGCTTCTTCTCTAAAAGCAAATTGTGTTCGGTTATTATAGTTACAATCAGTGTGGGCCTGAAAATTCACATCGCCAAAATAATTATAAAATTTGATAAGAGAATAGTTTCTTAATAAGTAAATAAGACACAAATACAGTGTCTAACATTCTGATGGAATGAACCTGCTGCAAGAGGCAATAAAAGTGATGATGCTTAATTTTATTAATTAATTGATAGGATGAAATACAAAGTAGTAATATAAGTGTGGGCGTTCACCTAATTCAATTTTTACCTATTGAATGTGCATGTTCAGGTTTTAGGGTGAAATTTACTGCAAGTTTATTACTTCATATTTTCCTACATATATGTTGGCATCTTCGACTTTGATATGTTCATTGCACTCAACTGGGTCTGCTTTTGAACAAGTATATTGCCATGTAGTCATGTGAAAAAGCATTGGGCTTGCGGTGGAATAAGTTCCCGAGAAATGCTAGCCATTTGAAGCGACAATTGACATGGCTGTAAATACAAGTTTCTTTCTTGGATGTCTATCATCTATTTTTATGCTAGCTTTGATTTCTCTTATCAGTCAGTTGAAACGGTTAGTCCTGATAGGTCGACCACTTATATTGTTTTGAAGGTTCAATGAGCAAATGGGAAAGAAAGGTATCTGTGGATTCACCAACGTAGATTACAAGAGTACATGTTTATCTATTGAGGTGTGCATCCTTCATAACATTGCCATTTTGATGTGTACATAGCGGTTGGAGGATTTAACTATGTTACTATGTTGTTTCTTTTGTGAAGTAGGAAGTGATGAATCGAGCAAGGAGTAAGGGTAACACGATGACATGCTTGATCTTCGGCCATTTCTGTACTATGAAACCCAGGTCAGGACTCCCCGTTAAGTATGTGGTTGTACCTACTGCTAAATTAGTCATGCACAGTGACACGACGATGTGTTCAGTTTTTGACAGTTTCTTGACTATGAAACCCAGGTTAGGGTTGCCCCCTCTTATGTGTGTGGTTGTACCCGCTGCTAATTTAGTAATACAAACCTGCTGCTAACAGACGATGTCACCGCTTAGACAATCTCTGAGGTCAAATTTGTGTATTCTAACATTGGTTTTTTCATTTCTATCCTACTACTTATAGCTGGACTAAGTATTTATCTATCTCTATTTTTGTTGTTACTTACTGCCCTTTTAGGTTTTCTATTCTGAGTTGGTTTCATTTATTATTTGCTAACATCGACAAAAATGAATATCCACTCTTTATTTATGACAAGAGCAAGTACAAATTAACTTGCCTAAGGTTTGGGGTCTCAACAAGGTTCATGTCAAAAAATCATACGAGCAGCATCTTAATATGTTCCTAGATAAAACTTTCAGGTTACTAATTTATCTTTGTTCAGAAATTTTGCTGCCCTTCATTAATACATGTTAGAGCTATGGATGCTGAGCTCACACTAGTTAAAGGGGTGTGAAATAACATGTTTTGTCATGAAATAGTGACATATTGAGAAACTATACATTTCGCATTGAACTTGGTTCTAATTCTGGATTCTGCTTGTTGAGTGCCATCATTTTTGTATGGACCGGGCACATGTAACTGTCAATTCAAGAGCACGGGCGGCGTGGTTTTACTGTGGGTGTTGAGGACGGGGGAGGGTGAGGAGGACGAAGGTGGGAGAAGGAGCAGCGAGTCTGGTGATGGGTTAGGGCCACCGGTCGAGGGGGAGGGGAGGACGACCACTGCTCGCCACCTCCCTACCTGGTTTGCTGCATCGTCACCCTCCTATCCACTGCTCTTTGTCCTCTGCGACACAGCTTCGACCACATCAGCTTGTTGCCTCCCGCTTCCTTCCTTGCATGCTAACCACCGCCTCACCATATTGGTGTTGAACATAATAAGGTATAAGGCCATCCATACTCATTTTCCTTCTCTGTATTTTTTCTTGTTCACCGGTCATGATTGGTTTGAGTATCATGATTTTGTAAATTAGATGCAAATGTTAGAACCACCGTCGATTTTTTAGTCATATGGTAGTGTTGTGGTGAGCTGAGGATAGTATACATCTCATGCTGCACTCTCAAATTCGATCAGTAATTTAGTCAAATTTCTTATGCAGCTCGCATCGAGGATTGTTGTGTCCAACCTGCACAAGAATGCCAAGAAGTCCTTCTTGGAGACGCAAGCCATGGCGCATGTTTCTTCCATGATTTCCTTCGTTTGGATTTCGTGGATTTGGGTGTTGAAAAATTATGGGCTGTGGATGCAGGATTAAGGACATGTAACTGCACTACAACGAGAGATCTGGGCTGCTTCTTTGTGGCTTCCAAACTTGAAATGTTTGTTTGGAAGTTAGTTTAGTTTTGTTGTTGTGGATTCACAGCTTCTCACATGTACCATCCTCCTAGACCTTTAGATTTCCAAAGAAACTAAATGAAGATATCGTGGTATGGTCTCAATAGTACAACTTGAAGCCTTTCATGCTTTATATTTTCTCTGAAATTTGCTCTTGAAGAATCATGTATCTATGTTAGATCCGATGAGAAAAGGCGGCTTTCAAGCAGACGATGCGGGAGTGTTGGCCACATTTGGTTTTCGACTTGGGTGCTCAAATATTCTCACAATACTTGGCTCCCTCTCGGCCTTTGCGCCATTGGCACAACGAGTCGTCTAGTTATACTTTTAAAGGTGGAATACCAAAGAAACTAGGGGATCTAGGAGTACCAACTATACCATGCTCCATTAAAAGAAACTATGTTAAAACCGCTTTATGTGATCTTGGAGCCGGTGTTAGTGTTATGCCTCTCTCTTTATATCGTAGACTTGATTTGAATAAGTTCACACCTACTGAAATATCTTTGCAAATGGCCGATAAATCAACTGCTATACCTATCGGTATTTGTGAGGATGTGCCTGTTGTGGTTGCAAACGTTACTATTTTAACGGACTTTGTTATTCTTGATATTCCAGAGGAGGATAGTATGTCTATTATCCTTGGTAAACCCTTTTTGAATACTGCAGGGGCTGTTATTGATTGCAAGGCAATGTCACTTTTCATGTTAATGGTAATGAGCATACGGTACACTTTCTGAGGAAACAACCTCAAGTCCACAATATCAATTCTATTGGAAAATTTCAACGATTACTATTGGTGGTTTTGAATTCCCTCTTCCTACTGTCAAGAATAAATATGATATTCTTATTGTTGGGAACATGCATATCCCCGTTGAAGCAACATAGTGTTATTCGAAAATTCTCCGGTTTCATGTTATTCGGAAAGAGTTTGTTAACAAGACTTGATCAACCTTGTTAGTGGATTCCTTTTGATGAGCATGAGATGGGTGAAGTTTGAAAGCAAAACTCTCTGTACCCTCCTTTTACTTTCTTTTATTTAGATTAAATAAAGCAAAAATAGTTTTTTATGTCCATTTTCTGAATTATCCTTGCAATAAAAAATACCCCGAAAATAAAAGTTCTCCAAATATCCCGAAATTGATATATGATTTTTTTAGAATATATAAGAATTATTGGCACTGAGAACACACCGGGG